>CM064871.1:15524826-16124826 GCA_032719365.1 Prinsepia uniflora | reverse complement strand
CCTGACCTCTCGTTGTGTCTAGTTTTTGGGTCACTCAACTTGCAGCCATGACCCGGTTCAAACTCACCCGTTTCTTCACCGTTTTTCGTGTTTGAAACATCTAATTCATCTGAAGACTATTAGAAAGAGATCTATGAACTCAAACTTAAGAAAAACTCCTCTCGAAACATTGTTCGATTCCTTGCACTTCAACCATGGTTTCCAAGTCTGTTTCTAGCCACTCTTCACGCCCAAACTTCTTTGTTTTTGTTCCAATTTAATCTTAAGGACGCAGTCAGCATCCTAGTATCTTCAGTTTGACGCCAAAAGGCCTCAAAATAACATCATGATCCATGACAAAAAATCTTTGCTTACGAGTTTAGAATCGGGGTTCACCCCAGCCATTAGCCCTCGCGTCCTCTTTTCCTTCCTTCTTTCCTTTTTTTTCTCTCTCTTTCTTTCCTTCTCTTCCCATGGTCTCTCCCTCATCTCTCTGGTTTTTCCTTCACGGGTTGGTGGGTTTTTCATTTTTCCTTCAATTTTGATGACTCCACACCGAACACCACCCTAACCAACACACAACAAATATATACATATATATATATACATATATACACACACATAAGAGTAGGTCGGTAGAGGATTAGGGATGGGAAAAGAACAGAATTTTCTGGACACTTGTCCCTTTCACAAAATATCCTGTGGTGAAATTACCAAAATACACTTGGTAACAAAATTACCATATTGCTTTTAGCCAGCTTTGGCTCATATCGAATCCTTCCAATGTTCGATTTCGACACACTGCTTGTCTACGGACTCAAAAGCCTGAGACCTTCGTAATGGTCCTTGCAAAACATCCATCAAATACTCGGGGTCAAACAATCAACGTTTGAGATTTCAAGGACAAAATCTTCAATTCAATGAAATTTTTCCAAATTTTATTTTCTTCGAAAATTCGGATCGTTACAACCTACCCCCTTAAAAGAAATTTCATCCTCAAAATTTGGCGAGTGGGGTTTCATTGCAGTTACACCTAACACACCAATAGGTTCCCAACTAGAGAACAGTTCCAATCTAGATCTCCATATTCAAATTGGACACCTATGCTGCTTCAATGTTATTTGACCCATCTATTTCCTTTTGAAAAGAATCACCATCTATTTCCTTTTGAAAAGAATCATACACAGAACTTTGAAATCTCGTGTAATCGAACTATCTCACATAAACACCCTGGGACTAAACTCAGTACCATCCGGCCATGTCCAAGAACCACACTCATTACCTTTGGACAGGTCTAAAACCTCATTAAATCTTTCAGTCTTGGCCTCTACCAACCAAACAAAACTAATCATCAACTCAAGTACGAGTTACAATAAACAACAATATACATGAACCAATACTCCAAACCTTATTCACCAAGATTTCAATAACTTAGGCATCACTTAGATTGAAATGCAAACAAACCACAAACCTTGGAACCATGCCAATTATAAACTTCCTCAACTAATCTAGTCCCACATTTCCAAATTTGTAGTCACCAGAACAATACAAGTCACTTAGACATAGATATCAAAATTTCCAAATTCAAGTCAACAATTTACCTAACCAATTCTTGATACCCATATATTTATCCTAATAATCAACCTGCATAAGCCACTTTGGTAGCTATATAAAATATTGTCCAGGTCACACGAGCCCTATAGTCAGGTTGACCCAAGCCTCAAGTCGAGTACTAATCCTACTGTATACTAGCAATATGTATATGCTAGAATCTCAAGAATCAACTATCTAGGCACAACTTTAATGTTGATTGTTGAGAAAACATATTTCCTTGATAGTGAACACAACTTATGGGCTAAATCACTCAAGCCTCACAATTGAACATAACCTCTGACTCATAACTCAAAGTTAAGGAATTACAAACCAAGCCTACATCCACACTTGAGTTCCTTCTGAACTCTTGTTGTTTAGAATTGTACTCAACAATTTCAGTTTCCAAGTTCCTTCTGAACTATTGTTCTTAATTCCGACTCCTTTCAAGTCGCAATCCAATACCTTATTCCATGTCTGAGTCCTAAATCGATATCCAGTCCATTTCACTATTGACTTCCTAAACATAAGACATTGTCGTCAATATTCACTCTTTAGTTAAACACGGGGTCTCCGGAGAGGTGGTACAACGCTTGTTTTCTCAAATCCAAGCTCAGAATCAAACACCCTGAAGCAAGGACATATAACTTTTTTCAATTTCCCATCATTGTTTATCTTTCCCTTCGTAGCCATTTTCTTATTCCAATATCCTAACTCATTTCCGAGTACTAAACTGGCATTCCTAAAACCAATTTTTTATACGACAATTACTCACATATAATGACAAGACCCGACCCCGGAAACGCATCTTAAAACACACTCGGGTCCTTCTCCCATTTGACAGGTAACCAAGATACCAAAATCACCTCGAAACCTTGTCAAACAAAGGATACATGTACAACTGGCTAGGTCATGTCTCCGCCTCTTGAATCGCCTCGATTCTCGTGCAACGGCCTTGAAGGGTTTTAAAACCACGAAAACCGTGTGAGTGGACCTAAAAGAATATGTTTAAACAACTTTCGAAAACATAATTGTAAATACGTAATTGTAAAACATAATCTTTACCCTCCATTTTGGAAAGCTATGCATGCATAAGGAAAATTTATAAAATCCCAAGCAATAAACAGTAAGACACATAACCCCAAAATACGTGCAATATTAGAAAAGTCCAGTGATATCATAAATCAAGGCAGTCATAAAAACCATACTTAAGTACCGTAACCACAACCACACAATCAACCTGTCCTCGAAGCCTACAAGCCAAATCATCACATCATATCACATATGCATTACCGGTAAGCTGAGTAATGAGCTTTACCTCGACGTCTGCAAGTTGTCCCCAGTCTCAGGAAAATGAGCTTTACCTCGACGTCTGAGACTGCTAGTCGCAATAATGGTCTTGGAAAAATGAGTTTTACCTCGACATCCGAGACAAACTAATCATATCGGCAGCTCGATGAGGGTTATCCACAATCACATCACATATATATATATATATATATATATATCCAGAATCTCATCTCAAATACGAAGGGAAGACATTCGTGTAATTCACATCAATTCCAAAAATCAAGTTCAAACTCTAAAATATCCAATATGCGACATATACGAGTTCCTTGAAACACGTGCCTCAAACACTTATTATCATCTATATCAAGAAAACATACTTTATATGTCAGGACCCACCCCGGTTTCACCCCGAAAACCGAGGTAAATCCTGCTCCCGTTTGACACCCCGACACTAAACCGAAGTAAACTCACAATAAACCACCAAAATACACAGTCAGACGCAGGAGAAACTTTAAACATCCCGAAGTCAAGTTTTACAGAGCATAGTACCAAATACAAAGGAAAGAAAACCGATAAACAAGATACACGCACAACGGAAAAGTTTAACCACTCCGGGGTCACTCTCAAAAAATTCTATGCCTCCAACGCAGCCTCGATGTCACAACCCCGCGAACGCTCTACGACCTGGAGGGCAATTTAAAACAGAAGGTGTGAGTGGACCATAAATAAGAAAAGAATTTCCGAAAACCATTTCATAACAAAACCAGGGTTTTAGCCCTCCGTTTTGAAATCACATGCATAACCCAGTTACCAAAAATAGTTATAAATCACATAAAGATCGTCATAAACACAATTGCAGAATCATTATAAAAACAGTTATAAAAATCATATCATAAGCACCATAAAACCGTATCACCAAAACACAAATATCAAGCCATCATTATCCTATCAAACCTGCTGGATCTATCCGAGTCTTTAAACTCCCGAGTCTTTAAACTCAATCCAAGCCTCAATAATATCCGAGTCTTTAAACTCCCGAGTCTTTAAACTCAACAGGCCTACGGGGGAAATATCAATATATCCGAGTCTTTAAACTCCCGAGTCTTTAAACTCAATCCGGGCCCGTCCTCCGTCAAATATAATCAGGGTCTTTAAACCCAATAACCAGATCCAGCAAATCCAATCAAAACCATTTGAAAACCATTTCTGAATCCACTTCCAAACCCGAATCTGAAATCACTGGTCTGAAGCCCTTCTGGCATCCAGAACCGTCATTCCGAACCCAAATCCGGAAATCCACTTTTCAACTTTAAAACCAAAGCTCGCTTTTCGAAATCCGATTTTAAAACTGAAAACCTTGATCCTCAAAATCATGTTTCAAAATCCCTTTAGAATCATTAAAAATCATTTATCATTTGAAATCCCGAAACTATAACATCAAAATCCAGAATCAAAGCTTTTCTAGTAAAACGTGCCAAATACCGCACTTCCTTGAAAAACGTACAATTATGTAAAACCAACATAGCATATTCAATAATCATGAAATCACATATAAAACCATAAAACAAGTAATTAAAAGCAGTTATGCATGCTCAGTTTAAGGAAGAAGTCCACTCTCACAGTACCGAGCCCTCAATCGCGTCCCGAACGTCCTGTACGTTCTTCGGGTTCCTCGGGAAATCCCGAACCTGTCAACCATCACCCAAGAACGTTACTAACACATCTACGAAGGTCCACCTCATTTTCCCCAAAAATCTCCGGGTCCTAAACGTAACTAACTGGAACCCTAAACCTTCACTGTAACGACCCGTCCCAAATTCCTAGATTAGATTAGTGACTAATCACGATTAGTGAGGCTAATCCGTGATTAGTTGGGCGAAATTGGACGAACGATGCAAAATGACCGTTTTGCCCCTAGTCGTGGCAAAATGGTGACTTTTCATT
Organism: Prinsepia uniflora; assembly: GCA_032719365.1. Lineage (NCBI taxonomy): Eukaryota > Viridiplantae > Streptophyta > Magnoliopsida > Rosales > Rosaceae > Prinsepia > Prinsepia uniflora. Next base: position 16,120,023 of record CM064871.1, on the reverse strand, counting down.
CGGGGGGTCAAATGGACTTTGACCAATGACCGTGACGTAGTTAGTGACGTCACGAGTTCATAGACAGGTGGTACGTTCAATTTCGACGTTCGAGGAGGAAGTTATGACGTTCAGAAGTTTAGGGGCATTTTGGTAATTTTGGTTAAAAAGGGCCAAATAGTTGACTTTTTGACCGGGATGTCCGATGGCCGAGGGCCAAGGACCATTACGAAGATAAGGACGATACGAATCCATAGACAGGCGGCACGTCGAATTCGGACGTTCGACGGCGAAGTTACGGTTCACGGAAGTTTCAGGATACTATTCACGACGATAAGTTTTACGAGGACCGTTTGTCTTTAGTGGGCCCAGTTACTTTTCAGCAACCAATGGATGAGTGACAAGTGTCACCCATCCACTGGCTACCATTCCACATACATGCATAGCATCCTTTGCATTGCATCGATCATTCCCATTTTCCCCAAAACCCGATCTCACCCTCCCCCTTAAACCACAACCCATCCATTCGATCATGATGAGAAGCCAGAGAGTGAGAGAGTGGTTGAGGAGGCAGAGGATGGTGGTTGAGAGTGGCTGGACCGCCATACATGGCGGAGAAGACAGGTAACCCGATTACCCGATTAATGCCTATTTTCCCTTATTTTGAATATGACGTTATGGTTCGTTGTGGGTGATTGGGAGATGATTAGGGAGTTTCTAGGGACATTTTAAGAGGATTTGGAGGCTGCTTCATGGCGGAGGAAGGCTGGAGGGTGGCCGGGAAAAACAGGGACCGTAGGGGGTGATTTTTAGGGATCGATTTAGGAGGTTTTGATTAGTTTGGTTAATTGGAATAGATTGGAAAGGAGAAAATAGGATTTTTAGGATTGAAATGGGACAAAACGGATGAGATTTGAGGGAGGAACCAGGCCGGACCGGTCACGCCGGTCCAGGAGAACCAGTGAACCAGCCAAACCCGGTTCGATCGCTGAGGACGATGCACTATTCACCGGCGCGTGAGCCCACGCGCAGGGCCATTTGGGCGGCTCGTGGCAGCGCGTGGTGGGGAATCTGGGGGTGTCTTCAACATACAAAATCTTCTATTCGATGTAACGAACATTTTGGGACTGGTTTCGTGTCAATCGGACATCGTTTCGATAGGTTTCGGGCTGTCCGAAAGTTTAGGATCGGTTTAAAAATAGTTAAAAGTTCGGAAAAATTACGGGGCTTTGATGGGAGGTTAATTAAGTTGTAACGACCCGTCCCGGAATTCGGGATTAGATTACGGACTAATCATGATTAGCAGGGTTAATCGGTGATTGGTTGGGCGAACTCGGACGAACGGTGCAAAATGACCGTTTTGCCCCTGGTCGTGGGCAAAACGTTGACTTTTTATTCGGACAGTCAAATGGACTTTGACCAATGGTCATGACGTAGTTTGGGACGTCACGAGTTCATAGACAGGTGGCACGTTCGATTCCGACGTTCGTGGTGGAAGTTATGATGTACGGAAGTTTAAGGGCACTTTCGTAATTTGGTCGAAATAAGGGGAAATGTTGACTTTTTGATCGGGTGGTCCGATGGCCGAGGGCCAAGGACCGTTAGGAAGGTCTCGATGCCCTGAGTTCGTAGACAGGCGGCACGCATCAATCGGGGTCCGAATGACCGAGTTACGAGCATGGATGCGTGAGGGGCATTTTGGTAATTTTCTGCACAAGGGCAGAAATGTAAATTCACAGGGTATTGTTTGAACGGTTACTGTTGCATCCATTGTTGGGAATCACGATCAGTGCACGGGTGAATTGTTTATGCTTGTTATTGGAACGGATTATGGGCTAAAGTGTATTCAATTGATAATGGGTGTGTAGGTGGGAGGCATTGGCTGCAGGAGGAGCGTGCACGGGCATGGCTGGTGTCTCTGTTGCAGGCTGGAACAGAGGACTGCTCCCCACACTCGATCAGCCGTCCCAAGGCCAAAACTGAGTGTTTTGTGAGCGGGAAGAGAGTTAAGGGGATGAGAGGAGTATTCTGAGATGGAGAGGAGGAAGAAAATGAGAGGAATCGGTGAGTGAGTGCTCTGAAAACCCGAACTGGTACTGCGTGGTATTCAAATTCGAACTTCCAGTTTTAGGCCAGCCCATGACAATTTGAAGATTTATTGAGCTTCCTGGAACCTTCACAAGTCGATCCAGACCAAATGTGGCCATTTTCGAGGCTCCTGGAGCCGTGCACAGACGTGGTGGATGGCCGGAAAATCCAAGCTTGGAGTCGTGATGATTGAGGTTAGTTCTCATGAAATTACCTGTGTAATCATCCTTATAATGAGCATACGGAGCTTCCCAACTGATTTATTGAGAGAAACTGGGACTGTGGAATGAATGGGAACTTTGGACCCGACTAGGACCCGTATTCGATTGAGCTGGCTTTAGGCCATGTCGATGTGAATGAGTAAAACAGAACTTAAATTAGGTCCATTACGATGCTATCTGGGAGTTTAATGGAAGGAATTATGTGGACATTCGCAGGGATTGAATCGGGTTGTCACGCGGGTTGCAGGACCCGTTTGCAGAGGAAACGGGTGAGGAGGACGACTGTTCACCGTTACTGTAGCTGGCGCGTGGGTTTCACGCGCAGCCACTCACGGCGGCGCGTGACAGCGCGTGGGCACGAATCCCGAGGTACGGTCAACACGAATTTTGTCTTATACATTATAACGAATATTTTGGCGTTGGTTCCGTGTCATTCGGATCCCGTTCGGATGTTGTTCGGGATGTCCGAAGGTTTTATGTCGGGTTTAAAAATACTTAAAAATTCGGGAAAATTACGGGACTTGAATAGGATGTTATTGGGGAGGTTAGTAACCCTCTAGTGTGATGTGAACAGGTTCGGGAGTCCCGGTGTTAGTAACGAGGCCCGGGAAGGCCGGTGGCACGTGTATCGAGGAGCTCGATTAAACGGTCTGTGAGTGGACATTGGTTTTGATAAATTCTATGCATGCATAACTATTTCATGATTGTTATAATTGTTTTTATATGCTTTGATTTGAATATCGATGAATTTATGTGATTTCACGCATTTCGAGGCGATTTACGGGTTTGCGCGTAAATCGAGATTTTCCGGATTTGCACTGATTTCCATGATTATGGTTTGGATATAATTTATGAAACAGTTACGGGTTTGACAAAGTAAATTCGGCCCAGGGGCCCAGTTGTTTTAAAAAATCGGGCCAGGGGCCCAGTTAATTTATATATGTGAATTCGGGTCAGGGACCCTAAAATGGAATTGAATAAATGATTTCGGATTTAATAATCAAATAATTGGACTTATGACGGTTTTATGGAAATTCGGGGCAGGGCCCTTGTGATATTTTGAAAACGAATAATAAAATGTGTTCCATAAAACCATCTCGATACGAGGATATATATTGGTCTCCTCCAGGTGTCTCGGACACTGGGGAAGTCACGGTGCATTGCCTGCGAGGGGTCATTGTACGGAGCGGCCGGACCGTATAGTGACTCAGGAGCAGGATTGCTACGATTAGACGTCTGGGACGTCAGACATCTGGGATGTCAGAGATATGGACCCGGTGAGACCCCGGGCAGCACGCGTTGCTTAATACCGTGAGATATGACGTCTGGGAAGTCAAGCGTCTGGGACGCTAGGCATCTGGGATGCCGGAGATGGTAAAGTAATAAACATGTGCCACTGGATTTATGAAATAACTTTTGGATTGATTTTTGGATTGAAACTATGTTTGCGGTTTCCGGGCTAAGGCCCTGAGGGTTATTTCTAATAAATATTTGACTACTGGTTTTTGACGCATGCATATGTTTTTACTGAGGGGCATAAATGTCTTATAAAATGTAATTTTACGAACTTGTTTATTTTCGTCCACTCACAGCTTTTGGTTTTTAACGCCCTTCAGGTTGAGCGCGGATGCGACTGCAGCAGGGGACCGGGACATTGCATGCCTTCTCCATCGATCCTTGCGCACTCTGGATGCCCGTAGGGGCAGCGGCGTTGGGTTATCCCTTGTCTGGCACTTCGTGTCAGACGGGAGCACGTCACATCCTGTGGTAATCCCGGGGGGATTGGGATGGGTCGTGTCATAAGTAGTTAGTAACCTTCTATTAAAATTTGGACAGGTTTGGGAGTCCCGGTGACAGTGATCAGCTCGGGAGAGCCTATGGCACGCAAATCGAGGCGGCAGATCGGACGGTCTGTGAGTGGACCTTGATTTCTAAACTGTGATGCATGCATATATGTTTTATATGGATTATGAATGTGATTTGATGATGTTGATTTGGATATTTGTGAATTATATGGTTTCACGTATTTCGAGGCAATTTACGTTCTTGCACGTAAATCGAGGTTTTTCGATTTTACTTTGATTTTCCATTCTTATGGTTTTGGAAATAGTTTACTGAAATGATTTTGGATTTGAAAAGGTAAACTCGGGTTCGAAACCCATTTGATTCACAGAATCGGGCCGGAGGCCCAGTTGGTTTACGATTCGGACTGGAGGTCCAGTTTGTATGTGGATTCGGGCCTAGGGCCCAGTTATGTATTACAAATGGTTTTTATGGTTCATGACGGTTTATTTGAACCGACATGAACCCCTTGAAATGGATTTACGGGTCATGACGGTTTATGGGAACCGGCATGAACCCATGAAAGGATTTTATGGATTATGACGGCTTATGGGGATCGGGCATGAATCCTGGAAAGATTTAAAGAATGATTTCAAAAGGTTTTTCATATTCCATCCTTTATATATGATTGTCTCCTCCGGAGAGGGTCATTGGCCTGGGTGGACCCCGGAGTAGTCACGGAGCACTGACTGAGTGGAGTCCCCCCTAGTTGGGTTCCTTACTCTCAGGATGGGCATGGTTCGTTACCTCCAGGGAGGGTCATTGATCTACGGACATTGACCTGGGTGGACCCTGGAGAGACTTGGGTTTGAGACCCCGATTAGCACACGTGTAGCTTTATTTTACCGTGACAGGTTCTTGGATATGAAATATAATGGATAAACATGATTTCAATTGGTTTGGGAAATTGTGCTTATAATGATAAATGGATTTGGGCTGAGACACGTATGTTTACTATGTTCTGGTTTTCTGTAAATGGTTTTGGGCAGGAGCCCGGGTGACTTGTATTTTCAGAATTTGGGGATGAGACCCTAATTATGGATGTTTTAACATATATGATTGGATAAATGGTTTTACTATGCATGCATGCTTTTTAGTGAAGGGTATAAAGGTCTCTTATTAAAATGTTTTACGAAACTTATTACTTTTTTTCCACTCACAGTCTTTCTGTTTTTAATACCCTTCAGGTTGACATCGGATGTGACTGTAGCAGAGACCGAGATATCACATACCTCCTCCGGATCCTGGCGTACTCTAATAGCCCGGGAGGGCAAAGGTCGGAAATATCCCTTGTCTGACACTTCGTGTCAGACGGGAGCAGGGTCATCCCGCGTTAATCCCAGAGGGATTGGGATGGGTCCTGTCAGCGTGGTATCAGAGCATAGGATTGCTTATCAGAGCGGGGTTGTCTCTATTTGAGCAACCGTGTAGCTCTCAGAGTAATGCATAGGTCGAGGATGTGATATCTCAATGGGCTATAGTTTGTGATCAACCTGATTGTTGGGGTGCCGATGCGATAGTTAGTAGGATTGGATCGTGGAACGTCTTGGTTCGGCACTTGATGTCGGGGTTGCCATAGTTCTGTCGGGGTTGACAGTGTGGAACCCTACGAATGGTGAACGTAGTATTACGTTAAGAGTTTTGGTCGTGAGACGGTTAGTTAGGATCGTCTTCACGATGTCGTGGGATCGATTTGGCGGTAGGATTGGATTGACATCTCTGCGATGTCAAGACCATGGAGTCGGTCAGATTGTGGAGTGTACTGCGGTTGGCAGTTAGTAGTTGGGTTCAAGGGAGACCCTAGGCGTGATCGTGGAACCTTACCTTTGGTTGTATGGTTCAGAGATGTAGTTGACGAGTGGTTTGACTTGGACGACTATTCGAATTTGGATTCGGTAGTCGGTCTAGTCATGTCAGCTTGTGTTGGGACTGCACTTCGCAGTCGGGGTTGTACTTATCGGTTAGACCTAGTTGGTTGTCGTGCTACTCAGTTTTCGTTTGGTGCAACTAAGGTCATGGACGACCTGGTAGACGACATTGGTTTAGTCGAGTTACGACTGGTTAGAGTTCGGTTAGACAAGTTATCAGGGTTGGTACTTGTCGATGGAATCCCAGAATGGGGATACGAAATGGTTAAATACGGGCGGTTGATTCCGTTGGATGCGGAGTCTCGATAGCGATGTCTGGTGGCTATGTCTGCACGAGTCTGTGGCAGGCACTACTACCGGGAGTGGTTGTAGTTACGATTGTTGGGAATCGGGGACGTTCAGGGGACGTTTCCTTTGCTCGTATGAGATGTCAGGGTGACTGTACCCAGGGTTGTTGGGTACGATAGAGGCAGAGTTCTCCTATTCGAGCAGAGGTACGGGGTCGTCTCTCGGTATGAGTGGAGATACAGGGTTTTCTGATTTGCACACGTGGTGTTGATACTAGTGTTGATGATAGTGCGTTGGTGCTGGTACTAGCGCTGGTACTGGTGTCGGTGATTGTGATGACGGTGAGTTACAAATCGAGATATGACTCTGTCAAGATAAGTATATGTTCGGTATCTGTGGTTCACGAGTGGATCACGGATAGTGATGGACTGGATAGGATCCAGCGGTAATTAAGATGTAAGGATCGATCTGTCGTGGGATTTAGCGACCAGTTGGTCAGTGTTGGCCAGAGTTGGTCAGAATTGGTTAGATATGGTGGTTTGCAGAGATTTGACTGCAGATCACAGCATGTGTCTGTTGTGACTCTTCAGTCGAGCGGTACGTCAGATTAGGATGAATTGACATCCTTTTGGATGTGCAAAAACGGTGTAAATCGACAATCGAACTTGGTAGTGAGTTAGAATGATTATGGACACGTGGTTGATGTCCGGGTATGTTGTTTCCAATCTTGTTGGAACTTCGGAATCACGAGAGGTTGTGATTGAGGTGACGAGTGGAATATGGATTTTCCGCATTGGTATTGGGTATGTCGAAGTCATTCGGGGTGACTTCTTAGGTTCTGCCATGGTAGATGTTGTTGATGATGTAGATGTTGTTGGTTGCCACTAGTACACTGGTCTTGTATTGGTTGGTGAACCCGGAATTTATCTTGGGTCATCAGGTGGAGTTGAGTATATCGAAGTTAGGTGACTGATATTTCTCATTTTCTGCTTGGTGGCAGACGATGTTGGATCGTGACGTTTATGGTCGGGTGACGTAGTGATGGATCTGGATCGTGATTTGATGATCCAGATAGTTGGAAAGTTTATCGCTTTTACTTGGATGTTGAGTGGAGCATGATGGGACTGAATTTCTTTTCGAGGTAAATCTCATTTGGTATATTACTCAGGTGTGTAGGTGTCCGACGAGGTCGGATTTGGTTAGCTTTGGATGTACGTATGTTGTGATTGGCTTCCCTATGAAGTCAATCGATGGTAATGTGGTAATCGGTTGAGCAGGTAACCGATAGGTTCATGATTTGGTACGTCTCGGTAGACATCAACGATATTTCAAGTTTTGGAATCAGATTTCTGGATGACGATTCAGGATTTGATTTTGGAACTTGAAAGCGGATTTCTGGATTTTGGTTTTGGAATCGGATTCTGGGTGACGATTCAGGATTTGATTCTAGAACTTGACTGTGGATTTTCTTTTTATGGATTTGGGTTCGGAATGGTTATTCCAAATACTAGTTTACGGAATAATGATTTTGGATTCGAATTTGGACATGATTATGGATATGAATTCTGGGTTTGAATTCGGGATTTCTTACGAAATTGCGGATTCGGATTCGAATTTGGGAATAGATGATGGGTTGGAGTTTCGATTTGTCTAGTACTGGATTGGACAAGTGAACACCATAATTGAAACGTGATTGGCTACAACCAAGATGGGTGTAGGCTAATTGATCGGTAGATGTACGTACCTTGTACGTGGTTCGAGGTACAATACCGAGCATACTTGTGGTGTCTGCTGACGGTATATAGGTTATACTAGTGGTATGTTGGTGTTAGGACCCGTCCCAAATATCACCTCGATACCCGGGATGAACCCTGCTCCCGTCTGACAATCACACTTAAAGTACCAAAATAACCTCAACACAATCATAAGCATAACTATCAGACAAGGGAGAAATATAATACAACCGTAATTCAGAGCATATTTATACAAAACAGGCACAAAAGTCCTACTAGGTTAATCTCGCAACTGAAGAACGTCGTAAGTTCTATGCCTCGATCCCTGCCTCAACGTTCACCCCAGCGCTATCACCATGACCTGGAGGGTAAGTTAAAACCAAAAAGTGTGAGTGGACTAAAAGAAATAAAAAGTTTAAAACGCAAGTTAAGAAATAAACAGTTTAAGGAAAACAATATGATTTACCCTCCGTTTTAAAATATGCATGCCTAACTAAGTACCAGAAAACCACAATATAAAACAGTATGATAAGCATGCTAAGATCGTACCATAAAACCAAATCCGCAAATATCAAAATCCGATCAAACCTACTGGGTCTATCCGAGTCTTTAAACTCAACCAGGCCTCACATGTAATCCGAGTCTTTAAACTCCCGAGTCTTTAAACTCAAAAGGCCTATGGGGGTAATATCATAAATATCCGAGTCTTTAAACTCCCGAGTCTTTAAACTCAATCCGGGCCCGTCCCCCGTCAATCAGAATCCGGGTCTTTAAACCCAATATCCCGATCCAGCAAATCCAATCCAAAACCAATTTAAAATCAATTCTAAATTCATATCCAAAATCGAATCCGAAATCCCCGGTTCGAAGCCCTTTCGGCGTTTAGAACCGTCATTCCGAACCCAAATCCAGAATTCCACTTTTTAAACCGAAAATCGTGATTACCAAAAATCATCTTCCATAATCCATTTATAGCCATCGGGAAGCAATTATAATTTGAAATCCCAAAGTATAGCATCAAAATCAGAAATCTCGCTTTTTCTAGAAAAACGTGCAAAAGCCTGAAAAATGTCTCGAAAAACGTGCAAGCATAGAAATCACATGCAATCATCATTAACAAGCATTAAGACATACTTTAAACCATAAAACATAAATAACAACAGCTAGGCATGCTCATAAGAAAGAAAGAGTCCACTCACGAATAAGAAAGTATCAATTGCGCTCCGTGCGCTCCTCGACCGTCTCAGGCGTCTCCCGTCCTGTCAATAGGCACCAAATAGGGTCACAATTACGTCAAAGATGTTAACCCTAATTTCCCCAAATTTTTGGGAATTTATACGTAATTTAAACTTAAACCCGAAACCGTCCGGATTCCCGAACTATCCCGTAACATCGTCTGATTAACCCGAACACCAATGGATTCCTTAGAACCTTTAGAACAAAAACCAAGTTGGAAGATTGTTCGGAATCCTCCCCACGCGCCCCCACGCGCCGCCCAAAGTGGCTGCGTGTGGGCCTCACGCGCCTGCTACAGTGCATCGTCTACCTCGAGTCTATAACGACCCGTCCCAGAAACTAGGGTTAAGATAGTGATTAAGATGGGATTAGTAAGCTTAATCGGGGGTTAGTTGGTCTCGATAGGTTCGTTAGGGTAGAATGACGATTTTGCCCCTAGTTTGGGCAAAAAGTTGACTTTTAGTTCGGATGGTCAAATGGACTTTGACCAGTGACCAGGACATAGTTTGGGACGTCACGAATCCGTAGGCAGGTGGTACACCCAATTCCGACATCCAAGAAGGAAGTTATGATGTTCGGAATGTTGAGGGCGTAATTTGGATAAAATAGGGGGAAAAGTTGACTTTTCGTACGATCGGGTTTTGACATGTTGACTTAGGATGGTTAGGTAGATTTCGTCGTCCTGAGTTCGATGACAGGCGGCACGTATTCATCGGACTTACGATGTGTAACAACCCGTCCCGAGAGCCGGGATTAAGATAGGATTAAGGTGGGATTAGTGAGGTTCATTGGTGGTTAGGTGGACCCGATAAGTCCGTAAGCTTAGAATGACGATTTTGCCCCTGACTTGGGCAAAAATGTTGACTTTAGTTCGGACGGTCAAATGGGTGTTGATCTGTGACCAGGACGTAGTTTAGGACGTCACGAATCCGTAGGCAGGTGGCACGCCTGATTCCGACATCCGAGGAGGGAGTTATGATGTTCGGAAGATTTAGGGCATAACCGTAATTTGGTTAAAAGAAGGGGAAACGTTGACTTGTTGGACGATCGGGTTTTGGTACGTTGATCGAGGATGGTTAGGTAGATCTCATCGTCCTGAGTTCGATGACAGGCGGCACGTATTTATCGGACTTACGATGTGAGAGTTACGGGTCAAGAACGTTAGTGGCAAAACCGTAATTTTGAGCTAAAAGAAGGGGCAGTTTGGTCTTTTGTGTTCTGGGGATTTGTGCAGAGAGAGGGCAGATGGACGGCTGGGATGGAGCCACTTGGGAGAGAATGGAGTGGATGGTGACATGTGGCACAAGGCTAGTGGCTTCTGGGGGGTTCTCGTGTGTGTGCACGGTTCCAATAATTGGGGTGCAACCGTGCAGTGCCCGTGTGTGTTCTTCGATCCTGAGTGAAACAGTGTGAGGCGGTGAGAGAAATTGAAGGGTGATCGTTGGTGCTGGTGAGTTTGTGAGGGTGTGAGAGTGATCAGAGAGGTGAGAAGGTTACAGGGAGGAGGTTTGGAAGTGTTGTGCTTGTGTATGAGTGAGTGAAAGTCACGGGGGCAACCAGAGAAAACAGAGAAGACTGAGGGCTTGTGGTGGTGCTGTGGCCGTGTGCGGGTGCGATTGACCTCGAGAGGAGGCTGAGGGGACGTTGTGGACTCCAGGGAACACGGCGGCGAGCACGGCGGTGGGCGGTTGCAGGTAAATTCTGATCTCCGTGTCTGTGCCCTGTTTTTTCGTTTAGTTTTGACTTGTGAGTCGTGAGTCTAGAGGTCGAATCGAAGTTCATAGGGAGGTCTAGGGCAATTAGTGGAGTTCTGGGCTTCTATTGGTTGTGCTGCCGTGACGGGTGGTGCACGGTGGGGGTTAACACGACGGCGGGTACTCTGGTGCTCTGTTTTGCCGTCAGTGTTCAAACCTAAAGTCGTGAAGTTTGGGAGTGAATCGACGGTTAGGGTGAGTTGGGTTAGGTTTAGAGGGGTCCTAGGAACCGTCTGGTGTTGCCACCGTGACGGGAGGTGACCTGGTTGGCCGGGAAGGAAAACAGTGTAGAGGTCGTGTTTTGTTTCGAGCTTCAGTCGACGCTTTAGGAGCCGTGTCGAGGTCTAAGGAGGATGGGGATGGACAGAGTAGGTCTGGATGATGAAGATGGGGAAGAAAGGGAAGGAAATGGAGACGGGACGGCAGAGAACCGCTCTCGCCGGTTCGATTTACAGACACTGTGTCGAACCGGGTCTGCTCAAGGTAGCCGATGCACTGTAGCAGGCGCGTGAGGCCCACGCGCAGCCACTTTGGGCGGCGCGTGGGGGCGCGTGCGGCGGTTCTGGGGAAAATGGTCAACATGGTTTTAAGTCTAAGTGTTCTAACGAGTCTAATGGAAGTAGTTTCGGGGTAATCGGACGTCGAATCGAAGTAGTTCCGAGAGGGTGAAAGTTTAGGGTTCCGGTTCGTTACGTTCAGGACCCGGGGATTTTTGAGGGAATTTAGGTGGATACTTGTGGACGTGTTAGTGACGTACGTTGGTGGTTGTTGACAGGATCCGGATTTCCCGAGGAAGCCGAGGAACGCGCAGGACGTTCGGGGCGTGATTGAGGGCTCGGTACTGTGAGTGGACTTCTTCCTTAAACTGAGCATGCATAACTGTTTTTCTATAATTGTTTGATGGTTTTACATATGGTTTTATGATTATGGAATATGCTATCTTGGTTTTACATAATTGCACGGTTTTCGAGAAAATACGGTATTTGGCACGTTTTACGATAAAAGGTTGATTTCTGATTATAATGTTATAGTTTCGGGATTTCAAATGATAAAGGATTTCTAATGATTATAAATGGATTTCGGAACATGATTTCGATGATCAAGGTTTTTGGTTTTAGAATCGGATTTCGGAAAGCAGAATTTGGTTTTAAAGTTGAAAAGTGGAATTCCGGATTTGGGTTCGGAATGACGGTTCTGGATGCCGGAATGGCATCAGACCGGTGATTTCGGATTCGAGTTTGGATGAGGATTTAGAATTGGTTTTACGTGGAATTTGGATTGGATTTGCTGGATCTGGTTATTGGGTTTAAAGACCCGGATATTGATTTGACGGGGGGACGGGCCCGGATTGAGTTTAAAGACTCGGGAGTTTAAAGACTCGGATATATTGATATTTCCCCCGTAGGCCTGTTGAGTTTAAAGACTCGGGAGTTTAAAGACTCGGATTATTGAGGCCTGGATTGAGTTTAAAGACTCGGGAGTTTAAAGACTCGGATAGGTCCAGCAGGTTTGATCAGAAATGATGGTTTGATGTTCATGGTTCATGATATGGTTCTGAAATACATACTATGATTTATATACCTGTTTTATAGTGTTTCTGTTTCTTATGATGTTTTCTGGTGATTGATTATAACTGTTTTGATAACTGAGTTATGCATGTGGTTTCAAAACGGAGGGTTAAAACTCGGTTTTCTTATAAAATGGTTTTCGAACTTTTCTTTTACTCTGGTCCACTCACACCTTCTGTTTTAAATTGCCCTCCAGGTTGAGGAGCTAGCGCGGGGTCTTGACGTCGAGGCAGTGTCTGAGGCATAGAAGTGACGAGCAGGGTCCCAGAGTGCTTAAGTTTTCGTCCGCGTGCGTCTACTTATTATCGGTTTTGATTTTCTTTGTAGTTCGCACTATGCTCTGTAAAGTATGATTTCGGTGTCGTATTTAATTCTCCTGCGTCTGACAGTGTTATTCTGGTGATTTCCATGATTTTACTTTGGGTTTGGCGTCGGGGTGTCAGACGGGAGCAGGATTTACCTCGGGTTTCGGGGTGAAACCGGGGTGGGTCCTGACACGATGTGTGAGTTACGGGTCTAGAAAGATAGTGGCGCAATCGTAAATTTGGGTTAAAAGAAAGGGTAGTTTGGTCTTTTGGTTGTCTGGGGATTTGTGCACAGAGAGGAAATTGGATGGCTGAGATTGGGACACTTGTGAGAGGAAGGATAAGATGGTGACATGTGTAGGAGGTCTGGTTGGTTCTAGGGAACACGATCCCAATTATTTGGGGTACCCGTGTGTGTGTGCTCGTGTGTTCTTTGAACCAGGGAGAAACAGAGAGGGAGATTCGGACGACTCCTGTTTTGCCCTGTTTTGGCCTCCGGCCACCCAGGCCTTCCCCCGTCACGGCACCACACTCAGATGACTCCTGGGACCTTCAGGAGTCTCGCCCTAACCTCCAAAACCCTCGACTCTAGCCCAAAGTCCACGACTTTTGAAAACAATGAAACAGGAAAAACAGGGGAATAAGGTCTCACCTGTGATTCTTCCTCCGCCGTCTGCACCGCCGTGTACCACGGTGTCCAATGAGTCCTCTACGGCCGTCCTAACTCCTCCTCAGCTTGGTTTGAACCACAACACGGCACAACCACCACCTCTGTCCCACAATCTCTCTGTTTTCCCTGAAAACTCACCCTCACCACCGCCGTGTTTCTTGCACGATCTCGCCCCCAAATTCCGATCACCAGCTTCCTCTCTTCTCTCTGTCACTCTCACAATTCACCAAACACTCACCCACACACTGAATCGATCACAAACTCTCACTTCCTTCTTCTCTGTTTTTTGTTCTTCACAGCACAATTACACGGTTAAATTTGGACAAGTTGTGGCCATGTACATTTTAGACAAACCCAGAACCCTCTAGTGTCCATCCACGTGTCCCAAATTCCATGGATCAGTACAAAATATCCAAGCCCACTCAGCCACTTGTTCCTATCTGATTGGCCTTAATGGGAAAAAGACCAAAATGCCCCTAGGTTTAGAAATTACCATTTTACCCTCGAACTTTCCAGACCCGTAACTATTTCGTCTGACGTCCGATGACAGCGTGCCGCCTGTCGTTGTACTCAAGACGTCGAGACCTATCTAACGGTCCTCGGCCTATGTGAAAATCACAAGTCCACTAAAAAGTTAACATTTTCTCCTAATTAATCAAAATTACGGTAACGGCCTCAATCTTCCGCACGTCATAACTTTTTCTCTGATTGTCCAAATCGGACATGCCACCTGTCTACGGTCTCGTTGTAACAACCCGTCCCGAGAACCGGGCTTAGTAGTGTGATTAAGGTGTGATTAGTGAGGTTAATCGGCGGTTAGGTGGTCCCGATAGGTCCATGAGCCTAGAATGACGATTTTGCCCCTAGTTTGGGCAAAACGTTGACTTTTAGTTCGGGTGGTCCGATGGATTTCCACCAGTGACCAGGACGTATTTTAGGACGTCACGAACCCATAGGCAGGTGGCACGCCTGATTCCGACATCCGAGGAGGAAGTTGTGATGTTCGGAAGGTTGAGGGCATAACCGTAATTTGGGTAAATTAGGGGGAATAGTTGACTTTTTGTAGAACCGGGTTTTGGTACGTTAACCTAGGATGGTTAGGTAGATCTCGTCGTCCTGAGTTCGATGACAGGCAGCACGTATTCATCGGACTTACGAGGTGTGAGATACGGGTCTAGAAGGGTAGTGGCAAAACCGTAAATATAAGTTAACAAGAAGGGTAATTTGGTCTTTTTGCACCTGGGGATTTGTGCAGAAAGAAGCAGATGAAGGGTTGAGATTGGGCCACATGGGTGAGAGAGAATGGGGGATGGTGACATGTGGCAATTGTGTAGAGGGTTCTGGTTGAATCCTATACATACACGGCCCAAATAATTGGGGTGCAACCGTGCAGTGCCCGTGTGAGTGTTCTTCGACACAGAGAGAAACAGAGGGGGAGAAGTGAGAGGATTGAAGGTTGATCGAGGGTGCTGGTGAGTTTGTGACTGTGTGTGGGTGTTCAGAGAGTGAGAGGGAAGCAGGGAGGAGGTGTGGAAGTGTTGGCCGTGTGTGTGAGGGGAGTGAGGGCCACGGGAAAAACCAGAGTGCACAGGGAGGACGTGAGTGTTTGTGGGTGGTGTTGTGGCCGTGATCGATCAAGCAAGGCCAGAGGAAGTGTCCAAAGGCTGGAGGTGGACGGGGGGAGCTACTGCCTCACGGCTGAGCTCGCGACGGCGATCGGAGGACATGTAATTTCTCATCCTCTTCTACTTGCTCTGTTTAGCCGTTGAGTTTCAAGTCGAGAGTTGTGAGTCTAGAGGTCGAATCGAGGCCCATAAGCAGGTCTAGGGGACTCAGTGGAGGTCTGGGATTCTATTGGTTCTGTTGCCGTGACGGGGAGGTACACGGCGGAGGATGGCACGACAGAGGTATTCTGGTGCTCTGTTTTGGCCGTGGGTTCAAACGGCGAGTCGTGACGTTTGGGCAGGAGTCGACGGTCAAGGTGAGTCGGGTTAGACTTAGAAGAGGTCTAGGAACCGTCTGGTGTTGCCACCATGACGGGGGGTGACCGGAGTGACTGGATCAGAAAACAGGGGAGTTTGGGGTTGTCTGGTTTCGAGTTCAGTCGACGGGCTAGGGACAGTGTCGAGGTGAACGGAGTTGGGGAATCAATAGGGTAGGACTGGACGATGAGAATGGTGAAGAAAGGGAAGGAAATAGTGCAGGCACGGTGGTGAACCGCTGACGCCGGTCTGAGTTGCAGGCGACTGTGGCGAACCGGGTTGGCTCGAGGTAGCCGATGCACTGTAGCAGCGCGTGAGGGCCACGCGCAGCCACTTTGGTCGGCGCTTGGGGGCGCGTACGACGGCGATGGGGAAAACGATCAACAGGGTTTTTGGTCTAGGAGTTGTGGTGAGTCCATTGGAAGTGGTTTCGGGTCAATCGGACGTCGTTTGAGTTTAGTTCCGCGAGGGTGAAAGTTTAAGGTCTCGGGTTATTACGTTTTCGATTCAGGGAATTTTGAGGGAATTTAGGTGAACTTTCATAGACGTGTTAGTAACGTAATTTGACGGTGATTGACAGGATCGGGATTTCCCGAGGAAGCCGAGGAACGTACAGGACGTTCAGGACGCGAGTAGGGCTCAGTACTGTGAGTGGATCCCTTCTCTAAACTCGAGCATGCATAACTGTTTTCTATACTTGTTTTATGGTTTTAATCATCATTCTATGTTTATCGAATATGTATGGTTGGTTTTACATTATTGCACGCTTTTCAAGGAAATCCGGTTTTTAGCACGTTTTACGAGAAAGTGGTTGGTTTCTGAAATTGATGCTTTGGTTTTGGGATTTCAATTGATAAGTGGTTTTCACTGATTATAAAGGGATTCTGGAACATGATTTTGATGATTAAAGGTTTTCGGTTTTAAAATCGGATTTCGGGAAACGAGATTTGGTTTTAAAGTTGAAAAGTGGATTTCCGGATTTGGGTTCGGAATGGAGGTTCTGGAAGCCGGAAGGGCTTCAGACCGGGGATTTCGGATTCGAGTTTGGATATGGATTTCCAGTGGTTTTAAAATCGTTTTGGGATTGGATTTGCTGGATCTGGTTATTGGGTTTAAAGACCCAGATATATTTGACGGGGGACGGGCCCGGATTGAGTTTAAAGACTCGGGAGTTTAAAGACTCGGATATGTTGATTTTCCCCCGTAGGCCTTGAGTTTAAAGACTCGGGAGTTTAAAGACTCGGATATGATTAAGGCCTGGATTGAGTTTAAAGACTCGGGAGTTTAAAGACTCGGATAGGTCCAGCAGGTTTGATCGGGAAATGATGATTTGAGTTTTATGGTTTATGATACGGGTTTTGATCCTCATGCCATGATTTCCATAACTGTTTTATAGTGTTTCTGTTTCTTATGATGTTTTATGAGAATTGAGTTATACATGTGTTAATAACTGTTGGTTATGCATGTGGTTTTCAAAACGGAGGGTTAAATTCGGTTTTCTGATAAATGGTTTAGAACTTTTCTTTTATGTTGGTCCACTCACATCTTCTGTTTTAACTTGCCCTCCAAGTTGTGGAGCGAGCGTGGGGTCTTGAAGTCGAGGCAGTGTCTGAGGCATAGAGGTCACGTGAAAGATTCCGGAGTGGTTTAGAGTCTTCTGCGTGCGTGTAATTTATCGGTTTTTATTTTCTTATGTTTCGTACTATGCTCTGTAAAGTATAACTTCGGGATGTTTATATAGTTTCTCCCGCGTCTGACTGAGTTTTGGGTGATTTTGACTGAGTTGTACTTGAGTGTGGTGTCGGGGAGTCAGACGGGAGCAGGATTTACCTCGGGTTTCGGGGTGAAACTGGGGTGGGTCCTGAAAATTGGTATCAGAGCATAGGTTTGTCGAGTTGGCAGGGTTTGTTGGGTTGTGAGGTTGTGTTTCAGCTGCCTAACTACTTCTATGCCTCTTTCAGCGTGCGGTTGACAATGCCTCCGAGACGTAGACCCTCTCCACGAACTGAAGACGAAGTAGCAAGAGAGACCGAGAGTGCTACTATTGAGCGGGACCAGCGGCTCGGGGCTACTACTTTTAGTGGTGGGCCTGATCCTGAGGAAGCCCAGAGGTGGCTTACCAGACTTGAGCAGATCTTCGCGGTGATGCATTGCCCGCCGGGGGAGCGAGTGTTGTTGGCTACATTTTTACTGGATGGTCCGGCGTACGAGTGGTGGTATACACTCGAGTTGTCTGGTTGGGATGCCCATACGGTGACTTGGGAGACGTTTCGGGAGAGATTCTTAGAGCAGTATTATCCTCGTTCCTTTCAGGATGCCAAGGAGGCGGAGTTCTTGCAGCTCCAGCAGGGGAGTATGAGTGTGGCTGAGTACGAACAGAAATTTCAGATGTTGTCTCGGTTTGCTCCTGCTTTTGTGGCCCCTGAAGCTGAGAAATGCCGTAGGTTTGAATTGGGCTTGCGAGGCGAGATTCGAGCCATTGTGACGGCTGGATCGTTTGCTACCCTCCGAGACTTGTCGGATGCTGCGGTGAGGGTTGAGGCTAGTTTGCCGGTGCGACGCCAGGAGCCATCTTTCTCTGGAGCTTCGAGCTAGCGGACACCGAAAAGAGGTAACTTCGGTGGAGCGTCGTTGTCGGGCGATGATCGTTTCGGTAGACCTGGTAGTTTCCAGAGTTCAGGATTTCAGGGGTACCGAGCACAGCCGACTCCGCAAGCGAGTGCAACGTCTGTAGCGTCTACAGGGAGACCAAGCAGTGGACCAGGTTGGAATGTGTGTTTCTACTGTGGGGAGCGAGGTCATTTTCGACGTGAGTGTCCACTGTTTCCACAGGAAGGTGGTGTAGGCCGAGGAGTAGCGGAGCCTGGACAGAGTACAGCGTCAGAGACAGCGGGCTCTAGAGGAGGAATTAGTGCCACTAGTAGTTCGAGGGGACCTGGTAGAGCGTCGAGATCTCAGGCCCGAGTGTTCTCGATGACTCGGCAGGAAGTTCAGTCGGTACCAAATGCGGGGACAGGTACTTGTTTTATCTTGGTTGTGTGCACTTAGTTTTGTGGTTGCTGGATCCTAGGGTAGAGTCTAGAAGGAGTTTCCCTAGGTGAACTGGGGAGTGTTGTAGTGGTAGGATGACTGAAGGAATAGTAAAAGAGTGACTATAACTGATCGATATGAGGTTATCGAAGGGGAGAACCCACAAGCTAGAGGTTGCCTTTAGGACTTTGTGGATTTATTCCGATAGTGGCCGGTGTAGTAGTCGAGTTGGTTTGGAAAGGTGGGGTCGTACGTGAGGATGTGCTCTGTGATTTTATGCGAGTATTCCACATGAGGTATTGTAAAATACCTTTGTTCTCTGTTCATAGAGTTTCCCTTGCGTACACCATATAGTTGTTACATAGAGAGAGTTGGCCGTGGTAACAGTAGATAGGGACGGAGTGAAATACCCAGGTGGAGATGATAGACAGGAAACCCAGGAGAGGTTGTTATTGTACCGGGTAGGAGACCCTAGGTGTTAGGAACTAGCTGTGGAATTTCGGGGACGAAATTCTTTTTAGGTGGGTGGATTGTAACAACCCCTCCCGAGAACCGGGCTTAGTAGTGTGATTAAGGTGTGATTAGTGAGGTTAATCGGCAGTTAGGTGGTCCCGATAGGTCCATGAGCCTAAAATGACGATTTTACCCCAGGTTTGGGTAAAACGTTGACTTTTAGTTCGGGTGGTCCGATGGATTTCGACCGGTGACCAGGTCGTAGTTTAGGACGTCACGAACCCATAGGCAGGTGGCACGCCTGATTCCGACATCCGAGGAGGAAGTTGTGATGTTCGGAAGGTTGAGGGCATAACCGTAATTTGGGTAAATTAGGGGGAATAGTTGACTTTTTGTAGAACCGGGTTTTGGTACGTTGACCTAGGATGGTTAGGTAGATCTCGTCGTCCTGAGTTCGATGACAGGCGGCACGTATTCATCGGACTTACGAGGTGTGAGATACGGGTCTAGAAAGGTAGTGGCAAAACCGTAAATATAAGTTAACAAGAAGGGTAATTTGGTCTTTTTGCACCTGGGGATTTGTGCAGAAAGAAGCAGATGAAGGGTTGAGATTGGGCCACATGGGTGAGAGAGAATGAGGGATGGTGACATGTGGCAATTGTGTAGAGGGTTCTGGTTGAATCCTGTACATACACGGCCCAAATAATTGGGGTGCAACCGTGCAGTGCCCGTGTGAGTGTTCTTCGACACAGAGAGAAACAGAGGGGGAGAAGTGAGAGGATTGAAGGTTGATCGAGGGTGCTGGTGAGTTTGTGACTGTGTGTGGGTGTTCAGAGAGTGAGAGGGAAGCAGGGAGGAGGTGTGGAAGTGTTGGCCGTGTGTGTGAGGGGAGTGAGGGCCACGGGAAAAACCAGAGTGCACAGGGAGGACGTGAGTGTTTGTGGGTGGTGTTGTGGCCGTGATCGATCAAGCAAGGCCAGAGGAAGTGTCCAAAGGCTGGAGGTGGACGGGAGGAGCAACTGCCTCACGGCTGAGCTCGCGACGGCGATCGGAGGACAGGTAATTTCTCACCCTCTTCTACTTGCTCTGTTTAGCCGTTGAGTTTCAAGTCGAGAGTCGTGAGTCTAGAGGTCGAATCGAGGCCCATAAGCAGGTCTAGGGGACTCAGTGGAGGTCTGGGATTCTATTGGTCCTGTTGCCATGACGGGGAGGTACACGACGGAGGATGACACGACAGAGGTATTCTGGTGCTCTGTTTTGGAAGTGGGTTCAAACGGCGAGTCGTGACGTTTGGGCAGGAGTCGACGGTCAAGGTGAGTCGGGTTAGACTTAGAAGAGGTCTAGGAATCGTCTGGTGTTGCCACCATGACGGGGGGTGACCGGAGTGGCTGGATCGGAAAACAGGGGAGTTTGGGGTTGTCTGGTTTCGAGTTCAGTCGACGGGCTAGGGACAGTGTCGAGGTGAACGGAGTTGGGGAATCAATAGGGTAGGACTGGACGATGAGAATGGTGAAGAAAGGGAAGGAAATAGTGCAGGTACGGTGGTGAACCGCTGACGCCGGTCTGAGTTGCAGGCGACTGTGGCGAACCGGGTTGGCTCGAGGTAGCCGATGCACTGTAGCAGCGCGTGAGGGCCACGCGCAGCCACTTTGGTCGGCGCGTGGGGGCGCGTGCGATGGCGATGGGGAAAACGATCAACAGGGTTTTTGTTCTAGGAGTTGTGGTGAGTCCATTGGAAGTGGTTTCGGGTCAATCGGACGTCGTTTGAGTTTAGTTCCGCGAGGGTGAAAGTTTAAGGTCTCGGGTTATTACGTTTTCGATTTGGGGAATTTTGAGGGAATTTAGGTGAACTTTCATAGACGTGTTAGTAACGTAATTTGACGGTGATTGACAGGATCGGGATTTCCCGAGGAAGCCGAGGAACGTACAGGACGTTCAGGACGCGAGTAGGGCTCAGTACTGTGAGTGGATCCCTTCTCTAAACTCGAGCATGCATAACTGTTTTCTATACTTGTTTTATGGTTTTAATCATCATTCTATGTTTATCGAATATGTATGGTTGGTTTTACATTATTGCACGCTTTTCAAGGAAGTCCGGTTTTTAGCACGTTTTACGAGAAAGTGGTTGGTTTCTGAAATTGATGCTTTGGTTTTGGGATTTCAATTGATAAGTGGTTTTCACTAATTATAAAGGGATTCTGGAACATGATTTCGATGATTAAAGGTTTTCAGTTTTAAAATCGGATTTCGGGAAACGAGATTTGGTTTTAAAGTTGAAAAGTGGGTTTCCGGATTTGGGTTCGGAATGGCGGTTCTGGAAGCCGGAAGGGCTTCAGACCGGGGATTTCGGATTCGAGTTTGGATATGGATTTCCAATGGTTTTAAAATCGTTTTGGGATTGGATTTGCTGGATCTGGTTATTGGGTTTAAAGACCCGGATATATTTGACGGAGGACGGGCCCGGATTGAGTTTAAAGACTCGGGAGTTTAAAGACTCGGATATGTTGATTTTCCCCCGTAGGCCTTGAGTTTAAAGACTCGGGAGTTTAAAGACTCGGATATGATTAAGGCCTGGATTGAGTTTAAAGACTCGGGAGTTTAAAGACTCGGATAGGTCCAGCAGGTTTGATCGGGAAATGATGATTTGAGTTTTATGGTTTATGATACGGGTTTTGATCCTCATGCCATGATTTCCATAACTGTTTTATAGTGTTTCTGTTTCTTATGATGTTTTATGAGAATTGAGTTATACCTGTGTTAATAACTGTTGGTTATGCATGTGGTTTTCAAAACGGAGGGTTAAATTCGGTTTTCTGATAAATGGTTTAGAACTTTTCTTTTATGTTGGTCCACTCGCATCTTCTGTTTTAACTTGCCCTCCAGGTTGTAGAGCGAGCGCGGGGTCTTGACGTCGAGGCAGTGTCTGAGGCATAGAGGTCACGTGAAAGATTCCGGAGTGGTTTAGAGTCTTCCGCGTGCGTGTAATTTATCGGTTTTTATTTTCTTATGTTTCGTACTATGCTATGTAAAGTATAACTTCGGGATGTTTTATATAGTTTCTCCTGCGTCTGACTGAGTTTTGGGTGATTTTGAGTGAGTTGTACTTGAGTGTGGTGTCGAGGAGTCAGACGGGAGCAAGATTTACCTCGGGTTTCGGGGTGAAACTGGGGTGGGTCCTGACACTCGTGACGTCCTAAACTACGTCATGGTCAATGGTCAGAACTCATCAAACCTGTAAATCAAAAAGTCAACTTAAGTGCACTATTCACAAGGGCAAAATCGTCCTTTTATACAAATCTTTTACAAAATTACATTTGTACCCTTCCTAAAGGTACGGGTTGTTATAGTTGGTGAGCGTGTTGGTAGACGGATTGGTTCCGATACCATTGGATTAGTCGAGATCGTGAACTAGACATTGGATACTGTGCAGTGGGTCATGGTATTTCTGATGGGTCTAGTTACACACAGATTGAGTGAAATGCTTTGTGGGTAAGTGTTACCCATGGTTGAGTGAGTTGGTGGTTAGTGTAACCACAAGTGAGTATCGTGTCAGTTTTCGACTGACGGCTATCAAGTGGTGACAGTTTGTCTAAGGTGTCAGTATGGATCGTTCTGTGAGGTCTGATGACTCCCAGCAGGAGCTGACGTCAGGATAGATTGGTAATTAAAGAAGGGAACTTTCGAGTGTTTGTGTCAGCGACTTGGTAGATTTGACAAGTGGTGTCAATTCGGAACGTGTGGTTACCATCATTCGACGTGGTCGAATGTAGTCGATACGACATAAGTATTAGTGGTACGTCTGGTTGTAGACGAGTATCATTCTGGTTAGTGGGTGTACGAGTGTACACGAGTTTCGAGGTCGATTCTACTTTCCACGGGGTGGATGTGGAATCAGGATTGTTGGAGTTTCGAGAACGAAACTAATTAAGGAGGGAGGAACGGTTGGACTTAGGTCGGTTGGAATTTCGAGGACGAAATTAATTAAGGAGGGAAGGTTGTAACGACCCGTCCCCAATTCCTAGATTAGATTAGTGACTAATCACGATTAGTGAGGCTAATATGTGATTAGTTGGGCGAAATTGGACGAACGATGCAAAATGACCGTTTTGACCCTAGTCGTGGCAAAACGTTGACTTTTCATTCGAGGGGTCAAATGGACTTTGACCAATGACCGTGACGTAGTTCGTGACGTCACGAGTTCATAGACAGGTGGTACGTTCAATTCCGACGTTCGAGGAGGAAGTTATGACGTTCAGAAGTTTAGGGGCATTTTGGTAATTTTGGTTAAAAAGGGTCAAATAGTTGACTTTTTGACCGAGATGTCCGATGTCCGAGGGCCAATGACCATTACGTAGATAAGGACGATACGAATCCATAGACAGGCGGCACGTCGAATTCGGACGTTCGACGGCGAAGTTACGGTTCACGGAAGTTTCAGGATACTATTCACGACGACAAGTTTTACGAGGACCGTTTGTCTTTAGTGGGCCCGTTACTTTTCAGCAACCAATGGATGAGTGACAAGTGTCACCCATCCACTGGCTACCATTCCACAAACATGCATAGCATCCTTTGCATTGCATCGATCATTCCCATTTTCCCCAAAACCCGATCTCACCCTCCTCCTTAAACCACAACCCATCCATTCGATCATGATGAGAAGCCAGAGAGTGAGAGAGTGGTTGAGGAGGCAGAGGATGGTGGTTGAGAGTGGCTGGACCGCCATACACGGCGGAGAAGACAGGTAACCCGATTACCCGATTAATGCCCATTTTTCCATTATTTTGAATATGACGTTATGGTTCGTTGTGGGTGATTGGGAGATGATTACGGATTTGCTAGGGACATTTTAAGAGGATTTGGAGGGTGCTTCACGGCGGAGGAAGGCTGGAGGGTGACAATGATCGGCTCGGGAGAGCCTATGGCACGCAAATCGAGGCGGTAGCTCGGACGGTCTGTGAGTGGACCTTGATTTCTAAACTGTGATGCATGCATAAATGTTTTATATGGATTATGAATGTGATTTAGATATTTGTGAATTATATAGTTTCACGTATTTCGAGGCGATTTACGTGCTTGCACATAAATCGAGGTTTTCCAGTTTTACTCTGATTTTCCATTCTTATGGTTTTGGAAATAGTTTAATGAAATGATTTTGGATTTGAAAAGGTAAACTCGGGTTCGAAACCCATTTGATTAACAGAATCGGGGCGGAGGCCCAGTTGGTTTACGATTCGGACCGGAGGTCCAGTTTGTATGTGGATTCGGGCCTAGGGCCCAGTTATGTTTTACAAATGGTTTTTATGGTTCATGACGGTTTATGGGAACCGGCATGAACCCCTTGAAATGGATTTACGGGTCATGACGGTTTATGGGAACCGGCATGAACCCATGAAAGGATTTTATGGATTATGACGGCTTATGGGGGCCGGGCATGAATCCTGGAAAGATTTAAAGAATGATTTCAAAAGGTTTTTCATATTCCATCCTTTATATATGATTGTCTCCTCCGGGGAGGGTCGTTGGCCTGGGTGGAACCCAGAGTAGTCACGGAGCACTGACTGAGTGGAGTCCCCCCCAGTTGGGTTCCTTACTCTCAGGATGGGCATGGTTCCTTACCTCCAGGGAGGGTCATTGATCTACGGACATTGACCTAGGTGGACCCTGGAGAGACTTGGGTTTGAGACCCCGGTTAGCACACGTGTAGCTTTATTTTACCGTGACAGGTTCTTGGATATGAAATATAATGGATAAACATGATTTCAATTGGTTTGGGAAATTGTGTTTATAATGATAAATGGATTTGGGCTGAGATCCCACGTATGTTTACTATGTTCTGGTTTTCTGTAAATGGTTTTGGGCAGGAGCCCGGGTGACGTATTTACAGAATTTGGGGTTGAGACCCTAATTATGGATGTTTTAACATATATGATTGGATAAATGGTTTTACTATGCATGCATGCTTTTTAGTGAAGGGTATAAAGGTCTCTTATTAAAATGTTTTACGAAACTTATTACTTTTTGTCCACTCACAGTCTTTCTGTTTTTAATACCCTTCAGGTTGACATCGGATGTGGACTATAGCAGAGACCGAGATATCACATACTTCCTCCGGATCCTAGCGTACTCTAATAGCCCGGGAGGGCAAAGGTAGGAAATATCCCTTGTCTGACACTTCGTGTCAGACGGGAGCAGGGTCATCCCGCATTAATCCCGGAGGGATTGGGATGGGTCCTGTCATTCACCCTCGCGGAACTAACCTCAAATGACATCTGATCAACCTGAAACCTATTCCAAAGGATTCGTCACAACACCTAAACCAAAAACCATGTTGACCGTTTTCCCAAACACCGCCGCACGCGCCGCCCAAAGTGGCTGCGTGTGGGCCTCACGCGCCTGCACACAGAGCACTGTTCACCGTCTTCTACCTCGAGTGAACCGGTCTGAACCGGCGTTCCCGGTTCACCGTCGTCCCGTCTCCGTTTTCCTCCCTTTCTTCACCAGCTTCTTCGTCCAATCCTAAGAAACCTACCCCCCTCACTCAAATACCACGACACAGCCCCTAAGTCGTCGACTCAAACTCGAAACCAAAAACCCGAACAACCTCTGTTTCCTATTCCGGCCACCCAAGTCTTCCTCCATCACGGTGGCGACACTAGACGCTTCCTAGGACCTCCCTGAGCTTCACCCAACTCACCAAAACCGTCGACTCAACCCCAGACTTCACAACTTTTGGTTTGACATTCACGGCCAAAACAGAGTAAATCACGGGGGGAAGAAATTACATGTCGTCGACCGCCGCCGTGCTCACCGCCGCACTCCTTGGAGGTCACAGAGTCCTCCCCAACTTCCCTTCGAGTTCAATTGAACCGTACACGGCCACACCACCACCACGAGCTCTCATCTCTTCTCTGTTTTTCCTGGTTTTCCCGTGAACTCCCACTTCACACACACGCAACCACTGCACCTCCCAACCTTCTCCCTAGCTCTCTTTCACCCTCTGGTCACTCCTCACTCACCAGAACACACCAACACTCACGATCACCTCTCAATTTTCTCTCAAGCTTCCTCTCTGTTTTCTCTTCTTCGAACAAACACACGAGCACACACACCTGCACGATTTGAAACACACGTGCACTCACTAGAACCCTCTAGCCAAGCCCCACGTGTCACCATCCCCTCAAGCCTCACACAAAAATCTCCTCTCTGCCCTGGACACTTGTCCAAATTCGGCTGCACCAAGCCTAAAGTACAAAAGACCAAACTGCCCTTCTTTTAAACCAAAATTACGATAATGCCACTACCTTTCTAGACCCGTAACTCACGCATCCTAACTCCGATGAACACGTGCCGCCTGTCGTTGAACTCAGGACGACGAGATCTACCAACTATCCTAGGTCAACGTGTCAAAACCCGGTCGTACGAAAAGTCAACTTTTTCCCCTAATTTTAGACAAATTACGAAAGTGCCCTCAACCTTCCGAATATCATAACTTCTTCCTCGGATCTCGGAATCGGGCGTGCCACCTGTCTACGGATTCGTGACGTCCCGAACTACGTTACGGTCAACAGTCAAAGTCCATTTAACCGGTGGTTACTCAAAGTCTACGTCCCGAACATCGTCATTCTACCTTAACGAACCTATCATAACTAACTAACCACTGGTTAAGCTCACTAATCTCATCTTAAACACGGTCTTAAGCCTAATTCCCGGGACGGGTCGTTACATTATAACCCGCATAAGACATTTCTGATCAAAATCATAATTCAAAACCAATTCAGAAATCTGAATCAATAGTAAAACCTGGACCTACGACCACTTCACAAAAATAGTCAAAAACCTCGTAAAATGAGCCGTTAAAATATCTCGTAAAATCATATCCAAAATCCCAATTCATCAATCACCATCAAGTCAAATAAACATGACGTAGTGAGTATAGAACCACTTCCCAAAATATCCGTATAAAATCCAATTAATCCAATACTACCAAAATCACACGAGAAAGTCATTTTAGGTATAAAACCAATTCTCACAGTTCATTCTCTAATCAGAACACAGTGTAGCAAACTTCTCGTAAAACGTGTCACCGAAATATATTCGAAAATCATTCAAAATTCATATGGAAACCATCCAAAATCCAATATCACAAATTCACATGTTATAATGACACTTAGCTCGAATCCACAATCGAAACGATATTCGAAAACATTACTTACGGAAGATCTTGTAAAATGTGTAATAAAATATTCATAAATTCACCATAAACTCCAATTAACCAAATATCATCAAAAACATGTAAGAGGTCATATCATCAACTAAAAAATACGACTTGAGACCAGAATACGGACTATGCCAATTTCTAGAAGAAGAAAAAAAACGTGCAAATAATTAATAATTAAATATTCTTAAATCCACCAAAATTCCCATAAAATTCCAATAATTCAAACATCATTAAAATCACATAGAAACCCATTTAAAAAAATTAAATATCCATGCATAATAGGTTTAAAAAGGAAAGGGTCCTCTCACACGTACCGTATATGCAATCGAACCAACTTGCACACTTCCCCATAAAATCCAAGAACGCCACCACCTATCAAAAATCACTTCTGAAGGTTACTAACCATCCCAATTAGCCTAATATTTAATCCCATATTTTTTTCGTAATTTTTAAACGAATTAAAATAATCCCTAAACCTTCGGATAGTCGAAACTGCCTCGAGACGATATCTGATCACCTCGAAAATTGTACTATTGTACTCGTAACATCGCGATGATGAATTTTCATGTTGAAAATTTTCCCTGATGACGTGGCCCGCGCCACCAGCAGTGGATGTACGTGGTCCTCACGTGCAGCCACTATTCATCCTCTTCTTGGGTCATCAGACACAATTCTCTGTAAAATGGGTCATTCAACCCGCAAGTTGACCTGTCTCGAATTCGTTCAATTCTCAACCTATTTTCACAATATCGATCACTATTATGCTCGGAATGGACCCATAAACAAGTATATGGATTCAATTTTATTAATTTCCTTACTTAATCCATGAATTTTCGATTGATGCCCATGTCCAAAGTCGACATAGTCACGGCTTGTTCTTGCGTGCTTTCCTTCTAAATTCCAGGGTTCTATTCGTAATGATTCTAGGAAGAAGCCTACAACCTCAATTGGGTTAATCCAAGTCCAAATTTTCAAAACCCGATTCAAGGTTCACGGGGATTTTTGGGTTTTCTTCACGAGTTCGTGTTCTACTCCCCTTCAGCTCCTCTTTCACTCCCTCTCATCTCTCTGCTCTCTTTATAATTTCTGGTTTCTCCAGTAGGACAATCATGGTTGAGTCATTTTGTTTTTTTTTTCTTTTGTTCATCATCCATTCTTACACAATCCACACACACATATGAACACATAAACACACACATATGAACACATAAACACACACCACAGTCTTCCACAAGGTTGGTGCACCCAAACCAAAGTGATAAGGACACTTGTCACTCTAGAATGAAATCCACAAAATATCATCCAATATGAAATGTGACGACCCGGAAATTCGGAAAGGGAAAAATTGGAAGGAAATGACGATTTTGCCCCTAGTTATAAGGGCCGAAAGTTGACTTTTTGATCGGGACCTTGTTTGGACTTTCTGGAAGTACCGTTGGATAGGTATCGGGACGCTGAATCCGTAGACAGACGGCATGCATCAATCAGAGTTCGGACGTGAAAGTTATGGGTCTAGAATTGTGAGGGGCATTTTCGTAATTTGTTATGGTAAGGGCAAATTGGTAATTTGCCGCAGCAGGGTGAATTGGATGATTAACCTGGCTGATTCAGCTAATTTGGATGTGGATTGGTTGTAACGCCCCGGAAATTCGAAGAATGTAATTTTGTAAAATAAAAAATGAAATGACGTTTTTACCCCTATGAATAGTATGGTCAATTTGTTGACTTTTTGATTGGTAGGTCAAATGGATGTTGACTGATGACCGTGACGTAGTTCGGGACATCATGAGTCCATAGATAGGTGGAACGTCCAATTCCGACGATCAGAGAAAAAGTTATGACGTTCGGAAGTTCAAGGGCATTTTCGTAATTTGGACAAAAAGGGGGAAAATGTTGACTTTTTGATTGACAACTGATTTCCACAAAATTCGAGGACCATTAGGTAGGTCTTCGATGCCATGAGTCCGTAGACAGGCGGCACGCTGAAAACGGACATCGGACGGTTGAGTTACGGGTCTAGAAAGAGGGGCATTTTGGTAATTTTGTGCAGAAGGGCAAAATGGTAATTTTGCAGGGAGATACTGTTTGAAACCGTGGAAAACAGGGCCTGCACCACCGTGCTTGGGTGTTCTGATCCAGCAATTGTTTAACCGTTAGTGGCTGGGCAAGGTGATTTGCTTATTGGTTTTGAGGTATTGGAAGCATTGTGGTATGGACTGAAACAAAAACCAGTGCACAGGCAGGATTTTAAAACTGGGTTTTTGGGTCTTTGCGGGAAACAGAATTCTCAATGGGACTGAGCGATTCCCACGAGTGTTGGCTGAACGGCTCAATTAGATGAGAGATAGTAGAGGTGAGGGTCATTTCTGCTGATAAGAGCTTGAGAGTTTGAGAGAAAACAGACGGGAAGAAGAAAGCTGGATTTTGGAGGGAAAATCGCATTTTGATTTGTAAGTCGAGAAGGACAAAAACAAGGAGTGAATTAGTCTTCTTGGACCATTTGGAGTTCAACCGTGTTAATTGTGAAGGGAATCGATCACAGTTTGGCCAAGAACAGAAGCCTCTGGTTCTTGAAATTTCCAAGGTTGAAGACGACTACTTCTAGGTAAGCTTCCCTGAAATTGGTTGTGTTCTAGTGTTCGTTTAGGTCCCATAAAGCTTCTGTCTAAGTTAATTTGGGAATGGAGCTGGGTTGAGTGAGTTTCAGAAGTCGACCCGTTTGTTTGATCACGGGTCAAATGAGGGATTTAGGGCAAATTGAAGATAATTAGGGAATGGTATCTTAAATTAAAATGTTAAGGAATGATTTAGGTGGAAAAAGGGAAGGTTTAGAGTGAGAATTGATGGAGATTTGGCCGGGTTGTGTCGCGGGTCGAACAACCCGTTTGCAGGCCAGTCGGGTGAAGATGGTGACACTGTAGCAGTCACTGTAGCAGGCGCGTGGCTTTCACGCGTAGCCACTTTTGGCGGCGCGTGAGGCCGTGTCTCCGGTCACGGTCAACAGATAAGTTCATCCTTTCAACTTAACGAACATTTTGAGTTAAATTTCGAGTCGAGCGGACGTCGTTTCGGGTTAGTTCTGAGGGTTCGAAGGTTTAGGGCTTCAAGTTAATTACGTCGAAAAATCCCAAAAAATTAGGGAAATTAATGCAAGCTTTTTGGGAATGTTTGTAACCCTTATTGTACTTTTTGACAGGCCCGAACATTCCCGAGGCTACCGAGGAGCGCACGGGGCGCGATTGTCGCGTCCGAAAACTGTGAGTGGACTTTTGATTTCTAACCGAGCATGCATACATGTTTTTACTCACTTGTCTTATGTTTTCATATATGATTTTATGGTGATGATTATGATATTTCGGTTTTACGTGATGGCTAGTTTTTCAAGGTGATTATCGTATTTTACGTATTTCGAGATTACGTTTTTCTCCTGTGCATGGATGAGGGTTTGATGAAGTGATTTGATATGATTATGCATGTCACGTTTTAATGATGATTTGATTATGTTTGTGAAGTAAGTTTTGGAATTTTCATGTGAAATTTGGACATAAGTCCTATTATGACGAAATGTGATTTTGGAATGGTTTTGGAAAATGGATCCCGATGGATCCTGGTTTGTTATGATTTTCCGCGTGATTTTGGGTTTAAAGACCCGGTATGATTGTTGGATCTAGTTTTGGATTTAAAGACCCGGTTAATTGATGATGGGGCGGGCCCGAATTGGATTTAAAGACCCGGATTGAGTTTAAAGACTCGTGAGTTTAAAGACTCGGTTATTGTGATACCCCCGAGGCCTATTGATTATGTTTTTGAGTTTAAAGACTCATTAATATCCCGGGAAGGCCTGATATATGAGTTTAAAGACTCGGATAGATCCAACGGCTTGATTGTGATTGATGATTCAGTTTTACATGATTTGGTATGATTGATGTTTCGATGTGACGAATTCTGGATTTTGGGAATATTATATTATTTTAAATGATTTTATGGCTATTTACTATAACGGTTTCCATATGATTCGTAAAAGGGTTTTCAAATGTTGAGTTATGCTGTTTTCGAATATCTAGTTATGCATACGTGTTGTAAAATTAGAGGGTGAACCCCGATTTCATTAAACTGTTTTCTGGAAACTTTTGTTTTAGTCCACTCACACTTTGCTGTTTTTAATACGCTCTAGGTCGTGGTACAAGTTTGGGGGCTAACGCCGAGGCAGAGGCATAAAGTTTTTCGTTGCGGTGTAGTTTAGTTCACGGAGTAGGGTTTGATCTTTATCTTGTTTTGTAATTTATGCTCGGTGAAACTATGGACTTGATGTCTAGTCGGTTGTACTGTTTAATCTCCCTGGTCTGACAATGGGGGTGTTGTAATTTTATTTGGTTATTCTGGTCTTTTGTGTTCGATTGTTAGGCGGGAGCAGGATGATTCCCGATTATCGAGGCGATAATCGGGGTGGGTCCTGCCATTGGTCACTTGGTGACACTTTTCACCATATTTGAAAGATTAGTGGCCTTGATGCCGCCTATTATTTGGATGGAAGGCTGTGTTTAAATTGAAAACCAAAACCGTGTGTTGTATTTTTCTTCAAAGCCAAAACAGAGAATAAGGTGAGTTTGAATGATTTTCCCAGCAACTAATTGAGAACACTTGAGGACGATGCAATTGAGAGTGAGAAACGAGTTAGAAATAGAAAAGAAAAGGGCAGGAAAACCCCAGAAAACCCAAAACCCACCCGAAAACCTTTGATGGACCTAGGATCGAATTTGAAATTGTGGACATGTTTGAGTGAAATTAAGCTCGAATTCAGCTTCCTGGGATTGAGACGAGTCGAACCCAATGAAAATTGATGTGAATTAGAGTCGTTTTGGGCTAGAACCGAGAGGGGGAAGACTTCGAAATTTCGAGCTTGAGTCGAGGAATTTAAGACATGGAATGATGAAATTGAACTTGAAAATATGTTTATGAGAACCCCACGAAGCTCCCTGATGCATCAATTGAAGGAAAACGATGGAGAATGATGACCTTCGAAAAATGAACAGTGTTCTATGTTGTTCGAGAATTCGAGTTCAATTCGATGGGATTAAGGTAAGGTTTTATGTAATTGAATTCAAAGAACCTTAATTGGATCCATAACGATGCTAATGGACATTTAAATTGTAGGAATTGATGTCTAATTGATGGAGAATTAAAAGGGTCACGTCGCGGGTCGCAGGGATCTGTTTGCAGGGAATCAGGTGAAAATGGTGATACTGTAGCAGGCGTGTGAGTTTCACGCGCAGCCACTCACGGCGGCGCGTGAGGGCGCATGGGCATGATTCCTGAGGTGAGTTCAACATGAATTTTGTTCTATGCAATGTAACGAACATTTTGACGTTGGTTTCGAGTTAATCAGACACCGTTTCGATATTGTTTCGAGGGTCTGAAGGTTTATGTTACGTGTTTAATTAATATTTAATTCCCGGAAAATTATGGGGAATTGGTATGATGTTAATTAATCCCTTAGTAACCTTGAGTAATGATTTTGGATAGGATTCGAGATTCTTGGAAAATGTCAGAAATTACGGAAACGTGTGCAGCTCGGAAAGCGAGCGGTTGGGACGGTGTGTGAGTGGACGTTTGTTTTATAAACTGATATGCATGCATAGTTAAATGTTTTACATGATTTATGGCATGATTTGAATTGCAATGATTGGGTATGATTATTTCTGGATTTAATGTATATTTTAATCGGTGTTTTGGGCACGTTTTTTCGAGAAAATGTGAAATGGCTGTTTTGGGCGAAAGCCCAGGATTTGTGATTGGTTTTTACTTGGATTATGAGTTGGGAAATTGATTTAGTGGATTTGTAATGTTTTTCGGATATTTTACGGATTTATGTGAAAATGGTAACTTCGGTTGCGGTTGTACGGATTTGCGTGGAATTGATGATTTTGGGCTAGGCCCGGGATGTTAAAAATGATGTTTTGAATAGTTTTGTGAGTTAAAGATGATTTGATGGAATTGAGGATTTACGTTCATTGGATTATTTAATGATTTTACGGATTTACGAGAAATAAGATTTAGGCATTAGACCCTGTGATAAATGGTTTTGACATGGTTTTAAATGATGATTTTGATTTTGTATTGATGTTCGATGCCCCCATATGTGTAATTCCTAGGTAGACTTCGGATGTGTAATTCCCGAAGTGACTCCAGATGTGTAATTCCCGAAGGGACTCCGGATGCGTAATTCCCGGAGAGACCAGATGTGTAATTCCCGGTGAGGCAGGATGTGTAATTCCCAGCAGAATGATAACTGTGGATGTGTAATTCCCAGAGGACCCTCGGATGTGTAATTCCCAAGTTATATGCTTTATTGTATGATAAAATGGTTTTATAAAATGATTTAAATGGCATTTGGGCTTAAGAGCCGGGATTGATGTTTTCATGTGATTTGGCTGGAAAGCCGGTGATTATTCATATGTTTGATTCTATGCATGCATGGTTTGATAAACTGGAGGGTAAATGATGTGTTTTGATAAATGTGTTTTAAATGATATTATTTTTGTCCACTCACACCTTTCCTGTTTTGATGACCCTTCAAGCAGTGGCACGACGTTCGGGGCTGATCGAGAGGCGGAGGCATGAACGGAAATCAGTGCAGTTATCCCTTGTCTAAACAGGTGCTGAAAGGTAGTTTCAGGACTTCAGTTGACTTGTCAAACGGGATTAGGACCGGGCACGGTTATCAAAGTCCAGTTGGGACGGGTCCTGTCATGAAATGCCCCCCCCCCCCTCTTGTTCAAAAATTACCAAAATGCCCCATACATTTTTAGACCCGTAGTACACTCATCCTAACTCCAATTTTTGCATGCCACCTGTCTTCAAACTCAGGATTCCGAACGTTCACAACAATCTTCTTAAAATTTACAAAAGATGTCTCGATAAAAAATTCAACAATTTGACTTAGTAGGGACAGAATCATCTTTTTATTCAACATTTCCAAATTTATGTGTTCTCGATATCCAGGCCGTTGCAACGTACCCCCTTAAAATAATTTCTTCCATGAAATTCAAATACCAAAGGCGTCCGCCGAATGGATTTCTGGGCTGTTTTAAAGGATTGCTACCAAATTTCCTTGCCCTTTTTGGTGGCTTCCCTTCATTCGATCATAACGTTTTCGTTAGAACTCCGATTGAGGTGATTCTTTCTCCTAAATTCTTATAATTCCGTGCTCTATCCAATTCTGTACATTTCTCACAAAATATATTATTTTCTCCTATTTGTTTGGTAATTAAACAGTAAAAAATAAGCATAAAAGGTATAAAATGATGCTTAATTCAAGGCTTATCAAATACCCCCACACTTAGACTTTACTAGTCCCTAGTAAATGCCAAAACAACTAAGGCTTTGAAAACTCGCTTTTCTTATTTTTTTTTCTTTTTCTAAAATAAAAAACGTTTAAGCCCTTAACAATTTGTCTCAAATTGTATCATCATAAGTATGGCATCAAAAATTTACATTGAGGGCAATATATCATGTGGAATTCAAAAGTTAATACATCATAACAAAATGCCTTAACAAGTAAGACAATGAGTAAAGTTGGTGAAATATATCTCAACATGAAAAAAAAACAAATTTGGATTAACTCACATGGATATGCACTCACGATTTCCACTCAATGTGTATAGGGGTTTGTGTTTGCACTCAAGGTATGTGAGAAAGATGCTCACATAATAGAAAGTAAGTAACTTCATAAAAATTTCAAACATAAACCATAAGAAAGTGAACATACTTGTACAAATAAACCAAAACCATAAGCTTACTCAAGTGATAGACTCAACTAATCAAAGTTTACTCATCTCAAGAATCATAAGGTCTTAATTTAAGGTTGTAATGGGACTAGAAGCAAGGAATTTTTAGGATAATGGTGTTAAATTTTGTTTCAGGACTCAACCAAAGGCTCCATCACAAAGGCATAAGTGTTTTCCCATCATCATATGCCAAGTAGCTTGTTGAGCCCTAATCTTCATTCTCAACATCTGTTGAACTTGTAATTAGGGCAAGGGGTCGATATTCTTCATTGTAGGCCTTGAATCTTCATTGTTACAAATCACAATCATAGGGGACTTTTCTCAAAACTCAAATTTAGTACCTCATAGAACTTTTGTTCTTAATTGTATTTTCTTTTCTATCATTTTTTTTTTGTTTTTTTTTTCTTTCGAGAGTTAATGCAATGAATAACTACATAGTTTGTGCAAGTCATTCCTTACACTTACATATAAGTCTTCATTCATCAAATCACTTTCTTGTATCCCACACCATCTTTATGTTCTTCAACCAAGTTCAAGGAACAAGGGTAAAGGATGTCTTATACTAAGCTTACGTGAAGAGATGTTTAGGGTGATGAAAGAAAGGCTTAATGTAGGCTCAAATTGAGTAAACTACGGGGATCAAACTTATGTTATCAAATAGGGACATGGATATCTGGATAAGTGGTGTTAACCCTATTTCCTTAATCATGTCCAAAATCAGAGAATTTATTGACTTCAAAGCTTTGAAAATCACATAGAATAGGTTCTAGTATGCTAGAGTTTATTAAAAGCTATGACAAGTAGTTATGAGGCATATGTATATCAATTTAAACAAAGAGCTCATATGAATCACTCAACAAAGAAGTATATAAGGCTCTAAAGTTCACATAGGATTCATATGATTCATACAAATCTTAACATGTTCGTTCTGTACCAATTTAACATGCATCATCTACTATAAGTCATAAACATTCAATTAAGTGCTCATCAATTAAGTGCTTCGCCCTTCACCCAAAATTGATACGCTAAAACTAGGTATTAAAGTAAACACAAAGTCATACTCAACACTTAATAAAAACATATGCAAATTAAAACCTTTTTTTGCAGATTTTAGCATTGATAAGTAGGGATCGTTCTTAACCGGGGATTGAGGGTACCTAAGCATGATTATCGTTTGATTAATTAATTGGGGGGGGGGGGGGGGGGGTAGTTGATTGTTTCTATTATCCTACATGATTAACTAATCTATACTAACCTAATCTATTATTTACGTGGTCAACTCATCTTTAACTTAGCTCGTTTATAAATTATGCCAATTCCAAAATCTAGGAAATTCCATAACTTTAGTTCTACAAAATGCAAGCATATTATCTCAAGTATGTGCTCGGGAACTGCCTTATACACTTTCAATGATCTAGACTCGGGAACTGCCCTATATCTAATCAAGCATTAAGCACAACATACGAGTATAACAAAAAACAAGATATTGAAACACATGGAAGATTATTGAAATTCATATAAGATATAAAACCATAATTATATTAAAGATCAATCCAACAAAACAATCATTCAGTAACAAAAGACAATCACAGGGTAAAGAGGTCGTGTTATACTTTTTCTCTTCGGGAACTGCCATATGGATGCTAAGTGGTCGACACTCCTTGGTGTGACACTTGGGAACTGCCCTATATTTCGCGGATGAAGATGTTTATGATGGAAAATGGTGTGATTAGATTTTTCTAAGGAAATCTCGAATTGATTAAAAGGGAAATTTGGTTAAGCAGAGTTTTGGTACAAAAATGGGTGACCTTTTACAAATAACCTAAGTCTCTCTATTTATAGGAGAAAATTAATCCTCAAAAAAATATGAGTTTACAATTTAAATTTTAAAAGGAAAAGGTTTCCTAAATATATAAGAAAACTAATTAAAAACCTTTACTACAAGTAAAAGGGGTGAAAATAATAAAACAAAAGGAAATAGGATTGAAATCCTAATACAAGGCTTATCAAATACCCCCAAAGTCGACTTAGACACGGCTTGTTCTTACATGTTTTCCTCTGAAATTTCAGGGTTTTGTTCGTAACGATTCCAGGAAGAAGCCTACAACCTCAATTGGGATAATCCAAGTCCATATTGTCAAAACCCGATTCAAGGTTCACGGGGATTTCTGGGTTTTCTTCACAAGATCGTGTTCTGCTCCCCTCCAGCTCCTCTTTCACTCCCTCTCATCTCTCTGCTCTCTCTATAACTTTCTAGTTTCTCCAGTGGGACAATCACGGTTGCATCATTTTGGTTTTTTTTTTCATCATCCATTATTACACAAATTACACGCACAAATGAACACATAAACACACACTACCGTCTTTCATAAGGTCGGTGCACCCAAACCAAAGTGATAAGGACACTTGTCACTCTAGAATGAAATCCACAAAATATCATCCAATATGAAATGCTCAAAATACCCCCTTGTTCAAAAATTACCAAAATACCCCTTACCTTTTTAGACCCATCGTAAACTCATCTGAACTCCGATTTTGGCATGTCACCTATCTTCGAACTCGGGATTTTGAGACGTTTACAACGGTCTTCTTGGAATTTCCAATAGAAATCTTGATAAAAAAATTCAACAATTTGACTTAGTAGGGGCAAAATCGTCATTTGATTCAACTTTTCCAAATTTATGTGTTCTCGAGATCCGGGCCGTTACATATAAGTATACAATGAAACAATGAAACAAACAACAATCAAGTTTCATATTACACAAGTCATGGACCATGAGAATATAACATTCATAATATCATGGTCACACCTAACTCTATCTAAAAAACAGTCAACAAAACACATGTATATGTGCATGTGGGCAAAGCACAATGCAATCCATCTTATGGCCTATTATCCAATTTATGAACCCTTTAAGTTATGGGGTTTCGTTTCCTTTGTATTTCCCCGGGTCCAGAACTTTTTCCTACACTCCTATTTTCAACTTCCTCACCAACAAAACAACAAAATTGTAATCATAAATATATCTTTCTTGTATTATTCTGCCAATCCTCAAAACTTCTTAACTTATGTTATCATCTCTTTACCTCAATTTTTTTGGGGATCCATACTAATTTCACGAGTTGGAATTACATATTTCAAAGAATCACGCTAGTCAGTTAAAACGGATCCCTTTATTAGTGATCTCTATCACCAACCACGTAAGGAATAATCAAAATCGCCTTATTACGTCATTGCTATGATATTATCGCTTAGGAATTCATAATGACCTAATCTCACCGACTTGGATTGGCTTTCTTAATAATAGGACTAAGATTAAAGGGATTTGAACCCAGATGAACGATATACGCATCACTAGTCTTCACCCCTAAAGACAGGCTCATTGAACTCATTTTAACCATGTCTTGAATGTTATTGTCATGGGGTAGGATCATGCTTTCAGGGCCAATGCTCCCAGCTTTATACAACCTTTACAATCCACAAGTAGTATCAGCCTCATTTTCCTTCATCTCGCTAATTTGGACGACCAACAAAACCTTTTGCCCCCGCCACCATCCCCTGCCTCAACCATTTTAAGGGGACGTGAGGCTGTGTCCATAAGACTAGTGGAAGATAAACCACCCATTTGTTCATGGCAACCCTTCCTCTTGATAGGCTAAAACTGGCCAACCTCCCGCTTGCCAGAAACCTTGAGTTTTCAATCCTTCAAGTCTTCAGTTGCGTCCAAGCCCACAAATCAACAAGGATCACTCGCTTACGATGAGATTTCCTCAAGGCTTGCGACATGCTTCTCTTCCACACAAAGTCGAGTATTGTGCTAGATATGACCACATCAAGTATAATACACAAGTAGATTTTCAAACTTAAAATCAATCCACTCCGTTCCCAAATGTAGGATATCAACACAAATATTTCCCATAAGAGACTTACTCACATCCAAACGGACCCAGATTTAAATGTGACGCCTAATACATTCATCCCCTTTAGACTGATCAATCTCCAAAACTTCTCTAGTCTATCCTGAATGCTCCTAGCTACTTGCATCATCATATTGAGTGGTGGGACAACATGGATTTGGACCCAAAAAATAGCCAATAACAACCGCATAGAGTAAAAGTTTTTTCCAGTAGGAACTTCGTTCATCGGACAAAGGCCTTTTTGAATAACCTTGGTTCTGTCTCTAAAACATGAACCTTTATCATGCAATTCTCCAAACTAGACTAGAAAGCGCTTGTCCCCAATTTCCTTAATGGACACCCCTATTGAGCCATGCCAGACCCAATGAAGATGAAGACTATTGAAAGTAATGCAAATTTGTGTAGAAGATATTACACAATTCTAGAGAATTCTAGAGCAATCAAGAATAATTAAGATGATACAACAAACAAAGATATTAGCATGAATGTTTGAGATTTTAATATGGAAAAATCTAGAAACAAGGAATAATTAGTAGCCTAGAGGACATGGCCATTTCGATGGGCATAAGGTGGCGAGAATGATGATTATGTTGTATTGATAATTAACTAGAATTATTTAGAAGCCAACATGGGCTAGGAACAAAAACTAAGCCAATTGACTTAGCTTAGGCGGCCATGCAACCTCTATAAATAGAGGTAGTGATGTAATGTAAGAGAAGAAATAAAAGAAAGAGTGAAGAGTGAGTGAAGACGGAAAAAAGACTGAAAAAAAAAATATGTGAGAGAAGAACTCAGTAAGAAAGCTCTAAGCTCTAATCACATCCAAAATATCAACAGTGTTATCAGAGCTTGTTAGATTCAGAGCACGTTGTGTTAGAGTTTGTTCAATCAGCAAAGCAAATTTGGGTGTTGGGTTCAATCTAGTCCTCCACTATGTCTACACCAAATTAAAGTTCAATCCAGCTTCCAATCTTTTCCAGAGAAAACTACGACTTCTGGAGCATAAAAATGAAGACATTTTATATGTCTCAAGACTTATGGGACATAGTTGAAGTCGGATTCGCAATTCCAATAAATCTAATTGCAGAGTAGTATAGGCAATTGAAGAAAGAGCAGCAACGAGATGCAAAGGCTCTATATACACTTCAACTAGCTTTGGATGACACAATATTCCCAAGGATCATGGGAGCAACGATGGCAAATGAAGCATGGGAAACGCTAAAGGAGGAGTTTCACAGGAACGAAAAAGTACGTTCCGTAAAACTACAAACACTAAGAAGAGACTTAGAAAATACGAAAAATAAAGGATTCTGAGACTGCTCAAAATTATTATGCAAGAGTAAAAGAAATAGTAAACGAACTAAGAGCATATGATGAAAAAATTACCGATGCTAAAGTTATGGAAAAATACTTATCAATTTAAATGATAAGTATGATGCAATAGTTACTGCTATTGAACAGTCGTAAGACATCTCGACTCTTTCAATGACAGAACTATTGGGATTACTAGAAGCCTATGAGAAAAGATTGAGTAGTCGAGATGAAAATCCAGTTAAGAGTGTCTTCCAGTTAGAATTAAAGTCTCAGAAATCCGAAAAAGGGGAAAGGAGAATGAAAGAAAAAATTAGAGGAGAAGAAAATCCTAATAATAAATGGGAAAATGAGAGAAGTAATGAGAGAAAATCATATCCTGCATGTCGGGTGTGTAAAAGTACAAGTCACCCAGAAAAAGAATGTTGGTTTCGAGGAAAGCCCAAATGTTGGAATTGTAAAAGATTTGGGCACGTAGAAAGATATTTCTGGCACAAGAAAAACTATCAGGCTACCATTACAAAAGAAAGTGAAAGAACAAGCATCTATTCTATAGTCATCAAGTTTCAAACAAAAACAAAAGGAAGTGGTTTATAGACAGCGGCTGTAGTAACCACATGGTAGGAGACGTGTAACGACCCGTCCCAAAATTTTGGGATTAATTAAGATTTAATTGTATATTAGCGAGGCTAATCGGAGATTATTCGAGGATCATCGGACGTTCAGGGTGAAATTACAATTTTACCCCTAGACGAGAGTAAAAAGTTGAATTTTGACCCGGGAGGTCCAATGCTCAAGGACCAAGGACCGTTACGTAGATCGAGTTGATAAGAGTCCGTAGACAGGCGGCACGCCGAAATTGGACATTCGATGAAAAAGTTACGAGTCAAGGAATGTTCGAGATACTATTGCACGAATTACAAGACGAGTAGAATTTTGTCTTGAGTAGGGCCTAGATATTTCTTTCAGGCCCAATGGATGAGTGACAAGTCCATTGCTCCCTTCTCACACATACATGCATATCATCACCCTTCATTTTCATTTTCTTTATTCGAACCCAAAACCCCTTCCCCATTTCAATCCATCCTCATCCCATCATCTTCTTAAGGACCCCTTTGAGACTGAGAGTAAGGTTGAGGATGAGACAGTGATGGCGAGGAGGTGGCAGAACCGCCGTGGACGGCGGAGGAGGTCACGGGAACAGGTAAACCATAACCCGTGAGTTTTTGAATTTGGATATTTGTTTCTGGAAATTTGGAGTGGTTTGTGATGATTGAGTTCTGTTTTTGGTGGTTGTATGACTCGATTGAGGTCGAAATCCAGGAATAAGGACGGCGGAGCAGCCCAGACAGGGAGCTGGAAAATTGAGCGACTGTTCATCGAATTAAAGGTAAAGTTTTAGGATGTTGTTCATTGTTTTGATCACATAGATCGATTAGGGTTGATTGGATGATCATGCTTAAAGCACTGGCTTCAAAAATGGTGGTCAGAGATGGAAGAACGGATTGGGTCGGGTTCGTGGGTCTGCGTGACCCGATTGCAAGGAACCGGGTGGACTCGGACAAAGGATAGGGAAGATGATGACATCATCAATGATGTCATCATGTTAGACCTGACATGTCAGACTGACAGGTGTCAGAGACGACGTCACTGCTGACGTCAGTGATGACTTTAACTGTTGACCGCTGACGTCAACGTTGACTTTTGGACAACGTTGACCAACCACTTTGATCGACGCATGGGGGAATGTGGACACACATTTTGAGGTGGGACCAGGATCGCTTTAAATGTTTCGATGATACGAATCCAATGGTGGTGGTTTCGAGTCGATCAGAGATCGTTAAGTTGGTCAAATTGAGGTTTGAAGACTAGGAAAACATGTCTAGGACACGTTGACTTTTCCGGAAATGTTGGGGGTTCTTGATATAGACTTCTATAGGTTGGTAGTAACCTTTGGATATGTTTTGGACAGGTCTGGATGACCTGAAGAGGTCGAATTAGCCCGAAGAGGCTTATGGCACGTATATCAAGACGCAGCTTGGACGGTCTGTGAGTGGACTTTGTTTTATGAATATGACGCATGCATAAATATTTTATATGTGTTTATTAACATGTTTTGAGATGCCATGAGTGCATGTGTTTTAAATATGAATTGTTTGGCATTTTCGGAGGAAAATGAGTTATGGCACGTAATTCGAGATTTTTGTTTTGTATGATGTTTGGTCTTCGGTCGAGTATACTACGTGCTTGTGTTTTATGTGATTCCGAAGGTTTCATGGAGAGACGTGAAACCAAGGAACTGGTCTACGGTTTTGGAGGATTTCACGTAAAAGCATGCATACATCGTAAAATAGTTATATCAATTATTTTCTAGGAAGCAAGACGTATTACTTCCTGAATCAATTATTTTCTTTTGAGAAGCATCTTTCATTGTGTTTTGATTTGGGAAGTAATATGTCTTGTTTCCGAGAAAGCATCTTATATCAGCATAGGCAAGTCACTCAAAAGTAAATTTAAGATGGGAAATGGCGTTGTGGTGGAGACGCAAGGCAAATGTACGATCTCTTTCCAAACTAATAAAGAAACTAAATATATAGAAGATGTTTTATTAGTTCATAACCTGGATCATAATATATTGAGCACTAGTCAAATGCTCGAGAATGGATACTCTCTGTATTTTTCAAGAAATTTTTCCACAATATATGATGCAAGAAATAAGATAATTATGAAAGTGAAGAAGGAAGATAGAAATTTTGCAATTGAAAAATTGAACTTCCTTGGAGATACTGCTACAAAGGCAGAAAGGAAAATGGATGCCCTGACAAAAGAGGCATACAAGCTTAGAAGGCAAAGTAGAGAAAAAGATAAAGCTGAAGCAAAAAACACTTCAGTAACTCTAGGTACACCCATGACTCCACCAACATCAACATCAGTTCCTCTGTCAAAGCAACAAGAAACTTCTCTAGAATTAAACTCAAGGAGAACCAAACCTCACAAAGAAAAGTATGAAACATGCACATTCACGATAATAGAACCACAAAGTCTTGAAGTTGCAAAGAGACAAGATAGATGGAGAAGGCTAAGGCTAGTAAAAGAAGAAAAGAAGCTACCAAAGAAGCTTGCACATAATAGAGGAAAAACACAATGTCCCAAAGGTGAAGGAAGACTGCAGCAAAAAGAAGCAAGCGCCACAACCATAGTGTCACGACCCGGCTCATCTAACACAATATTGTCCGCTTTGGGCCCAGCCCTCACGGTTTTGTTTTCGGGAGCTCACGTGCAACTTTCCCAGTAGGTCACCCATCATGGGATTGCACCAGCCTCAACTCGCTTAACTTTGGGGTTCCAATCCACCCCAAAGCCACTGAGCTCCCAAAAGGCCTTGTGTTAGATAGATACGTGCCCACACATATAAGGTACTTCACCTTTCCCTCCCTGAGCGATGTGGGATCGTTCACCGATCTTACCTTTCCAAGCTCACGGGTCTTGCTCACCGATCTTGCTTCTCAAGCTAACGGGTCTTGCTCACCGTTCTTGCTTCCAAGATTGGGTCTTACAATCCACCCCCCTTCGGGCCCAGCGACCTCGATAACCGTGCCCGGTCCTGCTCCCGTCTGACAAGTCAACTGAAATCCCGAAACAATCCTTCATCACCTATCAGACAAGGGATTATCGCCGCTTATGCCTCCGCCTCTCGGTTAGCCCCGAACTTCGTGTCACGGCCTAGAGGGTCATCAAAAATAGAAAATCTCATCTGACAAGTCAACTGAAATCCTGAAACAATCCTTTAGCACCTATCAGACAAGGGATTATCGCCGCTTATGCCTCCGCCTCTCGG
This sequence comes from Prinsepia uniflora, assembly GCA_032719365.1. Lineage (NCBI taxonomy): Eukaryota > Viridiplantae > Streptophyta > Magnoliopsida > Rosales > Rosaceae > Prinsepia > Prinsepia uniflora. The sequence goes on along the minus strand of CM064871.1, from coordinate 16,075,931 downwards.
TTAGCCCCGAACGTCGTGTCACGGCTTGGAGGGCCATCAAAAATAGAAAAATATGAGTGGACAAAAATATACTCGTTAAAACACATTTTAAAAGACATCATTTACCCTCCAGTTTATTAAACCTGCATGCATAGGAAAAACATATGAAACACCACCACTGGCTTTCCAGCCAAACCACCTAACAAGTTACATCCCGGCTCTCAGGCCAAAACATACGAACACATAATCACCTGGCCACACAGACCAGAACTCGTACTCAATACCAGTACGTAATCACAATCAACCTCAAGCAATACTATGCACAAGTTCACAATCAATTACTCAAGCAATCAATCAATCCGCACTATTCACAAGTGCACAAACCATCACACTGTCACATCTGCACTATGCGTAGGCCAACCTCAGGAACTGCACTCAGGCACCATCTGAGTCATATCTATCATGTCTGGGAACTGCACACGCATCCTCTAGATGTCTCATACCCGGGAACTTCACTTACGCAACATCCGAGTCAAGTCTAGGCACTGCACTCGCATCATCCAGCACACGATCCAGTATCTAGTATTCACAATCACAATCACAATCACAATCCATATCACAATACATATCAATCATATCCATAACCTCAAATCAAATCATAAGCATTCTCAACAGAGTTTCAGACTCAAATACCAATTTTACTTAAATCCGTGAAATCACAATGAAAACATTAACATCATCCAGAAACCATCATTGACTCACCAAATAAGTCAAAATATCCTTTTCAAAACTTTTTTTACTCCGGGCCTAGCCCAAAATACCCTTTGCACATTTCCTCGAAAAACGTGTCCGGAAGACCGATTAAAATATTTATTAAATCACACAGAATCATCCAAACAAATCATGACATCATTGCAAACCAAATCATGCAATCAATAATGTAAAACATTTAACTATGCATGTATTTCAATTTATAAAACAAACGTCCACTCACACACCGTCCAAATTGCTCGCTTCCCGAGCTGCAAGCGTTTCCGTAATTTCCGACACTTTCCAGGAATCTCGAAGCCTGTCCAAAATCATTATGTAGGGTTACTAACAAGTCAATTTACATCATATCAATCCCCCATAATTTTTCGGGAATTTAATATTATTTTAAAATATAACATAAACCTTCGGACCCTCGAAACATAATCGAGATGGTGTTCGATTGACTCGAAACCAATGCCAAAATGATCTTTACACTGTATAGAATAAAACACATGTTGGACACTTTTCCAGAAACCCCACCACGCACCCTCATGCGCCGCCGCAAATGGCTGCGCGTGAGTCCACACGCCGTGAACAGTAACCATGAACAGTCGTCCCTATCACCCGTTTACCTGGTAAACGGAGCCTACGACCCGCGATGCAACCCGTTTCAGTCTAAGCCAATTCGACCCCAATTGCTCCAGTTCTTTCACTCATTACCATCCATTCCATGTCCATAATCGATCTGTGACTTTAATTTCATCGATTAAACCCTAGAATCTCTCGACTCAAGATGAACACCCAACGGGTCTGAAATCGGGTCCTACCCCAGTTCATGTTAAATCATTAAATTGATCATACAGGGAGCATTCTTTATTCATTCTAAGCATAATTTCAAAACCAATTTGAAGCTTTCTTACCTCCAATCACGTGAATTCAACCTCCAAATTTCGTGGACGTCACAGGGTCAATTCTTTGTCAATCCTCCACCAACTTCGTTCCCAATTGATTTGGTTCACTTCATCTAGCTCCCAGGAAGCTAAAGATCACGTCAATTTCAATCGAAACTGTCTAGGACATCAAATTCGATATTTATGTGTTTCGGTAGTTTTTCGGGTATTCCCAGTTTGGTTCCAGGTCCAATTCCTTTCAATTTTCACTCAGTTGTGCACGTAATTTCTCCCTTTTTGTTCTCTATTCAATTGCTCTACTCTCTAGGATGATGGATCGATCAAGGTTTTGAAGTGGTTTTGTGTTGTTCTCTGTTTTTGGTTAAATACAAACAGTTCATATGTTAATCTATGCAACCGTTTCATTAATGAGTTAATTATACAAAAGTGCCACTAAGTCTCATCTAATGGTGACAGATGTCACCTAAACACAAATCCTCAGCCAATTTAGCTAAATCAGCAATTTAAACCATATCTTGCACCGTTTCATTAAAATTACTATTTTACCCCTACTTGGAAAAAGTACCAAAATGCCCCTCATAGTTCTAGACCCACAACTTTCTCATTCGGATTCCGATTGACGCATGCCGCCTGTCTACGGATTCAGCGTCCCGAGACCTATCCAACGGTACTTCCGGAAAGTCCAAACAATGTCCCGATCAAAAGTCAACAAATGGCCTTTGTTGACCCATTTACCAAATTACCCTCAAACTTCCGCACGTCATAACTTTTTCCTCGAATGTCGGAATCGGGCGTGCCACCTATCTATGAACGCGTGACGTCCCGATCTATGTCACAGTCATCGGTCAAAGTCCGTTTGACCGCTCGAATAAAAGTCAACCGTTCGCCCAATTTCCAGGGGCAAAATAGTCCTTTTCCTCAAAGTTTTCCAAATTTTCGTTTTTTTTTTCGAATTTTCGGGGCGTTACACATAGAGCAGCCAAAACAACAAAGACATCAATAATACAAGACTCGAAAAGAGCAACAAGAAGATAACGAGAAAGAGACGCTTCCGAGACAAGAGTTCGAGATGTTATGACGCAAGCTTGAGAATCAAAAATATGCATTAAGGAAGAGTGTTGAAAGTAATGCACATTTGTGTAGAAGATACTACACAACACTACGCCAAATTTGGTCATAGACTTTGGTTTTTAACCGATGTCTATTGGGGGTTAGAACCGAGGTATTGGGAGCTGATGTTGTTTCTATAGGAATAGACTTCAGTTTTTAACTGAAGTGTATTCCACCTACAACATCGGTTTTTTCTAATATTTGATGTCTATGACCCTTCCTACTAAACTAAAAGTGTTGACTTCTGATGTCTTATGTGGGCAATGACATCAGTCACTTCTTTGCAAGCGATGCCTTTTATACTTAATATCATCAGTCTCAACTTAAAACCCGATGTTGTATTAGTATTACAATTTCAGTATTTACTAATAATTTGATGTTTATTTTTCTTAAGACTTCAGATATTATAAAATATTGATGAAATTTCATACTATAAACTTCATTTTTTTTGTTTGAACTAATGTCATTATAGGCTACTAACATCAGTTTTTTATAATTTTTTGTAAGCTTTTTGGGTATTAGGCATCCATTTTTACATAATCACCAACTTTAAATCATTGAAATTAAAGACATCAATAATTACATAAATATGCATTGTTTCTTTGCAAAAACAACTACTGATTCATGTCATTAATTAAATAAAAATGTGCTTACAATTTCATAATACTAGAAATAGTCATAAATCTAATACATCAATTTCAAGTGAACATTGCTCATATAATGTTTCATATGATACTCATATCACATGTTCATGCTAAGTCAAAATTCAAATTATACTAGATAATCTGTAATGACCCGTCCCAAATTTAAAGGATTAATTAAGATTAATGACGGATTAGCGAGGCCAATCGGGAATTAGCCGAGGATTAACGGACGTTCAGGGAAAAATTACGATTTTGCCCCTAAACGAGGGTGAAAGGTTGACTTTTGACCCTAGAGGTCCGATTGTCGAGGGCCAAGGACCGTTATGTGGATCGGATCGATACGAGTCGAATTCGAACTTTCGACAGAAAAGTTAAGGTTCACGGAAGTTTCGAGATACTATTCACAGTAGTACGTTTTACAAGACGAAAGTGGAATTTTATCCTAAGTGGGGCCCAGATCTTTTCCCCAGGTCCAATGGATGAGTGACAAGTGTCACCCATCCATTGCCTCCCTTACACAGACACATGCAACCACCCACCTCCGTCTGTTTCATTCGACCCACATCCAAACCCAGTTAACCCCAAACACCCACCCTTCCCATTTTTGAATTTGAGGACCAAGAGAGGAGTTGAGGATGGCTGGTGAACCAAGGCAAGACAGGGAGGTGGTTGAGCTGCCGTGGACGGCGGAAGAACCGCGGGAAAAAGGTAATCTGAATCCCTCTGTAAATTTCAAATTTGAATTTCGGATTTTGGACGTTATGGAGCTTAGATGTTGGCTAGGATAGGTTTAGGAGGTTAGCAAGAAGCTTAGGAGAAGGTTTTATAGGCTGAGGACGGCTGAGGAAGCCGGGAACGGCGGCTGGAGGATTCTCGGTGGCTACCCACTGAATCCCAATTCCGACCAAGTTAGGCCAAATAGATCCTTCCAATCTCTTTCTAATGATCCTAAGAACCTATTGGAACCATTAGGTTGAAGTTTGAACCCTTAGAAGTACCCTAAACCTAGAATGGAAGTTTTGGTTCAAAATGGTTTTCAGAACCAATAGCTTTTAGGCTTGGTTTCTAGGTTTTGAGGACATAGTTGGGTAGGAAATGTTGTTAGGAAGCTATAGGAGTTGGAATGGATGAAAAAGGATGAAAAATGAAGGAGATATGGAACCGAACCGGTTCCGCCGGTTTGGCTAGACAAGGTTGCAAATCGAACAGGACCGGCCGGTTCAAACCGGCTAGCGAGAGGTTGAAGACGCACTATTCTTGGCTCGTGGGTTTCACGCGCAGGAACTTCAGGCAGCCCATGGGGGCTCGTGAGGCCTATTTTGGGGAAGCTTCCAACATATGGAATCATCTATTCGATGTAACAAACATTTTGAGACTGGTTTCGTGTCGATCGGACATCGTTTCAATAGGTTTCGGGGTGTCCGAAGGTTTAGGATCCACTTTAAAAATAGTTAAAAATTTCAAAAAATTACAGGGCTTTAGTGAGGGGTTATTTAAGTAATTAGTAACCCTCTATTACAATTTGGACAGGTTTGGAGGTCTCAATGACGGTGATTGGCCCGGGAGAGCCGTATTGCACTCGTATCAAGGCGGCAGCTTGGACGGTCTGTGAGTGGACCTTGTTTTCGAAATTGATGCATGCATAAATTTTTATTATGTGTTTTAATATGTGTTTTGTAATGCCATGAGTGCATTTGTTGTGGTGTCTTCGTATTTACGTATTTGCACGTATTTCAAGGTTTTAGCCTTATACGGTGCTTATACGTACCATGCTTTCTACGATGGTTTAAATGAAATGGTTTGGATTTAAAAAGGATAAGCTCGGGCATGAGACCCATTTGGATTTATCTCGGGAATGTGGCCCTATTGGTGACCTACGGGTCTGAGTCATGGTCGCGGCGAGTGCTGTGTGCACGGCGACGGACGATATGACGCTCGCCTCTGGACTGGGATGTGTTCCTTCCGGAGAGGTCACAATGCACGTACCGTTGTCGAGCAGCCACTGGAGGCTCGACTTTGGAATGCTGACGGTTTAGGATATCGATCGGTGATGGGTGCACCATGATCTAGAGGTGGTCGCGTCGATTGATATGTTCACGCGACATACCAGGATTGAGGGTGGGCCTGGACGGATGGTTGCACACATCACTACGATTAGAGTCATGACTGGCCCTGAGATATCAGGCTCGATGCCCAGTTGAGTCATGAGTTCGGGCTTGAGGCCCAGTTACTTTACGTTTACGATTTCGGGTTGAGGACCCTAAATGGATTTCCGAATTAATTATGGTTTATGGGGACCGGGCATGAATCCCTTGAAAGGTTTTAGGAATGTTTTCGATATATATATATATATATATATATATATATATACCTTCCTTTATTTGGATTGTCTCCTCTGGGGAGAGTCGTTGGTCTAGGTGGACCCCGGAGTAGTCACGAAGCACTAACTGAGTGCAGTCGCCCCCGTTGGGTACCTTACTCTCAGGAAGGCTTATGGATTATAACTCCCAGGGAGGGTCATTGATCTACGGACATTGACTTGGTGGACCCTAGGAAGACTTGAGATTTGAAACCCCGGGTAGCACGTGCGTAACTTTAGAAATCGTGACAGGATTGGTTATATGTTATATTTATATGTTATGTGATGTATACAAGTTTTGGGCTGAGTCCCACTTGGATTTGGGTAGTGGCCCATACGATTGGTTTCCTTTACGATTTTGGGTCAAGGCCTTAATGGTTTGATAAATGGTTTTCGAATGCATGCATGCTTTTTAGTGAAGGGTATAAATGTATTTTCGATAAAATGTTTTTATAAATTATTATTTTGTCCACTCACAACTTTTAAATGTTTTGACTGCCCTTCAGGTTGATCGCGGATGCGGACTGTAGTAGAGACCGAGGCATCACATGCCTCCTCTGGATTCTAGCGTACTCTGAAGCCTCGAGCAGGCTAAAGTTGGAATTTCCCTTGTCTGACACTCCGTGTCAGACGGGATCAGGACGTCCCGCATTAATCCCGAGGGGATTGGGACGGGTCCTGACATAATCAAAATGAATGATACCAACAAAAACACCTTAGATGTCAAACCCACCCTATGACATGATCTGCCCATTCACTTCAAAGCTCATCCAACTTTTTTTCTGTATGAAACTCCTTCCGTTTACTTGAATCATTATACTACATATATAAAAGATGAAACTGGCATTAGAAAAGACAGAAAATGTTAAAACTTATAGAAGCCGCATTTTAGCATATGAAGCATTAATGATAAGACATTTCTTAGATCAAGATGAACCAAATAGTGGATGGAATCCATCAACTAAATATGAACCAGACATGTCTCAGCAAAAAATGAATACAACAGCCACGAGAACTCCTAATTACAAAAAATCCAAATCAAAACCAAACCACCAGTAAAATCTCAATAGTTCTGTACCCAACATCATAAGAAAATCGTAAACAAACAAATGCTATAATGGAATCAGATCGAGAAGAAACTAACAGATAATGTGTCACCAACAACTGGAGATTGAGGAAACTGTGGAACTTAAATTCACATGCACCTGTGAGAACATCAGTAATCTAGCGAGCAAGATAACAAAATATCAACTCATTAACTCTATGAGAATCAAATCCAATATTTTAACAACCTAAATTTTGCTCTACACTAAAATAAAGTTGTACCTCACATGTTCCAAAAAAATAATAATATATTTTTCAATCCCTACAAAACAAACACAAAATACTTTATAAACAGCTCTTAAAATCCATGGACTTTTATTGAAAAGATATACATACCTCGTGTGACGCCCTGGAAATTCGAGAAATGTAAAGTTGAAAGTTTGAATGTAAAATGACGATTTTACCCTTGGTTATGTGGGTAAAAGTTAACTTTTGTTCGAGACACTTTTTGGACGTTCTGGAAGGACTGTTGGGTAGGTCCCGAGACGCTGAGTCCGTAGACAGGCGACATGTGTCGATCGAAGTACGGACGGGAAAGTTAGGGGTTTGTGAAGTTTAGGGGCATTTTGGTAATTATACAATCAAGGGTATTTTGGTCATTTGTATATTAAGGGGCAATTTCGTCCATTTGCTAGTTTTGATGAATCACCAAAATGGTGATTCAACCATTTCAGTAAGTGACACATGTCACTTGAAACAAGAAGCTTAGTGTTGTGTGTGAGTCGTGTAATTGATTGAAGAAAAGAAGCAAAATGGAAGGCGGCAGAGGAATGATTCAAATTTGTTTGTGCCGCATGACTTAGAGAACAAATTCGAGAGAGAATTAGAGAGAGATATATAAGAAGAAAAACAAGGAAAGAACCAGAGAAAAAAAGGGGAAATATTCAACCCATACCCGAAAATATAAAGAACAAGGTGACTTTTCGAATTCAAAGTTGGGAGCCTTGAGGATCAAAATTGAGGCTTGGTTTAGCTTCCTGAGACCATTTCGAATCAACCCACATCAAAATCAAAGAAAATCGACATCGTTTTGATCAAGACCCGAAGCTCTAAGTTCTTCGAAAATCGAGTTTGAGTTCTAACGATTGGAGGTAAGAAATTGTGAAATTAATGATATATTAATGTTAATGATAACCTCATGATGCTTCCTGTATCAATTAATTAGAAAAACAGAGATGAATTGGGTGAGATTGGAATTGAAACCCGTTCGAAGACCCATTGGTGAATTGATGGATTTTGGATATGATTGATAAACTTAAACATACAAAACTTCAATTAAGATGGATTAGATGGAATCAGGTGAAGAAATGGAAAAAATTAAGGTCGAATTGAGGGAGAATTGAACGGGTTGAGACGCGGGTTGCAGGATCCGTTTTGCAAGAGTCGGGCGAGGAAGGTAACACTGTAACGTCATTGTAGCTAGCGCATGGGCTTCACGTGCAGCCACTTACGGCGGCGCATGAGGGCGCGTGGTCCACTTTCTCGAGATGTGGTCAACATGTCTTTTAATCTACTCAGTGTAACGAACATTTTAGCGTTGGTTTCGAGTCGATCGGACACAGTCTCGATATTGTTTCTAGGGTCCGAAGGATTATGTTTCGTTTTATTTCGTATTTAATTCCCAGAAAATTGGGGGAGTTTACTATGCTATTATTGGATTCATTAGTGACCCATAATGATGTTGTTTAACAAGATTCGCGATTTCTGGAAATTACAGAAAGGCGTGCAGCTCGGAATTGAGCGATTTGGACGGTGTGTGAGTGTACGTTTGTTTTATAAACTGTTATGCATGCATAGTTAAATGTTTTACATGATTGATTGATGATTTGATTTGCAATGATTGCTTGATGATTTAATATGGTTATTTATTGGATTTATGGATTATTTTAATCGGTCTTTCAGACACATTTTACGAGGAAAGTGCAATTGATGTTTTGGGCTAAGCCTGGAGTCAAAAAGGTTTCAAGAAGGGTATTTTGACTTAGTTGGTCAGTCAAGGATGATTTCGGGATTATTTTAATGAGATTTTACAGATTTAAGTGCAAATGAAATTTTGGACTTGAGACCTAATTGAATAAATAGTTTGACTTGGATTTAGAGTCAAATGTGAATATATGATTGAATTGATATGTGTTTGTGGTATGGATTGTGTTTGTGATTGTGGATACTGGTACATGTCTGGATGATGCGAGTGCAGTTCCTGGACGTGACTCGGATGTTGCGTGAGTGCAGTCCCCGAGTATGTGGTACGTCTAGATGGTGCGTGTGTAGTTCCTAGACATGACTCGGATGGTTCGTGAGTACAGTTCTCGAGTTGGCCTACGCGTAGTGTGGATGTGATTGTGTGATTGATTGTGCACTTGTGAGTAGTGCTGTTTGATGTTGATTTGATTTTGATTATTTGCGTACTGGTAATGAGTACGAATTTTGGTCTTTGTGGCCAAGTTAATGTTTTCATGTGATTTGGCTGAAAAGTCGGTTATCAAGGTCCAGTTGGGACGGATCCTGTCAAATTGGTATCAGAGCATTGGGTTAATTATTTGTCATGCCTCCGAGACGCAAGCCCCATGCACGGCCCGGTGATGAGCTTGAGGGTCCAGATGTTGAAAGAGCCCAACGTCTGGGAGCTACTAGATTTACCGGCCAGGCAGACCCAGAAGAAGCCTACGAGTGGCTTATTTGTTTTGAGCAGATCTTTGAGGTTAAGCGATGTCCGCCAGGGGATATGGTTATGTTAGCCATATTTATGTTGAGTGGCAATGCCTACCGGTGGTGGCGTGGGTTACAGATGACTAGTTTGAATGCCCACACTTTGACTTGGGAGGCTTTCTGGGAGCGCTTCCTGGATCAGTTTTACCCCCGCTCATTTCGTCATGCTAAAGAGGTTGAGTTCCTGGAACTGCAGCAGGGGAACATGTCTGTGGCTGAATATGAACAGAAGTTTCTGAACTTATCTAGTTTTACTCCATTGTATGTAGCAAATGAGGAGGATAAGTGTCGTAGATTTAAGTATGTACTGAAAAATGAGATATGGTCCGCTGTGACAGTCGGATATTATTTTTGTCCACTCACACCTTTTTTGTTTTTATGACCCTCTAGGTCGTGGCACGACGTTCGGGACTGACCGAGAGGCGGAGGCATGAGTGAAAATCAATGCAGTTATCCCTTGTCTGACAGGTACTGAGGGGTAGTTTCGAGACTTCAGTTGACTTGTCAGACAGGAGCAGAACCGGACACGGTTATCAAAGTCCAACTGGGACGGGTCCTGTCACCTCAAAATTCATTGAAGACTCGTTGATCGTGAGAACCTTCACAATTACATCAAAGCATCCCTTGTCATCCATTAAGTGCACTAATATATGTAATAGAGAATGGACAGGTTAATATAAACACCATTGAACCCTTTTTCATGCCATTCCCATTCTTTCAAAGAACTAACAAATAAATGCATAGTAATGCTCAAAGAACTCACTGAGGAATAAGCCGATGATATAGGAGCAAGAGAATAAAAGGGATTATTTCAAAATAATGAAGAAAATTCTAGTAGGGTCCTTACTAAATCATCATCATTAGGAAGTTGTCTCAATAGGATCGAGTCAAATGTTGCAAGATCATGTATCAACCCAACTCCATGTCTCAATAAGATAGTGTGCTTTCTATACTTTCAGGCACAACTCAGCCCCCCTACCCAAGATGTAAGCCAAAGAAAGGAAAGAACCAATGGAATAAAGAAAGTATCATGGAAAATATACCTTCAACTAATCAAGGGATACTGACATGAGAACAGAGCCATCACGGTGGAGGACACCTCTATAATCCTCTTAATAAAGATGATAAGGTTTTCAATTCTTAAAATACAATAGAATAAGCTATTAATAAAAAAAATTAGGTTGGAAAGGAAAAAAGAGTGCCAAAGAACAAAGGCATCATATCAATAAAGTCTTAACTTTGCCCTTTGAGAATTGATAACTATAAAGTTTTATCTTAGATCCCATAACAGATGTTTATGATATGAAGTAATGCTACTATAAGTTGGAATGCATTTCAACTGTACCATCAGTGTCACAATCTTATAGAGACAATAACTACACACTAAACAAATTATACATATATAATAAATAAGAGTAGTGCACCCCAGGGTCCAGAGCAAACCATCATAAGCATATGCTCGGTATTTGCATCACTTAAAAGTTTTCAATGAGCACAAAGAAAACAACATAAAACATCAAGTGCATAACGGTACCATAAAACATTCAAAAGCCCATCGGCTTTTAAACAATGCCCTTCTTGCAAGATGACAACTCAGAAAAAGTTCCTACATATTCAAATAAAACAGAGTGAATAGAAATTAGTCCACAATAACCAAATTCCTAAATGAAATATGTATTGCAACAGCCAAATGGAAAATATAGAGATTCTAAATTTCAGACCTAAAAATTAATTCGACTCAACCCCCATAGGCATTGCAAATTACGGTTCATCTTCACCACATTCCATTAATTCATATGTAGCCTCTACTAATTAGACCTCCTGGGAAGGCCTAATGCAGCAAGAACAACCAAGAACACAAATGTCAAAGAAGCATGGACAACACCACTGAGGTCGCCACTTGGTGACAAAATTTGTCGAACACATTGCACACCTTGGTCCATTGCACATGTGAGTTCCCTTGGAACCCCATTAGACCGATCGCCCCGACGGTTCCAATGCTAGAGAAGAGCAGCGCCACCATCATCAGATCAAGGACAACGATCAACAGCCCTAGGTTGCCCTTTGCGCCCCGATTCGCAAACGAAAGAACGAGGGAGAAGAACAAATTATCCTTCGCAAGGATATGACCAAAAACATCATGGTTAAATGACCAACAAAGACAACCTATGGCTCCATCGGGAGCCTGCTAAGCGTCCTTCGCAAGTCTGTGAAGTCTCTTTTGTCGATCTCGTGTGAAGTCTCGTCCATTGATCTCCTCTGTAAAGCCTTGTTTGTCGACCTCTTCCGCAAAGCCTTGTCCGTCGAACTACTCAACGAAGCCTCCTCTGTCCATCACCCAGCCTCCCTCACTCCTCCTCTGCCTCGGGTCTCTCTAGAAATTGAGAGTTAAGCAAAAGGAATGAAAAACACAAGCGGGAACGTGAGAGCTAGAGGGAAATGAATGAGAGTGAATAATTTGGGGGAAGATTTGTTGGAACAGTGAAGGGGAGGGAATTTAGAATTAGCTGTGGCGTGAGGAAAAACTTGATTTATTAGGTTTTCATTTAAATTTTTTTCAAATAAAATTTATTTAATTAATTTCTAATTTCTGTTTTTATTTAGTATTTAGAATGAGAGGGAGGAAAATAAAATCTAGAATTGAATTAGTGGGAATGAATTATAACCAAGGAGAGGGAAAGCTAAATTTAAAGGAAGGAATTTTTTTTAAATAGATTGACTTTTTAGTAAAGATTTCGGTCGATTAAATTTTTAACTACCGATGCTAAACTAAAAGAAGGAAAAAATCAATATAGACTTCGGTTTATATAATCAGCTGATACTAAATTGGCATGAAGACATCGGTCTAAATTTGCACTGAAGTTGTTTTACACTATAAACTTCAGTAAATATCAAACTGATGCTTATAGTAGTAATAACATCAGATTACTAGTTATCCGATGCTTGTATAGAATTCTAGAGCAATCAAAAAGAATTAAGATGATACAACAAACCAAGATATTGGCATGAATGTTGAGAGATGAATATGAAAAAATCTATAGAAACAAGCCACAATTAGTAGCCTAGAGGACATGCCCATGTCGGTGGGCATAAGGTGGCAAAAATGATGATTATGTTATATTGATAATTAACTAGAATGATCTAGAAGCCAACATGCGGCTAGGAACAAAAACTAAGCCAATTGACTTAGCTTAGGTGGCCATGCAATCTCTATAAATAGAGGTAGTGATGTAATGTAAGTGAAGGGTGAATAAGAAAGAGAATGAGTGAAGAGTAATAAAAGAGTGAACAAGTGGGAGAAGAGCTCACTAAGAAAGCTCACTAAGAAAGCTCTAAGTTCAATCTTCGTACTTCTCCATTGTAGAAATAAAATTGTGGTTGTTTGATATCCACTCCAAACCTCTTCCTCACCCATAAACCCAACCTAATCACATCGAAAATAACAAAGACGAAAGTGCTCCTGTTCACTGTTTTTTTTTTTTAAAACTTAACCACCAACTTGAATTTGGCTCCAACCAACACGCTTTATGTGTCATTCTTACTAAGCACCACACCCACCCGTTCTTTCTCTGAGATATGCAGCTTACGCCCCGGCGAATTCACCCAAGGGTCCATCTGAAACGTACACCAAACACAAACCTTGGACCTCACGGCACACACTCACTGCCCTAGGAGATAACCAAATCGCCCTCGCTTCTCACTAATGCTCGTGTTTAATTAGGGAAGACCTGTTGAACACTTACTCTCACACAGATCGAACGGAAATCAACTCACACACAGATGGTCCAGTGATAGTCGCAATTTCAAAAAACCTAACAGAGACTCACCTCCTTATGAATACCCGTAGAACCAACAGGCATATGACTTATTATGATTTTCTATAATGACTATATATATAAGGGAGGATGCCATTTTGGTTCATTTTTCTATATCATTTAAATTACCCATGCTTAATTCAAATATAAAATTTTGACACAATTTATAATGAGGAGTAGGATACTAGAATTTAAATATATGAAATGCAAATTTAAAAGAATAGTGCTATGCTCATTTTCTAAATAAATAAATATATTTTACTCACATAAAAATTACGTAATAAAAATAAACAAAAGTAAATTGACATGAAAATCCAATAATATTAACACGAAAAGTGTTAGATAAAAGAAAAAGTAAAGTTAAAGCAAACTCTTAAAAAATAAAACAAATAAAAAAAGTCAAAGCAAATAGCAAATAAAAAAAAATGATGGGATGAGAGGAGGCTTGAGGTGGTGCTCCTTTGCACAAGTGTAAGTAGGTTGTGAAACAAGTGTTGCATGTCTTCCACTTCAAAATCAGCTGGCCTTTGCATTACACGCCACGCAACACATTCAACCACCGACCCCTCCTTATAACTTCCCCATGATAAATAATAACATACATCCATCGCCTAGCTCTACTGCTCTAGCTTGCTAATTTAACAACTTCAACATCCTCAAAATTAACTACAGCCATGGCTGCTGTGATAGAGAACGAAGCACTCGCAACGGAAGCTCCGTACGCGCCCATCACCTTTAAGCGGAGAGTCAGGGGTGACTTGGAGACCAAACTTCCCAAGCCATGTAAGTCTAATAATCAGCCTTGCTTCCTTCTTCATATTGTTCAAAGAGCCAGGTTTATTCGCTCTTGGGTTATAAAGCAAGTGAATTAGGAGGAAATTAAAAATCCTTTTAGGGAATCGTTATCTGGATTCTGGAAGAAGAAGAAGAAAAAAAAAAAACCACTGTTGATTAGTCTGATATATTTCACGTGGATTCGTACATTTTATTTTTATTTATTTTTTAATATATATACATGCTCAATTTCAGACATGCCAAGGGCATTGGTGGCTCCAGACATGAACCATCCAAGCGGAACACCAGGGCTTCAGCACCACAACTTGAGTGTTCTTCAGCAGCACGTAGCTTTCTTCGACCAGGACGACAATGGGATTGTCTATCCTTGGGAAACTTTTGCTGGTAAGTCTTTAATTTGTGTCTCATTAATATATTGTTGTGTATCATGCTAGCTGACTTGATGATGATCAACTTTTGTTCTGGAATTTATTTGGTTTGTCATGTGCTCTGTTCTTTTCGATTTGATCAGGAGTGCGAGCCATTGGTTTCAATCTAATCGCCGCGCTTTTTATAACTTTTCTTATCAATGGGACTTTGAGTTATGCTACTCTGCCTGTAAGTGACTTTACTGTGTTCCTAACTACTACACGTGCTACTGCCATTCTGCAAATGTAATTGAATTTATCAAGGACCCCGTGTTAATTAATTCCTAACTGGCTAGCTATTTGCTGCCTCCCAAAACATTTTGGTGTAACAATAGTAGCGTTACCAATTCACCTATAGTATTATAGTATGCTCTAAATTATAAAATCGTCACTCATCCCTCCCACATTATGAATTTATGAGCTTAGTTAAGTCGATTTTTAGTTGATCACGTGATCGACAGTGATGTCGCAGTCAATGTGTCTCGTCTCATAATGTGGCAAATGCGGCAAATGTGAGTGTAAATTACGGCACATTATGAAGTTTTATTTGTTATGTATTTGTACTTCCTTACATTGTAATTTTGACAGGGGTGGATTCCTTCTATTTTCTTTCCCATATACATCCACAACATTCACAAATCAAAGCACGGCAGTGATTCCGGAACATATGACACAGAAGGACGGTATGTGAATATAAATTGTACGCGGGGAGTGACGGTCTTCAATACCATAAAGGCTCATAAAAAAATTGACTAGGATATATTATCTTCAATACCATAATGGCTCATGAAAATTTTGACTAGGATATATTGTACTGCGTATACAACTGCGCATGTATACGCAACTGTTTTGCAGGTTTAGCCCAGCCAGCATTGAGCTCATGTTTAGCAAGTACGCCCGCACCGAGCCCGACAAGTTCACTCTTGGAGAGCTTTGGGACATGACTGAGGGGAACCGAGTTGCATACGACTTTTTCGGATGGTAATCAAGGCTTCGATCAGTTCATAATTAATTGGGTTTTAGTTTTAATTTTTACTTTTTACAGTGTGCGTAGTTGCTTGGTTTTAGGGTTAGTCTTCGTCATCTAGGTGAATCGAATCATCTACGAATGTGAATGGAATTTGCAGGATTGCGAGTAAGCTGGAATGGGGACTTCTGTATGTTCTAGCCAGGGATGAGGAGGGTATGCTGTCGAAAGAAGCAGTGAGACGCTGCTTCGATGGAAGCTTGTTCGAATATTGCGCCAAGATGAACGCACTCGATAGATCGAAAATGGAGTAGAAGAAGAAAAATCTGGATCAACCAAGTACAGTGGGAGAAATTCCCCAATTAAGAAATATATATATATATATATATATAAGTACATATAAGTTTGTACATAGCTAGTTTATGTTTGGAATGTTAATAAATTGAGGGATTGATCCTTCACATTTTCGCACATTAAAAAAATTCGAAAAACTGACTTCTGTAATTTTTGTACTGTGTGCGGAGCTGGAGCTGCATCACGGGGCTGGAGGTAGTTTTCTATGAATTTGGCTCATAGTATTCGTAATGTATGTACCGACAGAATAATGACCAAGAGAAATCATATGATCGAAGGCACAGAAAATTCAAACCCACCTCTTATAATGAACTTTATATCCACCATAATGCAAGCCTGTCACTTGTGGAAAATGCCAAGGAACTTGAACAACTTTGTTCCAAAACCCGTGTGACCAACCCTAGTCATTCACATTTCCTTGATCCAATTTCACATTCAAGAGCTACTTAAACCACCCATCTTATTTTCTATCCTCTGTATCATCGCCGAAAGTGAAATATGGGAAGAAATCTGAGCATCTTCGTATTTCGTATGCTGCACATCATTTTGGGTTCTTCAAGGAGGGAGCATCTTAGATCAGCCACCATTGACACCCTTGTTAAAGTTGGCTTTTATTGTTGGACAAATCTCTCTCTCTCTCTCTCTCTCTCTCTCTCTCTCTCTCTCTCTCTCTCTCTCTCTCTCTCTCTCTCTCTCTTGTTTATCTTGTATCTAATTTTTTATCAAGTGTTTTTTTCTGGATTGTCCAGATCATGAATTGAAGGGGGTGCAAAATTACAAGACTGGTGTGAGAAAACAATTGGTTGATGATGGGTATACAATTTGGGGCGTTGTAGGAGATCAATATGGCAGCATTAACGGACTTCCCGGTGCCAAAAGAACATTCAAACTTCCAAATCCATTCTACTACATTTCTTGAAGGGAGCTCTTATTGACAGTTCAAAAAAATGCCACCTATTGAATTTCCAAGTGAAAGGAGCAGTATCAATTGAGTCGTATCATGTTGAGTCCATCCATTTAAGTTCGATACATTGTCTTTCATCTTTTTGCTCACGTCTGTTCATTTAATAATTATGCTCTTATCGCTGAGATTTAAATCTGTCACGATTGGTCAATTGAAATCTACACAACCGATAAACCCATTTGACAATTAACAATACTAATTCAACATAAACTTCTTCCCTAAATTGCACCTTGTTATTTAACTCTCTTCATTATCGTCCTCCAATTACAAGAAAAGCTAACGAGGACAAAATAGGAAATATGATTAGGCCAAGAAATCCTAGAGAATCCCGAGTTTCTGAATTTTAAGTAGAAAGAACGGGCCAAGAAACCAAGCCCAAAATGATGACAGGGCAACTTGAACAAATTACTGAAACAAACTAAACGGTACTAGATGTGATATCTTCAAAGGGCACATTGAAAATTATAATCCATAAAACTTAACGAAATCTGGTAAATATCCGGCTAATAAAACAAACCACCTAAGTTTGCACAAGCCAATTTCACACGACAAAATTTAGTAACTCGAGAAAAACCGTCCAAGTTGAAGCGCAGCCGAGATCACTCAAACAATGGCATTAGCAGCACTTGCAATTCTGGGCCAAAGATCAGCACACTCCTTCCCAATAGGACCAGTGATAGCAGAGCCTAAACAAACAGGGAAAACGGCAAGAAATGCGACCAAGCTTATCAATGAAACATAGTCAATGAAATCAGCATATCAGAAAGAAAATATTTAGGAAGTTGGAAATTTAAGATGTACCTTTCATTTCTCCCTTGGGATTCACAATAACACCCGCATTATCTGCATATTGAAGGAAAGCAACAATAATTCAGTAAGGTATTGTGAGAAGCAATGACTTAAATAAGTAGGAAAGAGTGCCAAAGAGGTACGGATCGTATAATTGGCAAACAATTCCAGCCAATAAACATTTGCAGCATTCAACCACAAAGAGGCTAGCTTGTAAACAATTTGGTTCTAAACTCAAATATTTAAAAGAAATGTAGGGACCAGATGTAACAGATGTGAGCATGGAAAGCAAAAGTACACCTGTAACGATGGGCACTATTTGATTTTCCAGACGTGTAACAGTATCAACCACCCAATAAAGAGGACACTTGACTTATGTCTGGCTTATCCTAATGCTCTTATGAACTAAATATCAGCACAAACAAAAAGAAGTGTGCTCCAATACAACTAAGTAGGATTGAAGTGAATCATCTATCTGTCGAAACCTACAAAACATGACTAATATTTAAATTAAATGTAGTGCCCAAATGGAGCAGATGTGAGCATAAAAGCACGCACACCTGTAACGATGGGAACTATTAATATTCCAGACGTGTAACAGCATCAACCACCAGATAACGTGGACACTTGACTTATGACTGGTTATTTTACAAAAAATTTCCACTCAAAGGAATCTTCTAGAACAAAAGATAACCAAAACATGAAAAGAGCGAGTTGAAAATGGCCAAGGTATATACATGCATCCAATCGCGAAAGGCAAGATTTCTATACAGGAGAACCAACTCGATCAATATTGAACAGATCAGTTATATTAATGTAAATGTACCTGCTGTCAAGAAACATCTAATCATAATACATGCTACAATCATGATACCACTTAACCAGCCAGAAAAATTACAATCACCAACGAAGAAGTTCACATTTACCAAACATCCTAAAATTGCATCATGTGAACGCAACCCAAGACAAAAACTAAAGTCATGATACCGGAAACTCAATAATAAAGCAACTTTATTTGCAAGATGGGGTAATAAACTACATAGGCATGCCAGTGTACTACACAGCGCATAAAAAACAGGATCCAATCATTTACACCAACTTAACAGAATAACCACACAAGACAAATAGACTGCACTACCAAAAGAATACTATTACATCAGAAGCAAAATCCGAAAAATAAAAACAGAAAACCAATATTCACCTTCAAAGTACATGAAGACTCCGTCCTTTCGGCGCCAAGGCTTGCGCTGCCTCACAATGACAGCTGGCAGGACCTTCTTCCTGAGTTCAGGCTTTCCCTTCTTCACTGTGGCCATAACCATGTCACCAACGCAAGCCGATGGCAGTCTGTTGAGACGACCCTTGATGCCCTTGACGGAAATGATGTACAGGTTCTTCGCACCGGTATTGTCAGCACAGTTCACTGTGGCTGCCACTGGAAGACCCAGTGACATCCTGAACTTGTTACCAGCGGATCCTCCACGCCCTATACCAGAAAATCAACATCAGAAATCATTGATAAATCAGTCCATGTTCCTAGATATCTGTTCATTCAAGCATAACGAAATCCCAAATCTCATTCTCAAATGGTTATCAATATCATTTTCAAAACATCGACCGTCATATCAATGGAAGCCAATGTAGAAAATGTTCGATCGAAAGTTCCTCTACGAATGCAGGAATCGGCCCTCTAAAATTAAAATTGATGAAGATACAACAACTAGATTTTCCTAAGAACCAAACAAGCACTAAAGAAAAAGAGACCGAAAAAGAACAAAGAGAGGAAGAAAGCATACGAGGCAACTAACCTCGCTTCGACATTTCGGCTGCGCAAACGAGACTGATGTTAGGGTTTTGTCCTTCAGTATATAGAGGGCTGCCTAGGGTTTTCAGCCCAGTCACATTTTGTAAATGACAATTTGATCCAAATGTTTCTAGAAAATACGGAATAAGTTCTGGGCCGATTTAACAGTGTGGACCTCGGTAAGTACTGGGCCTTTGAGACGAGCTCAACTTTTTTGTTATCGCTTCCTATTGGGCCCCAATAGGGGTATTAATCAATATTTCGATTTGATTTTTTTTTTTTTTGGCTAAAGTTGAAATCGAATCAAATGGAAAAACAGTTTCCTCTTGAGTGCAGCAAAAGGCCAGCTCGATTTGAGAGTTTTTCAGTTGTGGTCACCATGTCAGTGTATTGTCCGCTCAGCATTTGGTATCGTACTTCGGCCTAGGTCCTGTTGGCCTTAATCTTAGTCATATCTTGTTGTAGTTTCTTCAGTGCTCGGGCTACGTGGGGATAGGTGTCTCTCGGTGCCCTGCTCCCTTGTTTGGATGTGATTTTGATGTCTCCTGTATCAGCTTGCATATTTATGAAGTAGTTAGAAGAGTGGTGGGCAGGCTTATTTAGAATTCCCATAGAAGGTGCCAAAAGATTGATGCACGAAATTTTCCAACTTAGAAGTAGAATTATGTTCAGTCACGTGTCCTTGATCTGACTTTTAAAATATAGTAGGTTGGTTATTGATTAGAGGTAAGCACTAGTATGATGCTGGCCTAAGAGTACTCTGATGCCCAAGTTAGTGTAAGTCGGTATATATATGGAGTATATGGTGAATAGTAATTTATGGAGTAAATGTGAAGAGTAAAACTTGGTTAACTTTATTGGGAAATATGCCCCACTTTGTATGGATGTGTAAAGAAGGAATAATGTATAGTTTTGATGTTAGAAAACATGCTTCTATTGTGGTGCTGACACGTGATATATTGGATGGATGGTGAAGGTCTATCCACCTGTCCACCTGTCATCTGACAAATAGCCCTTATTAGGGTTACATTTGGTAGTGTAGCCTTGAGCCCATATGTTCCTTGAGCTTATAAGTGGCCTTGAGCTTGAGGTATCAGCTTCATTGAGTCTAGTTTAATATGGTACCAATAACCTATTTTCTTGTTATTTTTTTACTAAAATACCCTAAAAATATAAAATAATTCCTAAATAACCCAAAACAATAATTAATAAAATTCAAAAAACATAGTTTATAAGTATTAATATAATATTTTTGAGTAATAATTTTCTCATGTGAATCAATCCGTATTTTCTGAATCACCTTATCAACAATTAAAAAAATGTTTTGCAATATTTATTGATGAGCTTTTTCTGCTACTACAAAAAAAAATGCATATTTTATCCAATTTGATTAATGAATAATCACAAAAAATATATATGACATTTTGGATTTGTTAGTAATGGCTAAATGATTTTTTTCAATGATGCCAAGTATGGTCACCATACTTTTAAATCTTGTTTATTGAATAAGTATAATTGATAATATTTGGCCAAAGAAAATATGTTTAATATTAAAAATTCTGTCATCCAATCTATGATGAAAGTTTTGTATTGAGTGTTACTAGTGCCTACATAAGGGTGGTCTTTAGTAGGTTTTGTTGTAGTAGAATACATCTTAGTAAAAATGTTACATTTTTTATTTTTGTATAAGGTCAATACAGTAATTAAGTTAGTTTTTATTTTGATTCATATAAATTAGTAAACAGTGACAATGATTATCAAACCCATTAATTTCTTAATTCTATATGGTTAAAAAACACCTCAATGGAAATAATTACCCACTTCTTTGATTACTTACTTCTCCCATTACCCACTATTCTCATTCCTGGGAAGTAAACGTGCCCTAAGATTTTATTTCTGCCACAAACCTCTAATTCTTCTCCATTCTCCATTCTTCTTCCTTTTCTTCCTTCTCCGCCACCACCACTATTACCACAACTATAATAAGTCAAACTACATTGCCACCATGACCTCCTCTTCCTGCATCTCCACAACACTTACTGCCTGATTTCTCGTTTTTCTTCCTCTCTTTTTTTCCCGTCATTGTCCCTCTAATCCTAAGATGGCTGAAGATAAGGTAATCACTCGCTCACAACTTTCTTTGGAAATTTCTGTTTGTTCAGTTTGTTGTTTTATTTCAAAAGAAATGAACGTTCGCATCTTACAAGTACCTCCATTTCCCTTTCTTATTTCTTTGATCTAGATTTAGTTTTGAAAACCAAACTCTAGGGTTTGATGAGAATTGATGTTGGTTCTTAACACACAATTTCTTTATTTTGTGTGTTGTAATCACCCAGAAGTGGTTTCAAACATTGTTTCTTTTTCACTACAATTAAAAATAATTTTTTCTCAATCTGGTTATGGGTATGTTCCAGAGACCATGTATCAGGTTTTCAAGCATTATTGCAATGCGAATAAGAGAATGCCACTAATCTATGTCAAACTTTACATGTAGGTAATACATGATGCACCTTCCGGATATGGACATGTATTTCATATTCTTCATGTCATTAATTAGGCTCTAAACTGAACCAAACTAAAACCATATTAAATACAATTAGTATGGTACGATCTGATTTCATTTTCTAAATGTCTCATAACAAAATGTACCGAACCAAAACAATTAAAATTAAATAGTATAATTCTAGTACTGAATTGTATCGAACCGTGTCCAGCCCCTACTTATAATGGTTGGAATAGGATTAGTCAAAAAAAATGTAACACTCCGGAAATTCGAGGATTTTAATATTGTAATTTAATGTGTGAATTGACTCTTTTACCCTTGTGATTGGTATGACCAATTGTTGACTTTTTGATTGATGAATTAAATGGACTTTGACCTATGACCGTGACGTAGTTCGGGACGTCACGAGTTCATAGACGGGTGGCACGCCCAATTCGGACGATTAGGGAAAAAGTTATGACTATCGGAAGTTCATGGGCATTACCGTAATTTGGGCGTTAGGGGCGAAAATGTTGACTTTTCGTTTGACAACTAGTTTTCACGCGACTCAAGGACCGTTAGGTAGGTCTCGA
Source organism: Prinsepia uniflora (assembly GCA_032719365.1). Lineage (NCBI taxonomy): Eukaryota > Viridiplantae > Streptophyta > Magnoliopsida > Rosales > Rosaceae > Prinsepia > Prinsepia uniflora. The sequence continues at coordinate 16,053,395 of CM064871.1, read as the reverse complement.
CGTCCTGAGTCTGTAGACAGGCGGCACGCCGAAATCGGACTTCGTATGGCTGAGTTACGGATCTAGAAAGTGAGGGGCAGTTTGGTAATTATTTGAACCAGGGGCATTTTGGTCTTTTTGCCCTGGTTACTGTAGCAGACCACGGGGGACATGGGCGGTACCACCATGTGCGGTGGCTCTGAGTGCGATTTGATCACTGGTGTGTGTGTGCTGGAAAGTATTGATTGTTTAAACCTTTTTGAAGCATCAAACGTGGTCTGATTCTTCCAGCTACACGATCAAATTGATTAATTGAAATTCGAAGCTTTCGGGGACAAAATTCAGTGGACAATTGGACACCCACGAGCTCTGGGACGACTTGAAATTGTTTAAAACTAATTAGAACGTGTGTGAGCATCACTCTGATGCTGAGAGAACTGAGAACGGGTGTGGAAAACCAGAGAAACCATTTCGGGAATTTTTGGAAGGAAATCGGGTTTTTGATTTCTGGTGAGTGTTGGGCCAAACCAAGGCCTGGTTTTGTCTTCTGGGAGTGTTTGGAACTCAACTGCATCGAAATCGAAGGCCATCAGCCACGGCTGAGCTGGGACGGTGACTGCCGTGTTCAGAGAAATTTCAGAGATTTGGACGACTGCTTCCAGGTGAGTGTTGGTTCAATTGATTGTGTTTTCCAGTTCGTTTTGATACTAGGGTGCTTACTGTAAGGTTAATTGGATTATGATTTGGAAACCAGTGAGTTCTTGTGATTGACCCGTTTGGATGATCACGGGTCGAAGGGCCATTTAAGGATTCGATTTGGCTAATTAATAACTCAGAACTTAAATTAGATGTTTAAATAACATGTTAGGATCAAATTGGATTGAAATCGAGTAGGAATTGATGGGTAATTAACCGGGTCAAGCCGCGGGTGGCAGGCCCGAATTACAAACAAACGGGTGAAGGTGCTAACACTGTAGCTACAGTGTCAGGCGCGTGACTTTCACGCGCAGCCACTTTGGCGGCTCGTGAGGGCACGTTGGGGCTTATCTCCGATCACGATCAACATGACTTTTATTCCTCTCCTCATTCTGAACATTTTTGGTGAATTAACCATGTTGTTCTGAGATAGTTTGAAGGGTCAGTTTAGGGCCGGTTGCCTCGGGAAACTTGTCGACGGTTTCCCCGAACCGGTTTCTGTTTCGAACTTTCTTTTGAATAAATAATAAGGACTTGTAGTGACCCTTACGTGTGAATTGAACTGACAGGAATTGTACGATAATCCCGATACAGGTCCGTACGCGCAGATTCGCAGCGGGATCGTACAGTGAGTGGGCCCGATTTCATTAAAACCTTGCATGCTTAAATGTTTTATGATTTACTTATATGTTCACATGCTGGAATCAATAAATGGTTTTGATGATATTGAAATTTCGGTTATGGCATGTTTCACGGTGTTTGGGCATGAGACCCGTTTGATGAAACGTAACGATCGGTTCAGATTTTACCTATGTATACATATATGTTTGCATGTGGATATCAATAAAATGTATTTGGTACTGCACTGTATAGATCCTTCCATGTTATATTGTCTCCTCCGGATGAGGTACCCCGGAGAGGTCACGGACGTCTAGTACGTCCAGCGTCTATGACGCTAAGCATCGGGATGCTGTAACCGAACAGGGTTCGGGGATTGAACTCAGAATTGAGACCCGGGAGCACGCGTAGCCTTGTGATTGTGACCTTATTGGACGTCAGGGACGTCAGACATCAGGGATGTCGGGATTGGAGTGTAAGTGCAGTGGCTAAATGATATTATGGTTTTATTATATGCCTTATGGTTCATATTATATGATTGATGGTTTAAATTCGGTTGCATGCATGTTTGAAAAACGGAGGGGGTAAATTATATGTTTTACTTATCAAATGATTTTATAAACTTGAGTTTCGGTCCACTCACCCTTAATGTTTTGGTAACCCCCTCCAGGTCATGATACTGAGGTAGAGGAGGAACCTGAGGCTGAGGCGTAGATCTATTTCTGCGTACCTGAACCCCTGTTGGGTGGTTTACCCGCAGGTTTATGTTAGAGTCGTGCTCTGCAACTTGTAAGTTTGGATTTCATCCCTTGTCTGACATCTGTTAAATTCGGATTTTTTGTATGACTTAAATTTGGTTATTTATGCATCTGATGTTTTGAGGTTAAAATTGGTATGAATTATTGGGTGTCAGACGGGAGCAGGGCACGTCCCCTTGTGGTCCCTGTGTTATCGGGGCGGGTCCTGTCAAAAAATCTCAACTCTCCCAAAAATTCACAATCACAAAAATTCTAAATTTATAATCACAAAAAATCTCGTTCGTTGTTTTGAGAAGGGACATGTGGTCGGTGTGTCAGTTAAGGCGTCTAGGCGCCCGTGCGTATGGGAGCCCAGATGTCACGTAGTTGGAAGCTGAGAGACAAGTCGATGCTGCATTGATCTGGGTGTCCCAGCATGTGTCCAATGACACTTGGTGGTCACGGTTTACCAGTTTTCAGGTTGCTCGGTGTTACGTGCGCAGAATGGCATCGTGACTAGGTCAGCGGTGATGTTGGTGGGCCGAAATAATAGGTCAGTGGGCTTCCACCAAGCGGCGTGCATGGCTCCGTGGAAGCTACTCGTAGTTGATCAGAGGAATTCTCGGTTGGTTGATATGTTGAAAGTTGGTTGGCCTAAGCAAGGTCGGTTAACTGGATTTTGAGTCAGGTATCTGGTGCGAAGGTCGGTTTGTTTGTCCGGAAGTAGTTGATCTTCCTTGGTTAGATGTACGACATGTGCCAGTCAGAGCTATGCGGTTCGTGACACGTGTCGACCACTGAGGGAGAGGACGCCTCGTTGTTCATGTCGAGCTCTATAAATATGAGGGGTCCTCCACCGATTTCCTCATTTTGCATTTTGAGAAAACTAGGCGAAACTCTGTCGGTTGTCAATGTGATTTCTGATCATCTCTCGGCGACGGTGTGTACAGTGGTGCGATTTCTGATTTTTTAACTCCACTACAAAAAAAACATGGTACGTGATCATTCCTATGACATTTTCGATTAAAGTAGGAACTTGTGAAGAACTGAGCATGAACTTCGTTGAGTCTGTGCACAGATATTTCAAGGTGTGGGTGAGAAGTGATATGACTCAGAGGTCGGCGATTCATCTGATAGTAGTGTAAAAGTATTTATACCCCTTCGTTTGATAGTGAGGAAGAAGCGAGGTCAGCAAAAGTAGGTAATAGGTGTCGGCTAGGTAAAGAAGTGGCCGAGAGTTCTGGACGTAGGAATGAGTCGGCGCTAGAAGTGGAGGTGGACGACCGCTCGGGCGGTGGGCATGTTTTAGTTCTCGCCGAGATAATCCTTCAAAAGGGAGTGCATAAGGCATTGATGTTGACACATGGTCGACAGAGAAGGTTAGTCCATATTCGCTAGGGGCGGTCGGTCAGTGATGAAGCGATCTTGGACACGGTGCCAATTACGAAGGCTGCCTTTACGGTGGATGAGATGGTGAATAAGGAAACTACCAAAGTGAAGGGGTGAGCTACCGAGTAACCCCCATGCTGGCATGGCCTTATTTTATACTGAGTTGACACACCACAGGGTTCGTTTGCCTTTGCACCCGTGGTTACAGGGTTCGTCTGCTTTTGCACTCGATTAGCTCAATCCCATTGTGTGGATTGTGCTCTGCTCCTTCTACATGAACTTCTGGTAGGTAGAGTAGCCTGAGCTGACCTATGCTCAGCTGATGTATTTGTACGATTTCAGCTTGTAGCAACAGAGTACGGGGTGGATCTTCGTTGGGTGTTGAAAGAAAAGAAAGAGGGGCGATTTCATACTAGATATACTGACGTCACAGAAGTCCTACAAATTAAATTTTTGTTTTTTTTGGTGGGGACTAGGAGGGAATACCGATGGGGTTCCCATACCAACCAAGTTTTATAGTGAAGGTGCTTGGTCATTTCAGTGTTATCATGTTAGGCTTATTTCTGATATTACGTGTCTGTTTTTGTCTTGACTTTAACCTTTGTCTCGGTGTGTAGGTTTGTTTCCTATCGAGGAGATCACTTTGGAAAAGAAGGAAATTGTTTGAAAGGTGAAGGCGGGTCTGGACGACTTGAAACGCAGCCGACACATTCTTCAGTTGCCAAAGTTTCAGCACTCGACCGGACTGATTGACACCGACGACTGTAAGTCTATCACCAACTTGAATTTTGTTTTGTCTTAATGTATATTTTCTGAGTGGGCTCTCGGTCATGTAGTTTGTCAGGACCCGTCCCAAATATCACATCGGTACCCGGGACGAACCCTGCTCTCGTCTGACAATCACACATAAAGTGCCAAAATAACTACAATACCACTATACGCATAACTATCAGACGAAGGAGTAAATATAATACAACTGTCAGTCAGAGCATAGTTCGAAAAAATGGGCACAAAATCCTACTATGCTAGTGTGGCAACGGAAGAACGTCAGAAGCTCTATGCCTCGATATCTGCCTCAACGTTCACCCCAGCGCTATCACCACGACCTGGAGGGAAAATTTAAAACCAAAAGATGTGAGTGGACTAAAAGAAAATGAAAGTTTGAAAACCGTTTATTATCAAATCAAAGCTAAGAAACTAGAACACTTTGTTCCCTCCGTTTTGAAATCACATGCCTAATTCAGTGATTAAAATAATTATAAACCAAGAAACATCATAAGAAACAGAAACATTATAAAATATCATAAGAAACAGAAACACTATAAAATATCATAAGAAACAGAAACACTATAAAAACACCATTTTCTGATCAAATCTGCTGGGTCTATCCGAGTCTTTAAACTCAACCAGGCCTTAAATGTAATCTGAGTCTTTAAACTCCCGAGTCTTTAAACTCAATAGGCCTATGGGGGTAATATCATAAATATCCGAGTCTTTAAACTCCCGAGTCTTTAAACTCAATCCGGGCCCGTCCCCCGTCAATCAATATCCGGGTCTTTAAACCCATATCCAGATCCAGCAAATCCAATCCAAAGTCTGTGCAAAACCAATTCGAAATCCATCACCAAACTCGAATTCGAAATCCCCGGTTCGAAGCCCTTCCGGCGTTCAGAACCGACATTCCGAACCCAAATCCGGAAATCCATTTTTATACACCAAAAACCACATACAATCACAAATCATTTTTTTACAACCCATTTATCATCATCAGAAAACATTTATAAACTTAAATCCTCAAAGATGTCATCAAGGTCCGAAAACCAGCTTTTCTCGAAAAAACGTGTGAAATCCCGTAAATGTCTCGAAAACGTGCAACCATAACATCCACATATAACCATCAACAAGAAGCAAAAAACACGTTTAATACTGTAAATCATTAATAAAAACAATTAGGCATGCTCGAAAGAAAAGAAGAAGTCCACTCACAGATCGAAACGAGTCAATTGCGCTCCGTGCGTTCCTCGACCGTTTCAGGCGTCTCCCGTCCTGTCAATAGACACCAAATAGGGTCACAATTACATCAAGGATACTCACCCTATTTCCCCAATTTTTCGGGAATTAAATAATATTTTATTCATAAACCCTAAACCGTCCGGATTCCCGAACCATCCCGTAACTTCGTCCGATTAACTCGAAAATTATACCATTGGATTCCTTAGAACATTTAGAACTAAAACCATGTTAGAAGCTTGGCCGGATTCCTCCCCACGCGCCTCCACGCGCCGCCCAAAGTGGCTGCGCGTGGGCCTCACGCGCCTACTACAGTGCCACCGTCTTCCTCGATCGAACCCAGTTCGCACCAGGCTGCAACTCAGACCGACGAGATCCATTCTCCGCTGTCCGGCCACCGTTTCCCCTCCTTTCTTCACCTCCAGCTTCGTCCAATCTCAAAGAACTCATCCCCCTCACTCTCTAGGTTCGACTCGACCCACAACTTCACGACTGAAGCTCGAAAGAAACCCGTACAAAGCTCTGTTTTCCTTCCCGGCCACCCAGTGCTTCCCCCCTTCACGGTGGTCATTCTAAACTCCTCCCACGACCTCACTAAATCACACACCACTCACAGGAACCCTCGACTCACTCTCTAAGTCCACGATTTCCCGTTTGAAATGCACGGCCAAACAGGGTAACAGAGTACCCGCCGTCACACCACTCCCACCGTGAACTCCCCCGTCACGGCAACCGTCATAAACTACTCCTAGTACTTCCCTAAACCTCACTTCACTCACCAATCCCCACGACTCTAGCTCCAGGTTCACGATTTTCAGTTTGAAACTCACGGGAAAAAACAGGGGAATAGAACTCACCTTTCGATTCCGTCTCCGCCTGTGCGCACCGCCGCTTGCCACGGTGTTCGTTGGGTCCCCTGCAACCTCCTAAGCCACCCACTGCCTGGGTTTGAGCCACCTCACGGCGTAGCCACCGCCACAGTCCGCCTTCTCTCTGTTTTCCCAGAAACTACAACCGTCCTCCGCCGTGTCCCCGTGCACGATTTCCGTCTAACAGCACGACCACCAGCTCACTCTTATCTCCCTGTCACTCTCTCAAATCACTCTTCACTCTCCCTTGCACAAAATCGATCAATCTCTCCCAATTTCTCACCCTCTGTTTTCTGCGCTCAAACCAAATGCACGGTTTGTTTTGAACGGTTTGTGGCCGTGTATACAATACACACTTGTAGAACCCTCTGGTGCCCAGCCACGTGTCCACAATCCCATGGACAACAGCACAAAATATCCTATCCCACTCAGCCACTTGTCCTAATCTGATTGGCTGAAGTAAAAATGACCAAAATACCCCTCATTTTAATAATTACCGTTTTGCCCTCAAACGTTCTAGACTCGTAACTTTTCCGTCCGACGTCCGATGACAGCATGCCGCCTGTCGTTATACTCAGTACGTAGAGACCTATCTAACTGTCCTCGGTCTTCGTGAAAATTATAAGTCCATTAAAAAGTCAACATTTTTCCTCATTTAGTCAAATTTACGGTAACGCCCTTAATCGTCCGTACATCATAACTTTTTCTCCGATTGTCCGAATCGAACCTGCCACCTGTCCACGAACTCGTGACGTCCTAAACTACGTCACGGTCAAGGGTCAACAGTCATCCAATCGGTAAATCGAAAAGTCAACTTTTGGCCTACTATTCACAAGGGCAAAATCGTCCTTTTATACAAAACTTTTTACAAAATTACATTTTTACCCTTCCCGAAGGTACGGGTTGTTACATAGTTCCACTTCATCTTGGGAACAAGATATACAAGGATGCCGAACAAGTCAATATGAGGGCCGAGAAGGAGTGGGGCAAGCGTAAGGCACCTGACACCCAAGCCGTGAAGCGGTCGAAGAACATGCTCAACAAGAAGAAGAAAACAAAAATACCAATGAGTGAGGATTGCTTCAAGGTCGACTACACCCCAACCGGGCCGATCCGAAGGCGAAGAGTCCTTTTCAGGCTTCCAAAGGAAAAGTAACAGAACTTAAGTCCGAGAGGGTTCTGACACCTGGCCCGAGGCGTGCCAAGGCTCAAATGAAGGCCGAGAGTGTTTTGTTGGCTCAGAATGTTATCGGTGAGCCAGAGTCAAGGACGATGTCATCACCGAGTTATTATCCTTATCCATCTCTACCTCGGTTAGATCTGATGATTTGGAAAATACAGAAGAGGCGTAGGGAGGACCTCAACCTCGGGATCTTTACAGAGGAGGTGTTGGTCGTGGACTCTAGTTTGTCAAGCTCCTCAGCAACCATTTCTTGCCTAAAGCAAATGATACCCCTAGTGAATGGGTTGTGACAGTGGTCGTCCATCCCCTTAGACGACTTGGCTCTGCCCCCGTGAAGACGCTTGAGTAAAAGATAGAGAGGACACTCTTTTTGCTCAGCAATGTAAGTGTTTACATTGTTTTGGTTTTCATGTTTTTTGTGTCGAGGGTGAGTCAGTCTCACTTGTTATATATGTAGGTTTTCGACAAGGTCTACCTTCAGTTTTCCAATGCGCAGAAGAGGGTCAGGTTAGCCTTGAGGGAGAAGTGTAGCTCAAGAAAAAGCAGGACGAGCTGGCTCTCAAAGTCTATGAGGCCGACAAGGCTATCAAGGCGGCTGGAGACATAACTCGGTAGCTGGTGATAGGACTTACCCCGATCCCTCTGGATCATAGTAGGATGTGCCCTGCTCCCTTCTGACAATCATACTCAAAATACCAAGAATACCCTTTATGGGTTTAAAAGTGAACAGAGTTCAACAACATTGTGAGACAAGAGATAAGTATCTATATACATAAACGAGCATAGGTGTCAGTACAATACAAGTACCAAAACCTATCCCAAAGGGTTTTTAGGTGCGCAATGGTACTAGCTATGCCTCTGCCCCGATATCAGCCCCTGCCTCTGTGTCACGGCCTGGAGGGTCAACAAAACAGTCAAAACGTGAGTGCACCAAAAATAATCATTTTCGAAATACAATTTAAGAATAATAACATTTTCCCCTCCGTTTTATAAACATGCATACATTTAAGTTAAATCATATGAAAACAATTCAAATCATACAAATATATATACATCTGGACACACATATCAGTAAAACACAATAGAACCGATCCTCGACATCCGCGATGTCTATAACCAAAAGTAGTCACGATTTCCAATGCTACGCGTGCAACTCGGGGTCTCATCTCCGAGTACCTCCCTAGGATCCAACTCAACGACATCTGGGGTGATATCATAATGGGGTGTCTTCCCCAGATCTACTACGTCCAGGGTGATATCATAATCTCCCACTCTTGAACCTAAGCCTCTCCTCAGAGCTACTCATTCCAGGTAGTGCACTGTGACTACTCCAGGGTCCTCGACGTCTAGAGGAGACTATCCAACTCACTAGGATGGTATATGAAGAATAATAACCAAATACCTTTAAAATCATATTTAAACCGTTTAGGTCTCAAACCAAGTCAAAGCACTATTCGATAGGGCATATACCCGAGACATAACTCTCACATGTCTTTTCCACAAAAACCATCCAAACCAATCATACCAGATCGCCATTCAAATACATTAAAATACATAATTTCTTTCCAATTTCCCGTTTAACTCTAAATCTAAGTCAAAACTATTATTCAATCGGGTCTCAAGCCCAAAACATCATTTGCACGTAAATGCGTAAAATGGTTCATAACTGATGATTAAATCCACAACATCATCAAATACAATATCAAATCATTTCAACTTAAATCATATAATAAAGCATTCAAAACAGTTATGCATGCATTTTAGTTATAAAACAAAAGTCCACTCACGCTCGGTATACGCTGCGCGATCAATATCTGCACTGTAATCTCACCCGAGCTAGTCCAAAGTCTATGGGCCTATCCAAAACACATCCAAGGGTCACTAATGTTCTATACAATTTCATATACTAAACAATCACAAAGCTCGATACCGAAAACACGTCCTGAACACACCATTGGATTCAGAACGTCGAAACCTATCAAACAATGCCTAAAATTACATGTTCAAGCTTGATGATTTTCGGTTGAATTTCAAGCTTGCATGACAGGACCCATCCCAATCCCCCTGGAATTAGTGCGGGATGACCCTGCTCCAGTCTGACACGAAGTGTCAGACAAGGGATATTTCCGACCTTTGCCCTCCCGGGCTATCAGAGTACGCCAGGATCCGGAGGAGGTATGTGATATCTCGGTCTCTGCTACAGTCCACATCGTATCCAACCTGAAGGGTATTAAAAACAGAAAGACTGTGAGTGGACAAAAATAAAGAGTTTCCAAAACCTATTTCATAAAAGACCTTTATACCCTTCACTAAAAAGCATGCATGCATGGTAAAACCATTTATCCAAACACATATGTTTAAACAACCATAATTAGGGTCTCAGCCCCAAAATTCTGTACATACAAGTTATATGGGCTCCTGCCCAAAACCATTTACAGAAAACCATAACACAGTGAACATATGAGGGATCTCAGCCTAAATCCATTTATCATTATAAACACAATTTTCCAAAACCAATTGAAATCATGTTTATCCATTATATTTCATATCTAAGAACCTGTCACGGTAAATATAAAGCTACGCGCGTTCTAACCCGGGTCTCAAACCCAAGTCTCTCCAGGGTCCACCCAGGTCAATGTCTGTAGATCAATGCATATACGTAACCACACATCCAAATGCACCGTATAGGGCTGAAACCTCGAAAGACATGCCTATACGTAACCACACATCCAAATGCACTCATGGCATCACAAACAAGTATTTAAAACATATAATAAACATTTATGCATGCACCAATTTAGAAAACAAGGTCCACTCACAGACCGTCCGAGCTGCCGCCTCGATTTGTGTGTCATACGGCTCCCTGAGCCGATCACCGTCACCGGGACTCCCAAACCTGTCCAAATTTTAATAGAAGGTTACTAACTACTTAATTAACCTCCTACCAAAGCCCCGTAATTTTCCCGAACTTTTAACTATTTTTAAACCTACCCTAAACATTCCAATGCCCCGAAACATATCGAGACGGTGTCCGATCGACACGAAACCAGTCCCAAAATGTTCGTTACATCGAATAGAAGATTTCTCGTGTTGAACACTTTACCAAATTATGGTCCACGCGTCCTCATGAGCCCCTAGAAGGTTAAAAACACTGTTCATTGTCTCCTATCTCCAACTGAACCAGTTTTTCACTGTAGCAAAATACTGTTCATCCGTCGGTTTTTCTCCGGTTTTCGGACTGATTTTAGTTCTATTTCATCCCATTTTAAAACTAATATAATCCTAATCCTATTTCCTATCTTTCTAGCTAATTAAAACCGAATTAAACACCCCAAAACCGTGCTTCCATTCGCCATCAATGGTGGCCGGATTTTCTCCGGCCGTTCACGGCCATTTCCGGCCATCCCAAGCCCCAAAACTAATCCCCTTAACCTCCTAGAGTCCCCAGAAATGTTTCTCAATCCTTAGAATCGAACAAAAACTAACAAAATCGAAATTTGAATTTTTGGGCATTTTCTTACCTCACGGGTTCACCTGTCGTGAGCCGCCGCCGTGAGCCACCATGGCCAGCCGTCGTGTCCTCCTCCTCATCCCAGTCCTGCCCTCACTCTCACACGGTCACACTTGATGGAGGATTGTGGTGGTGTTGTGTGTTTGTATGGAAAGAATGAAAATGGAAAATGAAGAAGAAATATGGAGGGGGGTGCGGGTTTGAAGAAGAAAAGAAGAAAAATGATGGCTGATGAGAGGATATGGAATTGATGGTGAGGATTGAAAGATTAAATATAGAATGGAGGGCTAGGATTGAATGAGGTGTGGATTAGATTATAAAATTAATTAATTAATATTATTTAATTAAGTGAGATCCCCTTTTTAGGGGTTTTAACCAATGGGATGAGTGACACTTGTCACTCATCCATGGGACCCACTTAAAATATCTGGCCCAATCAGAAAAGGTCACCTCATCACCGCCTCGAAGTACGTGCATAGTGAAATCGAACTTCCGTGACCTATAACTTCCCCGTTCGAAGTCCGATTTCAGCATGCCGCCTGCCTATGGATTCGTATTATCCCGATCTACGTAACGGTCCTCAGCCCTCGGCCATCGGACCTCTCGGTCAAAAAGTCAACATTTGCTCATTTTAACTAAAATTACCAAATTGCCCCTAAACTTCCGAACATCATAACTTCCTCCTCGAACGTCGGAATTGAACGTGCCACCTGTCTATGAACTCGTGACGTCACGAACTACGTGACGGTCATCGGTCAAAGTCCGTTTGACCGCCCGAATGAAAAGTCAATGTTTTGCCACAACTAAGGGCAAAAAGGTCATTTTGCATTGTTCGTCCGATTTAGCCTAACTAATCACCGATTAACCTCACTAATCGTGATTAGTCACTAATCTAGTCTAGGAATTCGGGACGGGTCGTTACAACCTTCCCTCCTTAATTAATTTCGTCCTCAAAATTCCAACCGACCTAAATCCAACCGTTCTTCCCTCCTTAATTAGTTTCGTACTTGAAACTCCAACTATCCTGATTCCACATCCACCTCATGGAAAGTAGAATCGACCGCAAAACACGTGTACACTAGTACACCCATTAAACAAAATAGTACGTACTCGTCTGCAACAAGACGTACCACTAACGCTCACGTTGCCTCGTCTACATTCGACCACGTCGAATAGCAGAAGTCGTATGCTCCGAATTGACACCACTAGTCAAATCTACCGTTTCGTTGACACAACCAACTCAACAGTTTCCTTGCTCAATCACCAACCTATCCTGCTATCTGCTCCCACAAGGAGTCACCAAATCTCGCTAATCGATCCACGATGACACCTTCGACAAACTGTCACCACTTGACAGTCGCCAGTCGATACTAACACTATACACTCGTGGTTACACTAACCACAAGCTCACTCAAACTGAGTAAACACTTACCCACAAAGCATTTCACTCAATCTGTGTGTAACTAGACCCATCAGAATACCATGACCCACTGCACAGTATCCAATGTCCAGTTCACGACCTCAACTAGTCCAATGGTATCGGAACTAAGCCGACTACCAACACACTCACCAACCTACTACTGGTATATCCTATATACTGTCACCAGGCACCACAAGTCTGCCCGGTATCGTACCTCGAACAACGTACAAGGTACATACATCTACTCCTCAATCAGCCTACAACCGTCTAGGTCATAGCCAATCACGTTTCAATAATGGAGTCCATCTGTCCAATCCCGTACAAGACAAATCAAAACTCCGACCCATTACCAATTTCCAAATCCGAATCCAAATCCGCAATTTCGTAAGAAATCCCGAATCCAAACCCAGAATTCATATCCATAACCATGTCCAAATTCGAATCCGAAATAATTATTCTGTAAGCTAGCATTAGGAATAACCATTTCGAACCCAAATCCATAAAAGGAAATCCACTGTCAAGCTCCAGAATCAAATTCTGAATCGTCACCCAGAATCCGATTCCAAAACCCAAATCTAGAAATCCTCTTTCAAGTTCCAAAATCAAATCCTGAATCGTCATCCAGAAATCTGATTCCAAAACTTGAAATATCGTTCACGTCTACCGAGACGCACCAAATCATGAACCTATCGGTTACCTGCTCAACCGATTACCCCATTACCATCGATTGACTTCATAGGGAAGTCAATCCCAATATCAACAGGTCTCTAAGGCTGACCAAATCCGCCCTCGTCGGAAAACTACTCGCCTGAGTAATATACCATACGGGATTTACTTTGAAAAGAAGTTCAGTCCCAACATCCTCAATTCAAACATCCAGGTAAGAGCGATAGACTCTCCACCTATCTGGATTATCAATATCACGATCCAGATCCATCACTACGTCAACCGACCATAGACGTCACGATTATCGATCGTCACGACGTCCAAAGTCCTCAACCTATATCCCACATCTAAATAGATCAGTCAACGACGAGACACGTCGAGACTGTGGGTTCTCCCCAATTACCTCGTATCGATCCTTGTCATTCCACCGAGGAAAAACCAAGGATGATTGAATATAATGACATCAAAATCCATCCTACGTGAATGCAAACAACACTCGTTGCACTCACCACGTCATGTAACCTGACATCGTCTGCCACCTAGTAGAGAATGAGAAATCTCAGTCACCTAACTTCGATATACTCACTCCACCTGATGACCCAAGACAAATCCCGGGTCCACCAACCAATACACGACAAATGTACTAGTGGCAACCAACAACATCTACATCATCAACATCATCTACCATCATCAATTATGATAGAATCTGAGAAGTCACCCAAAATGACTTCGATATACCCATTACCAATGTGGACAACCCGCATTCCATTCGTCACCTCAATCGCAACCTCTCGCGATTCCGAAGTTCCAACCAGCTTGGAAACAACATACTCGGACATCAACCACGTGTCCCCGTTAGACTGGTTATGGACACATGCCCATTTATGACCGTATATGTACATCCAAAAGGATGTCAATTCATCCTAATCTGATGTACCACTCGACTGAAAAGTCACAATAGACTCCTCAGACAAATCTCTACATACCACCATATCTGACCAATCCTGACCAATTCTGACCAACTGGTCGCTAAACCCCGCGACAGATCGAGTCTGACCAACCGGTCACTAATCCCCCATGATAATACTCGATCCTCACTCCTCAACTACCGCTGGATCCTATCCAGTCCATCACTATCCGTGATCCACTCCCGAACCACATATACCGAACATATACGTATCTCGATGGAGTCACATCCCGACTCGTGACTCATCGTCGTCACAATCACCAGCACCAGCACAGCACTAGTACCAGTATCAACACTATCACCTGTCAGCATCAGCACAAAGTGTCCACACTAGCATCAACAATAACACTAGCACACCATGTGCAAAACTGACAACCATTCTTGGTAGTAGTGTCTGCCACCGACTCGTGCAGACCAAACTTCCAGACATCGCGATATCCAGACTTCGCGTCCAACGGAATCCATTGACCGTGCAAACTATCCCGTATCCCAAACCTGGGATTCCATCGACAACTACCAACCCTGATGACTTGTCCAACCCATCTCTAACCAGTCGTAACTCGACTCAACCAATGTCGTCTACCAAGTCACCCACGACCTTAGTTGTACCAAACCACAACTGAGTAACACGACAACCAATTAGGTTTAACCGATAAGTACAACCCCGACTGCGAAGTGCAGTCCCAACACAAGCTGACATGACTAGACCGACTAACAAATCCAAATCTGAATAGTCGCCCAAGTCAAACCACTCGTCAACTCACATTCCCGAACCATACACCCAAGGTAGGGTTCCACAATCAAGACCTAGGGTCACTCTGAACCCAACTGCGAAAAGCAGTAAAATCAATAATCTGATCGACTCCGCGGTCCCGACATCGCAAAGACGTCAATCCAATCCTACCGTCAATCAATTAGGATTCCTCGAATCCGGCTGCCCCCAACAGCATATCCATCTAACTTCACAATATCCGACCATCGAATGGTCATAACACCTAACCAGTAGTCGGAACTGATCCTACGACATCGTGAAAGACGATCTCAACTAACAGTCACACGATCAAAACGCTAACGTACTGTTACGTTCATCCTTTCGTAGGGTCCCACACTGTCAACCCTGACAGAACTATGGCAACCCCGGCATCCAGTGCCAAACCAAGACGTTCCACGATTCAATCCTACTAACTATCGTACCGACACCCGAACATCGGGTTGATAACGAACTGTAGCCCATTGAGATATCACATCCTCGACCTGCGTACGGAGTATCGCGCAAAATACGCTCTGGAATTCAGAGTAACACGAGCAACCATGCTCTGATACCATGCTGACAGGACCCGTCCCAATCCCCCCGGGATTAGTGCGGGATGACCCTGCTCCAGTCTGACACGAAGTGTCAGACAAGGGATATTTCCGACCTTTGCCCTCCCGGGCTATCAGAGTATGCCAGGATCCGGAGGAGGTATGTGATATCTCGGTCTCTGCTACAGTCCACATCGTATCCAACCTGAAGGGTATTAAAAACAGAAAGACTGTGAGTGGACAAAAATAAAGAGTTTCCAAAACCTATTTCATAAAAGACCTTTATACCCTTCACTAAAAAGCATGCATGCATAGTAAAACCATTTATCCAAACACATATGTTTAAACAACCATAATTAGGGTCTCAGCCCCAAAATTCTGTACATACAAGTTATACGGGCTCCTGCCCAAAACCATTTACAGAAAACCATAACACAGTGAACATATGAGGGATCTCAGCCCAAATCCATTTATCATTATAAACACAATTTCCCAAAACCAATTGAAATCATGTTTATCCATTATATTTCATATCCAAGAACCTGTCACGGTAAATATAAAGCTACGCGCGTGCTAACCGGGGTCTCAAACACAAGTCTCTCCAGGGTCCACCCAGGTCAATGTCCGTAGATCAATGACCCTCCCTGGAGGTAACGAACCATGCCCATCCTGAGCGTAAGGAACCCAACTGGGGGGCGACTCCACTCAGTCAGTGCTCCGTGACTACTCCGGGGTCCACCCAGGCCAACGACCCTCCCCGGAGGAGAAAATCATATATAAAGGATGGAATATGAAAAACCTTTTGAAATCATTATTTAAATCTTTCCAGGATTCATGCCCGGCCCCAATAAGCCGTCATAATCCATAAAATCCTTTCCGAGGGTTCATGTCGGTTCCCATAAACCTTCATGACCCGTAAATCCATTTCAATGGTTCATGCTGGTTCCCATAAACCGTCATAAACCATAAAAACCATTTGTAACACATAACTGGGCCCTAGGCCCGAATCCACATAGAAACTGGACCTGAAGTCCGAATCGTAAACCAACTGGGCCTCCGGCCCGATGCCTCGTTAAATCAACTGGACCTCGAGTCTGAGAGTTCGTAATTCAAATGGGTCTCATACCCGAGTTTACATTTTCAAATCCAAAATCATTTCATTAAACCATTTCCAAAACCATAAGAATGGAAAATCAGAGGAAAACTGGAAAATCTCGATTTACGTGCAAGCACGTAAATCACCTCGAAATACGTGAAACCATATAATTCACAAGCATCCAAATCAACATCATAAAATCATATTCATAATCCATTTATAAATCCAAAACCATTTCATTTAGACCAATAAAGACATACAGCCCCGTATAGGCACCGTATAGGGCCGAAACCTCGAAATACGTGCCTATACGTAACCACACATCCAAATGCACTCATGGCATCACAAACAAGTATTTAAAACATATAATAAACATTTATGCATGCACCAATTTCGAAAACAAGGTCCACTCACAGACCGTCCGAGCTGCCGCCTCGATTTGCGTGCCATACGGCTCCCCGAGCCGATAACCGTCACCGGGACTCCCAAACCTGTCCAAATTTTAATAGAAGGTTACTAACTACTTAATTAACCTCCTACCAAAGCCCCAAAATTTTTCCGAACTTTTAACTATTTTTAAACCTACCCTAAACCTTCCAATGCCCCGAAACATATCGAGACGGTGTCCGATCGACACGAAACCAGTCCCAAAATGTTCGTTACATCGAATAGAAGATTTCTCGTGTTGAACACTTTACCAAATTATGTTCCACACGTCCTCATGAGCCCCTAGAAGTTCAAAAACACTGTTCATTGTCTCCTACCTCCAACTGAACCAGTTTTCACTGTAGCAAAATACTGTTCATCCGTCGGTTTTTCTCCAGTTTTCGGACTGATTTTAGTTCTATTTCATCCCATTTTAAAACTAATATAATCCTAATCCTATTTCCTATCTTTCTAGCTAATTAAAACCGAATTAAACACCCCAAAACCGTGCTTCCATTCGCCATCAATGGTGGCCGGATTTTCTCCGGCCGTTCACGGCCATTTCCGGCCATCCCAAGCCCCAAAACTAATCCCCTTAACCTCCTAGAGTCCCCAGAAATGTTTCCCAATCCTTAGAATCGAACAAAAACTAACAAAATCGAAATTTGAATTTTTGGGCATTTTCTTACCTCACGGGTTCACCTGCCGTGAGCCGCCGCCGTGAGCCACCATGGCCGGCCGTCGTGTCCTCCTCCTCATCCCAGTCCTGCCCTCACTCTCACACGGTCACACTTGATGGAGGATTGTGGTGGTGTTGTGTGTTTGTATGTAAAGAATGAAAATGGAAAATGAAGAAGAAATATGGAGGGGGGTGAGGGTTTGAAGAAGAAAAGAAGAAAAGAAGAAAAATGATGGATGTTGAGAGGATATGGAATTGATGGTGAGGATTGAAAGATTAAATATAGAATGGAAGGCTAGGATTGAATGAGGTGTGGATTAGATTATAATATTATTTAATTAAGTGAGATCCCCTTTTTAGGGGTTTTAACCAATAGGATGAGTGACACTTGTCACTCATCCATGGGACCCACTCAAAATATCTGGCCCAATCAGAAAAGGTCACATCATCACCGCCTCGAAGTACATGCATAGTAAAATCGAACTTCCGTGACCTATAACTTCCCCGTTCGAAGTTCGATTTCAGCATGCCGCCTGCTTATGGATTCGTATCGTCCCGATCTACGTAACGGTCCTCAGCCCTCGGCCATCAGACCTCTCGGTCAAAAAGTCAACATTTTGCTCCTTTTAACTAAAATTACCAAATTGCCCCTAAACTTCCGAACGTCATAACTTCCTCCTCGAACGTCGGAATTGAACGTGCCACCTATCTATGAACTCGTGACGTCACGAACTATTTCAAGGTCATCGGTCAAAGTCCGTTTGACCGCCCGAATGAAAAGTCAACGTTTTTCCACGACCAAGGGCAAAACGGTCATTTTGCATCGTTCGTCCGATTTAGCATAACTAATCACCGATTAACCTCACTAATCGTGATTAGTCACTAATCTAATCTAGGAATTTGGGACGGGTCGTTACATTGCACCCAGTCGATTCCAGTGCCCATTTCTCTATGTTCTTCAATCTCGTGGGCTCATCCAATTCCAAAGAACCATTTCTAATTATTAAAGCCATCCAACAACCCATCTAAATTCAATTTCGAATTTTGACCCAATCCATGGTTTCAGGTTTACCTGGTTCATGGGTTCCTCAGGCAGTTCCGCCGTGCTCAGCCTCCATCCACCATTATCTCTGGTCCTTCTTCACTCTCTCAATCTCTCTCAGACACAAGGTGAAGGATGGATGGTGTTTGTGTGGGTTTTTGGTTTCGGGTGACAATGAACAAATAAGATGAAGATGAATGAAGATGAAGTGCATGAATTTGGGGGATTGAGCCAATGGGATGAGTGATACTTGTCACTCATCCATTGGTCCAACAAAGATATTTTGACCAATGAAAAATCAGCCAACTATTCATACCTCGTAAAACATGCATAGTACATATTTTCTTTCGTGGCCCGTAACTTTCCTATCGGACGTCCGATTTTGACGTACGGCCTGTCTACGGACTCGTGACATCTTGATCTACGCAACGGGCCTTGGTCAAAGTCTAAATAGTATCCGGGGTGAAAAGTTAACATTGTTCCTTTTTTAGAGGTGAAATGGTCATTTTACATTAAATTTCCGAATTTACATTTTATTAAAAGTCCGAAGTGTTACAGCTAGAGCCCGAGAAGAGGAAAGTGAATGAGGGAATGCAGGCCAAGGAAGACCTGAAGAGGGAGTTTCTAGCTGAACAATTGGAGTTCCAGTCCAAGGTGGTTGCTACCGATAAAGATGTAGCTCAGCACTGGAATAAGCTTAACCGAGTTAAGGCTGCTAGGGAGACCATCTTGATCCATACCCAGAAAAAAACCGATGGCAGAGTTCAAAGAGTCTGAAATGTTGACAATCAAAATGGACTATTCCACCGACTGCGATTGAGACTTCTTCCAGAACCTTTTTCCTTCACAATCCAGATCTGTCAATCAAGACTTCGTGGCATGTATCTCTTCCAGGATAGCTCTTCCTACATTTGGGTCGATTTAAGGCTTCTTGTGTGTTAATGAACACGGGCCAGAGTGGTTGCCACAGATTCCGGCATGTATCTCCTCCAAGACAGCTCTTCCTACATCCGGGATGAGATATTTCAAAAGAGGAAGAGTGAAATATTGCTTGTAGAGCTGGCCGTTGATGAGGGTATACAGGGCTACTTTTCGCCGAGTCCTCTTGACTTCAGTCTTGGCGGAAGGGAGTGTTCCGTCAGCAAGGAAGGTAATCAGGGATGTCATCCATGTGAAGTTGGTGTTGATTACATGGATGGGAGAGTGTTGAGCGCTGGGTTGATCAAGGATCTCCACAAGGACATTCCGGCTCATTTTTAATCAAGAGAAGATGCAAGCCGAGTGAGAACATCGACATAGCTGTTTTCTGATCTTGGGATCCTTGTGATAGTGTGGCTTTTGAAATCATCCAAGAGGGACTTTTCCATTGTTTTGTACATCGTGTCATGACCTGGCCCATCTAGCACAATATTGTTCACTTTGGGCCCAGCCCTCACAGTTTTCTTTTTGGGAGCTCACGTACAACTTCCCAGTAGGTCACCCATCATGGGATTACACCATCCTCAACTTGCTTAACTTTGGAGTTCCCAAGGAATCCAAAGCCAGTGAGCTCCCTTCTAGATAGATATGTGCCCACACATATAAGCCACTTCACCTTTCCCTCCTCGAGCGATGTGGGATTATTCATCGATCTTGTCTTTCCAAGTTAACGGGTCTTGCTCACCGTTCTTGTTTCTCAAGCTCACGAATCTTACTCACCGTTCTTGCTTCAAAGACCGAGTCTTACAATCCACCCCCTTGGGGCCTAGCGTCCTCGCTGGCACACTTCTAGTCGGGGTCTGACTCTGATACCATTCTGTTAGGACCCGACCCATCTAGCACAATATTGTCCGTTTTGGGCCAAGCCCTCACGGTTTTATTTTCGGGACCACACGTGCAACTTCCCAGTAGGTCACACATCTTGAGATTGCACTAGCCTTAACTCGCTTAACTTTGGAGTTCCCAAGGAATCCAAAGCAAGTGAGCTCCCAAAAATCCTTATTCTAGATAGATACGTGCCCACACATATAAGGCACTTCACCTTTCCCTCCCCGAGCGATGTGGGATTATTCACCGATCTTGTCTTTCCAAGCTCATAGGTCTTGCTCACCGTTCTTGCTTCTCAAGCTCACGGGTCTTGCTCACCGTTCTTGCTTCCAATACTAGGTCTTACACAGGAAGAGTCTTTTGGTTCAAAGTCGTTATCTTGGGATCCTTGTGATAGTGTGGCTTTCGAAATCATCCAGCAGGGACTTTTCCATTGTTTTGTACATCGCCATGGAAGAGTCTTTTGGTTCAAAGTCGTTGTTATCTGGTTAACGATGAGCTGTGAGTCTATGTAGATCTAGATCCGTCTAGCCTCCGTTGTTTTAGCTAGGCGGAGTCCAGCGAGTAAAAATTCATACTCGATAGCATTTTTGGAGGCTTTGAACATAAAACGAAGAGCATATTCCAGATTTACCTTGTCCAGAGTGGTAAGGACGAGTTTTGCACCTGAGCCACTGTGGTAGGCTATATCATCAACGTAGATAAGCCAAATAGGCCCTTTTGCATCCAGTTGCATCTTCTATCATCCAAGTTCTGTGTTGAGGGTGACGAAAGAGTAGGAGTAGCAAACTCCGTCGTAGGATTGGCTGGGATGTATGAGAATTTCAAAATAAATTCCGCGATGGCATGACCCTTCTAAGCAGTTCGGGGCATGAAAGTGATATCAAACTCGCTAAGTTCGATCGCCTGCTTGAGTAGTCTTCCTGATGTTTCTGGCTTTTGGAGCACTTGTTGGAGTGGCTTGTCCATCATCACGACAACTGAGTGGGCTTGGAGGTAGGGTCGAAGCTTCGTGAATAACATGATTAGAGCGAAAACAAGTTTTTCAAGGTTAGTGTACCTTGTTTCGGTGTCCTGAAGTGCCTTGCTTACATAGTACACCGGGTGCTCTGCTCCATCCTTTCGTTTGACAAGGATGAAGCTAGTTGTTGATATGGAGACCGAGAGGTAAATGAACAAGGGCTCTCATGCCTCAGGTCTCTCCAACAGCGGTGCTCTGCCCATGTATTCCTTTAGCTTGTTAAAAGCCTTGGTACATTCCTCGATCCAGGCTATGTGTTTGGACTTGCCCTTGAGAGCTTTGAATAATGGCACACACTTGTTGGCCGCTTTGAAGATGAATCGAGTAAGAGCTGCAACTCGACCCGTTAGGCTATAGATGTCTTTCTGAGTTCGCAGGGGTTCCATGTTGACGAAGGTCTTTATCTTCTCTAGGTTGGCCTCCATCCCCGCTGACTTATCATGGAGCCTAGAAATTTCTCATAACCCATTCCAAAGACACACTTGGCTGGGTTCAACCTCATTCTGCATTTTTTTAGCACGACAAAATCTATGAGAGGTTGGGGATGTTTTGGTTGGTCGATTTACTCTTGACGAGCATGTCATCGACGTAGACCTCTATTGTCTTCCTTATTTGGTCTGCAAACATGAAGTTCACGAGACGTTGATAGGTGGCTCCTGCATTCTCAAGTCCGAATGGAATGACATTGTAGCAGTAGAGTCCGTGGTTGGTCCGGAATGTTATGTGGATCTAATCTACCCGGTGCATGAAAATTTGATTGTATCCCGAGTAAGCATCCATGAAACTCAAGAGCTCGTGCCTAGCCGTTTCATCGATCATTTGGTTTATCTTTTGCAAGGTGAAGCTGTAATTGGGACATGCCTTGTTTAAGTTGGTAAAGTCGATGCACATTTGCCAAGCTCTAGAGGGTTTCTTTACCAAGACAAGATTGGCCACCCAAGCGGCATAAACTGCCTTTCCGACTAAATGGATAGTGCTGGGCTTGACGATTTCGACTTTCATAGCTTTTTTTCTCTCCGCATAATAGAGGCATCGCTTTTGTTCGATAGGTTTGTAGGAAGGGTCGATGCTCAGTCGGTGGCAGATGACGTCGGTGGATATGCCAGGAATGTTGGTATAAGACCACACAAAGACCTCAGAGTTATCTTGTAAAACCTTTATTAGTTGTGATCGCATATCAAGGGAAAAAATGGTTCCAATTTTTACCTTTTGGTCCGCGAAGTTGTGGGAGAGCACGACCTCCTCGACCTTCTCAATTGGTTGTGGATGTGGTGTCGCCGAGTGATCCCTAGGATCTTCGATCAGCCCATCATGGATGAGTTGTGCCTTTTGAGGGTCGATGGGGTCGACCTCGAAGGTTGACTCGGTCAGGGTCATTGTCTCCTTTGGTGGTCCGATTGGCAATGCTGAGTTGCATATCCTTAATGCCATCAGATCTCCGCGGACTTGGCCAATACCCATGGGGGTAGGGAACTTGACCAGGAGTAGGTGAGTGGAAACCACTACCTTGAGCTTGTTAATTATCCCCCTGTCTATTACGACGTTATAAACAATGAGGCAGTCCACTACTAGGAAAGGTGTGAGCACTATCACTCGTTGTGGAAATGAACCTATGAAGAGCGGAAGAGTAACAGTGTCGTGCGAAACTATTGAGTCTCCAGTAAAGCCGAAGAGCAGTGTGGGGGAACGGTCCAAGCTAGATTTTGGTATGCCTAACTATTTGAATGCTCCCATAAAGAGAACATTGACAGAGCTACCCATGTCGACCATGACTCTTGCGATGTCGAAGTTAGATATTTCAGCCATGATGACGATTGGGTCATCGTGGGGGTAGATGATTCCCCGATATTCTTCTTCCAAGGTGTCCATCCAAGGCTGCTTGTTTTCTTGGCTCGCCCATCCTCGATGCTGAAGATCTGGTGATTCTGCTTAGCAGTTCGTAGGAAATTCTTCTTTGCGCGGTTGAAGGTTAGAGGGGAAGAGATGGATGGCCCTCTAGTGATCATGTTGATATGTGGATTGCGAGGCGAATGTGGCGCATGTTTGAGGAACTAGTTAATCTTTCCATCTCTGACTAGAGCCTCAACAAGGTCCCTAAATGCCATGCATTGGTTGATGCTATGGTCGTTGTACATAGGTTCATGTGTTCTTGCCGAGTTTGCCCGAGGCGGACAACCAGGTGAATTTTGGAATCATGTGCTCGACGTTGAGCAATACATTTTTGTAGAGAGTGTTGAGTATGGTGTAGGTTTCATATTTTGACTGAGGAACACACTTCTCCCCATTGTTCGGTCGGTCTTCTTGATGGTTTTTCCCCTGCTGTCTGTCCTGGTGGTTTTGGTTCTTGCCCTTCTTCCCTGGGCCATACAGGTTGTTACTATAGGGATAGTCTGTTCGCTTTCCTTCATAGTTTTGTTGCCCTTAGTTGTTAGGACGCTGCTCTGAGCTCTACTGCGATTGGCTCCGACTGCTCGGTTGGTAAGTTTTAGCTACTTTGAGGTGCATGGTATGTGTTAGCCGGAGATGTGTCTGTCTTTTGGCTCAGTGTCTAGGCCTTGGCATGTATTGCTGCATGTTTCATTATTTCATTATATGTGGATCAACCTTAAGTATGAGCTGCGTACATGAAAGGAAACTCCTGAAGGCCACCCTTGAAGGTTGCGAATGTTGCTATGTCGCATGTTTCAGCGTATCGGGAGTATTCATGGCTGAATCGAGCTACTTACTTCTGCAGTGGTTCGTTTGTCCCTTGGTTTCAGTCGGAAAAGGTCCTCAGCTAATAAAAGACGACCCTTCTGGATCAATAACTGGTCCATGAAAGTGGGTGAGCTACTCGAATGAGTCTATGGTTCCAGCCTCCAGTCTGTAGAACCAGTTTATGGCTGCCTCGGTTAGTGTGGAACTAAAATTTAGGCATTGTTCTTCATCCAAGAGGTCTTAAGGGCCATGGCCCAGTGGTAGTTATTCATATGTGTGAACAGGTCGTCCGTCCTAGTGTAGAGTGGAATCTTCAAAGGCTTGATTTTGTGGTCGGTCCTGAACTGGTTGATCCTCTCGTTGAAGGGTCTTTGGCACATTTTTACCCAAGTTGACTTGGTTGCCCGTTTTGTCTCAACCTCTAGTGATTTTACTCGGTACAGTAGGTGTTGGACTAGTGAGTCGATCTTGGAAGGTTGTGGTGCTCCTTAGTCGAAACGACCAACCCTTTCGGTGTGCCTTGAGGCATGATGGTTGCCGATCTAAGGTGACCACTCAGTGTCCCTAGTGGGGGACAAGTTGTAATGATCCTCGTGATGTCTGGCGACCTGAGCTAACTGCTCAGTGTCCCTCTTGGGGGACAAGTTTTGATGATCCTTGCGATGTCTGCCGACTCATGTAGATCGTTTGGTGTCCTTCTTGAGGGACAAATTTTGGGAGCCTCTTCGATGTCCACCGACCCGTTTAGACCGCTCAGTGTCCCTCCTAGGTGATAAATTCTAGAAGCCTCCTCGATGTCCACTGACCCGTTTAAACGGCTCAGTGTCCCTCCTAGGGGACAAATTCCGAGGGCATCCCCCGTGATCGGGGTTGGAATGAGATCTTCCAAATAAAGCCCCTCCTCGATGATGTCCGGAAGATTCCACAGAGCTGCGTAGTTGTCTCGGTGCCGAGCTGTCTTCTTCGCTATTTACCAAGAATGATTCCCCCTGTCCTTGTGGCTGAAAGGTGACTGATGTCTTCAACCCCCACTTAAAGCGTCGTGAGCAGTTCGATATATTCTAGTTTTGCCTTGTCTCTCGCTCGGGATGATGAGCATTTGAAATGGGTTTTCTGGCTGGTTCAGCGGGCGTGTGAAGTTTTTCTTTTCCTCCTGCTCGGCGATTCCTCTCGTCGCACTCAGCGCACTCGGCCACCACCCGCTCAGCCTCCTCCACACCAACCTTAGCTCGGTGGGCGTTAATGTACAACTCGGAGTTGTTTGGCCACCTCGGTGTATCGATCATTGAGTGCCTAACATCTCGACTCGGCATGTGTGTCCTTAGCCTTCATCTCTGTCATGTCACTTTGCAGCTTCTCGATGATTTGGAGAAAACTGGGAGAGTTGTCTATGTACCCTAGACCCATGTCCAAGCGTGATCTCGTCGAGGTCCGTGTCGCCTAGCATGTTCATTGTTTGGACGAGTGTATGCTCGACTCGGTAAAAAGTGGACAGACTTAGTCAGTTTCCCACAGACGGTGCCAAATTGTTGAAGTAAGAAATGTTCCAACAGTCAATTACTCGTCGTCCAATTACCTTGTGACGCGTGTCCTTCCTTGTAACTTGCGAACTAGTAAGAGTCATGGGTTTTTCATTAGTACGGGCACCTGATGTCAGCCTAAGGTTCTCCAAATGTCAAGTTAATAATTTTATTCGTATGAGAAAACTATAAATAGTAAGTTTGGTAGAGTAATAATGAATAGTGAATCTTAATTATTGTTATTGAGAAATATGCATCCATTATGTATGGGTGAGTGAAATGTTCATTTCTCATCGTTTCGATATGGAACAAATACTTCTCAATTTGTTTGCTAACACATGTTGCGTAGATTGAGGATGGAGATACTTACATGTGTCATCCTGTCTTGGGCTCATTTTCGGGACTATGTAAGTGTCATGGGCCTGATCCATGTTGGTTGTTTGAATTTTAGGTATATACTCTGTTAAATCTGGTCAGTTCAATAAAATACAAAACCAAAAATCCTTACAGGACATTCACCTCAAAGCCTCAATATAAAGCTCCATGTCATTGCAATCTCCAATCTCCATACTACACGACGGCGACGAAGGCGACGTCATTCTCTGCTTTGATTGAGCGATTTGAAGTACACATGCTCTGATTGCTCTTTGAAATGTGTCGTGAAGCAGTAAGAAGAAGATTAGAAGACTTTGATGCGACCGTGAGACTTGAGTGCTTTGGTCGATCTCGAATAAATGAGAACACTTCGATGAGGCGTGAAGCCAATGAGAGTTGAATGAAACATGAAGGATTAAGGGTGAGAGACTGAGATAGGAGAGATCAATAAGACAGATGATTGGATGAGGATCGACGATGAGATTGATGAGATGAGAACAGAGTCGGATTCGATGAGGATGGATATGAGTGAGACGGGGAGGCGGTGAGGCGGTGAGGCGGCGAGAGACTAAGAATGAAGGCGGTGAGAGGAGAGACGAGAAACATAGAAGTGATTGATGGGAGTGTGTGAGAAGTCTTTGACTTCGGTAATATTGAAGAAATGAATGAGACCAAGTGAGGACTCACTGAGGTGTGTTCGATAATATCGAAGTGAACAAAACGGCGCTGCTTGGATTGAAAAGGGTTTTTCAACTCGGTTTAATTCAGTCTATTTCTGGGCATCTGAAAACCAAAACTAAACCAGTTTATATTCGATTTGGTTGAATTTTGCTTTGTTTTTTTTTTCTTTGTTCGGTGTTTTTGGTACGATTCAATTTGATCTATTTTTTTATGTACCACGTAACACTCGTAGACCCCAATGCTTTTTTTTTAATTTATTTTTGCGGCAGGTGCCTATGTTATTTTTTTTTCCCACAAGATTAAGCAGTAAAACTGCAAAAATGCATTATGCGTCTCATTTATTTATTTATTTATTTATTATTTACTTATGTGACTGTCCACAATCATGTGTATGAATTATTATGTAATTCTATCTAGTATATGTCAAAAACATTCTATTTTCTCTCAGAAACAAGAGCCTTGGAGGCATTAACATTCTCAAGTTATCAATATGAACCAAAACAACTGAGGTTTAGAATTTTAGGAATACAAGGTTTCCATTTCATTCTAGCATTAAACCTAATATATAATAAGACATTAAGCTTGAATCTCTTCAACGTGGCGGCCACGACAGAGTGAGCTTCTGCAGAGACACCGGAAAGCCTTCAGGGGGTGGTTTCGGTCATTAAAGTCGATCCCGTAGTCCTGCAAGTGCATAGACATTGAAATGTTTAGATGACACTGCCAAAGACATAGTAAAATCAAACATGTCATGTTTTGGTCTCTCTCTTACCCAAGTGAGCTCCTCCATAGCAGCAACATTCCTAGTTGTGAAAAAGGCAACCTGCATGATATTACAAATAAAGCCATGTTGAAGTAGAGTCAATGTATAGATATATGAAGAAATGCTCCAACTCGGATAATTAATTATGATTTGCTCAGAAATTGTACATGATAGTAGTGATGATCTGGTGTCTCGAATTCAACTGGGATCTCAATCAAGGAAGCATCAAAACATCTGGACATTAACATTCAGAATTAGCAAGAAAGAGACTTAACTGAATAGTGAATTAACCATTCATGCCCCTTACGAAATTGATACAACTTCTAGAAGAAGTTCTCTAAATGCAAAATTTCTTACACATCAGAAATTGAACAATTCTCATCCATGATTCATGTCAACTACTGAAAAACAAGTGCATTGCACAGGAAAGATTCCCGCAATAGTTCAGTTATGAATTACTTTTCTTTAAACAATAAAATTAGCATATGCGAAGCTAATGGACAGTAACTTAAGCCAAATTTGAAACCAAGTCAACCTTGAACACTAAACAAAGAAATTAGAGTTTGGGTACGCCAGAGTAGTAGAGAACTAGACATGAGTCGATATTGACACCCCAGCCATTTTGTAGCCGGACTCGTCTACTGAACCAATTGACTTAGGTAGAAAAGGTTACCTGAATTGAGATTTGTGAATAAATTAGAAACCACATAAGGGAGTAGACTCAGTAAATAGACAAGAGGTTATTTCTACATGATACAAATAGCAACCACTTAACCACATTCATATAATCTTAAACTTTATGGTTATTGGAGAAGATAATGGTCTATTACATCAATACAACTTCCTCATCAACAATACAAATATTTGAATTTACTAATACCTGTAAAACCGTGTACACTAATCCCTATAGATTGCTAAACTTGTATAGCTGTAGACACTAGACATCTGGACCTGTAGAATTAAGACAGACATGCACAAACTAGATTCACACATCTGTCCTAGGTAGTTAATAGCAGTTAAGATAAGTTTAAGACAGAAATAACTGTCTAACCTTATCTGTTGTAAACATCTATAAATATAGCCGTAGGCTATGTGAATAATACAAGGAAAATTTACCATTTCTACATGGTATCAGAGCCTCACGGCTAATCCCCTCAATTCTGATCCTCCCTCCTCTCCCACCATGGCTAGTGATTCCTGTGCCTCTCCCTCAATCTCCCCGAATCATGTTTCAACCCTAGTCTCTATCAAACTCACAGAATCCAACTATCTTCTCTGGGAAAGCCAGATCAAACCCTTTCTAATCGGACACAACTACTGGAGGTTCATTGATGGAACTCACTCCCCTCCCTCTCCAACCCTCCAACCATCGGCCACCACTGAATCCTCTCCCCAATCTGATGCCTCATCCTCTGCTCTCACTAACTCTGGACTCCTTCTGCCTAATCCTGCGTACCAACAGTGGTACCAGATTGACCAAACCCTCATCAGCATGCTTCGAGCCACACTGACAGAACCAGTCCTGTCCCAAGTTGTTGGCTTAAACACTTCCCGTGAAATCTGGGAATGCCTTCGCCAGAATTTCTCTCAACAGTCACTAGCAAATGCCACTAACCTCCGATTCCAACTCATGTCTCTCACAAAAGGCTCCCTCTCCATCTCTGAATATCTCTCTCAAGCCAAAACACTTGCAGACTCTCTTGCTGCAATAAATGAACCCTTCTCTTCCCGTGACTTAGTCACGGCTGTCTTGCGTGGTCTTGGCCCAGAATACAGCATGCTTGTGACAGCCATGCTTAACTTCC
The DNA here is from genome assembly GCA_032719365.1 of Prinsepia uniflora. NCBI lineage: Eukaryota > Viridiplantae > Streptophyta > Magnoliopsida > Rosales > Rosaceae > Prinsepia > Prinsepia uniflora. Next base: position 16,024,137 of record CM064871.1, on the reverse strand, counting down.
CTCCCCTCCCTCCCTTCAATGATCTTAGAGCCCGTCTACTGTCTTTTGAGGCACAGCAAGCCTCCACCCTACACTCTGCCTCTGTCCACCCACCCACAGCCTTATACACGGCCTCACAGCACTATGCTCCTTCCCGTGGCCGCTCTGCTTTTCAGAGAGGACCCAGACCAGGCCGTGGCTCCCGGTTTCCAAACCGCCGTGGAAACCACCGCTACTCCTCCCCCAATCCTTCCCCCGGTGTACTAGGCTCCTCCCCCTCTCCCATCAACCGCCCCACTGGCCCCCAATGTTGGTCCTGCAACCGTTTCGGCCATCTTGCTGCTCACTGCCCCAATCTGTCCCAGTCCACAGACCACAATTTGTCCCTGGCCTTCGCAGGTCTACATCTAGCAAACGTATCAGACCCAAATTGGTACCCGGACACTGGTGCTACTCACCACGTCACCATGAACCCTCCCTGCACCTCTCAGCCTTCCCCATCCACCCCGGATCAGGTCATGATTGGCAATGGTGACACACTCCCCATCCAGCAAACTGGTACAGTCCAATTCTCCTCTGGTCCCTTTCACCTCTGGTCCCTTTCATTTTAATCTATCTAATGTTCTCTATGTTCCCTCTATACAAAAGAATCTTCTCTCTGTCTCTCAGTTCACTCAAGATCACAAAGTCAAAATCACTTTCCTCCCCCACCAATTTCTTATCCAGGATCTCCACACTAATCAAGTTTTGTTTCAGGGCCCCTGTAAAGATGGCCTTTACAGGATATCACCACAACAAGTCCCACCCCAGGTCTTCCTCACTCATGCTGCTCCCTCTCTTTGCCACCAGCGCCTTGGACACCCTTCATCCAAAGTGCTTCGCATGGTGACAACCAAGAATAACCTATGTTCCCCTGTACCTTTCAATTCTGTACCCTTTTGTAATCAATGTGCTCTAAATAAAAGCACCAGACTTTCCTTTTCCTCTGTTGTACATCAATCAATAAAACCGTTTGATTTAATACATTCTGATGTGTGGATGTCTCCTGTCATTTCTGTCTCTGGTTTTCGCTACTATGTCCTATTCACTGATGACTACACTAGATTCACTTGGATATTTCCCCTACGCAACAAATCTGAAGTTTTCAACCATTTCACTAAATTCTACTCATATGTTCAGACTCAATTCCGCACCAACATCACTCAGTTTCAAAGTGATGGAGGCACTGAATACACCAACCACCAGTTCCAAGCCTTTTGCTCCCTTCATGGCATTCACCATCGCTTTTCCTGCCCCCACACCCCTCAACAAAATGGGTTAGCTGAGCGTAAACACCGTCACATCTCAGAAATGGGGAGAACACTCCTCCATACAGCCGGCCTTCCTTATTCCTACTGGGCAGATGCCCTTACAACTGCAGTTTTTCTCATCAACCTCCTTCCCACACCTACCCTCAACTGGACATCACCATACACCAAACTATATGCCCGTCCACCTCCATACCACATTCTAAAAACCTTTGGCTGCTCCTGCTTCCCCTTCCTTGGTGCGTACACCAAACACAAACTCCAAAGTCCCAGCCTACCCTGTGTTTTTCTAGGCTACAGCCCCCATCATGCTGGATACCGTTGCCTTCATGTCAAAACAGGTCGAGTCTACATCTCCCGTCATGTGGTGTTCAATGAACTTGACTTCCCGTTCCCGAAGTCCTCCACACCTCCCCCTCCTCTTTCCTTCACCCCTCTAGTCTCCATCCCACTTTCTCATCCTTCTCCGGTCCCACCAACACGGTCTCCCACTACTAATTCCCGACAGACCTCCCCACCCTTCTCACCACCAGCAAACTCTTCTCACGACTTGTCATCCTCCACCACCCCTCCTCCCCCTCCCGGTCTAAACTCCCAACACTCCCACCCTCCCCGACCACCCAATACTCATCCTATGACTACTCGCAGCAAGGCTGGAATTTCCAAGTCCAGAAATCTCCTCTTCACCTCCCGATATCCCCTGCCCCAGGCCTACACCACTACCAAACTTGCAACAGCCGAACCCACCACCTACACCCAAGCCTCCAAATCTGCTGCATGGACAGATGCAATGAAAACAGAATATGATGCACTGATGAAGCAGCAAACTTGGTCCCTGGTTCCCCTCCCCCCTCATGCCAATGCAGTAGGCTGCAAGTGGGTTTTTCGACTCAAACAACGGGCTGATGGCTCTGTCGAACGCCACAAAGCCAGACTTGTTGCCAAAGGCTTCCATCAGCAAGAAGGCCTAGACTACTATGAAACATTCAGTCCGGTAGTAAAACCAACCACAATCCGTGTGGTCCTATCCATTGCTGTTTCCCTTGGCTGGCCCCTCCGTCAACTCGATGTCACCAATGCCTTCCTCCATGGCCATTTAAATGAAGAGGTCTACATGGTTCAGCCCCCTGGCTTCACTGATCCTAACCACCCTCACCATGTGTGCCGGCTACATAAAGCACTCTACGGCCTCAAACAGGCCCCTCGGGCTTGGTTTGCCCGTTTCAGTAGTTTTCTTCTACAATATGGCTTTCACCAGAGCAGGGCAGACCCTTCTATGTTTGTTCTTCATCGCCCACCATGTGTCCTCTACCTCCTATTGTATGTGGACGACATCATCCTAACCGGCAACTCACCAAAGGCCTTGTCCACCTTTATGACTTCCCTAGCAAAAGCCTTCGACATAAAAGACCTGGGCTCACTCCACTACTTCCTGGGTATTGAAGCTCGACCCACCACAACTGGCCTAACCCTCACCCAAGACAAATATACTGTTGGACTTCTCCACCGCAGCGGCCTCGCTGATTGCAGACCTGCCCCTACCCCTGTAGCCTCCAAACACGTCCTTTCTGCCACTATTGGACAGCCCCTAACAGACCCCTCAACCTATCGACAACTGGTTGGCACCCTCCTCTACTTAACCCTCACACGGCCGGACATTTCCTATGCTGTACAGAATGTTGCCCAGTTCATGAGCAAGCCAACCGATGCCCACCTCACTGCTGTAAAGCGCATCATCAGATACCTCAAAGGCACCTTAGGCACAGGTCTTCATATTCAGCGCTGCAGATTTCCCCTCACCCTCCAAGCATACTCAGATGCCGATTGGGCAGGATGCCCTGACACCCGCCGCTCAGTCAGTGGGTTCTGCGTGTTCCTAGGTTCCAACCTCATATCCTGGTGTGCCAAGAAACAGAAAACTGTTTCTCGTTCCAGTTCAGAGGCTGAATACCGGGCCCTAGCCTATACTTGTGCCGACACGATCTGGATCCTAAGCCTTCTACAAGACCTGCAAATTCTACCCCAGTTGCCCCTGCTTCTCTACTGCGACAACATGAGTACTGCCCACATGACAGCAAACCCGGTCTTCCATGCTCGTACCAAGCACATTGCCATTGACTACCACTTCCTACGTGAAAGAGTTGCCGCTGGCACCCACCGTGTTCTCTTTGTCCCTTCAGCAAATCAACTAGCTGACCTCTTCACAAAGGGACTTCCTATTTCCCGTCACCAACAACTTGCGTCCAAACTTGTCACCCCAAGGGTGCCTAGTTTGCGGGGGGATGTAAAACCGTGTACACTAATCCCTATAGATTGCTAAACTTGTATAGCTGTAGACACTAGACATCTGGACCTGTAGAATTAAGACAGACATGCACACACTAGATTCACACATCTGTCCTAGGTAGTTAATAGCAGTTAAGATAAGTTTAAGACAGAAATAACTGTCTAACCTTATCTGTTGTAAACATCTATAAATATAGCCGTAGGCTATGTGAATAATACAAGGAAAATTTACCATTTCTACAATACCGCTTAAAGATATCTGGTACAGCATCTCTTTGTCGAGCAACAAAATGCATCATTTTCATAGCAATGTATATAACTATACATCCAGCTATATATGGCCTTAGTACTGCACCTATATAATGCTAAAGCTAACACTTCTATAACAAGTTTAAGTAGAAATAAATCATGCAACAAGTAGAAATATCCTTAACAATAGCAGAAAAATCATATTGTTCCATCTCCCCCCTCCCCAACGTGCACAGTTGACAGGCTAAAGGCTAGCAGACATTCACAATGGCCATACTAGTTATTACCAAAAAAAAAAAGTCAGCTGGGGAAGGGGCAGAAAAAAGTGGCTTTTTAGATGTTCCATTGACTCTATATGTATGTAATATGTATACATAATTACACATGTAAATAATTTTATACCTGTGATTGATAAACCTGGCAACATTTCCATAAACTGTAGCATCTAAGCAAAGGGCTTCTTCATCTTTTAAGACACTCTCTGAACTCCATTCTGCATCTAGTATCACTGGGTATGTATGCTTCTTACCAGAACTTCGCAAATTTCGCTCATACAGTTCTGTGTTTGTTACTATCTCTCCAACATATTCACAGACAAAAGTCCCTCTTGGCAAGTCCTCCAGTGTTCGAAGACCCCACCCTTTCCCTTCAGGACTCAAAAACACCTTAAACATAAAATAGACCAGTAAGAGGCCTTTGGCATTTAAAACACCTAATCAAGCTATGATATCTCCTTGGCGCACAACTGAAATTCAAATAGAAAACAACTAACCTGCAACTTCACAGTAATGCCTCGCTGAACAATCCGGTTTCCACAGTTCTTGTTACATCCGCATTTAGACCAGCATTCCTTTAAAAATTTCCGAAACAAATGGCCCTTGCATGACATGGAATTCATATTGTTGTCAGAACTTTCAAGTGGGCAATTTTTGCAATAGAAATAGTGTTCTTCAGGTACTCGTTTCATAGATACACAGTCTTCTAGAAACTTCTCCTCGAGCAATCCCCCAGGGGTGTAAGCAAACCCACCCCTAGTTTCAATAGTACAGATGCAAGGTATGGATGAAGCCAGACAGTCCCCATAACAATGTGTACAGCAATCCTCATTCGATATATGATCCAATGAGAACTTCACGTAGGCATTTTTATAAACCAAATTTTCAGGGATGTAAAAGAAGGCTGGCAGATCTTCAATATTTCTTCCATTTTCCAGGGAAATTTTCATCCTTTCTTCACCTCTAGTTATGTCATCAATATAGACAGAGGACTTTACAACTCCCAGTGAAGAAAGGTCCTTGCAAGCAGCCTCCAACTTGAGTAATTTTGAAGATTGTGGGTCTTGGAGAGCCTTTAAGATCTTTCCAATTTCACCACAAGTTTTCTCAATGTCCACAATTGTAAAATCCTTCAAGTGTTTGACCCATTCAAATCCACTGGGAATCATATGTCTGGGTATATGGGGTACAATCTTGACAAGATTCTGAAATACAAATAATTCACTCAGTCTTGGAGTAGTGCAATTATTGCCTTGACAATCATCTTTCGTGGAAAGAACTTGTAGATCAGAACTTTTTAACTCCGGTGCATCTCCTAACCTTGTCCTTTCATCATGCTGTGGAGGAGAGCAACAAATCAAAGGAGTTTCCACTTCTCCCTTAGGTGGAGATGATAGAACACCAACCATTGACAAATCTGAAACACGACCTGTGTAGTCCATATTCAATGGTTCCACTTCAAGTAACCCTAAAATTTCTTCATCTTGATAAGAGTTACAGCCATCAGAATCTGAAGAAATATCAATAAATGTCGGATTTGGGTTTTCTACGTGCACTGGATTGCAGTTATGCACAGAACCTATGTTTCTTCTTGTTCTTGTAAATAGTGGTTGAGATTCTTCTGAATCTGAAAACATATGTCCATCACTCTGATGTGCCATCCTGGACTGAGTTGTTTCCCAGCAAGTTTTGAAAAGGGGCGATGCCTGTTTTTGCTGATTAGGTTCGTACAATTTCTTGGCTTGAAGTTTAAGAACTTCAGTCTGGTCATATGATGGAGCGCCTCCGTTCTTAAATTTCAATCTCTGGTAAGATGATACATGTAATAGTAAAAGACAGGAAATTAAGCATGCAAAATTGGTTGGGAAAAAAATATAATTCCAACAGAACTCCTCTGGGTACAGATGCGAGCAGGACATGCAACAGAATAACCACAATTCGAAATAACAGTAAAAACAATCAAGGAAAAAATGAATAAGCAAAGCAAAAAGTGACCACCTTTAATAATGGCAGAGAATCTTCAGATGAAGAATCTGAAAACAGAGCATCATCATTTGGATGTCCACTTCTTGATCGAGCTGTTTCCAAGCAAGATTCGAAGAGGGATATTGCCTTTTTTTCTTTTTTTCTTGCGCATAGTCTCTTGGTTGGAAGTTCAGCGACTTCAGTATCTGATGGAGCTTCTTTGTTCTTATATCTCACTCCCTTGGTAAGAAAAAAGATGTAATAATAAACATTTAAATAAAGCAGGCAACTAAAATTGAAAAAACTCAAAAAGTAGTTGTTTTCATAGTTTTCCTCTGCAAGGTTGACATTAGGTTCCAACACAATCAGTAGAAATAACAGTAAGAGACATCTAAGGGGTAAAATCTGTAAGATAAAGCAAAATTGGTCACCTTTGAGTCATCGATCAAACCTTCCTTCGGGTGTTTCAGTGAATAACTTCTCAGTAGGAAAGGCTCGTCACTCGAAGAATGTGACGACAGATCATCATCACTTGCATTTTCCTTTCTTGATGGAGCTGTTTTCAAGCTATAAGTGGGGTCGAACAATGCCTGCTTTGTTTGTCGTCTTGTGTATATTTTCATGGTTGAAAGTTCATCAACTTCGGTTTTATCATAAGATGGAGCTTCTTTCTTCACACGTTTCATTTCCTGATACAGAAGTGGCGTAGTATTGAGCATTCAAATTTAGCATGCAAATAAGATTGAATAAAAATATCATTTCCCATAGATCTCCTCTGTTTGTAGATGAGAGCGAGACATCAAAAGGCTAAGACCATTAAAAATAATAGTAAACAGACATACAGGGACTAGAATCAATAAATAAAGCAGCAAAACGATCTCCTTTGATCCATGGATCAAAATATATTTTTCGGTGTGTTCTGCTGCCTGCTTGAAAAGCCATAATAGGCATGCAAAACAGGATAAAGAATGACGATAAACAAAGCATAACAAGGAAGCGGCAAAAACAAACCAGTAGGCATTCAATCAACCAAATACCAAACTGTGAAAACAACACGTAATAAATATCATCAAGATGCACCTCTTTCTCTGTCTCCTTGTCCAATATAGCCTCAAGCAGTAATTTGTATCCATCTTCTATAATAAACTGCCAATTATTGTCATACAGTTTTAGAAGATTCTTAAGCACGGCCCTGGTTTTGACTTCCGAAATGCCATAACTTTTCATTGCATGAACTGCATCTGCATTTTTTCGGTTCTTGGGCGGCATAGCTGAATAGATGATTTAAACTTTCGTACAGGGCAATTAGACGGTGTGCCCTTCTCTTCACTTCCTGCAGCAGGACCAAAAATGAATATAATCCAGACAAATGGAATAAGCGACAAATATAAATCAACATAATTGACTCAAAATTGGAAAAACTTATTATAAACTTCCTACCCTTGGTGCAGTTAAATTATTAAGTAATGATGAGAGCTACTGCCAATAAATCGAACAGGTGATTAGAAAGGAAAGTGAACACATAAATTTTAACCAATGAAAAATTCTAGAAAAGCTAGAGGATTAACCGTACACAAGTAACCGCGACGGGATAAGAAACAAATTGCCGTAATTGTAGACTTGTATACCTATGAACTTTATAACCAGGTAAGTAACCTACCTGAAAATCATAGACATGTCTGAAAATAAATCCAGAATGAATTAGAAATGACAAAGTTATATAGTGTAACCAAGTAAAGTTAGACCAAATCCCTAAATTTATGTACGACAACATAGTGTCATCACCATGACTGCTATTACTTAATGATGAATGCATATACGCAAACGCAAAAAAAGCCCCAAAAAAATTGAATCATCTTAAATAATTGGGCAAGCAAATATAGAAACGCTATCACTCGGCCATATTGGGCATACGTAGAAGATTTGAAATGAAAACTAGTAAATTATAAAATTCAGGTCGCCTACAACCAAATAACTGAAAAACATTGACCCACTGCCCAAAATCTTCACATGGGTTAATCATATTCAAAACTGAAAGACTGCAGGGTTAATACCATTTTTTAACTCTTTGAAAAGAAAAGAGTTTAATGTCTTTTGAAACTTAAGAAATGATCCATTCTTCTGGACTCATGCACATCCTAACGGACAATTTACAGTAGATAATTAAAGCAGCCATGTCCCAAACCCTGAGAAATTCAATTGGACTGCAAGCGACGACAGTGAACCACTAGCAAAGCAAAAACTTTATGCAAAGAGCACAGATAACCTGAAAACTTACAGGAACAGGGGAGAATACAACTGAAAGAATAGTGAAAATGTGCATTTCTCCTCATAGTCATAGCAAAGAAAACAAACAAATAGAAGGTTCTCGAGGCTTTCATTTTGAAAGATCAAAATAGAGAACGGAAAGCTAAAGAAAAAGCAGATAGAGAAGCAAAATGCGAGAAAAAGAAAGACAAAAACAGTTTCTTTCATAAAACATAAATATGAACAGGAAAGGCTAAATCCACTTTTGAAAGAGTGATTACTTGGGTCCCAAGCCAGTTTGACAACCGGAATAAACAACAAGGACAATAAAATTTCCTCCATAAGGGAACCCAAACAGAAATAGCAAATACAAGAATTTGAAAGGTACCCATCAACATGTTAGCCCAACCCAAATTTTAAGTCAGTTTTTATTGCTTTCAAAAGCATATCCCAAATATTCTCAATAATCACAAAAAAAAAATTCCACAAAGATCCATTATCATCTGCAACCCTGCTCAGGAATTTTTGTCAAAAAAAAAGAATAATAAATAAACGAAGAAGCTCTGGGAAAATGTTCTTGAGGCCTTCAGATTTATGTCACTCCAATACCCATTTGTTTTCATCCATTTATATTTTTTCTTCTTCTTCCTCAATGACAGTAAAAAAAACAGAGAGACTCGTAAAAAATAAAAAATTATAGCAGCATTTTGCTGCGTGTGAATAAATATACCTCAGGAAGAGAATTCAACAGAGCTGCTGCGGGTTTGAAGAGACCAAGAGCGCTCTAGGGTTAGTCCTTCAGACCAGTTCAAATGTATGAGGTGAAAAAGCACCCACCTTTTGCCCTTTCGTCTCTTTCTGTACCCAAAAATGGAAAACCCCGAGAGAGTAATGGAAACAAAAAAAGGCAGAAAAGAATACGAGGAAAATATCTGGAGGAGAGCAAAAATGATTTCCCAAAATCAAGAAAAAAAACTCGGACGCTTTTTCTAGATTCTGGGATCATGTCATTTAGACACTATCAGTCTCATTGGGTTTGTTTACTCTTCTTTAAATCCGGATTAATCAATCCTTCAAATAAGCACCTGAATATTGTGGGGCCAAAATCGTCAAACCTTACTACGTGTTGGATCGTCATTGTGCCACGTAGTTTGTACCAAGTGGTCAGTCAGTAAGATGGCAGGCATTAAAGGGAGCCAGAGAGACGGGTTGGAATGCTCTGTTGTGGGCAAAAAGCCCAACAAAGGCCCAGAAGTCTGTAAACTTCAATTACAACATTTGTTTTCTTCAATGGGAAACCATAAGCAATTTGACAGCAATAAAAAATGGGAGAGTATACCAAGGTTTTATCGATGTCATTCTCTCCACTCTATTCCTTGTACGTTGTGTTATTTGCTTCAGGATTGCCCACTGGAGGCGAGTTTTCAGTTAATATCGCCGTTTCAGATTTTGTGATATCCAAGTTGATAGCAATATTGATTACCACTTGACACCTTAGCAGCTTCGAAGTCGATGTCGATGTCGAAATGTTCAAATTGATTGGGATTCAACCAATCATTGTTGGAGCATAATCATTGTTTGGGGAATATGGAAATTGACAATATATAAATATTGGGTTTCCAAATTTTGATTAAATGATCATAGATTGAAGTAGATAGAAATTTTGGTTAATGATGGGACAAATTTGATTTTAGCCATTACAATGATGAGAATTTTCGTACATAGTGAGAGGTACAAAAAAAAAAATCATAAGATAAACCAATTAGGTGCTTTATGTATATGTGAAATTACTTTACTGATCGACCCTCTCTTGCTCATTTGCTTTTCATCATCGTCATCTTCTTCTTATTGAATAAATAGGTGTTCAAACCCACAAGTTCTACATATAAAATACCTGCAGATTAGACTCAATTTTTAACAAAATTTAAGCAAACATAAGTCACTCAGAAAACATACTTTTATGGGAAGAAAAACAAAAAGTAAGCAAGGATTTTGATATACAGATCCCGTTCAACATGTGTATAGTAAAAAGCATGAGACAAGTTATAAAATGCTGAAAGAATCTCATTCACCCGAGCTCATACCTTGAATACAGGTAAATAAAGTTGCTCGCAATGAGAAAAACCAACTAAATGACTCTCAGCAACCTGGCACATATGTACACAAACAATGAAAGGCATAATCAATGCTTCAAGATCCTGTCGGGGGGTTTCAATAACTTTTGTGTTTCAGTGGTAATATGCCGCCGGTATTTAAACTCAACAATTTTGAAACGATGAAACTCCTGACAGTAGAAATGTGAACGTAGATGACTGAAATTCAGTTTCTGGTAATGCCAAGGATATTATATTTCAAACAAGTAAAATAATGTAATACATCAAATCTGATCCCTGTAATTAAAACACTTCGCAATGAAAACAAGCCTAAAACGAAGGAAGAAAAGATCCAGGTAAACATACTTTGTGAGCCCTTGAATGATGCACTCCACGTATCATGATGGTTATATACGGACCACGGGACCAGTGCCAACCTAAGCAAGCATGATAAGAAGCTGCAAATCTGCCGCTTTAGCTGAGGTTTGGTTTAAGAATTCAATTCCAGTTCAGAATGATCACACAAAGTTATAGAAAGTAACAATTTGCTATCAACTTAAGACATTAAAAATCTTGTGCATTCAAACTAAGGAGCAGATTACAAGGGTTTCTGGCCTAAGAAACAAAGGATTAGATATCCCAACACCAGCTAACCTAGAATCAGAAACTATCTGATATCACTATATACGAAAACCACAAAACATAACAGGAATCATCCCGATTCCAAGTATGAAAACATATCTATTGTAAATTACCCACTGTTGTATACAGTAAGAGAGTTACAAATACTACTAAACAAATTTCAACCCTGAATTTTGGTACTTAAAACTCCTGTACATTTGGGCCGAAGAATGGGACTCTGTATGGATAATTGCTACTGCAATTGAGAAAGACTGCAGAATTGACAGAGTTGGATGAAAATGAACAAAATACAAACCATCATGGACATTCAACATCCTCAATGCGGGAGGACCGTGCTCTGAACCCTGAAAATGTGACATGAGAGATAAGCATCTCAATATTGATTACATATTTGCTCATAAGTTGAGTAAGAATGAAAATTTGGATAAGAACAATAGATGTTAGCACGTGACAAACTATTCCTCAAATATTCTCAATAGATAACATGTTGGAAACTTGCAAAACAATCATAGATAGCATTGCACCAAAAAATGCTGGGAATATCGAATACCAAGTCAGTTCCCATCAGGAAAGTCCTGACAAAACATTTCATTCTTCTTTTTCAGGTCACAAAATAATTTCCAGATCTTTCTCATGCCTAAAATTAATTTTCCAGATTATGAGATCTATCTCATGCCAAAAGACAACAGTCATAACCTCAATCATGCGAACTTGATAGAAGCTACTATATCCGGAACAATAATTCATCAGATACAAACACCAGATACACAAAAATTGTAAACAGGTATGGCTGAAGTCAACTATGATACTTTCTCAATAAAAAATTTTGATTTCACATGAAGTAAAAGGGGAACAAAGAGGGAGGTAGGATATTGGCATACCTTTCTATTTAAATCAAATGACTTGCACTGCCCCTGAGTGTCAGATTGAGGCAAAACATCTTCTTTGATTGATTTGGCTTCAAATACTGTGAGTGGGCACCCCATATCCCAACCGCCACAGTCACACTGTCCACCAGATCTCCATCTTTCAGTAAGACTTGAAGGACCGCCATTTCGGTTTCTAGGCCCACCATGAACACCTGCTGGGATTAGAACATCCATACTAGTATAGCAATCACCATTATTTCGACAACATTCGGCAGCTACTGAGGCTTCCACAGAGTTTATGGTTTTCTTGACTCCAACCTTATTCAGAAATTTCAAACCCCAACCTCCACCTTCCTCCTTCCGATCATCAGGGAGATGGTCTTTCATAACAATGGCAGCCAATTCAAAATTTGGAGGGAGATGATCCCCTAATAAATTGGGAACGCCTACAACATCTTGATCATTGCCTGTATCTAGGCCTGATTCCTGAGAAGAATTTTCAAGTATAGAACATGGTCCACTCAACTTGGAGATGGTTCTTTTTTTCGGCAAGTGACTTGTCCTGAACACTTCCAGCATCTTCTTTGATAATCCCTTACTCTTCCTAAGATTATGATTAGAAGCGTTCATCTCAATACCCCCGCCAAACAAAACAAACTGAGTCTCCATGATCTTTGAATTGTTTGAGCAGAGGGAGACCAAATTATACACCTTCATTTTTCCGACAAGATGAGATTCACTTTCCCGAATCTTATGGTCCTTTTGCCCACCCTTTCCTGAATGGAACAAGTACATATAATCCAGAGTCTTATCCTCTTCAGATCCAACCTTCCATAAGTTGGCTACATAAACCTCTCCTTTTTCATCTGTGGAGAAAACAAAATGAGGCTTCCCTCCCTTCCAAGTGCATTGGAGCATTCCTTGAGAAACAGTGGTAAGAGAAGAAGGCGGAGATTGATCAGAACACAAAGAGCTTGAGCTACACATAGAAACAAGCCTTTTGTGGCCAGTGTCAGATCCATTTTTATGGCTTCCCTTATTTGGAGTTTCCTTTTCTAGAACCTGTGAAGACAAGAAACTTAATCCACCAGGAGATTCTGAGAAATCATAGCATATTGGACCTTTGACGTCATTCAAATTTATTCTTTTCAAGTCTGTATTGCTACCTACAGGACTGAACTGGTGAAACAAAGGGCTTTTCAATAAATTTATCATGCTCTTGCTCCCCATAACTGTGCCTACAATCCACTGTCCTGCAGGGCTTACGACTACACTCCCACCTCTAGCTGCCAGAGGACATTCAAAAACAAACCTAGTCGAATGACATGTATCTATACTTCTAATTTTAGCCACATTCAAGCTCTCAGGCAAAGCACCAATCTTTGCAGAGCTCAAACTCACAACTGTACTGCACCGGGCAGCTTTGGATGCACTAATACGAATCAATTCCACGCATCGACGATGAAACTTTTCATCTACGCTCAGTATATGTTTTGGAATCCTTCTGTCCAAGGCAAAAGCACGTGGAAACAAGGAACTTTTTGTGTAACACTTACTAAATTGCGAACACTTGACATTTGAAATTAAGACATCCTGAGGATTTGACCATGTGACCAACCTTTTCAATTTTGAGCCAGAGGATTTTAAAGTACCTTCTCTGGATAATTCCTGGTCTTTCTGAGCATCTGCAAATGTATCTTCCATCTGCTGACCCCAGTTAAATAGCAAACATAAACGGCAGATATCTTCTTCCCTATATTCCGCCTCAAAGTGGGTGTTATAGACAGCTTCCTACAACTTCTCTCAGTCCAAGTCTTACCTTACAAGAAACCTGAACAAAAACTCAAGCTGTAAGCATAAGCTATCGATTTGGAAAAGTAAAAAGCTATCAATTGTTAACTTGAAAGTAAATAAAAATAGACATATAGGAATACAAATAAAAAAATTAACAACCCAAAGAGCTTTGGAAATAAATCCAGAAATTGATGGAACAAATTAAAATTCATGGTAGGTAAAAATCAAAACGCATAAGTTTTTGATTGTTTTGCTATTAATACCATACGCAATATCAACTTCTCCAGTTATAACTTTCCCTTGATGACTAACATACAGATTGGCCCAAGGCCAAAACAGGAGCAAGCAAGAAATACCCAATATGGGATCCACAAAAAAACAATGGAAAATACAAAAAATAAGAAAAAACTACCACATCTAAACTCACCAACCCGAAACAGCTCCAAATTCATTCAAAAAGGTTAAAACACTTCACTCCTAATCTGCAACTTTTATCTGCGATTTCTCTGAACTGAGAAAAGATTCGAACTTTATGTATCTTAGCTCCATATAAACAAAACCCAGAAGGAAATCAAAAAATAATATTAGAATATGGCAATTAAAACCACAAAGCTGCCTATTATCAAGAGTGAAAAATACTTTAAAATGCCAGAAAGTGACCCTAAACCATGACAAACAGACACATTAATGAAAAGTTCAAAAATTTAACGCATTTTAATTATCAAACACTAAAAAAGACCAATTTTTCTCTCTTACCTTAGGAATTGGATCCGAGCAGACACAAGAAACACTGGCAACTTATTAACACGCTTTCACTGCTCAAACTTTAAGCACAAAGAAGACTGAGAAAGGTCAATATGTGTAGGGAAGCCACAAAATTAAAGGCAATGAAAGAAAGAAAAAAAAAAAGGTGGCTGAGTGAAGAAGAATCAATGGCCAACCCAGCACATGGGAAAGCGAAAGGTAGGCCGCAAAAGCCACCACCACCACCCCCAGCACTGTTGATTCCACACGTCTCACAAAAATAGGTTCCAAAACCCTCTGTTTTTGGATTTCAAGAAAAGGGCGTTAACTGTTTTGGACGCCATTAAAAACTCCACTTTCTGTTTTGGGTCTGAAATTGTGAACCAAAGAGATGGCAGTGGCGTGGGGATGAACGGGGTTCATTCGTGAGCCACGTTTTCTGGGTTGAATTTATTTGGGTACTTGTTGAAGCTCTGCGGCTCGGCCCCGAAGTCTCGGTCCGGTTCCACTGTGGTCGGACCCACCTTATATTCTTGCATTTTCTAAGCCATTATTGACAAAGATGTTTACTCAAAAGTAGGGATAACAAAAAGTTTATAAATTTTGGGTGTTCTTGATTTTATGTTAGAAGAAAATTAGTTGGTATTCACGGATGAGTTTCTGACTTTATGCTTTTGAGGGGAATACAATGTACTAGTTGAGCGCTTTTGAGTCACATCCTTCGTCGAAAACATGCCTTAAACTCAATTGTCATGATGTTATATTTGATTTACAAAAATTATTACTTACTAACTATAGATCTTTAACAACCGCTTACAATTAGAAATAGACATAAATCCGTTAAAATCGCTAATTGAATCGTGTCAAATTATTATCTTTTCAACGATTTAGTTTTGATCGGATAAAAGTCAAACCGCTCAATTAGTAACAGTTTGAATTTAGATTTTCATTTTGTAAATCCATTAAATCCAAAATGAACCGTTAAGAAATATATTAATTTTTATTCATTTTTAAATCTATTATTAATACAAAGTAAAAATAATAAAAATAAAAAGATACCTAGATATATATAGATAAATACATGTATACCCAGATAAGAGTATAATAAAAAATTATTAAGTGTTAATATTTGTTTGATAAATCTTAATATAATAGTAATGTTTGCAATCTAATTCTCCGCAAGTTTAATATATAAAATTTTGAGTATTGATTATTTTGTTCTTTTTTATTTTCTTACTTTTTATTTGTAATATTCTTGATGTTTTTTTATGCTTAAACCGTTTCAAACTGTTTCGATCCAAAATGAATTGTTAGTAACAGTTTAGATCGAAACAGTTTTATTTCTAATTTTAAAAAAATCAAACTGTATTGAATCGTTAAAATTTTAACAGTTTGAATTTATATATTTCCAATATCCGTATCGAACCGCACTGTGCCCACATTTACACTGTGACAATTCAAAAACAAGTGGGCAAAAAATGTGATTTCCTAGACTTTGCATATGGACTTTGGTCATGTTGATTTTAAGTTGAACATGTGGTCTAAAAACAAATTATGGTTACTTAATAACTGTTTTTTATTTTTAATTGGAAGCTAAATTCATTGATAATAAAGGAAGTACAATGAGTAGGGGACAACAACATTAGGGAGCCTCATTAAAACCTTTGTTAATCTAGGAGAAATCCAGCGAGGGAAAAGAGTACTCCACCCCCACAAATACATCAACATCAAAAATCATCCAGGAACATCAGACTTAAGAAGAACCTCTAACTATGGTGGTGCTGGAGCAATCCACTGAACAAGAACTTGGGACTGGAAACCCTCATGATCAAGAGCATGCGCCACTTGATTTGAGGACCAGGGAGAGAAAACTAAACGTCGTCGATTAATCCCATATGTTGCAAAATATCCTTAATTTCCAAGATGAGTAAGGTCCCTCATGTCAAGGAACCTCATCTGACAGGACCCACCCCGATTATCGCCTCGATAATCGGGAAGCATCCTGCTCCCGTCTGACAATCGAATACAAAAGACCAGAAAACCAAATAAAATTACATCACACCCATTGTCAGACCAGGGAGATTAAACAGTACAACCCACTGGACATCAAGTTCATAGTTTCACAGAGCATAATTTACAAAACAAGATAAAGATCAAATCCTACTCTGTGAACTAAACTAAACCGCAGCGGAAAACTTTACGCTTTTGCCTCTGCCTCGGCCTTAGCCCCCGAACTTGTACCACGACCTGGAGGGTATTTAAAACAGCAAAGTGTGAGTGGACTAAAACAAAAGTTTCCAGAAAACAGTTTAATGAAATCGGGGTTCACCCTCCAGTTTTATAACACGCATGCATAACTAGATATTCGAAAACCGCATACTAAACATTCGAAATCTCTTTTCCGAATCATATGGAAAACGTTACAGTAAACATCCATAAACTCATGTAAAATAATATAATATGACCAAAATCCAGAAATCGTCATATAGAAACATCAATCATACCAAATCATGTAAAATTGAATCAATAATCACAATCAAGCTGTTGGATCCATCCGAGTCTTTAAACTCACATATCAGGCCTTCCCGGGATATCAACGAGTCTTTAAACTCAAAACATAATTAATAGGCCTCGGGGGTATCACAATAACCGAGTCTTTAAACTCACGAATCTTTAAACTTAACCCGGGTCTTTAAACCCAATTCGGGCCCGCCCCCGTCATCTATTAACCAGGTCTTTAAACCCAAAACCAGATCCAACAATCATACCGGGTTTAAACCCAAAATCACGTGGAAAAATTATAACAAACCAGGATCCATCGGGATCCATTTTCCAAAACCATTCCAAAATCACATTTCGTCAAAAAAGGACTTGTGTCCGGATTTCACATGCAAATCCCAAACTTACTTTACAAACATACTCAAATCATCATTAAAACATGGCATGCATAATTCATAACAATCACTTCATCAAACCCTCATTCATGCACAGGAGAAAACGTAATCTCGAAATACGTAAAACATGATAACCTCTTCGAAAAACGTGCATTCATGTAAAACCGAAATATCATAATCATCACTATAAAATCATATATGAAAACATAAGATAAATGAATAAAAACAGTTATGCATGCTCGGTTAGAAATCTAAAGTCCACTTACGGATTTCGGACGCGTCAATCACGCCCCGTGCGCTCCTCGGTAGCTTCGGGAATGTTTGGGCCTGTCAACTAGTACAATAAGGGTTACAAACATCCCCAAAAAGCTTGTATTAATTTCCCTAATTTTTCGGGATTTTTTAGACGTAATTTAACTTAAAGCCCTAACTTCTGAACCCTCAAAACTATCCCGAACGACATCCGATCGACTCGAACTTTAAATAAAAAATGTTCAATAAATTGAAAAGATCAAATCTCAAGTTGACCGTGATCGGAAACAAGGCCTCACGCGCCGCCCAAAGTGGCTGCGCGTGAAAGCCACTCGCCTGCTACAGTGACTGCTACAATGTCACCATCTTCACCCAACTGACCTGTTAAACGGGTCCTCAACCCGCAACTCGACCCTGCCAATTACCCCTCAATTCTCACTCAAAACCTTCCCTGCTTCCACCTAATCATTCCTTAACATGTTAATTTAAGATCTCTTTCCTTAATTAGCTTCAACTTGCCCTAAGTCGATCAATTCATACTTTAACAGTCGAACGGGTCGACTTTCGAAACTCCCTCAAATCGACTTGGTTTCCTAATTAACTGACACTGAAGCTTCATACGACCTAAGCAAACATTAAACCGCAACAAAACTCCCCCAAACCGTGATCCACTTCCCTCAATTTTTTTATGGTTGAGTTCGAAATGAACCCAGAAGGATAATTCCAACCTCTGTTTAGCTCCTCTCCCCTCACAAATTAATCTTCGAATTTTCCCTCCAATTTCCCAGTTTTTTTTTCGTTTCTGTTTTCTCTCAACTCTCAAGCCCTCCTCAACAGAAAATGACCCCTCTACTCAAAACTCTACTCTGTTAATCGAACCGTTCAGAAGACACCCGTGGGAATCTCACTCAGACTCACTTAGACTCTGTTTCCCGCAAAACAGACCCAAACCAATTTTTAAAAGCTTGCCCGTGCACTGGTTCACTGTCCCAACATACCTCAATGCTTCCAATATCCTCAAAACCATTTAACTAATCCATGAACAGAGATCAGGCTTAAACAAATCCTTGATCAGAGGGTGGATTAAACAATTGCACCGCACTCACCAAGGCTGTTCAAACTGGGCTTGGCAAAATTACCATTTTGCCCTTCTACACCAAATTACCAAAATGCCACTCCTCTTCCGAGACCCGTAACTCAACCGTCCGATGTCCGTTTTTAGCGTGCCGCCTGTCTACGGACTCAGGGCATCGAGACCTACCTAACGGTCCTCGAATTGTGTGGAAATCAGTTGTCAAATATAAAGTCAACATTTCCCCTTTTTCGTCCAAATTACGAAAATGCCCTTGGACTTCCGAACGTCATAACTTTTTCCCTGATCATCGGAATTAGACGTGCCGCTTGTCTATGAACTTGTGACGTCCCGAACCACGTCACGGTCATCGGCCAACATCCGTTTGACCTACCAATAAAAAAGTCAACAAATTGACCATACTATTCACAGGGTTAAAAACGTCATTTCATTCATTAATTTGCAAAATTACATTCTCCGAATTTCCGGGACGTTACATCATCCGCCTGCACCGCCTCCACCACACCCTCAACGTCGGACTCAATCATAACATTCCCCAAACCCATTCGGCTTAACAAGAAAAGCCCCCTTCCAATAGTTTCCAGCTCGGTCAGCCCAATCGGGAGCCCCGGGGAGCCCGAATGACAGGACCCATTCCCAAATTTACTAGAATAACCAAACTGATCCTGCTCCTGTCTAACAATTCTTGTCAGACAAAGGATACTATTGTTTTATTCCACATATCAATTAATCAACAAAATCCACCTCCTACAAAGTACCGCTCACATCCAACCCACTAACCTTGTCAAGAGGCGAAACTTTATTAATTAGACTCCGTCTAGGTCTTTAAATCTGTTACTATAATTAATGCTATTCACAACACCATTCAAAAACAACAATATTGTTTACTAATAAAACTAATTGATCATGTACACATAAATATTTAAATTCTTTAATAATAAATCATCTTTATTTCCTTACTAAAACTGACACGTCCCACCCCCTAATCCCCCGGGATTAGCAGGGAGAGTCGTGCTCCCGTCTAACACGTCTTCCTATAAGGACCAATTCACCCTTGCAATCAATATAAATATTCTATCTACGTGTCAGATGCGAGCACAACTCTCCCTGCTAATCCCGGGGGATTAGGGGGTGGGGCGTGACAATTTGGTATTAGAGTCCAACCCCGGCCAAAATTGATTGTGCCAACGAGGACGATGTGCCCCAAGGGGGTGGATTGTGAGGACCCTTGCCTTGGGGGCATGGTTAGCAATCTCACATCGCGCAGGGGGATCTGGGGGGATGCACCTTATATGTGTAGGTGCGCATCTATCCAACATGAGGCCCTTTGAGAGCTCACTGCTTTGGATTCCTAGGGAACTTCAAAGTTAAGCGAGTAGGGGCTGGTGCAATCCCAAGATAGGTGACCCACTGGGAAGTTGCACGTGAGTTCCCAAGAACAAAATCGTGAGAGCTGGGCCCAAGCAGACAATATCCTGTTGGAGAAAGTCGAGTCGGGACAAAAACCGTAACCTATAGACCGAGAAGCATATGTACATATAATAATAATAGAGAACATCTACAATTAACAATACTTGCACACATATCATATAATTAGGTCACTAATAATAGATCATCAATCCAAATATTTTAGATCAATATGCATTCTCAACCTTAAGAAAAAACAATCAATTTACTACATACCTCTTCGTAGTCAAGCTTCCACAATTTTTCAATAATACCAACACATGCCTTAGGCTTCATTTCCCATAATTCTCTTTTTTATCATAATTCGTAGTTTAAGTTTAATAATATCCAAATTATTTTATAACTACGTACTTAATTTTTCCCAAATTAATTCGGGATTTAAAATATGAACATATGACTTTGGATCCTTTAAACTATACCCAATCGATACTCACTTAACTTATAAATTACACCATTGAACTCATAAAATCATAATGAAGAACTTTCGTGTTGACCAGACGCCGATCGGTTGCCGCACGTGCCCTCATGTGCCGATAAAGAGCTTTGTGCATGGGCCTCATTTGCGGCTTGTCACTAGCAACCTCCAACCGGGTCGACCCACGGGCATGCGCAGAGGGTTCTGATCCAGTGGCTTAACTCAATTCAAAACCCACTCTTTCTTCATTTTTTTCTTAAGTTCATTATATCCAGATTCATCTCATCATTTCGAGAAGAAGATATATGGGTCTAAGGTGACATAAAACATACCTGGAAGCTTAACCCGATTTCACTATGCACGAATATGGTTTCCAGGTTTATCCTTCAGCCTTCTCTGTGTCCAAACCTTCCTCTTTCCTGCTCAAAATGACCGTAAAGACTCCCTTAGCTTGCTAGGGTCTTAGTTTTAGGCTAACAACCTTAAAACAGACTGAAAACCCACGACCACCTTTGAGCCTTCACGATTTTTGGGTCTAGGAGCTTTCCAGCTCCACTGTTTTCTCTTCATTCCTTTTCTCCATTTCTTCCCCTTAGTTTCCATTCCCTTTCCTTCACTTCCTACGAGTTTGTTTTTCTTGGTAGTTAACCTCCCTTTCAGCCTTTTCCACTTAAACACTCCACACACACATTACACTCCTATATATACAATATTAAGTCGGTGGAAGGATGTAAGGAGGAAAAAATGAAGACTCTAGGGATCTCTAGGATATTCTAGGCCCTTTATGAAATTTACCAAAATAACCTTCAAATAAAAATTACCAAAATACCCATAATCATTCTTGACCCATAACGTACTTATCCAAAATCCTTTTTCGGCGTACCACATGTCTACGCATTCAAGGGTTCGAGACCTTCGTAACGACCCTCACGAACCTTTCAGAAGGTCTCCTGGTAAAAAAAGTTAACATTTTGACCTTATAGGGGCAAAGTTGTCAATTTTATTTTTCAAAGGTTTGGGTGATAGAGTTTTTACCAAGCACAAAAGATGTACTAGGCAAAACCTCTACGTGTAATAAACTTTGCAAGCGCACAAGACGTGTAGATAGTATAGTTGCAATCAAAGGCTGATCCCACGAAGACATGCTTAATGATATCCAATTCCCTTTAACTCAATTGACTTAAGTGGAATAATTAAAAAGCAAATATGGGGGGGGGGGGGGGGGGGGGGGGGGGAGTTGTCACGTTGAATGAATGTAAGTAAATTAACTAAGATTAACAAACTAAGTCGAGCTAGGGTTTCTATCCACCTTTACCAATTATAGTTCTCCTCTTATTTCCTTGAATAGATTATTATGCATGTTTTCTGAATTAAGTGCCCGTGCAGGGGTCCGGCTAAGGCTCACCCCACACATATTATCTTTTATTAGATTGCATATTTAAGCGTGATGTGCCCGCCCCTAAACAACTATTACCGATGGTGCGTGATAATGCATGGAACATGAAGAAGATTTGATAACACTACACTATCCTTAGAAAAGTGATGTTCAATTTTAGTGAATCATGAGTTTAGATTACAAATAAGATTTTCCCTCTTAAACGTGATGCTACAAATTGCAGAATGAACACAAACATCGAGGTGATCCGTCAAATTACCTCGACAATTATACACAAATAAGGTAGTTAAGTTTATAAGCATAAATTAAGTTCATTAAGCGCAGTAATCCAACAAATCCAGGCATGTGTAACAATCATAATCAAGAACCAGAAATCTAAATAAGAATTAACATGGCTAAGGCTTCAAGTAACCCTAGCCCTAATCACACTACTCATACATTATTAAATAAAACAAGAACATAATTAAAAGGTGCATAAATATAAATAAAGCTAGAAATAATAAAAGGACAATGAAAAAAAAGAGATGAAGGAAAACTCCCTCAAGGTACCGAAATAGGAAGGTCAAAAGAGCGGTCTACCCTTGGTCAATGGGCAAGGGCTTCTGTTTTGGCGTTCAGTGGTCGTCCGCTGAAGAAATAGATATGCTTCAGGACACGCGCGTCGCTTAAGAAAAGAGTCGTTCGTTCGGCCGCCACGTATCTTACTAGGCCTCTACTACAGTAAAGCACTAAGCACTTCAGATGCCTATTTCGGTAGGTATCTACCGAATGCCCGTGCCATTTTATTTCCTCCATAATTTCTTCGTTTCAACTCCGATTTAGGTGATTCTTTCGCTCAAATTCTCGTAATTCCAAACTCTAGTTATCTACACATTTCTCACAAAATATTATTTTCTCCAACTGCATAAAACAAAATTTTAAAAAAACATACGTAATAGGGTATTAAATCATGGATGAAACATACATAAATTATGACCTATCATTGGGTGATTACTCCGAACCCGCAAAACCGACCAGCACTCATCCCACATCATCCTAAAGCACCCCACAAATACCTCTACGCAGGCCAAGAACCTGGGTAGCACCATCAAAATTGAGTTTAAGGAAAAAAGGGGGGTGTGGACCAACGTACTTGATGGACCACTAGAGCTGGAAAAGGAGAGGGTTTAACCCCCCTAAATACGGTATAGGCCCCCAAAGCGACCGTCACCACCTCATTCTCTCGCCTGCCAAAGCCTTTATAAAGATTCGTGTTACATGAAGACAAAACATACGAGCAAATATAGAGATGCTTCTCAAGATCCGTATGAGAAAGAGACATCATTGTTAACTCAAATAACTTAATGAATTGACCATTAACAAATATGAGACCTATGGGTAGATTCGTGACCTGCCAAATTCTCTGGCTGAGCTTGCATCCCCATAGCCCAGATAGGCCATCCTCAACTTTCTTTCCACACAAAAAATGAATCCCCGTTACCACCACTTTTCGATTGAACAGGTTCAAAGAAATAGGAAGAATTTCCAAATTAGCTCTTCATCCGAAAATTTTGAGCTTGTTTCCAAATTAGCTCTCCACCCGAAGATAAGTATGTATGATATAGAAATCATATTCTTTATGAAATAATAAGGTAATTTAAATTAAACTCTTATTTAAAATTATTATATAATTTCAGGAAATATGAAAATAATTCTATATTAGGCCCTATTTAATTGAGGGATGTGTTCCAACAAAACTTGAGACATAGTTTGGACTTGAGCTTCAAAATAAAAGTGTTGATACCATATCGGTCTAGACCGACCCCAGGTCCAAACCGACCAAGAGGCCTAGCCCTCTATCAATACCACACCGCTGCCTACACTATGATCGACCAACCAAATTTCTACTTTTGCAGGTATGTTCAAGAACACGTCGCTGAGCAACACTCGCTCCCTAAGTTGGCACATTTTGTGCATCAACAGTTTGGCGCCGTCTGTGGGAATTCTGACTAAGTTTGTCCACCGCTCTATCGAGTTGAGCACCACGTTCCCCTCTCATCCTCTAGCATGCAGGACAACATAGACGGCGAAGTTACATCCGCGTTCGGTCACAGACCGCGGGACACCGCCCCAAAGGTGCTCCAGGAGGTAGAAAGATTAAAACGTGACATGACCGAAATCAAGGACAACGACACTCAGGCCGATGTACGTTACACCGAACTGAGCGGGAAATACACTCAGGTCATAGCCCAATTACAGGTCACATAGGCAAAGCTGAACACCCACCGTGCACAAGATGAGGTCTGGGGGGCCAACAGAGTCGTGGCCGACTGTGCCAAACGTGCCAAGAGGATCCGCAGAGCAACTGGAAAGAAGAAGGCTGCTACCACGGTCACACCGATCGACAAAACTCAAAAGCTTCTGGTCATACCAATGAGGGGTGTTCAGGGAACTCGAGTCTTCTGCGATGCTTACGAGGTCCTAAGCGGAACCTTCAAACTGGGCCGCAGATAGCTCAGTCCAATTCGGCTCAAATTCCCCTAGGAGAAGGGCTTACCGACGATGGAACAGACAAGTCGGGCACACCTTGAGACATGCCCACGATAGGACTTTTATAGCTGCAACCACACCCCCACCTCGATCACAAAGGGGGCATGATCCTCCCAGGAAAACCTCAATGCACGATGATCCAACCGTCCCCCCCCCTGACAGGACCCGCCCCGATCCCACAGGGACCACAAGGGGACGTGTCCTGCTTCCGTCTGACACCCAATAATTCATACCAATTTTAACCTCAAACATCAATGCATAAATAACCAATTTAAAGTTATACACCAAATCCGAATTAAGCAGATGTCAGACAAGGGATGAAATCCAAAATTACAAATTTCCGAGCACGACTCTAAAGTAAACCTGCGGGTACACCACCCAACAGGGGTTCAGGTACGCAGAAGTAGATCTATGCCTCAGCCTCAGGTTCCTCCTCTACCTCAGTATCACGACCTGGAGGGGTTACCAAAAACATTAAGGGTGAGTGGACCGAAACTCAAGTTTATAAAATCATTTGATAAGTAAAACGTATAATTTACCCCTCCGTTTTCCAAACATGCATGCATCCGTAATTAAAACCATCAATCATATAATATGAACCATAAGGCATATAATAAAACCATAAGTATAATTTTAGTTGCTGCACTATACACTCCAATCCCGACATCCCTGATGTCTGACGTCCCTGACGTCCAATAAGGTCACTATCACAAGGCTACGCGTGCCACTCGGGTCTCAATTCCGAGTTCAATCCCCGAACCCCGTTCGGGTACAGCATCCCCGATGCTTAGCGTCATAGACGCTGGACGTTCTAGACGTCTGTGACCTCTCCGGGGTACCTCATCCGGAGGAGACAATATAATATGAAAGGATCTATATAGTGCAGTACTAAATACATTTTATTGATATCCACATGCAAAGCATATATACATAGATAAAATCCGGACCAATCATTAAGCTTCAACAGACGGGTCTCAAGCCCAAATATCGTGAAACGTGCCATAACCATTTTTCCATATCATCAGAACCATTATTGTTTTTAGCATGTGAATAAGTATAATAAAACCAGAAAACATTTATGCACACAAGGGTTTAAGAAAATGGCCCACTCACAGTACAATCCTGCTGAAAACCGAACGTATACCCTCGTTCTGGTACGCTTATACAATCCCTGTCATATCCGAAGCATACGCAAAGGTCAATACGAACCCCTAACATTCAACCATGAAACCCTAGACCGAAACCGGCCCGGGAGAGCCGCCCGAACGCGCTTCCCAATGCAATAAACCTCATTTTGACAAACTTAATGATCTCCGATCGACCCGAAACCACCGCGATTGGATCCGGATCGTCGAAACCTAAAGAATGGTGGTGGTCCCACCAAAATTACTGTTCACACGCGCCCCCACGCGCCTGGTCAACCCCCTGGTCAACTGTGCTACAGTACTGCTGACGTCAGCATGACGTCATCACTGACAGTGTCAGAGGACACGTGTCAGCAGTCCATTGGTCTCTGGTCTGACAGTTTCTGACATGATGACGTCACCATGACATCACTGCTGACGTCAGCCTGATGACGTCATCAGCAACAGTAACCGGGTCAGAGAACCGGGTCACCACAGACCCACGGCTCGACCCGATCACAGATCGCGATTCCGATCACCATTTCAGTGAGATTTGTTCCTATGGACTAGTCTCAACCTCCACAATGGTTCTGTGCAATTAGAACTAGATTCTAGGTCGAAAAGACTACCTGAAAATCGACGGGAAGGTTGGCTTCCGGTTCAGGTTGTCTTCTCCGGCGAGTTGAGGATTTTCCAGCCACGGTCCTGGGTTCAAACTGGTCGTCAAGGTCCCCTAAATGTGTCATAACAATAACCAAACAATGTCAACGTCAAAAACAGACGTTTCGAAGCAGGGAAAGAAAACGGGCACTCACGGGTTTATCGTCCTATCGCCGCCGTGTCGCCGCCGTACACCGTCCAGATCAGTTCCTCGTCGTCCTGTCGTCACGGTGAACCCAACCGTACGTTGGTTCGAGTCCAAGAGTGAAGGTTTGGATGGTTTGGTGACTTGGGCTGTTCGAGTTTCCTTCTCGGGTCTGAGGGAATGCCGGCCGTGCAGGGTGGCCGTGGAGTGGTAGCTGGCGTCAGGGAGGTGGTTGTTGGTTGCCTGAGGTGTGGGGTTGAGTGGTGAGGACTGGTGAGTTGGTTCCAAGAGGGAATCGTGCAATCGGGTTGAGAGAATGAAAACATGGGTGTATGATTTCATGAATTTTAATACAGATCAGGAAAACAAATCAAGGGCCAGGATTGAATCTCAGAATGAGATCAAAGGTGAGGATTAAATCTGGAGATTTCAGATCTAAGGGCTGTGATTAAAAGTTGGTTTTAATGGTATTTAAACCCATAGTGGATCTGATCCAATCTAGCCAATGGGTGAGTGACACTTGTCACTCACCAGGTGTCCTCCAATCAGATTTCCAGAATAAAATATTTGGCACGAAAACCGAGACACGAACCTCCCGATTTCACGTTTCTGACCATAACTTCCTCGTACGAAGTCCGATTTCGGCGTGCCACCTGTCTACGGACTCAGGACGTCGAGACCTACCTAACGGTCCTTGAGTCGCGTGAAAATTAATTGTCAAATGAAAAGTCAACGTTTTTGCCCCAACCGTCAAAATTACGGTAATGCCCCTGAACTTCCGATAGTCATAACTTTTTCCCTGATCGTCCGAATTGGACGTGCCACCTGTCTATGAACTCGTGACGTCCCGAACTACGTCACGGTCATAGGTCAAAGTCCATTTAATTCACCAATCAAAAGTCAATAATTTGGTCATACTAATCACAAGGGTAAAAGCGTCAATTCTCACATTAAATTACAATATTAAAATCCTCGAATTTTCGGGGTGTTACACCCCCCCCCCCCCCGGCAGCAAAAGGTCTAAGGGCAACGAGGGGAATTTATCCTGGCGAGACACTCACCGACCTCCTCAGCATATCGACTATCTGTGCCCGAGCAAGGCCCCCAGCACCAACCTGATAGTCCAACAACTGCTAGATCGAGTGCGATGCTTAGAGACCAAGAAGGAAACGCCCCAGACACATATTTGGGGCAGACCCAGCTTGGGTCCTTTTATGGACCGAATCAACCACTTCCAACATCGGCCCAAACCGACTAGGAGGTTCAGCCCTCAGTCAACACCATGTCGGTCCAAATGGACCAAGAGGCCCAGCACCTCTGGTCCAACACACCTCCATAAGCCCAAATGCCCAGGCCCTCTCAGACAAGCAAACCCTAGCAGGTCCTAGCCAACGCCTACACATGGACAGACCCCACATTCCACGTGTTGGTCTCACAATGACTGACATTTGTCCCATATCGGAAGAATATATTTATTATACACATCACACCCATACAAAAGGGGTCCATCTGTTCTGTAAAGGTAATGCATTTTTTACTATTCACTATTACTCTGTAGTATACTATTAACCACTCCCTTTATACACCAAACCGACTACTACCTTGAGCGTCAGAGTACCTTTGGACTGGTACCACACCGGTGGCTGAATAACACTCGCTCCCTAAGTTGGCACATTTTGTGCATCAAAAAGTATTATCGGACAAAATTTTTAATTGAAAAGTAAGTTTTGTTTTTTTATTATAGGGGAAGGGGATTTTTGGAAAATTTCCACACAATATATTATCGGGGTTTGAACTTGAAACCGATTGTCTACAAGTCAAGGCTAGAACCAACTGAAAGTAAGTTAAGTCCTCACACTTTGCACTTACCCAAAAGTTACATGCATTTAAGTATTTTATCTTCTATGAGTTTGAATTGAAAATATAACTGCCCCATTTTAAGAAATTTGGTTAATTTAGAGTTAATTTACAAAAGAAATTAACTACAATCAGGCACAGGCCCAATGTATGGGCTAGGGTGGGCTTTAGCCCATCCGAAAATTTTAACCCAATCTTAAAGCTTGATAATTAGTCCACTCAAAAAATTGATAATTTAGCCCATTTGAAAATTTGACTATCTCAACCCATTCGAAATTTTCTAACTTTAGCTTATTACCCATTTATCCCATTACAAGTTACATGGGCCCATTTTCTACCACACATCAGCCCCCATAATAAAAAAATAAAAAATAAAAAAAGCAAAATAAATAGTATTTGACACGACCCATCCCAATCCCCCTGGGATTATCGCGGGATGTGCCATGCTCCCGTCTGACACGAAGTGTCGGACAAGGGATAACTCAAAATCTCAGCCCGTTCGGGGCTTCCAAAGCGCACCAGGATCGATGGAGGAGTGCGATGTCTCAGTCTCTGCTACAGCCCGCATCCGTGATCAACCTAAAGGGTATTTAAACCATTAAAAGCTGTGAGTGGACGAAAATCAATAATTTAATAAAACACGTTTCATAAAAAGACATTTATGCCATTCACTAAAAAGTATGCATGCATTCGAAAACCAATAATCAAACCATTTAATTTAATTAAATCATTAGGGCCTTAGCCCAAAACCATAAATCCAAGTATGTGGGAACTCAGCCCAAAATCGTGAATCAAATCATGTGGGCCACTACCCAAAACCACCAACACTGAAATACCATTTCATAAATCCAATAAATCTGAAATCCACATACATAATCCAGTAAAGCCATGAATCACAATTCAATCCAATACCATTATATACTAATCCTCGGCATCCCAGATGTCTGGCGTCCCAGACGCCTGACGTCCCAGAGGTCAGGACCCGAAACAAATCCCCCGAGATTAACGTGGGTCGTGCCTGCTCCCGTCTGACACCTCGTGTCAGACCAGGGATAATTCCAGTCACTGCCCACTCGGGGCTTCCAGTGTGTGCTAGGATCGGAGGAGGAGTGTGATGTCTCGGTCTCTACTACAACCCGCATCCATGATCAACCTAAAGGGCATTAAAATCATTAAAAGTTGTGAGTGGACAAAACAAGGAATTTAATAAAAACACATTTCATCAAAAATACATTTATGTCGTTCGCTAAAAAAAAATATGCATGCATTCGAAAAACCATTTCTCAAATCACCCATTAAAGCCTTGGCCCAAAACCGTAAACCAAAGTATATGAGAACTCAGCCCCAAACCAAAACTGTAGGGACTCTGCCCAAATCCATTCTAAGTGAAATACCAATCATAAAACACGGGGTCTGAGCCCCAAATCAATCTCATATATATATATATATATATATATATATATATAAACCATCCATGGCATTCTAGATGTCATCACTAGGCACACAGCCCATAGGGAACTAATCCTAATATCTGTCACGATTTATATATAAGTATGTATACACTCGGGGTCTCACTCCGAGTCTACCCCCAAGATCTACAACGTTTGGAAGGACCTAGGTTCAGACCCTGTTTGTAACAACCCGTACCTTCGGGAAGGGTATAAATGTAATTTTTGTAAGTTTTGTATAAAAGGACGATTTTGCCCTTGTGAACAGTGCGTTAAAAGTTGACTTTTTGATTTACAGGATGGAGTAGTGTTGACCATTGACCGTGACGTAGTTTAGGACGTCACGAGTCCGTAGATAGGTGGCAGGTTCAATTCGGACAATCGGAGAAAAAGTTATGACATTCGGAAGATTGAGGGCGTTACCGTAATTTTGACTATTTGAGGAAAATGTTGACTTTTTGGTGGACTTGTGATTTTCTCGTAGACCGAGGACCGTTAGATAGGTCTCGACGTCCTGAGTACAATGACAGGCGGCACGCTATCATTGGACGTCGGATGGAATAGTTACGGGTCTGGAAAGTGTGAGGGCACAAAGGTAATTTTAACACTAGGGGCATTTTAGTCTTTTTCCCTCAGCCCAATCAGATCAGAGCAAGTGGCATTTGTGGATTGGGATATTTTATTTGGATCCATAGGGATTGGACACGTGGTGAGGGCTGGATGGTTCTAGGAAGGTCTAAGGTGTGCACGACCACATTTTGTTCAAGGCTTAACCGTGTACTTGGTTTGAACACAGGAAAAACAGAGAGGAAAAATTGGAGAGACTACGATCGATTCAAGGCGTGAGTGAGTGGGTTGTGGATTGCGAGAGTGACAGAGAGACCAGGCTGAGCTGGTGATCGTGTTTTGGACTGGAACCGTGCACGGAGGCACGACGGTGGACGGCTGGAAGTTTTGGGAAAACAGAGAGACGGTGACCCTGTGGTGGTGGTTGTGCCGTGTGGTGGCTCAAACCAAGACACTAGGGGACTCAGACGACTACAAGGAACTCAACGAGCACCGTAGTACGCGGCGGCGCAGACGGCGCAGACAGGATCGAAGGACGGGAGACGCCTGAGACGGTCGAGGAGCGCACAGAGCGCGATTGACTAGTTCAGATTCGTGAGTGGACTCTTTCTTTTCTTTCAAGCATGCCTAACTGTTTTAATTATGTTTTATTATTTTAAGTATGTTTTTATGCTTTTTAATGATGTTTATATGTGATTATATGTGATTGATATGTTTGCACGTTTTTCGAGAAAAAGCTGGATTTCGGATGTTGATGCCATACTTAGGGATTTCCATATATAATTGTTTTCTGATGATGATAAATGGATTATGAAACATGATTTTTGATAATCGCGGGTTTTGGTTTAAAAAGTGAAATTCCGGATTTGGGTTCGGAATTACGGTTCTGAACGCCGGAAGGGCTTCGAACCGGGGATTTCGAATTCGAGTTTGGCTATGGATTTAGAAATGGTTTTACATTGAATTTGGATTGGATTTGCTGGATCTGGATATGGGTTTAAAGACCCGGATGTTCTGATGGATGGGGGACGGGCCCGGATTAAGTTTAAAGACTCGGGAGTTTAAAGACTCGGACATTTATGATATTACCCCCATAGGCCTATTGAGTTTAAAGACTCGGGAGTTTAAAGACCGGATTACATTTGAGGCCTGGTTGAGTTTAAAGACACGGATAGACCCAGCAGGTTTGATCAGACATGGTTTTTTTTATAGTGGTTTATGATATACGTTATATCGCTGATGTTGTGATTTCAGAATTTTCGTTAGGCATGCATGTTTTCAAAACTGAGGGAACAAATATTATTATTATTTTTCCTTAACTCTGATTTGATGATAAATTGTTTTTGGAACTTTTATTTATTTATTCTAGTCCACTCACACTTTTGGTTTTAAATTTTCCCTCCAGGTCGTGGTGATAGCGTTGGGGTGAACGTTGAGGCAGGAATCAAGGCATAGAGCTTACGACGTTCGTCCGTTGCGGGACTAGCATAGTAGGATTTTTTTGCCCATTTTGTAGAACTATGCTCTGACTTACAGTTGTATTATATTTACTCCTTCGTCTGATAGTTATACTTATGGTGGTATTAAGGTTATTCTGGTACTTTAAGTGTGATTGTCAGACGGGCGTAGGGTTCGTCCCGGGTATCGAGGTGATATTTGGGACGGGTCCTGACACTGTTCAGCTATGTAACGACCCGTTCCAAATTCTGGGATTAGATTAGTGACTAAGCACGATTAGTGAGGTTAATCTATGATTATTTGGGCGAAATCGGACGAACGATGCAAAATGGCCTTTTTACCCCAATAATGGGTAAAATGTTGACTTTTCATTCAGGCAGTCAAATGGAATTTGACCGATGACCGTGACGTAGTTCGGGATGTCACGACTTCATAGACATGTGGCACGTTCAATTCCAACATTCGAGGAAGAAGTTATGACGTTCGGAAGCTTAAGGGCATTTTGGTAATTTTAGTTAAAAGGGGCAAAATGTTGACTTTTGAACTAGGAGGTCCGATGGCCAAGGGCCGGAGACCGTTATATAGATCGGGACGATACGAATCCATAGATAGGCGGCATGTCTAATTCGGACTTCGAACGTCGAGGTTACGGTTCATGGAAGTTTCGGTCCAACATTCGAGGAAGAAGTTATGACGTTCGGAAGCTTAAGGGCATTTTGGTAATTTTAGTTAAAAGGGGCAAAATGTTGACTTTTGAACTAGGAGGTCCGATGGCCAAGGGCCGGAGACCGTTACATAGATCGGGACGATACGAATCCATAAATAGGCGGCATGTCTAATTCGGACTTCGAACGGCGAAGTTACGGTTCATGGAAGTTTCGGTGCACTATTGCAAGTTTTACGAGACGTATGTCATTTGGAGTTTAGTGGGCCCCAGATATTTAGCTTCTACCCAATGGATGAGTGACAAGTGTCACCCATCCACTAGCCCTTAATTCCCATTCATGCATCTCCCCATTGCATCGATCATTCATTTTCTTCCTTTCACCCAAACAAACCTGATCTCACACCATTCTTCTCCCTTGTGCAACCCAACCCTTCCCATTCGGCAATGACTGAGGACAGAGTGAAGTGAGGATGTTGAGGACGTGGTGGCCGGCCCAGGACAGCAGCCACCGTGGACGGCGGTGGAGAAAACCCGAGAGGTAATCGATTAGCCCATTTTCGATCTATTTTCCATTTTTGTTGTTATGGGTCGTTTTTGATGGTTTCAATGAATTAATTAGGTTGTTAGGAGGTCATTAGAAAGGTTATGAGAAGGTTTGGACGTTGAGGGACCCCTGGGGAGGAGTTTGGATAATCAAACCGTGAGGGGAAAATCGAACCGGGCTGTTTTCGTGAGTTATAGGGGTTCTAATTAATTAGTTTAGGTTCCTAGGATCTAAACTAGAAGATTAGGATTGATTAGGGTTGAAAACGGACCAAAATGAGGATTGCATGGACCTGGACCGATCACGCCGGTCCAATTGCAGAGAGCGGACCGAACCGGCCGGTCTGAACCGGCTGGAGCTTGAAGACACTGCTACAGTGTTGGCGCGTGGGCTCAAGCGCAGGCATCTTCTAGGGGCGCGTGGTGAGGATTTTGATTGTGCTTTCAACACGTGAAATCTTCTATTCGATGTAACGAACATTTTGAGAATGGTTTCGTGTCGATTGGACACTGTCTCGATAATGTTCCAGGCATCGGAAGGTTTCGGATCGGGATTAAAAATAGTTAAAAATTTCAGAAAATTACGGGACTTTAGTGGGAGGTTATGTAAGTAGTTAGTAACCTTCTATTACGATTTGGACAGGTTTGAGAGTTCCGGTGACAGTGATTGGCTAGGGAAAGCCATATGGCACGCAAATCAAGGCGACGGCTCGGACGGTCTGTGAGTGGACCTTGTTTTCTAAATTGGTGCATGCATAAATGTTTATTATATGTTTTAAATACTTGTTTGTGATGCCATGAGTGCATTTGGATGTGTGGTTACGTATAGGCACGTATTTCAAGGTTTCGGCCCTATACGGTGCCTATACGGGGTTGTACTTTCTTTATTGGTCTAAATGAAATGGTTTTGGATTTCAAATGGATAAACTCGGGTATGAGACCCATTTGGTTTTGTCTCGGGCATATGACCCTATTGATGGCCTTCGGGTCTAAATCATGGTCGCGGCGAGTGCTATGTGCACGGCGACAGACGATACGACGCTCGCCTCCGGTTTAGGATGTGTTCCTTCCGGAGAGGTCACGACGCACGATTCGTTGTCGAGTAGCCGAGGGAGGCTCGACTTCTGAGTGCTGATGGTTCAGGATATCGATCGGTGATGGGTGCACCATGATCTTGTGATGGTCGCGTTGGTTGATACGTTCACGACGACATACCAGGATTGAGGGCGGTCCTGGATGGATGGTTGCACACATCACTACGATCGGAGTCGTGACTGACCCTGAGATATCGGGCAGGATTCCCAGCTAATTTCATATGTTCGAGCACGAGACCCAGTTGTTTTACATTGATGATTTCGGGTCAGGGACCCTAGATGGATTTCCAAGTTCATGGCGGTTTATGGGAACCGACATGAACCCTGGAAAGGTTATTGTGGTACATGATAGTTTATGGGAACCAGGCATGAACCCTTAAATGGATGTTATAGATCATGACGATTCAAGGGGACCGGGCATGAATGCGTATGTTATGTATATATATGTATTCATATACCTTCCTTTACTTCTATTATCTCCTCCGGGGAGGGTCGTTGGTCTGGGTGGACGCTGGAGTAGTCACGGAGCATTGACTGAGTGGAGTCGCCCCAGTTGGGTTCCTTACTCTCAGGAAGGCATGGATCGTAACCTCAGGACGGGTCATTGGTCTACGAACATTGACCTCGGACTTTGAGAGACTTGGTTTGAGACCCCGGGTAGCACGCGCGTAGCTTTGGAAACCGTGACAGGATTGGTTGTGTGAATTATATGTATATATGATATGTGATATGTGATGTGCACAGGATTTGGGCAGTGGCCCGTGTACTTAGTTCTTTATGATTTGGGATGAGTCCTACAGGTTTTGGGCAGTGGCCCATATGGTTGATTGTTTATGGTTCTTTCGGTTATGGTTTTGGGCTTAGTTCCCACATATGGTTTCTTTGGTTAAACGGTTTTCGAATGCATGCATGTTTTTTTAGTGAAGGGTACAAATGTCTTCGTTAAAATATTTTTTTTTATAAATTGGTTGTTTTGTCCACTCACAGCTTTTAATGTTTTGACTGCCCTTCAGGTTGACAGCGGATGTTGACTGTAGCAGAGACCGAGATATCACATACCTCCTCCGGATCCTGGCGTACTCTAATGGCTCGAGAGGGCAAAGGTTGGAAATATCCCTTGTCTGACACTTCGTGTCAGACGGGAGCAGGGTCGTCCCGCATTAATCCCGGGGGGGATTGGGACGGGTCCTGCCAGGCTAACTCCTAGAATGTGCTCCCTCTTGAAGTCACTCCCCCCAAGTAGTGTACCGTGACGCTCCAGGATCATCGACGTCTAGAGGAGACCAATCCGCTCATACATGAGGGTATATACACATAAGTGTGAAAACATTCCATTCTTTCAAACCATAGTTCAACTGGGTCTCATACCCAAGCATCTCAACAGGATTCCTAGAATCCGATTCAAATCCAAATCTCACAGGGACTCAAGCCCAAATCCATCTCAATAGGGTCTTAAACCCGAATTCTCATTTCATAAACTAAAACTGGGACTTAAGCCCGATTTCACGATTCAACGAGGCCTCAAGCCCGATCTCACAACCAACTAGGCCTCAAGCCCGAATTTGTACACCAACGGGGCCCCCGGCCCGATCGTATAACTCAAATGGGCCTCCAGCCCGATTTCTCAACAAATCAAATAGACTCCATGTCTGGTAGTTTCCAATCAAATGGGTCTCATTCCCAATTCCATGTTTCCAAATCCGAAATCATTTCATCAAACCATCATAGAAATACCAACACGTATAAGCACCGTATAAAATTGAAAACCTCGAAATACGTGAAAATACGTAAATACTAATAAACCACAAACAAATGCACTCATGGAATCACAAAACATGTTCATTAAATCTTATAAAATAAGTATGCATGCATCAATTTAGAAATCAAGGTCCACTCACAGACCGTCCAAAGCTGCGCCTCGATATGCGAGCCATACGCCTCTCTGGGCTAATCACCTTCACCGAAACTCTCAAACCTGTCCAAATCATATTAGAGTTTTACTAACTACCTCATTAACCTCTCATTGAAGCCCCGTAATTTTTCCGAATTTTTAACTATTTTTAAACTCGATCCTAAACCTTCGGACGTCCCGAACTATATCAAAACGATATCTGATTGACTCGAAATTTGTCCCAAAATGTTCGTTACATCGAATAGATGATTTCTTATGTTGAAGTCATCCCCAAATAGTACCCCACGCGCCACCCAAAGGTGCTGCACGTGAAGCCCACGCACGGTGCACTATTCATCTTCAACCTTCAACAGACCGGTATGAATCAGTCTACTGCAAAACCAGCCTAGCTGGACCGGCGTGACCGTTTCAAGCCCATAACTCTATCATTTTCTGTACATTCTATTCCCTTTCAATTCCAATCTCTCTGTCTCATCATTTCCTATCATCATATGGATTCAAAACACATGAAAAGACCCTAGAAATTACCTGTGGAGATCGAACCTCACGACCCTGTTTTCCCAGCCGCCGTCCAGGGCGTTCCCACCGTCCTCAGCCTTCATTTTCGATAGCCACCTACTCGTACCAATCCCACAAGAATCATCCAACCATCAACAACCATTAAAAACGTTTATATTCAAGAATCCAACATTTGAAATTAACGGGGTTCTCGGGTAAACCTTACCCCGTGGTTCCACCGTCGTGCACGGTGGTCCAGCCGTCCCTGGCCACCCCTCAGTCTCACCCTCACTCTGTCTCTCACCCACAGTCTAGAAGCAAAGGATTGAGATGGTTTTGGGATTGGTTTTGGGTGAGATCGGGTGAAACCGTATGAAATAAGGAATGGGATATGCATGTATCAATTATGGTGGGCAATGGATTCATGACACGTTTCATTCATCCATTAGGCCTGCCAAAATGTCTGGGCCCACTTAATGATAAATTTTGTCCCGTCTCGTAAAAATGTAATAGTACTTCGGACCTTCCGTGAATCATAATTTTCCCGTCGTACGTCCGATTTCGACGTACCGCTTGTCTACGGACTCGTGACGTCCCGTTCTACGTCACGATCATTGGCCTTAAGGCATCGGACCTCTCGGGTCAAAAGTCAACTATTTGCCCTCGTTTAAGTGCAAATTCGTAATTTCGCCCTGAACGTCTGATAATCTTCGGCTAATCCGTCATTAATTCTTAATTAATCCCGATAATTTGGGACTTGTTGTTACACCAAACTTCATGTCACTGTCCAAGCTACGCGTGCTACCTGAGGTCTCAACCCGAGTCAATCTCTGACATCCCAGATGTCTGACGTCTACCAATCTTGCTTCTGAGTCACTATACGATCCGGTCGCTGCGTGCAGTGACCCCTCACAGGAAATGCGCCGTGACTACTCCAGCGTCCCAGACGACTGGAGGAGACAATCCATAGATATAAGAATGGTATATGGAAAACCTTCATAAATCATCTCAAACCGTTTAAATTGGCCTATGCCCGGGATTTCCATAAAACCATCGTAATCCACAAATCCGATTTCACAAATCCAAATCTATTTATCCAAATCCATTTCTGGGTCCCCGACCCGAAATCACATTCATAAAACACAATTGGGCCTCATGCCCGATTTCGTAAACCAACTGGGCCCTTGCCCCGATAATATAACTCAAATGGACTTCATGTCCGAGGATTTCCAAAATAAATGGGTCTCATGCCCGAGTTCACTTTTTCAAATCCAAAACCATTTCATCAAACCATCATCGAAATCACAAGCATGTAAAACTACAGTAAAACTATAAACTTCGATATACGTGCAAATACGGAAATCATCTCAAAATACGTGCAAATATGTAAATCACCAATACCACAATCATCATCATCATAGAAATAACATATATAAAACATATAAAATAATTATGCATGCATCACAGTTTAAAAAACAATATCCACTCACAAACTGTTTTACGCTGCCGCCTCGATACGCGTGTCATAAGCCTTCCCAGGCTAAATCACCATCCTCGGAACATCCGAACCTGTCCAAATCATACTAGAGGGTTACTAACCACTTCATTAACCTCTCATTAAAGCCCCCCAATTTTTCGGGATTTTTAAACGTATTTTTCATAGATTTTAACATTCGGACTCCCAACACTACCTCGAAACGATGTCCGATCGACATGAAACTAGTCCCAAAATATTCGTTACATGGAAAGGATGATTTCATATGTTGGCCACTTCATCCAGAAAAGCCCCACGGGCCCCCACGCACCACCCAAAGGAGCTGCGCGTGGGCTTCACGCGCCTACACCGGTTCACCTTCTCCTTCCTCGACTGAACTGGTCCAGACCGGTTCACTGGTCTACCGGTTCAACTGGACTAGCGTGACCGGTTTAGGCCATTTTCGAACCCTTTTTAACCTGTTTTCATCCCTTATTTCCACCAATCCTCTCTAATCTCTCCTAGGAGTTGTTTTATGCAATCAAATCAATGAAGACAATCCTAAATCCTAATTTTTCTTTAAACCATTAAAAGACCAAAATTCCAATCCATGTTTTGGGCATAATCAAGGGCCAAAACTACATCCTAGGGACTTTATTTAGCTTCTAGGAACCTTAAAAATAGGTTTAGGGCTTCGGTTTGGGTTTACCTGTCCATTTGGAGTTTTCGATCGGTTGCCACCGAAATTCCTCCACGACCATGTTCTCCTGCCTCCAGCCACCTTCAGCCATAAACTCGATCCCCATACGTCCACACAGCCACCAGGAACCCATCCCAACATTTAGAATCGATTAAAAGCTCCAAAACCCAAATCTTGAATTTTTTTTTAACCGAAAGCTTACCGTTCATGGCTTCGTCGGTCGACGCCGTTAACACCATCCTCATCGTCTCCCTCCACTCTCTCTTTTTCCTTCACAAGTCACATGCAAAGTAGGACGTTTTGAAGGTGTTTGTATGGATTATTTCTCACGGATTCACGGTTTTTGGTTCTCCTCCGCCGTGGCCACCGTCGTGGCTCAGGCCGTCCCTCAGCCTCACCGTTCTCAGTCCTTCACTCACGACCTCTAATGATCACAGAAGATGACAGGGCAGAGAGGTGGTGAGTGTTTGTTTAGAGAGAAAATGGAGGGAGTGCACGGGAAAGGAGGAGAGAATATGTGAGGGAAAAATATAAAATAATAATAATATATATTTTAATGCTAATGGTCCAATCACAACCAGATCAATGATTTAGTGGCAAGGACCAATGGAATGAGTGACAAGTGTCACTCATCCAAGGGTCTCACATTAATTAATTAGCCAATCAGATTTTAATTAATATTTATTTCGAATCCTGAAACGTACGTTCCCGATTTCGATCCTATGACCATAACTTTCCCGTTCGACTTCCAATTTCGACGTGCCGCCTGTCTACGTACTCGTAACGTCCCAATCTACGTAACGGTCCTCGGTCCTTGTATGTTTGACTTCCCGAGTCAAAATTCAACATTTTATCTCATTCCAGGGGCAAAATGGTCATTTTATACCGTCCATCCGAATTCACTCAACTATTCCCTGAGTAGTCATTCTAAATCCATAATTAATTAATATATCATACCGATATTCGGGACGGGTCCTTACAGTATTAATAAGTATATAACTCACTTCTTTTCTCCAAATACATACAAATTTTGGCTCTTCTGGGCAAGAGGAGGAGACAAGTTCTTTGGCTCTTTGGAGGGAAAAGTGTCAAGAGCTAATTAGTTATTTGGAGGCCAATAAATGAAAAATTCTATCCTATTATCTTCTTTAATCTTATTCGTAAGTTTATTTTTTCTTTGTCCTATCTCATTATTAATATTTTTTAATTTTGCTTCCATATATTAGGGATTTCTATTTATAAATTTAGATTTAGTGGGTTACTTGTTAGGATTTTGATGAACTCAAGTAAATTAATTAAGCTTTATGTTTTGTTAATTAATCAAATAATTTACTTAAGCACCCTATTTCATTGTTAATATTTTTTATTTTGCTTCTATATATTAGGGATTTGATATTTAAGAATTTAGATTTAGTGAGTTGCTTGTTAGCATTTTGATAAACTCAAAAAATTACTTAAACTTTACGTTAAGTTAATTAATCATAGATAACGAACTTGTTGAAAACACCGAAATATATTTGATAATTGATTGATATAGTGCCTTGAAAACTCGTACGGTACAATTTAAGTAGTTTTCTATTCAATTGCATTGCTTATTTTCGAGTTTGTTGTTTTTTCTTTGACTTTTTATGTATAACATGCATTTTGAGGAGTAAAGCTCATTACTTCCCCCATAACTAAGTAAGTGTATTTATTTTCCTTGTTATTAATAAAATTACTCGAACTGTCGAATTTTACTAAAATTTCACATTAAAACTTAGTTTAACTCATATTTAAATCCTGAGTTCGTAGCTGACTACAATTAGATATCAAATATAATATAAATGAATTTTTTTACTATTCATGCAAGTAAATTTTATTTTAGTCATTCATATCAATTCAATATAAAACTTCCAAATTTTTTTTTACAATGATATTAAAAGAAGAGATTACAATGTATATTGGGTATTATCCTCACTATTTACGATAATGAAATTTAAATATTCTTATATAATATAAGTAAATAAATTTATTTAGATTATAGGGTCAGAAATATCGGCACTTTCGCAGATATTTCTTTCGAAATATCGTGATTTTGGGACGTCGGCATCAAAACAAGGGGGAAGAAACTTCTTCCCCTAATATCCATGATTTTGCCAAAAATCGATACTTATCGGCGAAATTCACCGATATTTGATGATATTCACCGACATGGCGACATCTCAAACTCATAGCAATTCTCAAAAACCCCTAGGTTCTCGGAATCACTCATTTCCTCCCTCCGCACCGGATTGCTCTAATTCTATGGTGGTGGCAGCACGCACGATTAGCTGCGATTTGAGGAAATTCCAAAACCCGCGATCCGGAGGACGAAGCCAGCAGCTCCGGTTCGGGTCCCAGTTTCAAAACCGGCGGCGTCGAATCCAAAGAGTGAAGATCGTGATGCAGCCTCGGCTATGTAATCTTAGATCATACGGTTCAGCCTCGGCTCTGTAATCTGAGATCGTGATGCAGCCTCGGCTTTGCGACGCTGTCAAAGTACATCGAGAGCTCGAAGAAGAGCGAGGACTTCGAGATATTGTCGGGTCGGCTGGCGATGGTGGTTTTTATTGGAGATCAGCAACAGGATGCTTCAGGTATATTTCTTGTACTCTTCTTGAATCACACTTCACACACTAGCCTGTAAATTGAATTGGTTAGGTTGATCACAAGTAGAATAGGGTTTGATCTTGCTGATTTCGGTTTTGGAATAGATTACTGGATGTAGGAATTGAGAATTCTGCAATGATGACACAGTGCACACAATGTGTTTGATAAAATGTCTGAGCAGAGAATTGAATGCTAAACTGTGTTTCCTTTCTCAATCTGATTGTGTTCTCTGTTGTATTTCTTTCTCTTTTAATCTCTTTATATATGTGAGCCTTGTACAATTAGTTAGTTAGTTAGTTAGGAAGGCTGTTACAATTCAACAGCTCATCCAATTACAATGAGACACTTGGATCCTAAGCCTAGAAGCATGTGACAGCTAGCATTCCTCATCCTCCAAGTAATCCACTTTCCCCTTAACTGATTTAACTAACTTCACACAGCTCACATTCCACTCTTGGATCAGTTCACTTAGCTTAGGTTCCAACACTCCCCTCTAAGCTATGTACTGATCTAACTCCCAACATTCCTCTTAGGTAGACAAACCTACCCTTGGCCAGTGCCTTAGTAAAAATGTCAGCCAACTGCTCCTCTGTCTTGCAGTAGAATAGCTCCACTTCACCAGCCTGAATTGCTTCTCTAATGAAGTGAAACCGTCTGTGTATGTGTTTACTCTTCTGATGAAACACAGGGTTTTTAGGCATGGCAATTGCTGAAGTGTTGTCACATAGGATAGGAGTAGGTCCTGTCTGTTCTTCACCAAAGTCTTCCAACACAAACCTGAGCCACTTAGCTTGTGTGGTGGCCTCACTTGCACTAACATATTCTGCTTCTGCAGTAGACAGTGCAACACTGTTTTGCGTTACAGAAGCCCATGAGAAAACCCCACTGCCAAAAGAAAAAGCATACCCTGAGGTGCTTTTCATATCGTCCAGACTACCACTCCAATCAGAATCACAGTATCCAATTAGTGTAGCCTCATTTCCCTTCACATATTCCAGTCCATAATCCAATGTGCCTTGGATATACTTCAAAACCCTTTTTGCTGTTCCATAGTGCTTCTTAGAAGGGCCATGCATGTACCTAGATAGCAAACTGGCAGCAAACATGATGTCTGGCCTAGTTGCTGTTAAGTAGAGCAGACTGCCCACAATCTGTCTATAAACACCTTCATTTGCACCCTCTGAACCCTC
The DNA here is from genome assembly GCA_032719365.1 of Prinsepia uniflora. Taxonomy (NCBI): domain Eukaryota; kingdom Viridiplantae; phylum Streptophyta; class Magnoliopsida; order Rosales; family Rosaceae; genus Prinsepia; species Prinsepia uniflora. The sequence continues at coordinate 15,981,676 of CM064871.1, read as the reverse complement.
ATTTCTGCACAACCTGTCGTTTGTTGCAAGTGGTGTGCTTAGAGGCTTACATCCCTTCATTCCAAACCTCTCAAGAAGTGTCTGAGCATACTTCTTCCGATGAATGAACACAGACTTGTCAGTTTGGATCACTCCCATCCCCAGGAAGTGATGTAGTAACCCCAAATCAGACATTTCATACTTCATCATCATTTCCCTCTTGAACTCAGCCTTCAATTGGTCACAGTTTCCAGTGTAGACTATATCATCTACATAAATTGAGACTATTAGCATCCTCTCATTCCCTACTGTCTTCATGTAGAGGGTTGCTTCACTAAGACTCCTTAGGTAGCCACAGCTGCACAAATGTGCATCTATTTCTGCATACTAGGCCCTTGGGGCTTGTTTTAGTCCATATAGAGCCTTTCTCAGCCTGTACACCTTCTCAGGTTCTTTTTGAGCTTCAAAACCATCTGGTTGCTCAACATACACTTCCTCATCCAACCTGCCATTAAGAAAGGCAGACTTGACATCAAGCTGATAAAGCTTCCAGTTTTTCTGTGCAGCTAGTGCTAGGAGTGTCCTGATAGTATCCAGTCTAGCCACGGGTGCAAAGGTCTCATTGAAGTCTATCCCAAGCTTTTGGGAATAAGCTTTTGCAACCAATCAAGCTTTATGTTTCTGAATTGTTCCATCCAGATTGAGTTTGACTTTATAGACCCATTTAACTCCAATAACAGGTTTATCTTTAGGCCTGTCAACCAGCTCCCAGGTGGCATTCTTCTCAATCATTTCTATTTCTGCTTCCATTGCTTTTCTCCATGTCTTCTCCTTTGCAGCTTCTGCAAAAGTTTCTGGTTCAATGATGGACATGTGACATCTAGCATAGATGTCACTTATCCTTCTGAGTTTGATAGGAGTAGAACTAGGAGTCCCCTGATCAGTGCTTGTGTCTGTTGTCCCTGCCTGCTGCTGATCTGAATTCTGATCATCACCTTCAGATTCCCCAGATTCCATGTCAAAACATGCTGGTGTAGCCACAGTCACTTCACTGTTTGATTCCCAGTTCCACATCATTGCTTCATTGAAGATCACACTTCTAGAAACCATCACTTTCTTAGTTTCCATGTTGTAAACCCTGTACCCTTTCTCACAGGTTCCATATCCAACAAATACACACTTGATGGAGGCCTGATCTAGTTTCTGTCTCAACTGAGTGGGAATGTGTGCATAACACACAGATCCAAACACCCTTAGATGCTTTACACCAGGCTTCCTTCCACTAAACACCTCAAATGGTGTTTTCTCTTCAACTGCTTTTGTTGGACACCTATTTAGTAGGTAAACTGCTGTACTTACAGCTTCACCTCAGAACTCATAGGGCATTTTCTTGTCATGGAGCATGGCTTTTGCCATTTCAACTATTGTTCTGTTTTTCCTCTCAGCCACTCCATTCTGCTGAGGGGAATAGGCTACTGTTAGTTGCTTCTCTATCCCTTCTGCCTCACAGAATTCCACAAACTCAGTGGAAGTGAACTCTCCACCTCTGTCACTCCTCAACTTCTTTATTTTGTAGCCACTTTGTAATTCAACCATTGACTTAAACTTCTTGAATACGTTAAAGACTCCTGATTTGTATCCCAAGAAATAAGTCCAACACATTCTAGACAGATCATCAATAAATGTCACAAAGTACCTGTTTCCTGCCATTGTTTCTGTCTGCATAGGGCCACATACATCTGTATGTATTAGTTCCAAGGGACTTGAAGCTCTCCATGACTTCCCTTTATCAAAACTCTCTACATGCTGCTTCCCTGCAATGCAGCCTTCACAGGTTTCTTTGTATTCTGACAGCCTAGGTAGACCCGAGACCATTTGTTGTTTCTGCAGTGTCATCAAACTGGAATAGTTTAGATGACCATACCTCCTATGCCATAGCCAGGCATTTCCTTCAACTGTGGCCTTTCTTGCCACTGTGTTGACACAATCCAGGGACAGAGAAAAACATCTGTTCCCTAGCATTGGTACTGTGGCAATCATTTGAGTAAGTCCTTCATCTTCATAGATGTTCACCTTCCTGTTCCCAAAGGTCAGATGGTACCCGTGTTCCACCATTTGCCCCACACTGAGCAGATTTGCATCAAGTCCAGGAACCAACATTACCTCATGGATCTGCCTCTTGCCACTTCTTGTGTTTATCTCAAGAGTGCCCTTGCCTGTAGCTTGTACCAATTCTCCTGTCCCCATTTTGACTTTAGCTGTTAGGGATCTGTCAACATTGACCAACAATGACTCATGTGAAGTCATGTGGTTACTGCATGCACTATCAACATACCAGTCACCAACATCTTTTGATACTGAGGCTGAGTTGCATGCATAGAACATCACCGTGTCTTTCTCCTCTATAAGTCTAGCTTGATGAACTTCTGGTTTAGTAGTTACCTCAGTCTGCTTCTCAGAACAGTTTCTGGCTAAGTGACCAGACCTGTTACACTTGAAACATTTCTTCATTTTAAACCAGCAGTGTCCCCAGTGACTTTTGTCACAAATCTTGCACTTAGGAGTACTAGACTCAGCCTTTCCTGCTTCTGTGTTTTGGTGACTAGGTTTCCCAGAATTGACCCTCCAATTCTTGTAATTCTTTTGATTTTTCTTCCATTTTCCTTGGTGCTCACTTCCCTACCCTCTGAAACCCCCAGATTGTGCAGAGAAGGCTTTGTCCACATTGATACTTTCTTCTTCATGCCTTTCTAGTCTTTGATTAAAGGCTCTAATAGAAGCCACTATGTCTTCTACTACAATATTATCAAGATCTCTTGTTTCTTCAATGATGGAAACAATAGAATCATAGGACTTTGTCAAACTTATGAGTATTTTCTGTGCTAGACGTTTTTCAGGGATATCTTCTCCATATGTTTTCATTTGATTTACTACATCATATAGTCTAGACAGATATGAGTTTAAAGATTCATTATCTTTCATTCTTGTATACTCAAAATCCCTTCTTAAGGACTGAAGTTTGACAGCCCTTACCTTGGTATCTCCCCTGTACTCTCTCTTCAACAGATCCCAAGCACCCTTTGCTTTGTCTTCATTTCTGATCTTGGAGAAGATTGTGTCTACCACAGAGGTTTGAATCAATCCAAGGGCTCGAGCATCTTTAATGAAATCAGTCCTTGTTGGCTGACTGATCACAGCACCTTCTTCATTCTTGACTTCACTGAGTCCTATCTCTACATATTCCCAGAGATCCTGAGCCCTCAGAATTGTCCTCATCTTTATGCTCCAGAATTCGTAGTTGTTCCCATCGAACACAGGAGCCCGTAGCTCCCGTCCAGCAATTCCAGAACCAGCCATATTAGCTTCTTCCACAAGTCACGTCCCAGCAACAAGATCAGAGACCAACTAGCTCTGATACCATATTGGAGATCAGCAGCAGGATGCTTCAGGTATATTTCTTGTACTCTTCTTGAATCACACTTCACACACTAGTGTCAGGACCCACCCCGGTTTCACCCCGAAACCCGAGGTAAATCCCGCTCCCGTCTGACTCCCCGACACAACATCTAAGGAACACTCACTCGAACCCAGTCAAACGCAGGAGTAATTACAAAATATCCAAAAAATCCTTATCGTTTACAGAGCATAGCACTACAGTACAAGGAAAATAAAAACCGAGAAAGTACACGCACACAGAAGCCTTTACTCTACTCTGGGAACTCTCACGTCACTTCTATGCCTCGGACACTGCCTCGACGTCAAGACCCCGCGCTCGCTCCACAACCTGGAGGGCAAGTTAAAACAGAAAATGTGAGTGGACCAAAAGGCACAAAAGTTCAAAACCATTTTATAAGAAAACCGAGTTAAACCCTCCGTTTTGAAACCACATGCATAACCAACAGTTATAAACACATTTATAAAGGAATCATGCTTAAACATCATAAGAAAGAGAAACACTATAAAATATCATAAGAAACCACAACATGAAAACTGTATCATAAACCATAATCACCAAATCATCATTTTCCCGATCAAACCTGCTGGACCTATCCGAGTCTTTAAACTCCCGAGTCTTTAAACTCAATCTAGGCCTTATCATATCCGAGTCTTTAAACTCCCGAGTCTTTAAACTCAAGGCCTACGGGGGAAAATCAATATATATATATCCGAGTCTTTGAACTCCCGAGTCTTTAAACTCAATCCGGGTCTTTAAACCCAATCCGGCCGGTCCCCCGTCACATATATCCGGGTCTTTAAACCCAATATCCAGATCCAGCAAATCCAATCTCAAAACCATTTGAAAACCATCTACCAATCCACATCCAAACCCGAATCCGAAATCACTGGTCTGAAGCCTTTCCGGCATCCAGAACCGTCATTCCGAACCCAAATCCGGAGTCCACTTTCCAACTTTACACCAAAGTCCAATGGTCAATTTCGATTTCAAAACCAAAACCTTGATTCTCACAAGCATATTCCAAAATCCCTTGAAATCCCGAAAACATTTCCAAAATTACCCTTTTCTCGAAAAGCGTGCCAAAACCGTATTTTTCTCGAAAAACGTGTAATAATGCAAAACCAACCAAACATATTCGATAAACATAAAATCCTGATTAAAACCATAAAACCATTATAGAAAGCAGTTATGCATGTTCAAGTTTAGAGAAGGGGTCCACTCACAGTACTGAGCCCTACTCGCGTCCCGAACGTCCAGCCCGTTCCTCGGCTTCCTCGGGAAATCCCGATCCTGTCAAACACCGTCAAATTACGTCACTAATACGTCTACAAACACTCACCTAAATGCCCTCAAAAATCCCCGGACCGAAGACTTAAAACCCCGGGACCCTACACCTTCACCCTCGCAGAACTACACTCAAACGACTTCCGATTGACCCGAAACCAACTCCATTGAACTCACCATGACTCCTAGACCAAAAGTCATGTTGACCGTTTTCCCCATCGCCGCCGCACGCGCCCCCACGCGCCGCCCAAAGTGGCTGCGCGTGGCCCTCACGCGCCAGCTACAGTGCCGTCTTCAACCCGTGCTGAACCGGGTTCAGTACAGTGGTCTGCACTCAGACCGGCGTACCTGGTTCTTCCTCCTCCGTCCACCAAAACGGTTCCTTTCTTCACCAACTGCATCGTCCAACCTCACTCTAAGCATTCCCATCCTCCAATCACCTCGACACAGCCTCAATCCCGTCGACTAAAGCTCGAAACCAGACGGCCAACAACCCCTGTTTCACGATCCAGCCACCCAGCTCACCACCCTTCACGGTGGCTTCACCAAACTCTGCCCTGAACCTCACTGATCCTAACCCAACTCACCTAGACCTTCGACTCAACCCCAATCGTCACGACTTACCGTTCGAAGTTCACTGCCGAAACAGGGTAAAAGAGACCCATCTTCGACTGAGCTCCGCCGTGTACCTCCCCGTCACGGCGACCAACCTAGTCGACGCCTAGGACTCTCCTGAACCTCGCCCTGACCTCCAATTCCCTCGACTCTCACCCTAGACCCACAACTTCCACGTTGAACCTCAACGGAAAACAGAGTACCGAAACGGGGATGAGGGAATTACCTGTTTCCTGCTGCCGCCGTGAGCTCCTCCTGGGCTGGTCGACTCCTCGCAACCCGCACGACACCACCACGATCTTGTTGCACCGTGCACGGCCACCGCACCACCACAAGCCCTCAATCTTCTCTGTTTTCCCCCCTGAGTTCCTCTCTGGTTCCCGTGGCTCCCCTCTCGCACACACCACGATTTCTCACCTCCCAACCATCTCAACTGCTCTCTCCCACTCTCTAATCTCCCTCACACGCTCACAACCTCACCAGCCACCACAATCAGCCTTCCAATTCTCTCAATTCCTACCCTCTGTTTCTCTCTGTGTCGAGTAACACACACACGAGCACACACGGTTGCACCCCAAATAATGGAACCGCGTACACACCAGAGAACCCCCCAGAACCCACTACACACTTGCCACATGTCACCATCCTCCACTCTCTCTCACCAACTGGCTCCATCCCAGCCGTCCATTCTTTTCTTCTGTGCACAAATCCCAATGTGCCACAATGACCAAAATACCCTTCTTTTTAACACATTTTTACGGTTTTACCGAAACTTCCTAGACCCGTAACTCTCGCCTCGTAAGTCCGATGAACACGTGCCGCCTGTCATCGAACTCAGGACGACAAGAACTATCTAACCATCCTAGGTCAACCTACCAAAACCCGATTATTCAAAAATTCAACTTTCCCCCCTATTTTTCCAAAATTACGGTTATGCCCTCAACCTTCCGAACATCACAACTTCCTCCTCGGATGTCGGAATCGGGAGTGCCACCTGCCTAAGGATTCGTAACGTCCTCAACTACGTCCTGGTCACTAGTCAATCTCAAATTGACCACCCGAAATAAAAGTCAACATTTCTGCCCGACCCAGGGGCAAAATCGTCATTCTAAGTTCCCGGACCCCTCGGGACCACCTAACCCCTGATTAACCTTACTAATCACACCTTAATCACTCTAGAAATCCCGATTCTCGGGACGGGTTGTTACACTAGCTTGTAAATTGAATTGGTTAGGTTGATCACAAGTAGAATAGGGTTTGATCTTGCTGATTTCGGTTCTGGAATAGATTACTGGATGTAGGAATTGAGAATTCTGCAATGATGACACAGTGCACACAATGTGTTTGATAAAATGTCTGAGCAGAGAATTGAATGCTAAACTGTGTTTCCTTTCTCAATCCGATTGTGTTTTCTGTTGTATTTCTTTCTCTTTTAATCTCTTTATATATGTGAGCCTTGTACAATTAGTTAGTTAGTTAGTTAGGAAGGCTGTTACAATTCAACAGCTCATCCAATTACAATGAGACACTTGGATCCTAAGCCTAGAAGCATGTGACAGCTAGCACTCCTCATCCTCCAAGTAATCCACCTTCCCCTTAACTGATTTAACTAACTTCACACAGCTCACATTCCACTCTTGGATCAGTTCACTTAGTTTAGGTTCCAACAGTTTTCGCAGCAACGGTATCGATGGAGGTGTTGACAGGAAATTCGTTGTTTGGGAAGGTGGAGGTGGAGGGGATTGCCGAGGCGACAGGGGTGTGTTTGGGTGCGATGAGTTTTGCCGCACATGTACCTGCAGGTTGTCGATGAACCTATATATACTTCCTTATTATTATATTATATGGGTGCCTTCTGCAATGAATTAATTATTCTTCTTTTCCTATTTTCTGATGATCGATTCGTATATTTTGGAGATTTACAAACTAATTAAGCCAACGCAGAGGCTGCAGAGAGATCGATGGTAGGTTTGAGCATTACTAGTGTGGCGGTTTCTTTATTTGGTTATGAGGTTTGAGCATTATTATTATTATTATTATTATTATTATTATGCTAATGCATGCTTTGATCTCTTTGTTTATAATTCTTATTATGAAAGACTTCTAGAGAGACGATTTGGGCATTTAGACCGAATTTCCGTCATTTTTGTTCATCGTAAACGATATCGATATCGATACCGATATTTGAGGCGAGATATCTGTAAATTTGACTAGCGATATATCCGTCGATATCGATATTTTCATCTTGGTTATAAGACTAACATGAAATTTCCGAATTTAAATAATTCATTTCGCACATACTTATCTTCTTTACTATTTGTTATGGTTCAAAACTGAAGAGCATGAGAAAGAGGGAAAAAAACAGGAGATAGCGAGTGAGCTGGTGCGCATGATACTGAAACCCAGAGAACTGCATCAGTGGTGAAGGCTGGTCCCCACTGCTACTAAAGAAATAAAAGAACGCCCCGTCATCGAATTTGTCCACATATTTTTCTTTTATAAATTTAAATTGTATTAAATAGCAACAAGAAGCTAAAATAGAATTTTGCGGTATTGTCTTCATATTGTTGTTTGGGCAATTGGGTTGGGTTCAGACAAATTTTGTTCGATGTTTTACTTTTTTATTTATTTGCTATGAATTTTGATTTTCTCGGACACATCTTATATATGTTTTCAGTTTTATTATTAATTATTATAATATGTCTTGTTTTTAAAATATAATAAAAAATACTAATAACAATTCATATTATAATATGAAAAATTAATAATGGAATTATTGTGCTCATATTCTCCATCCCTATTTACTTATTGTGCAGACGGCGGGTGATTGAATCTGATATTCTTTGATGTCACCCGAAGAAACAGATCGGCCATCACCTCAAGGAATTATCGAGCATTCAATGGTTGTAAGGTTCCAATCATAAAATCCATTATGGCTACTAAATCCAAAACACAAAATATTAAATAGGGTTACCATCATGTTAATTACTAATTAATTTTTTCATAACACACCTTTTTATGTCACACTCTAAAAGCTTGGTTGATATCTTTCTATGAAAACTATCAAAGACAAAAATTTGAGTTCAAACAAATGGGCCATTACATTAATTCAATTGCGCATATATAAACGAATAGAGACATTAATTATTGTTTCATTAAAATCTTGTTGAATTTATGTTGGAAGAAAGAGCAATTTCATAATTTCTTTCTTTCTAATGGCAATGACTAGCTAGTGGTTGTGGTTGGTGGTCTCTAGGCCAAAGTTCCGTAATGAAATTATGAGAATTGAAAATAGGTGATGGCTGACTAATGGGATCCCCACTACCATCTATCACTAGAAGAATTTGATGCATGCGGCTAGAGACGACCATTTCTGATGTGCACTAAGATTTTTGTGCATCAAAATTCTTCCCTTCTATGGTTTTCTCTAATTTGCTCACTTAACTTCATAGATTATGACAAATTGACTATGAAATATGGTTCACAATTTCCCCACCACATCATGACCATTAACTATTATTTTATTAATATATTTAAATTTATTACACGGTTATTTATTAGACAGGAGAATACTCATGTACGAGAATGGGTAATGTATCATTTTTTTATATAACAACTTTTCCTTAGTTGATTTAATTTATGAGTTAGATGAGATTTGTTGCTTGATTTGGAGGTATGTGAGTTTTTTTTTTCATTTTGTTTCTAAAATTCCTTACACATCTTGAGTAAATGTATAATTTAACGTGGGTGTTAATATATTAAAAAAATTTAGCAATAAAACTAAGTACAATAATAATTATCTCCGTATATGAAATGTGATGTTGTCTAAGAGCACGTCTAGCGCACTCAATCTTACTCGACCAAAGCACAAAACATCCCATAGCCTAGGGCTCAAACTTTCTAATGGGGTGGGCTAGCTTGGACTGGGCAGGGCCAAAAGCAGAGGCTGGGCCGGTTCTAGTCTCTCCCTTTGCTTGGGATGGGCTGGTGGCAGCCAATACGGAGCTGCCACATGTCAAATATTGTATTTTTTTATCTTTCATATTTTATATATTTATATATTTATCAATTTAAATTAATAGTTGTATTTTTTTATTAGACTTACAATATTGTTAGTATAATTTAAATTTTATTTTTGGTAAGTTTAAAAAATTTATAAAATAAAATTTCTTCATTATGATAGTGTTTAATTATTATTTTTTATATCTATATAAGTTAAGTAGGATAAATAAAAATTAAGTTGTCTTTCATATACATTATATGAATATTTCTACATTATTATAATTTCCAAAAATTTAAATTTTTGTTCCTTGCCCCTCCCTATTAAAAACACAGCAAACAGTTTGAGGCAAAATATCATAAACAGTAATATTTAAAGGGCTAAATCTTGCTTCTAACCTTTACGTTTAGCTCCACCACTAGACATGCTCTAAAGACCTTGAAGTACAAATCTTATAGCACCTCAAATCTTATAACAATTTGGCAACTTAAACGACATAATTTAAGAGAATATGGACATGTTTAGTGTCTTCTTAGGCTCGTCAATCTAATTAATAACATTACCTTCAATCTATCCTAACTAGTATTCCCTCCACAGGGAATATTCAAATATTCAAACTTTGTAGCAGGGATTAGTGGGGGCCAAACCGAATCTAAAATTGGGTATAGGCATGTGCGGGGTGCACAAATTTTGGTCACTGAAATGAAGAAAGCTGAGAAAGCTGGGTTTTTAAATTTTGGTTGACAAAAGACAAACAATCTGTGTTTTTTGAGGCTCGTTTTTCAAATGAAGCCGACCAACAAACCTGTTGAAAAATGAAGCCGTTTTTGTCTGCCCTCTGTTATTTTTCAATACCTAAACGATTCACACACAACAATCTGTGTTTTTTGAGGCTCGTTTTTCAAATGCCTGTAGACTTTCATAGCATTTGGGCTCGATTGTGACGTCCAAAAAAAGATATTATTGATGCAGAAGAACCTAACACGAAAAGAAGAAGCAAGCAAAGGATGTTTTTAGATGCACAAAAATGTCTGTATATCGGGTTTGTAAATGCAAAAGCTCGGAATACGAATATAAATGCACATGTTGGTTCAGTGGTTAGAGCGTTCCCAGGTCCAGTATGTTCCCGGCTAGTCTTGGATTCGATTCCTTCCGAGTTAAATCTTGATTGTGTCTATGAGTGTATTGTAACGCATGTGTGAGTCTTTCGAGCTCCCGATACAGATTAGTCTTTAATTGTCAATTTTAAAATACTGCATACCAATACTAAAAAAAATTAAAAAATATAAATTTTTGACTATTGGAAAAATGAGATTTTATAGTATAAAGGCCCAATTTTTGAAAATGGGTCAACAGTGAGCCCATATTTTTGATAGGGCCAATATAAACATAAGCTTCAATTCCAAAAAACAAAAAAGGCCCAAACTTCAACTACAAAGAATGTAATGTAATTGAAGTCTTTGGGTTTGATTCTCGTTCTCACTTGTTTGTTCATTTGAAGAGTGGAGTGTGAGCTGCAGCAAAGAAAAGGTGTTTTATCTTTTCATTTGTCTGCCTTTCCACGTGCATGAACATGGACAGTGGTCACCTAAATCTTCAAATAAATGAAACAAATTGAACTAAAATCTAAAGGAAAATAAACCACTCCACGAATTGGGCTTTCTAGGGATAGGGCCGGAAGAAGGCAATTGGAAAATTGGGATTTCTAGGGTTAGGGCCGTGGGAAGGGCGAATTGGGGTTTCTAAGTTTTGGGTCAAGAAAAGGCAAAGTGTGAATTCGGGTTTCCGGGGTTAGGTCGGAAGAACGCCAAGGAGAAGGAAAAAGGAGGGAAATGCAGGCTTGCCTAATTGCACTTTGAGTTACGGTCCAAAGTTTAACGGGACGAACATTATTTTACACTTCAAAAAAAATTCAATTTCATTATTTTACATAATGTGATTTTGAAATCAGATCAATTTACTCCATCTGCATATTACAATAATTAAATTATAATTTAAATTAAGGGTATTTTTGGTATCAATTAAATTTTTTTACTCATGTTATTTTTCATTAAGTGACTAATTAATTTGATTTACTTACTCTTTCAAATTAGTGTATTTAAACAAATTATAAGAGCATAATTAATTAAACTTAATACAAGTGCAAATGTAATGCCCTTATAGTTTGAGACCTAATCATCCATTTTGATGTTGATCTCTAAATTTTGAGGTTTAAAATGATGTTTGCCCTAGTTTAAAGTATACGGCAAGTTAAAATGTGCATCTGCAGTAGACAAGGAAGCAAAAACAGAAGAGAAGTCTCTCATTTAAGTCAAAGGAAAAACTACACATGAAATTGATCCACTAGTATATTCCAGCAAGTAAGCTGCCTTAGAAATTTGTTGTACAGACCTTACAAGTTATGTTTTTGAAATTTGTACAAGAAAACAGTAAGACAAGAACCACACTTAGAAGCCAATCCTTGTTATTATGCACCTTTTGTTCTAATAATGGTCTCCTGACTCAATTATTTATATGAATATTATAACGATCCAATTATTCATTTTTTTTTCGACCAAACCAGGATTGATATATAAAACCACTGGCGGAAACAGGGTCCTGCAAAATTGGTAGATTCTTTTTTCTTTTTAAATATATATTTTTTTGTTTCCTAGATAAGGCTAGTTGTTGACAGTGCTACTCAAATCCAGGACTGAATGGGGTAGCTGCATTTGAAAGAGTTCACTCCACTGATGTGAGCAAAGATGTCTGAGGAATCAACCAGATCCTCTTCCTCTTTCACAACTACCTGTAACAATATATGCACGACTTATGTCAGATCATTGTCGACTATTTCAATGTGCTAATAACAATGTAACAAGTATTTACTTCATCATCTTCGTCATCTTCGTGATTGCTGCTAGCCGGCCTATGCGTCTCTCCAAAGTCATCATTCTTTGCAAATCTTCCTCTGACTCGAGGTCTGCTGTCCGCTAGGGTTTTGCGGCAGGCATACTGCATTTATTTTGTTTGCTTGCGCTGTAAGTAATAAGGTATACTATATATATATATATAACATGATGTTTATGACTAATTAGAGAGAGAAAATGAACCTTGATTTTCTTGGTGAAATTCCTCTCATTTCTCTTCTTCATGTACCTGTGGATCTTCTCCTTCCTCTCTTCAACAGAGAGCTTTCCTACTTTAAAATTCGGGTCCTCTGCTATCGGAATCTCTGTTGCCAAAGAAGTAGAATTCCCAGCACCATTCACCAGCTGTTGACTCTCAGCATTAAGTGCCTTTTAAAGATCAAAAAGGTGAAGAAGATAACACCAGAAGGAAAAAAAAAAAGTTGCAAAGAAATATTAACATCAGTCTCTCTAATGCAGAACAAACTAAGAACTTATACCCTAAATCAGAATTCACAGAAGATGAACTACTGAATCTTCCTAAATCCGGAAATTCTAGTTCTTTAATCAACTGACATAAGCAAACTGTGAAGTGCAGAAGGAGAGAAGTTGCTGAAAATTATTTCCATTGAAATTTTGTCTTTTTTCATATAGAAGCAGAAGGGTGAGCTCCATTTACTTTTACTCTTCATTCTATATCGCGTATCAAACTTACTTCTTGATTGAATTAAACCGTTTAATGGATGTTTTCTTGTGAGAAAAGAAAACAATCATTCCAAAAAATTTTAATTTCTCTAATCAAGCACACAAGTACTACAGAGATAAGCTTAAAAGGATTAGTATACCTGAAGATCTTCGGGGTTGAAAACCCGCTGAAGTGATTCAGGGCAGAAAATTCCACCATTGTCACCCTGATAGTCCAAATCTTGTGGTTGCAGTTCAGAGGACATAAGAATGCTGCCGGTGAAAATTCCAGCGCTGTCAGCGGATAATGCAGCAGGGTTTATAGCCCCAGGTGGCATGTAGGGTCCAATTGCAGGGCCAAGAAAAGAGCAAGGAGAAGAAGGGTTCAAAGGCAAATAAGAAGGAACTGAAGACAAGCAATCCTCTTCGAATGACAATGGAGCCGGCATGAGAGGCACCACAGGCTCAGATGGGTACTGAGAAAATCCTTCAACAACAGAATCTGGTAATGAGGGTTCAGGTGGTGGGACCGAGGCGAAGTCGAATTGGTCTTGTTGGGGTACAATAAATGGAGGGACGGAGAAAGGAGGGGACGGAGAGAAGTCAATTGAAGCTGAGATATCATTGTCAATTTCCTCTTGTGTGTCAAAGATTATGGAGAGATTGCCACTGTTGTTGTGGGGGGTGGTGGTGGTGGTGGTGTTTGTGCTGGCGGCGGTGGTGGTTGTATTGGTGCTTGTGGTGGTTGCGGTGGTGGTTGTGCTAGTTGTTGTGGGGGTTGGGGCAATTGTAGTGTCAGTATTATTGCCATTTGTGTCCTGGTAGGGATTGAATTTGGTTTCTAAATCTGGTGGAAGTGAAAGATTCCTTGGAAAGGATGGGTTTTCTTCATAGCAGCAGTTCGGCGAAGATGTGACCTCGGAATTCTGTAAGGTCTCTTGGAATAATTCCGGGTCGCAAAATTCGAAAATTTGAGCAGAAATCTGGCTGGAAATTTCATCCTGCAAAACAACAAAGAGCAGTTGAAATTAATTTTCATAGTTTTGCAGCTAATAAATTTTTTCTTTCTCTAACATATTTGATACATGTTTTATATATAGCAACCTCTGTCACAGTCTGTTTTTCTCTTTCTAAATGCATGAAACAAAGCATATAAAAGATGAAAGTTCGAGTGAAAAGAGTGGGACGATTTTCTATGTCTTGGATGTGGATTCTATGGAGAAAGCTTCCGTGACTATATATATATATATATATATATATATTACACATAACCTGTCTAAAAAAGACGGTATGGTGGTGGATTTTTGTTGTTGCAAAGTAGAAAAATGATGTGCATTTGTGGTCCATGTGGCATGCAGGAAGAAAGTTACCCAAACGAAGCTAGAAAACAATGAAACAAACGAACAAGGAACATCATGGTGTGTTAGTTTTGCTCAAGATATAGAAAAACGAACTCAGTAGGAACCAAACAATTCGAATTTAAAAGCACTTGAAAGAACCAATTATGTTATCCATGTGAAATGCTTGGGTTTGTCACTAGGGCTTTGCCTTTAATCATCTAAATGCAAAAAGAATCAAGATTAGAAAAGCTTTTAGGAGAAGCAAAAAAAGCCAATATTCCTCCTCCTAATTGGACGAAAAGTCCGATAAAAACCCGGGTAGGGAAATTCGGGATGGGAATGCTTGGAGTCATGGTGCCCTAAGAGTCTAGGACAATGACAATTTTGTAGGTATTTTTGGAAACAAGATTTGAAAAATATCTGCCAGGAGTGTGTATGTGAAATAGGCTATTGAACAGGTTAGACGAATGGTGGCACAAATTTGATGGGGATTTACTTGGTGCATCTTTCTATTTTGAGTAAAATGCCTTAATCCCCACGAACAAATTCTCTGGGAGTTTGGAAGTTGAAGCAACTCGAATTCATTAGAACAAGTTGTAATGGATAATTATTTTTCTTATTTTCTTATTTTTATTTTTATTCGAACTCGTTGTTTTGAAACTCTCAACATTCTGAATACTGTCTAAGAGCAAGCATGTGAGGATGAAGATGAATTTTCTGGTTATTGGAGATGTCATAATCAAGAAAAAAATTTCACACACGGCTGGGGAGATAGAGATGCGAAAGGAATTTGAGATAGGTTAAAGGGCATATATTGAATTGAATTCAAACCCGGAAAGAGGTGAAAGAGAAAGGTGATATGTATGGAATTCCTTTCTCGAAGCTTCACTCAAGCAATTGGGCCAAGAATTTTTGACTAAAAAAGAACATCAGCATTGAACAAAACCGAAAACAAATTAAAAAAAGAAAAAAAAAATCGGAGAATTTGAAGAAGATGAATTCGCCTTAGGAGTTGGTCAAGAACAGAACATGGCTACGCATGCATGGAATTTGGATTTTTCGTCTAAAATTTGGAATAGCTTCCGAAAATCATTCACCTCAGGACTAATTCTCAATAACCCATTTGCAGAAACACAGTTTCAGGATCAAACAAAACGCAAGTAGCAGAATGATTCATTGAATTGATTATTCATTAACACTAATGCATGCATGGATGAAGATCGAAGAGAGAGCTTTACATGCATAAGAAAATGATAATTAGAAAAATGAATTCAAGATCAAAAATGGGAATTAATTAATTAACCTGCTCTTGCTGCTGGTGCTGCTGAATCACATGCTGCAACATGATTCCAATTCTTTCTTTTTTTTTCTTCTCCTTTCTGGGTTGGGCAGGTTTCGCGAAACGAGCTTGAGTTAAATTAGCAGAGCAAAACAATCAGAGAATGTAGTAGTAATATCAATTCGAAATAATTAAAATATTCCACATGCATATTCTGCTCCTCCACGCGAGCCCTGTTCTTGGCGATCTCGATCAAACGGTGAGTGTTCCAGGAGGAACCAGTGCAGTACGGAATTAAAGAGATGTCATGCAGTCCATAACCAACGAACAAAGCCAATTCGTCACGACAACAAACAAAGAGGGACAATCAAAACAGAAAAAAACCGAAAACAAAAAGCCGAACGAGGAAATAGAAAAGAGGAGAAAACAAAAAAAAAACAGAGGAGGATTAAAAAAAAACAAAAAACCAGAGTCAGCTAAGAAAAAGGAGGGTGTGGGGTGGCGTAAGCGGAGTTAAAAAACTTATATATAGGTGGGTACGTTGTGGGGTCTGTCCGTACTTAGCCGCCAAGCTGGCGATGGTCAACACGAGGGACGCGGGGGATCGCAAGTTCGAGGTCCGTACAGGGCGTGGCACTGAAGGTGAGCCCGAGTCCAGGAGAAGGGACACGTGGCGAGCTGGATCAGGACTCAGGAGGGAGGGAGGGTGACCTGGCTAGTTAAATGGATATTGTTTGCATTGGATGAGGGGGCCGAGGTGGCATCGAGTCCCTACTGTTGGAGCAGAAATTGGTTGACCTAGCCCTTCTTCGATCTGCCTGATTTTCTTCAATGTTGTTTGTTTCCCACGGTATACGCAATTCCTTCACGGTATGTTGTTTGGGTAGTGCAAACGTAATAATACTAGTATATATATATATATATTTATTTATTTATAATTGAAAGGGTTCAAAAATGTTTATATGTAAATGAATTTTTTTTTTTGAATTATTCACTTTTGTTTTTCTTTCTAAATTAAGCAATATTAAGAATAGGTCATTTTGTTTATATTTTCTTTCTCTGTCACTGTGGAGTCGGATTCTCTAATTCTGATTAAGTATCTCTCTGGAAGTATTGATTGTGGAAACTGAGAAGTCTTTCCTATCTTTTCTCAGATCTGGTCACAGCGATCCCACTTTGAACATATCCGTTTTGGGTGGTCCCACCGAAGTACAAATAAGGTAGCCGATAACTTAGTCACTCAAACGCGACAGAGAATGTGCAGGGAAGTCTGTATCGACCGTCCTCCATCATTTTTAGTGCTTGTTTTAAACAATGATGGACTTTCATGTCCCCCTAGTTAAGTTTTGTTTTTTCGGGACTAGTTGTGGACGTTTTATGATATGCCATGCGTCTTTACTTCCGATCCCCTTTCTAAATTTTTTCCTGCTCTGGCTTTCTTTTCAGCTTTCTCTTGTATTGTTTCTGTTTTGCTTTCTGAATGAAATTTTACTTCCTGATCAAAAAAATTGAATATGCATTGTAAGCTATCATGTTTTTATTTTGAGGTAAAAATACTCTCTGCACACCGTCAACTTAACCTTGCACCAGAAAATACTTTAAACTCAAGCTGTAACTCACCAGGACGGTAGATACTTAAGGCCTAATAAATTGAGAAACGAAGAAAAATAAATTCATCTTTTTATAAGAGTAAAATGAGATGACTGCAATTAGGAAGCTAGTAGGTGAATAAGGAATAAAATTGGTGCAATGTCTGGAATTAATACGCTGTGGATAGCGATAAAAGTTAAATCCATTTGGACAAATATCCAAAATAGTAATAATTCATGGTGCATTATGCACAAACTCTCTAAAGAGGGCCGCATTATACTGTCAGCGCATAATTAAGTCGGAATTCGAACTCACTTTATTTTTTATCTAATCAAAAGTGAAGTATGCATTTTTTTTTTTCATGTATTGACAACACAGTTCATTTTTTATCTAGTCAAAAGTGAAGTATAATTTTATTTTTTTCATTTATCGAGGTTGGAATGGAAATTATACAAATCAAATATTAAAAATTTCACTACATAAAAATTAAAATGATTATTAAATCAGGTAAATAAAACTATCGCTAAATCATTAATATTCTGAAAGTGAAAGATGAATCAACTTCAAAAGCTTAAAGCATAACAAGATGTGAAATATACAAGTAAAATCGGGAGAAAGAAATCTCTATCACTTTGTTGGAAGCTTGCTGGTGAATGGTGATAATGTTTGCAATAATAACTGCTGTGAGAATGTCACGAGAACCCAAAAAAGAAAAAGAAAAAAAAAACTAGTCTTGAAAGATCAGCTTAAACGTTTAGAAACTAAAACAATGTATGAGATATATATATATATCTGGAACTTATATATATCTCAAAAAATTTAAAATAAGAAACTAAAACAATGTATGATATATATTAAAATATGGAAAAAAATATTACCCGATTTTTTGAATTTTATACTAATTTAATTATCGTACATAAACTTTATTATTAGTAGCAGATGTTCAAAACTATGTCTCAACGTCGTTCTTCTTTAAATTTCTCAATAATTTATATAAAGAATAAAGATAAAATTATCGTATCAGGTGTGTTAATTTAGCATAAGTTGTTGAGAAAATTAAAAGGCCAAAAGTTAGTCCTTGCACGTTTAGACATAGTTTAATTAAGGACATCTGCTACTAATAATTAAATTTAAGAATGGTAAATAAAATTAATGTAAAATTTAAGAACTGACAACTATTTTCTTAATATTACCATGGTAAAAGTTAAAATAATGTTCCATGTGATATAGTCTTAATCATTGACTAAGTTCCAAAATGCTTCTCAATCTCAATATATGTAATATCTATCATCTATATGGATGGAGGATGGCTTTGGAATGAATTGAACAGTGTTTCAATAATGAAAGGTGGATCCTATATGAATAGCATTTTTATGAGATGGACGTGCGCGCAACATCATATGCTCGACCCATAATGCAGTGATGCTCAACTGCTCATGATCAATGATGGATTGATCATTGATAGCAGTCAATTTAGGCTAGAAGCTACAATTCCATTCCAATCGAGAATAACATCGACAGATTAGTATATGTAGTCAAATTTTATGTTTTCTACCATGTGGATAACAATTCTCTTTAATATCTTTCTTTTTTTTAAATTACGAATATCTTAATTTTTTTAAATATCTTAAAATTTTAACTTTAACCTTTTAATAAATATCACTTGCTAGTATTACGTTTGACGGCGGGGTTAAAACTTAGGCTGGCAATCTTAACTCTTAATTATATTTGTCGATTATTTTCCACTTATATACCAGTTAGATACCACATAATTACATAACTAGAAACTTAGAAACTTATGAACATTGTTGATGCAGAAATCGTCTGGTCTCGTAAAATTCCTTTTTGATCCCTATACACGAAAATCAAACGGGGTTAAGATTGAATTCCGGAGGGGCGGGGGTGTGGTTCAACCGTAAACACTCTGATACTTAAGTCAGTTTTCTGAGGGAGAATAATCTGACCGAGTGTTTGTAGAAGTTTTTGATTACATCTAGAAGTGAGATGAGACCTTCTATTTATAGTGAAGCCTTGAGAGTTACTGGAACGTCTCATTGGTTGAAGGGAAAGTATTAAATAAGTGATTGTACCGAGTGTAATCACTTATTTATTAATAAATAAATAATTCGCTGGGAAGTTATTTATTGATTATATTGATATGATCATTTAATATTTTTAGCTGGTAAATATATTAAATTAATGCGGAGATCGTAACATGTCGATGTCGATTTTACCAAGGGTAATATTGACATTATGGGAATTGTTGGCCATGTGATAGCTCCAAAATACCCCGGTAACTTATGGTTCCACAAATGCCCCCACATCGCTTAGGAATTCGAGGAATCCTAAGAGATGTAATTTCCTTGTGGTTCCAGTAAATTACGTCTTAATATTTTTATGTGGGAGTAAGACTCCTCTTTCTTGGATGTAACTGGAGATTGACCTCGACCTTGTCCTGAAAGGAATTTTTTGGGCTTGTAGTCCTGCTTTGAGTTGACTTTGCGAGCCCGATTAACCACTAGGGTTTGCTTAATTTTCTTTACTTAAATGAGAGTATGTGACTCTTATTTTTATAAAGAAAAATAAAACCTAATACTGTTTTATTGTTGAAGGAGGCAGCTAACGTCATTAGCTGTTGTGGTTGAGAAAAATGGGAGGACCCCACGCATCAGTAGATGTCGACTGGTAGGTGGAAGAGGCACTGTCAGTGTGCAGGACGGGACATGGGGGTCCGCGCGGCAGGTGGTGGCTAACGTCAGCATCAGTTGAGCTGCAGAGGTGAAGACGCATCTCACCGCGCGGGCGTGTTGACGTCTTAGGCGAGTGACGCTGTCGGCAAAATGTTGACTTTTTGATTGGGCGGTCAAACGGACTTTGACCAATGACCGTGAAGTAGTTAGGGACGTCACGAGTTCATAGACAGGTGGCACGTTCGATTCTAACATTCGAGAAAGAAGTTATGACATTCGGAAGTCCAAGGGCATTTTCGTAATTTGGACGAAGATGGGAAAATGTTGACTTTTTGAACGGGCGGTCCGATGGCCGAGGGCCGAGGACCGTTAGGAAGATCTTGATACCCCGAGTCCGTAGACAGGCGGCACGCGTCAATCGGAGTCCGAATGACCAAGTTACAGGTCTGGATGCGTGAGGGGCAATTTGGTAATTTTCTGCACAAGGGCAGAATAGTAATTTCACAGGGGTACTGTTTGATCAGGGACAACCATGTGTGGGCAACATGATCAGTGCACGAGGGTGGATTGTTTATATGGCAAATTGATGGGCTGAAGAGTTATTTAATGATGTGGGAATTGTTTAATCATGTATGAGTGTGTTGAGTGGGATGCATGAGAATGTGGGCAGTGCACTCCTTGCTGTTGTGTTTCTGAAACGGGAAGAAAAGCAGAGTGCTTCCCACGCGTGATCAGCCTTTCCAGGGCCCAATTGAGTGGATTTGTGAATGGGAAAGTGTTTAAGGTGCTGAGAGAAGGATTCTAAGATTGAGAAATGAAGAAAGGAGTGAAAATGGTGAGGGAGAGTTCAGAAAACCCGAAACTGGTCTTTGATAAATTCAAATTTGAAATTCAGTTTTAGGCCAACTCATGCCTAATTAAGGTTCGAATAAGCTTTCTGGAACTTTAATGAGTCGATCCAAATCAAGTGTGGCCATTTTCGAAGCTCCTAGAGCCATGGACGGACGAGGTGGATGGCCGGAAAATTCGAGCTTAGAGTCGTGGTGATTGAGGTGAGTTCTGGTGAAATTAATTGTGAAATCATTCTTAGTGTGAGTATACGAAGCTTCCTAACTAATCAATTGAAAGAAAACGGTGCCTGTGTTGTGAATTGGAACTTTGAACCCGAATGAGACTTGTGTTCAATTAAGGTGGTTGTAGGCCGCGTCGACTTGAATGGTTGACACAGACATCTAATTCAACGTGTTACGAGTCTATCTGGGTGATCAATTGATGAAATTAAGTTGGAATTGACAGGAAGCTAGCCGGGTTAGGTTGCGGGTAATTAGACCCGTTTACCAGTGGAAACGGGTGAAGACGATGACTGTAGCAGTCAGTGTAGCAGGCGGGTGGCTTTCACGCGCAGCCACTCATGGCAGCGCGTGACGGCGCGTGGGCACGAATCTCGAGGTGAGGTCAACATGACTTTTATCCTATAAAATGTAACGAACATTGTAGCGTTGGTTTCGTGTCAATCGGACCCTGTTCCGACATTGTTCGGAATGTCCGAAGGTTTTAAGTCGAGTTTATAAATAGTTAAAAATTCGGAAAAATTACGGGACTTTAATAGTATGTTAATGAAGAGGTTAGTGATCCTCTAATGTGATTTGGACATGATTGGGAGTCCCGGTGATAGTGGTGTGGCCCGGGAAGGGAGATGGCGCGTATCGAGGCGTATTGTTGAACGGTCTGTGAGTGGACTTTGGTTTTATAAATTCTATGCATGCTTAACTGTTTTATATGGATTATGAATGTGATTGTATGATGTGGATTTGGATATTGGTAAATTATATGGTTTCACGTATTTCGAGGCAATTTACGTGCTTGCGCGTAAATCGAGGTTTTTCCGGTTTTACACTGATTTTCCATACTTATGATTTTGGATATGATTTCAGGAAATGGTTTTAAAATTGGAAGGAGAAACTTGGGCATGAGGCCCAATTGTTTTGGAAACCTCGGACTTGGAGTCCAATTGAGTTACGTAATCGGGCCAAGGGCCCAGTTATTTACGAAATCGGGCTGAGACCCATTTGAGTTATATTATCGGGCCATGGGCCCAATTGATTTATGAATTTGGGCCGTGGGCCCAGTGATTTACAGAATCGGGCATGAGGCCCAGTTGGTTTCATAAACGTGATTTCGGGTCGGGGACCCTAAATGGAATTGTGATGTTTTATGGAGATTTTGGGCAGGGCCCATCTAGATGTTGTGAGATGATTTAATAAAACTGTTTTCCATATACCATCTTGATACGAGAAAATGTGAAGGTCTCCTCTAGGTGTCTGGGACACTGGGGAAATCACGGTGCATTGCTTGCGAGGGGTCATTGTGCGGAGCTACCAGACCGTATAGTGACTCAGGAGCAGGGTCTCCTCTAGGTGTCTGGGACACTGGGGAAATCATGGTGCATTGCTTGCGAGGGGTCATTGTGCGGAACTACCAGACCGTATAGTGACTCAAGAGCAGGACTGCTATGATTGGACGTCTGGACACTAGGCATCTGGGATGCTGTACCCGGACTGGGTTCGGGGATTGGACTCGGGATTGAGACCCCGGGTAGCACACGTAGCTCATGGTTATACCGTGAAACATGACGTCTGGGACGTCAGGCTTCTGGGACGCTAGACATCTGGGATGCCGGTTATGGTAATGTGGTAAATATGGATTAATGAATCTAAGAAATGGTTTTTCGGTTGGATTTATAGTTTACGGTTTTGGGCTAAGGCCCTAATGCCTTGTTGAGCAAATGTTTTGGTTACTGGTTTTCGTGGCATGCATATGTTTTTATGGAGGGCATAAATGTCTTATAACTGTGTTTAATGAACTTATTTATTTTCGTCCACTCACAGCTTTTGTTTTTAATGCCCTTCAGGTTGATTCCGAATGCGACCGCAGTATAGATTGAAATATCACACACCTCCTCCATCGATCCTTGTGCACTCTGGAAACCCCGTTTGGGCAGTGGCATCAGGTTATCCCTTGTCTGACACCTCTTGTCGGTCGGGAGCATGACACATTCCACGGTAATCCCGGGGGGATTGGGATGGGTCGTGTCAAGCGGTATCAGAGCAGGTTTGCTCTTTTTGTGCGCGCAGGTCGAGGGTGTGATGTCTCTTTGGGCTGCAGTTTCGTTATCAACCTGATAGATAATTTTTGGGTTGGATAGTGGATAGAGTGTGTTTGGCCAGATACGCCGTGCGTTAACGTGATTCGACCCAAGTGGGGTTGTATGTGATGAACTGGTAATGTGGGACCGTCGGTTCGGTCATGTGATATTAGATTGTTGTGTTGCGACGAGCGGCTGAGGTCGTGGATGACCATGTGGATGATTCTAGGGAGCCTAGTCAGGATTATGGGATTCGATCCACGGATACGGTTATAAGATAAGATGTGGAATCCCGTGTTGGATCGAATAATAGTGTGAGGTGTGGATACGGATCTTGACAGCGATGACTGTTAGGTTGACAGTCGTGTCGAGATGACTGGCTATCGAGGATATTTAGGATGGTTATGATACTTGAGGATCGGGAGACGTTCAGGGAACGTTCATTATCCTGATGTATGGATTTTCAGATTGGTGGTACCCATGGTGGTGGGGTACGAGTGGAGGTACGGGTCGTCGTTCGGTATGAGCGGAGATCCAGGATTGTCGAATTTGCACACGGTGTGCTAGCGTGGATGTTTGGGTGTTGGTACTTTTGTGCTGATACTAGTTTGGTTGATAGTGTGTTGGTGCCAGTACTAGCGCTGGTGCTGGTGTCGGTGGCTGTGTTGACGATGAGCCACGAGTTGGGGCATGACTTCGTCATGATGAACATATGTTCGGTATTTGAGATTTGGTGGTGGTTGCATGATGGACTGGATGGGATCCAGTTGAGATTGTGATGTGTTGGGATCAGTCCCGACATTGGTGAGATGACAAGGGATGAATGGATAAAAAGGTATGATTGAGACTTGAGGAATCTTGGGATGATGTCTCCTATGTCATGAGAATTAGTGGATTTGGGGAGTTGTTGTCAACTCCGAAATTGGTAAGATTGTATATTTCTAATATCCCCAGAAATTACAAAGAAATTATTGAAATTGGAAAATTCGGGGAAAATCATTGGTGGTGTTGAGGTGGAATTTTTTAATTGTGAATAACTTGGAAAACCGAGTGTTGAACCTGTAAAGGTGAGGATGTGGGCAGTCCAGTGGTTGGACTTGACATCTCATTGGGAGCATGTCAATTTCCAACACGGTTGGAACCTTAGTGTCGAGGAGAGTTGTGATTGTGGGACGAGAGGAGTGCTCGTTTCCGCATTGGTGGTAGGTATCCTGAAGTCATTGGGGTTGACTTCTTGTTCTCTGCCCTGGCAGACATTGATTATTGTTACCAGTACGTTGAGCGTGTATTGGATGGTGGACTCATGATTGACCTTGGATCATTGGACACAAAGAGTTGTGTATAATTCTGGATTTGGTGGTGAAAATCGAGGTCATCATTCCACCTAAGGAAATTTGATGAAGGATTCAAGAGGGTGTAAGACCCTACGATTAGTTTTCAGATGGATTGTTAGATACGTGAGCATGTGTGGATCCTAAGTGGATCTGAATTGTGATGTTGTGGGCTTTGGGCATGGTGACGATCTAGGATCGTGATGTTACTTGTCAGATGACGTAGTGATGGATCTGGATCGTGATCTTGATGATCCAGATGGGTGGAGAGTTTATCACTCTTACTTGGATGTTTGAGTTGAGGATGTAGGGACTAAACTCTTTTCGAAATGAGTCCCATATGGTTTTTTACTCGGGTGAGTAGGTTTCCGAAGTGGTCGGATTTTGTCAACCTTAGACGTGTACATATTGGGATTGGCTTCCCTATGAAGTCAATCGAGTGTTTTGAGCAGGTAACCGATAGGTCCGATTTTGGTACGTCTCGGTAGACGTGAACGAGATTTCGGGTTTTGGAATCGAATTTCTGGGTGACGATTCAGGATTCAATTTCGAAGCTTGAAAGTGGATTTCCGGATTTGGGTACGGAATGATTATTCCAATGCTAGCTTACGGAATAATGATTTTGGATTCGGATTTTGAAATGGATATTGGGTCGGAGTTTTGATCTGCCTGGTACAGAATCTAACAGATAGATTCTAGAGTAATTAGAACGTGTTTTTCCACGACCTAGGTGGTTGTAGGCGGATTGATGGATAGATGTACGTACAAGGTACGTTGTACGAGGATCGCTATTGGATAGGCTGAGTGGTGCCTAGTGACGGTACATGGGATGTACCAGTGGTGTGTGATTTAACGTGTTGGTAATTGGCTTGGTTCCGATATCATTTGTTTGGTTGTGATTGTGGACTGGACATTGGATACTGTGCGCTGAGGAGAGTGATTTTGTCGGGTTCAGTGATTGTATGAGCAGGTGCTCTTAGCCATGGATGGCTAGTGGAACCCTAGTATTGAGATGTGTGATCACTGCTGGGCTGGCATTCAATGTGTTCCAGTTACACCACTTGATTGAGTAAGTCGACGGTATACGTACACTCAAGATGAGTGAGTTGGTGGTCAATGTAACTACGAGTAGCCTTGTGTGATGTTATCACGCCGAGATATTTCCAGCGTCATGGTTCGCTGACGGAGTCGGCGGTTATGGACATTGAGATTAATATATGTCGCAGGATTGGGCTTGCCCTGCGAAATGAGATCATGTGGTTGATCTTACGCTACTTTGAGCGAGTAGCAGTATTGTAACGACCCGTCCCGAATTTCATGATTAGATTAGTGACTAATCACGATTAGTGCGGCTAATCTGTGATTAGTAGAGCGAAATCGGACGAACGATGCGAAATGACCGTTTTGCCCCTGATGGTGGCAAAACGTTGACTTTTCAATCGGGCGGTCAAATGGACTTTGACTGATGACCGTGACGTAGTTCGTGACGTCACGAGTTCATAGACAGGTGGCACGTTCAATTCCGACGTTCGAGGAGGAAGTTATGACGTTCGGAAGTTTAGGGGCATTTTGGTAATTTGGGTGAATAGGAGGTCAAAAGTTGACTTTTTGATCGGGAGGTCCGATGGCCAAGGGCCGAAGACCGTTACGTAGATAAGGACGATACGAATCCGTAGACAGGCGGCACGTCGAATTCGGACGTTCGACGGCGAAGTTACGGTTCACGGAAGTTCCCGGTTACTATTCACGACAGCACGTTTTACGAGACAAAAAGTGCAGTTTGTCTTTAGTGAGTCCAGTTACTTTTCAGTAACCAATGGATGAGTGACACTTGTCACCCATCCACTGGCCAACCTCACCCACTCATGCACCAAAACACTCAACCGTGCATCCAGTTTTCCATTTTCCTCCAACTATTTTCCCGATCCCATTCCTTCCATCTGTGCAACCCAAAACCCATCCATTCTTCATTCAAGCAACCAGGGATGGAAGAGGGGACTGAGGAGGTGGCTGGGCGGCCGGAACCGCCATCCACGGCGGCGAGAGGGACAAGAACCCGTGAGGTTCACGGTGAGGCCCTTTTGATCCGTTTTTACATTTTTGATGTTATGATTCATTTCTAATGATTTTAATGAGTCCATTGAGTTGCTAGGGGGTGATTAGTGAGGTTTTGGTGGTTAGGGACGGCTGAGCAGCCGTGTGGGATGATCGGAAAAACAGGGACCGTGAGGTCCATTTCGAACCAAGGGGTTTCGGGTAGTTTTTCCTAGGTTTCTTGATTAGGCTAGATTGGAAATGAAGAAATAGGAATTTAGGAATTGGAATGGAGGAAATCGGACCGAAAATGAGGGAGAAGGAGGCCTGGACCGGTTACGCCGGTCCAGTTGCAGGGGACGGACCGGACCGGTCGGTTCGGACCGGTTCGATCGAAGGAGGACGACGGCACTGTAGCGGCGCGTGAGGCCCACGCGCAGGCAACTTCCAGTGGCGCGTGTGGGCGCGTGCTAGGGTTTCTGGGGATGTGTTCAACATACGAAATCATCTATTCGATGTAACGAACATTTTGGGACTGGTTTCGTGTCGATCGGACACCGTCTCGATATGTTTCGGGGCATCCGAAGGTTTAGGTTCGGGATTAAAAATAGTTAAAAATATGGGAAAATTACGGGGCTTTAGTGGGAGGTTAATTAAGTAGTTAGTAACCTTCTATTAAAATTTGGACAGGTTTGGGAGTCCCGGTGATGGTGATCGGCTCGGGGAGCCGAATGGCACGCAAATCGAGGCGGCAGCTCGGACGGTCTGTGAGTGGACCTTGTTTTCTAAATTGGTGCATGCATAACTGTTTATTATATGTTTTATTACTTGTTTGATGATGCCATGGGTGCATTTGTATGTGGTTACGTATAAGCACGTATTTCGAGGTTTCGGCCTTATACGGTGCTTATACGGGTCTGTATTTATTTATTGATTTAAATGAACTGAATTTGGATTTCAAAATGATAAACTCGGGTATGAGACCCATTTGGTTTTGTCTCGGGCATATGACCTCAGATTCCGGGCACGGTGCCCAGTTGGTGTCCTATGTTCGGGTACGAGACCCAGTCACTTTACGGTTTTGATTTCAGGTCAGGGAACCTTAAATGGATTCCCAGGTTCATGACGGTTTATGGGAACCGGCATGAACCCTTGTTATGGTATCATGGTTCATGACGGTTTATGGGAACCGGCATGAACCCTTGTTGGTTATTACGGTACATGACGGTTTATGGGAACCGGCATGTTACCTGGTTATATTATTACGGTACATGACGGTTTATGGGAACCGGCATGTTACCTGATTACGGATATTATGGATCATGACGGTTCAGGGGAACCGGTCATGAATGTTTATGTTATGTATATATATGTTCGTCTACCTTCCTTTACTTCTATTATCTCCTCCGGGGAGGGTCGTTGGCCTGGGTGGACCCCGGAGTAGTCACGGAGCACCGACTGAGTGGAGTCACCCCCCAGTTGGGTTCCTTACTCTCAGGAAGGCTATGATTACTATTACCTCGGGTAGGGTCAGTGGTCTACGGACATTGATCTTGACTTTGAGATGACTCGGATTGAGACCTGGGTAGCGCGCGCGTGGCTTTGGATACCGTGACGGGATTGGTTGTGTGACTTATATATATGTATGTGATGGATATATGATATATGATATGTGGTGTGTACAGGTGTGCACAGGATTTGGGCAGTGGCCCGTATGGTCGTTTTTATGGTGGTCCTTTCGACCTTAGTTTATATCTGCTTTGGGCTTAGTCCCACATATGGGTTGTTTTGGATAAATGGTTTTCGAATGCATGCATGCTTTTTAGTGGAGGGTACAAATGTCTTCTCGTTAAAATGTTTTTATAAACTCTTGTTTTGTCCACTCACAGTTTTTAATGTTTTGACTGCCCTTCAGGTTGACATCGGATGTGGACTGTAGCAGAGACCGAGATATCATATGCCTCCTCCGGATCCTGGCGTACTCTGATAGCCCGGGAGGGCAAAGGTCGGAAATATCCCTTGTCTGACACTTCGTGTCAGACGGGAGCAGGGTCATCCTGCACTAATCCCGGGGGGATTGGGATGGGTCCTGTCAGCGTGGTATCAGAGCGGGGTTGTCTCTATTCGAGCAACCGCGGAGCTCTTGGAGTATGTATGCTGGTCGAGGATGTGATATCTCATTGGGCTGCAGTTCGTGGTCAACCTGATTGTCGTGGTGCCGGTACGATAGTTAGTAGGATGGGCAAGCCTTGGTTCGGCACTTGATGCCGGGGTTGCCATGGTTCTGTCAGGGTTGGCAGTGTGGAACCCTACGGAAGGCTTAACGAAGGATTACGTTAGAGTTTTGGATCGTGAGACGGTTAGTTGGGATCGTCTTCACGATGTCGTAGGATCGATTCCGACGACTGGTTAGGAGTTGTGACCATTAGATGGTCAGATTATGTTGAGTTAAATGGATTTACTGCAGTTGGCAGTTAGCAACCGGATTCGAGGAATCCGAGTTGGATTGTTGGTAGGATTGGATTGACGTCTTTACAATGTCGGACCGCAGGGTCGGTCAGATCGTGGATTTTACTGCTTTTCGCAGTTGGGTTCAGAGTGACCCTAGGTGTGATTGTGGAACCCTACCTTGGTGGGTATGGTTCGGAAATGTGAGTTGACGAGTGGTGTGACTTTGACGACTATTCGGATCTGGGTTCGTTAGTCGGTCTAGTCATGTCAGCTTGTGTTGGGACTGCACTTCGCAGTCGGGGCTGTACTTACCAGTTAAACCTAGTGGGTTGTCGTGCTACTCAGTTGTGGTTTGGCGCAGCTAAGGTCATGGACGACCTGGTAGACGACATTGGTTCAGTCAAATTACGACTGGTTAGAGATGGTTTGGACAAGTTATCAGGGTTGGTACTTGTCGATGGAATCCCGGAGCGGGGATACAGAGTAGTTGGTACAGGCAGCTGATTCCGTTGGATGCGGAGTCTGGATGTCTAGTCGTTAGGTCTGCACGAGGTTGTGGCAGACGCTACTATCGATAGACGTAGTCGAATTTTATCTGGTTGAGTAGACTCAGGTTGTCGTGACGATTGTGACGATGGGATTGTCAGTCGTGACGATGGTACGAGGTGCGTGAATACGCATATGTATGAGTAGTGATTCTGGATTCGACTCGGTTACGGCTGAGTGCAATCGCAAAATGAGACGGGGACGTTCAGCGGACGTTTTCTTTTCTCGTATGAGTTGTCAGGATGACTGTACTCATAATTGTTGGGTACGAGGGAAGCAGAGTTCCCCTCTTCGAATAGAGGTACGGGGTCGTCGTTCGGTATGAGCGGAGATCCAGGATTATCTGATTTGCACACTTTGTGCTGATGCTGACAGGTGATGATACTGGTACTAGTGCTGGTGCTAGTGCTGGTGATCGTGATGACGATGAGTTACGGATCGGGGTGTGACTCCGTCGTAATGGGCATATGTTCGGTATCTGTGATTCAGGAGTGGAACTCAGATAGAGTTAAACTGGTTAGGGGACACGTGGTTGATGTCCGGGTATGTTGTTTCCAATCTTGTTGGAACTTCGGAATCGCGAGAGGTTGCGATTGAAGTGACGAGTGGAATGCGGGTTTTCCGCATTGGTAACGGGTATGTCGAAGTCGTTTTGGGTGACTTCTCAGGTTCTACCATAATTGATGGTGGTAGATGACGTTGATGATATAGGTGTTGTTGGTTGCCACTAGTACACTGATCGTGTATTGGTTGGTGGACCCGGGATTTGTTCTGAATCATCAGGAGGAGTTGAGTATATCGAAGTTAGGTGACTGAGATTTCTCATTTTCTGCTTGGTGGCAGACGATGTCAGGTTACCTGACGTGGTGAGTGCATCGAGTGTTGTTTGCATTCACGTAGGATGGATTATTCGATCATTCTTGTTTTGCCTTGGTGGAATGACAAGGATCGATACGAGGTAATCAGTGAGAACCCACAGTCTCGGTGTGTCTCGTCGTAGACTAATCTATTTAAGATGTGGGAAATGGTCTAGGACTTTGGTTGGCGTGACGATCCTCGATCGTGACGTCTATAGTCGTTTGACGTAGTGGTGGATCTGGATCGTGATCTTGATGATCCAGATAGGTGGAGAGTTTATTACTCTTACTTGGATGTTGAGTGAAGCATGATGGGACTGAATTTCTTTTCGAGGTAAATCCCATATGGCTTATTACTCGCCTGAGTAGTTGTCCGAGGAGTAGGTGTCTGACGAAGTCGGGTTTTGTCAGACTTGGTGTTGTGTGTGATGTTGTGATTGTCTTCCCTATGAAGTCAATCGATTATGTTGTGGTAATCGGTCGAACAGGTAACCGATAGGTTCGGTTTTGATACGTCTCGGTAGACGTGAACGATGTTTCGAGTTTTGGAATCAGATTTCTGGATGACGATTCAGGATTTGATTTTGGAACTTGAAAGAGGATTTCTGTATTTGGGTTTTGGAATCGGATTCTGGGTGACGATTCAGGATTTGATTCTAGAGCTTGACTATAGATTTTCTTTTATGGATTTGGGTTCGGAATGGTTATTCCTAATACTAGTTTACGGAATGATGATTTCGGATTTGAATTTGGACATGATTATGGATATGATTTCTGGGTTTGGATTCGGGATTTCTTATGAAATTGCGGATTCGGATTCGGATTTGGGAATAGATGATGAGTTGGAGTTTTGATTTGTCTAATGCTGAATTGGACAAATGAACTCCATAATTGAAACGTGATTGGCTATGACCTAGGTGGTTGTAAGCTAATTGATGGGTAGATGTACGTACCTTGTACATTGTTCGAGGTACGATACCGGGCAGACTTGTGGTGTATGGTGATGGTCTATAGGTTATACCCGAGGCATATTGGTGAGCGTATTGGTAGTCGGCTTAGTTCCGATACCATTGGATTAGTCGGGGTCGTGAACTGGACATTGGATACCGTGCATTGGGTCATGGTATTTCTGATGGGTCTAGTTACACACAGGTCGAGTGAAATGCTTGTGGTTAGTGTACCCACGAGTGTGTGTCATATCAGTTTGCGACTGACGACTGTCAAGTGGTGACAGTTTGTCGAAGTTGTCAGCGTGGGTCGATCAGTGAGGTCTGATGACTTCCGGTGGGAGTAGACGTCAGGATTGTTGGGTGATTGAGGAAGGACCTTCGAGTGTTTGTGTCAGTGACTTGGTAGATTTGACAGGTAGTGTCAATTCAGAGCATATGGCTACTGTCATTCGACGTGGTCGAGTGTAGTCGATACAACGTGAGCGTTAGTGGTATGTCTAGTTGCAGGCGAGTACGTAGTACTCTGGTTAGTTGGTGTACGAGTGTACACGTGTTGCGAGGTTGATTCTACTTTCCACGAGCTGGATATGGAATCAGGATAATTGGAGTTTCGAGAGCGAAACTAATTAAGGAGGGAAGAACGGTTGGATTAGATCGGTTGGAATTTCGAGGACGAAATTAATTAAGGAGGGAAGGTTGTAACGACCCGTCCCGAATTTCATGATTAGATTAGTGACTAATCACGATTAGTGCGGCTAATCTGTGATTAGTAGAGCGAAATCGGACGAACGATGCGAAATGACCGTTTTGCCCCTGATGGTGGCAAAACGTTGACTTTTCAATCGGGCGGTCAAATGGACTTTGACCGATGACCGTGACGTAGTTCGTGACGGCACGAGTTCATAGACAGGTGGCACGTTCAATTCCGACGTTCGAGGAGGAAGTTATGACGTTCGGAAGTTTAGGGGCATTTTGGTAATTTGGGTGAATAGGAGGTCAAAAGTTGACTTTTTGATCGGGAGGTCCGATGGCCAAGGGCCGAAGACCGTTACGTAGATAAGGACGATACGAATCCGTAGACAGGCGGCACGTCGAATTCGGACGTTCGACGGCGAAGTTACGGTTCACGGAAGTTCCCGGTTACTATTCACGACAGCACGTTTTACGAGACAAAAAGTGCAGTTTGTCTTTAGTGAGTCCAGTTACTTTTCAGTAACCAATGGATGAGTGACACTTGTCACCCATCCACTGGCCAACCTCACCCACTCATGCACCAAAACACTCAACCGTGCATCCAGTTTTCCATTTTCCTCCAACTATTTTCCCGATCC
Source organism: Prinsepia uniflora (assembly GCA_032719365.1). Taxonomy (NCBI): domain Eukaryota; kingdom Viridiplantae; phylum Streptophyta; class Magnoliopsida; order Rosales; family Rosaceae; genus Prinsepia; species Prinsepia uniflora. Next base: position 15,949,225 of record CM064871.1, on the reverse strand, counting down.
CATTCCTTCCATCTGTGCAACCCAAAACCCATCCATTCTTCATTCAAGCAACCAGGGATGGAAGAGGGGACTGAGGAGGTGGCTGGGCGGCCGGAACCGCCATCCACGGCGGCGAGAGGGACAAGAACCCGTGAGGTTCACGGTGAGGCCCTTTTGATCCGTTTTTACATTTTTGATGTTATGATTCATTTCTAATGATTTTAATGAGTCCATTGAGTTGCTAGGGGGTGATTAGTGAGGTTTTGGTGGTTAGGGACGGCTGAGCAGCCGTGTGGGATGATTGGAAAAACAGGGACCGTGAGGTCCATTTCGAACCAAGGGGTTTCGGGTAGTTTTTCCTAGGTTTCTTGATTAGGCTAGATTGGAAATGAAGAAATAGGAATTTAGGAATTGGAATGGAGGAAATCGGACCGAAAATGAGGGAGAAGGAGGCCTGGACCGGTTACGCCGGTCCAGTTGCAGGGGACGGACCGGACCGGTCGGTTCGGACCGGTTCGATCGAAGGAGGACGACGGCACTGTAGCGGCGCGTGAGGCCCACGCGCAGGCAACTTCCAGTGGCGCGTGTGGGCGCGTGCTAGGGTTTCTGGGGATGTGTTCAACATACGAAATCATCTATTCGATGTAACGAACATTTTGGGATGATGTCTCCTATGTCATGAGAATTAGTGGATTTGGGGAGTTGTTGTCAACTCCGAAATTGGTAAGATTGTATATTTCTAATATCCCCAGAAATTACAAAGAAATTATTGAAATTGGAAAATTCGGGGAAAATCATTGGTGGTGTTGAGGTGGAATTTTTTAATTGTGAATAACTTGGAAAACCGAGTGTTGAACCTGTAAAGGTGAGGATGTGGGCAGTCCAGTGGTTGGACTTGACATCTCATTGGGAGCATGTCAATTTCCAACACGGTTGGAACCTTAGTGTCGAGGAGAGTTGTGATTGTGGGACGAGAGGAGTGCTCGTTTCCGCATTGGTGGTAGGTATCCTGAAGTCATTGGGGTTGACTTCTTGTTCTCTGCCCTGGCAGACATTGATTATTGTTACCAGTACGTTGAGCGTGTATTGGATGGTGGACTCATGATTGACCTTGGATCATTGGACACAAAGAGTTGTGTATAATTCTGGATTTGGTGGTGAAAATCGAGGTCATCATTCCACCTAAGGAAATTTGATGAAGGATTCAAGAGGGTGTAAGACCCTACGATTAGTTTTCAGATGGATTGTTAGATACGTGAGCATGTGTGGATCCTAAGTGGATCTGAATTGTGATGTTGTGGGCTTTGGGCATGGTGACGATCTAGGATCGTGATGTTACTTGTCAGATGACGTAGTGATGGATCTGGATCGTGATCTTGATGATCCAGATGGGTGGAGAGTTTATCACTCTTACTTGGATGTTTGAGTTGAGGATGTAGGGACTAAACTCTTTTCGAAATGAGTCCCATATGGTTTTTTACTCGGGTGAGTAGGTTTCCGAAGTGGTCGGATTTTGTCAACCTTAGACGTGTACATATTGGGATTGGCTTCCCTATGAAGTCAATCGAGTGTTTTGAGCAGGTAACCGATAGGTCCGATTTTGGTACGTCTCGGTAGACGTGAACGAGATTTCGGGTTTTGGAATCGAATTTCTGGGTGACGATTCAGGATTCAATTTCGAAGCTTGAAAGTGGATTTCCGGATTTGGGTACGGAATGATTATTCCAATGCTAGCTTACGGAATAATGATTTTGGATTCGGATTTTGAAATGGATATTGGGTCGGAGTTTTGATCTGCCTGGTACAGAATCTAACAGATAGATTCTAGAGTAATTAGAACGTGTTTTTCCACGACCTAGGTGGTTGTAGGCGGATTGATGGATAGATGTACGTACAAGGTACGTTGTACGAGGATCGCTATTGGATAGGCTGAGTGGTGCCTAGTGACGGTACATGGGATGTACCAGTGGTGTGTGATTTAACGTGTTGGTAATTGGCTTGGTTCCGATATCATTTGTTTGGTTGTGATTGTGGACTGGACATTGGATACTGTGCGCTGAGGAGAGTGATTTTGTCGGGTTCAGTGATTGTATGAGCAGGTGCTCTTAGCCATGGATGGCTAGTGGAACCCTAGTATTGAGATGTGTGATCACTGCTGGGCTGGCATTCAATGTGTTCCAGTTACACCACTTGATTGAGTAAGTCGACGGTATACGTACACTCAAGATGAGTGAGTTGGTGGTCAATGTAACTACGAGTAGCCTTGTGTGATGTTATCACGCCGAGATATTTCCAGCGTCATGGTTCGCTGACGGAGTCGGCGGTTATGGACATTGAGATTAATATATGTCGCAGGATTGGGCTTGCCCTGCGAAATGAGATCATGTGGTTGATCTTACGCTACTTTGAGCGAGTAGCAGTATTGTAACGACCCGTCCCGAATTTCATGATTAGATTAGTGACTAATCACGATTAGTGCGGCTAATCTGTGATTAGTAGAGCGAAATCGGACGAACGATGCGAAATGACCGTTTTGCCCCTGATGGTGGCAAAACGTTGACTTTTCAATCGGGCGGTCAAATGGACTTTGACTGATGACCGTGACGTAGTTCGTGACGTCACGAGTTCATAGACAGGTGGCACGTTCAATTCCGACGTTCGAGGAGGAAGTTATGACGTTCGGAAGTTTAGGGGCATTTTGGTAATTTGGGTGAATAGGAGGTCAAAAGTTGACTTTTTGATCGGGAGGTCCGATGGCCAAGGGCCGAAGACCGTTACGTAGATAAGGACGATACGAATCCGTAGACAGGCGGCACGTCGAATTCGGACGTTCGACGGCGAAGTTACGGTTCACGGAAGTTCCCGGTTACTATTCACGACAGCACGTTTTACGAGACAAAAAGTGCAGTTTGTCTTTAGTGAGTCCAGTTACTTTTCAGTAACCAATGGATGAGTGACACTTGTCACCCATCCACTGGCCAACCTCACCCACTCATGCACCAAAACACTCAACCGTGCATCCAGTTTTCCATTTTCCTCCAACTATTTTCCCGATCCCATTCCTTCCATCTGTGCAACCCAAAACCCATCCATTCTTCATTCAAGCAACCAGGGATGGAAGAGGGGACTGAGGAGGTGGCTGGGCGGCCGGAACCGCCATCCACGGCGGCGAGAGGGACAAGAACCCGTGAGGTTCACGGTGAAGCCCTTTTGATCCGTTTTTACATTTTTGATGTTATGATTCATTTCTAATGATTTTAATGAGTCCATTGAGTTGCTAGGGGGTGATTAGTGAGGTTTTGGTGGTTAGGGACGGCTGAGCAGCCGTGTGGGATGATCGGAAAAACAGGGACCGTGAGGTCCATTTCGAACCAAGGGGTTTCGGGTAGTTTTTCCTAGGTTTCTTGATTAGGCTAGATTGGAAATGAAGAAATAGGAATTTAGGAATTGGAATGGAGGAAATCGGACCGAAAATGAGGGAGAAGGAGGCCTGGACCGGTTACGCCGGTCCAGTTGCAGGGGACGGACCGGACCGGTCGGTTCGGACCGGTTCGATCGAAGGAGGACGACGGCACTGTAGCGGCGCGTGAGGCCCACGCGCAGGCAACTTCCAGTGGCGCGTGTGGGCGCGTGCTAGGGTTTCTGGGGATGTGTTCAACATACGAAATCATCTATTCGATGTAACGAACATTTTGGGACTGGTTTCGTGTCGATCGGACACCGTCTCGATATGTTTCGGGGCATCCGAAGGTTTAGGTTCGGGATTAAAAATAGTTAAAAATATGGGAAAATTACGGGGCTTTAGTGGGAGGTTAATTAAGTAGTTAGTAACCTTCTATTAAAATTTGGACAGGTTTGGGAGTCCCGGTGATGGTGATCGGCTCGGGGAGCCGAATGGCACGCAAATCGAGGCGGCAGCTCGGACGGTCTGTGAGTGGACCTTGTTTTCTAAATTGGTGCATGCATAACTGTTTATTATATGTTTTATTACTTGTTTGATGATGCCATGGGTGCATTTGTATGTGGTTACGTATAAGCACGTATTTCGAGGTTTCGGCCTTATACGGTGCTTATACGGGTCTGTATTTATTTATTGATTTAAATGAACTGAATTTGGATTTCAAAATGATAAACTCGGGTATGAGACCCATTTGGTTTTGTCTCGGGCATATGACCTCAGATTCCGGGCACGGTGCCCAGTTGGTGTCCTATGTTCGGGTACGAGACCCAGTCACTTTACGGTTTTGATTTCAGGTCAGGGAACCTTAAATGGATTCCCAGGTTCATGACGGTTTATGGGAACCGGCATGAACCCTTGTTATGGTATCATGGTTCATGACGGTTTATGGGAACCGGCATGAACCCTTGTTGGTTATTACGGTACATGACGGTTTATGGGAACCGGCATGTTACCTGGTTATATTATTACGGTACATGACGGTTTATGGGAACCGGCATGTTACCTGATTACGGATATTATGGATCATGACGGTTCAGGGGAACCGGTCATGAATGTTTATGTTATGTATATATATGTTCGTCTACCTTCCTTTACTTCTATTATCTCCTCCGGGGAGGGTCGTTGGCCTGGGTGGACCCCGGAGTAGTCACGGAGCACCGACTGAGTGGAGTCACCCCCCAGTTGGGTTCCTTACTCTCAGGAAGGCTATGATTACTATTACCTCGGGTAGGGTCAGTGGTCTACGGACATTGATCTTGACTTTGAGATGACTCGGATTGAGACCTGGGTAGCGCGCGCGTGGCTTTGGATACCGTGACGGGATTGGTTGTGTGACTTATATATATGTATGTGATGGATATATGATATATGATATGTGGTGTGTACAGGTGTGCACAGGATTTGGGCAGTGGCCCGTATGGTCGTTTTTATGGTGGTCCTTTCGACCTTAGTTTATATCTGCTTTGGGCTTAGTCCCACATATGGGTTGTTTTGGATAAATGGTTTTCGAATGCATGCATGCTTTTTAGTGGAGGGTACAAATGTCTTCTCGTTAAAATGTTTTTATAAACTCTTGTTTTGTCCACTCACAGTTTTTAATGTTTTGACTGCCCTTCAGGTTGACATCGGATGTGGACTGTAGCAGAGACCGAGATATCATATGCCTCCTCCGGATCCTGGCGTACTCTGATAGCCCGGGAGGGCAAAGGTCGGAAATATCCCTTGTCTGACACTTCGTGTCAGACGGGAGCAGGGTCATCCTGCACTAATCCCGGGGGGATTGGGATGGGTCCTGTCAAGTATGGGGTGTTGTCACTGATTAGTCGATGGTTGGAGCTTTACTAGGGTGGTAAAGCTTAGTGGTGACACTTTGGCTGGTAGTGTCAGTGTGGACTGGCAAGTGGGATTTGGTGACTCCCAATCGGAGCAGATGTAAAGATGTATTAGCAATGGAAAGGAACCATCTAGCTGAAGGAGTCAGCTTAATTGTTAAGCGATTTTAACGCGGATCAGGTGGGTAAATTCACTCGAGGTGGTCGAGTGTTGTTGTTATGACGTAAGACTGTGATGGGATGTCTGGGTACAGACGAGTTTTGTGTTGGTTAGTGGGTGTACACGTGTTGTGTGACCAAATTGTTTTTCCACGAGGTGGATGTGGAATAAGAAAAGTTTTTAATTTCGAGGATGAAATTATTTAAGGGGGGAAGGTTGTAACGACCCGTCCCGAGTATCGGGATTTAATATTATTTAATGATGATTTAGAATAACTAATCTGGGATTAGTTGAGTGAAATCGGACGAACTGTGCAAAATGACCGTTTTGCCCCTAGGCGTGGGCAAAATGTTGACTTTTTATTGGGCGGTCAAACGGACTTTGACCAATGACCGTGACGTAGCTCGGGACGTCACGAGTTCATAGACAGGTGGCATGTTCGATTCCGACATTCGAGGAAGAAGTTATGATGTTCCAAAGTCCAAGGGCATTTTCGTAATTTGGACGAGGATGGGGAAAATGTTGACTTTTTGACCGGGGAGGTCCGATGGCTGAGGGCCGAGGACCGTTAGGAAGATCTCGATACCCTGAATCTGTAGACAGGTGACACAAGTCAATCGGAGTCCGAATGACCCAAGTTACGGGTCTAGATGTGTGAGGGGCATTTTGGTAATTTTCTGCACAAGGGCAGAATAGTAATTTCACAGGGGTACTGTTTGATCAGGGACATGATCAGTGTACGGGGGTGGATTGTTTATATGGCAAATTGATGGGCTGAAGAGTTGTTTAATGATGTGGGAATTGTTTAATCATGTATGAGTGTGTTGAGTGGGATGCAGGAGAATGTGGGCAGTGCATTCCTTACTATTGTGTTTCTGAAACGGGAAGAAAAGCAGAGTGCTTCCCACGCGTGATCAGCCTTTCCAGGGCCCAATTGAGTGGATTTGTGAACGGAAAAGTGTTTAAGGTGCTGAGAGAAGGATTCTGAGATTGAGAAAGGAAGAAAATGAGTGAAAATGGTGAGGGAGAGTTCAGAAAACCCGAAACTGGTCTTTGATAAATTCAAATTTGAAATTCAGTTTTAGGCCAGCCCATGCCTAATTAAGGTTCGAATAAGCTTTCTGGAACTTTAATGAGTCGATCCAAATCAAGTGTGGCCATTTTCGAAGCTCCTAGAGCCATGGACGGACGAGGTGGATGGCCGAAAAATTCGAGCTTAGAGTCGTAGTGATTGAGGTGAGTTCTGGTGAAATTAATTGTGAAATCATTCTTAGTGTGAGTATACGAAGCTTCCTAACTAATCAATTGAAAGAAAACGGTGCTTGTGTTATGAATTGGAACTTTGAACCCGAATGAGACTTGTGTTCAATTAAGGTGGTTGTAGGCCGTGTCGACTTGAATGGTTGACACAGACATCTAATTCAATGTGTTGCGAGTCTATCTGGGTGATCAATTTATGAAATTAAGTTGGAATTGACAGGAAGCTAGCCGGGTTAGGTTGCGGGTAATCAGACCCGTTTACCAGTGGAAACGGGTGAAGACGATGACTGTAGCAGTCACTGTATGTAATGACCAGTCCCAAATTCCGGGAATAGATTAGTCATTAATCTTGATCAGTGAGGTTGATCGGTGATTAGTAGGTCGAAATCGGACAAAATGTGCAAAATGACCGTTTTGCCCCTGGTCGTGGGCAAAATGTTGACTTTTTGATCGGGCGGTTAAACGGACTTTGACCGATGACCGTGACGTAGTTCGGGACATCACGAGTTCATAGACAGGTGGCACGTTCGATTCCGACATTCGTGGAGAAAGTTATGATGTTCGGAAGATGAGGGGTATTTTGGTAATTTTGGTCAATTGGGGCCAAATGTTGACTTTTTGACCGGGAGGTCCAATGGACGAGGGCCAAGGACCGTTACGTAGGTATCGTCGATATGAATCCAATGACAGGCGGCATGCCGAAATCGGAGATTCGACGACAAAGTTATGGTCTAGGAAACGAATTAACGAACCGAGGCTTCGATTAAAATAATAATATAATAATAAATAGTAACCGATGACTGTACACATCTGGATGAGTGACAAGTGTCACCCATCCCTTGTTTCCAGCTCCATGTTTCCCTCCCAACACTATCATTACAACATCATCATTCCTTCTCCATCTTTTTCCCCCATTTTCTTCTTCTTTGTTTCTTACCCGTGGACCTTCAAAAATCAGTGTGGGAGAACTGGGAGAATTGGCTCCCTTCCTCTGCCGTTCTTGAGAGAAAAATGAGAGACTAATGGATTGAGCTACCAAGGGAAACACGAGGGGTTGTGAGTGTGCTGAATTCTGGGTTTCGAAAATTTAGAAAAATTGGGGGGAAATTCGAATAATGAGATTTGAGTCGTGAGGATTGGAATTGAAGCTTCATTTAGCTTCATTTAGCTTCCTGAGGTTGTGACGAGTGGAACCAGATCAAAAACGAGAAGAATTGGTGCCGTTTTGGCTCTGAACACACTTGGTGACAAAGGAGGAAATTCGAGGTTGAGTCGAGGAATTGGAGGCTTTGATTGACGAAATTGACCTGGGGATTATGTTCCTGAGGATCCCACGATGCTTCTGGAAGGATCAATTGAAGGAAAACGTTGGAGATCGATGAAGTTCCATCATTGCACAGTGGACGGTGTTCGAGCTTGAGTCGTGATCTTGGAGTGATCAAACGACGAAATTGATGAAGGGGAACCGTCTCTCATGGTCCAGTGATGCTTCTGGATGCATCAATTGGAAGAAACCAGCAGCCATTGAAGGAATTCCATGAACGAACAGTAATCGGGTGTTCTTGGTGTTCATCATTGAATCGTGAGAATTTGGGTAAGTGATCGTGTAATTGAGTTTACAGATCTTAAATTGAACTTAACGAAGCTAACTGAATGATCAATTGGAAGGTTTAAGGCTGAATTGATGGACATTGAATCGGGTCTGTTCGCGGGTTTTTCAACCCGTTTACCAAACAAACGGGCGAAGGGGGTGACTGTGCTGGTACTGTAGCAGGCGCGTGGGTTTCACGCGCAGCCACTCACGGCGGCGCGTGACGGCGCGTGGGTACGAATCTCGAGGTGAGGTCAACATGACTTCTGTCCTCTTTAATGTAACGAACATTTTGGGATTGGTTTCGTGTCGATCGGACACCGTCTCGATATTGTTCGGGATGTCCGAAGGTTTTAAATCAAGTTTAAAAATAGTTAAAAATTCGGAAAAATTACGGGACTTTGATAGGATGTTAATGATGAGGTTAGTGACCCTCTAATGTTATAAATCCTATGCATGCTTAAATGTGGTATATGTTTTATATACGTGATTTCTATGATGGTGATTGTGAGTATTGATTTCGGGTATGTTGCACGTATTTCGAGGTATTTTCCGTATTTCACGTATATCGAGGTTAACGGTTTTATTGTGGTTTTATGTGCTTATGGCTTAATGACTTAATAAATAATGTGATAAAAAGGGTTTTGGAATTGGAAAGATGAACTCGGGCTTGGGGCCCAATTATTTTGGAAACCTCGGACTTGGAGTCCATTTATGTTAATGAAATCGGGCCGGGGGCCCAATTGCTTTATGAAATCGGGCCAGGGGCCCAGTTGTTTATGAAAACGGGCTAAGACCCATTTGAGTTATGTTATCGGGCCAGGGGCCCAGTTGATTTACGAATTCGGGCCGTGGGCCCAATGGGTTTGTAAAGTCGGGCCGTGGGCCCAGTTGGTTTACAAATCGGTTCGTGGGCCCAGTGGTTCATAAAATCGGGCATGAGGCCCAATTGAATTATAATGGTGATTTCGGGTCAGGGACCCTATGTTTAATAATTGTGATTTCGGGTCAGGGACCCTAAAAGGAATTATGTTGTTTTATGGAAATTTCGGGCAGGGCCCATTGTAATGATGTGATAAAAGGAATAAATAAAACTGTTTCCATATACCATCTGGATACAAGGATATATGATGGTCTCCTCCAGATATCTGGGACACTGGGGAAGTCACGGTGCATTGCCTGCGATGGGTCATTGTACGGAGCAGCCGGACCGTATGATGACTCAGGAGCAGGATTGCTATGATTGACGTCAGGGACGTCAGACATCTGGGATGTCAGAGATATGGACCCGGAAAGACCCCGGGCAGCACACGTAGCTTATTATACCGTTAGATATGACGTCAGGGACGTCAAGCGTCTGGGACGCTAAGTATCAGGGATGCTGGTGATGGTAATGGTAAATATGGATTAATGAATCTATAAAATGGCTTATCGGTTGGATATGTGTTATATGGTAAAAATGGACTATGGGTTATGAAATGGTATTTCGGGTCGGGGACCCAAAATGGTTTTGGATTTATGGATTTATATTTATGGCTTTGGGCGGTGGCCCACATGGTTTTAATATGTCTGGTGGTGGTATTCCATAGTTTTGGGCTGAGTTCCCACATTTGGTTTTAAGTTAACGGTTTTTGGGCTAAGGCCGTAATGGCTCAGCAAACGTTTTGGTTACTGGTTTTCGTGGCATGCATACGTTTTTATTGGAGGGCATAAATGTCTTATAAATGTATTTGATGAACTTATTGATTTTTGTCCACTCACAGCTTTTGGTTTTAATGCCCTTCAGGTTGATTACGGATGCGATTGCAGCAGAGACTGGGACATTGCACACCTCCTCCATCGGTCCTTGCGCACTCTGGATGCCCCGTTTGGGCAGTGGCTCTTGGTTATCCCTTGTCTGACACCCCTTGTTGGACGGGAGCAGGGCACATTCCACGGTAATCCCAGGGGGATTGGGATGGGTCCTGTCACTGTAGCAGGCGCGTGGCTTTCACGCGCAACCACTCATGGCGGCGCGTGACGGCGGGTGGGTACGAATCTCGAGGTCAGGTCAACATGACTTTTGTCCTATACAATGTAACGAACATTTTAGCGTTGATTTCGTGTCAATCGGACCCCGTTCCGACATTGTTCGAGATGTCCGAAGGTTTTAAGTCGAGTTTATAAATAGTTAAAAATTCGGAAAAATTACGGGACTTTAATAGGATGTTAATGAAGAGGTTAGTGACCCTCTAATGTGATTTGGACAGGATTGGGAGTCCCGATGATAGTGGTGTGGCCCGAGAAGGGCGATGGCGCGCGTATCGAGGCGTATCGTTGAACGATCTGTGAGTGGACTTTGGTTTTATAAATTCTATGCATGCTTAACTGTTTTATATGGATTATGAATGTGATTGTATGATGTGGATTTGGATATTGGTAAATTATATGGTTTCACGTATTTTGAGGCAATTTACGTGCTTGCACGTATTTCGAGGTTTTTCCGATTTTACACTGATTTTCCATACTTATGACTTTGGATATGATTTCATGAAATGGTTTTGAAATTGGAAGGAGAAACTCAGGCATGAGGCCCAATTGTTTTGGAAACCTCGGACTTGGAGTCCAATTGAGTTACGTAATCGGGCCAGGGGCCCAGTTATTTACGAAATCGGGCTGAGATCCATTTGAGTTATATTATCGGGTCAGGGGCCCAATTGATTTATGAATTTGGGTCGTGGGCCCAGTGATTTACAGAATCGGGCATGAGGCCCAGTTGGTTTCATAAACGTGATTTCGGGTCGGGGACCCTAAATGGAATTGTGATGTTTTATGGAGATTTTGGGCAGGGTCCATCGAGATGTTGTGAAATGATTTAATAAAACTGTTTTCCATATACCATCTTGATACGAGAAAATGTGTAGGTCTCCTCCAGGTGTCTGGGACACTGGGGAAATCGCGGTGCATTGCTTGCGAGGGGTCATTGTGCGGAGCTACCAGACCGTATAGTGACTCAGGAGCAGGACTGCTATGATTGGACGTCTGGACACTAGGCATCTGGGATGCTCTACCCGGATTGGGTTCGGGGATTGGACTCGGGATTGAGACCCCGGGTAGCACGCGTAGCTCATGGTTATACCGTGAAACATGACGTCTGGGACACTAGGCATCTCGGATGCCGGTTATGGTAATGTGGTAAATATGGATTAATGAATCTATGAAATGGTTTTTCGGTTGGATTTATGGTTTACGGTTTTGGGCTAAGGCCCTAATGCCTTGTTGAGAAAATGTTTTGGTTACTGGTTTTCGTGGCATGCATATGTTTTTATGGAGGGCATAAATGTCTTATAACTGTGTTTAATGAACTTATTTATTTTCGTCCACTCACAGCTTTTGTTTTTAATGCCCTTCAGGTTGATTCCGAATGCGACCGCATCAGAGACTGGGATATCGCACACCTCCTTCATCGATCCTTGTGCACTCTGGAAGCCCCGTTTGGGCAGTGGCATCAGGTTATCCCTTGTCTAACACCTCTTGTTGGACGGGAGCATGACACATTCCACGGTAATCCCGGGGGGATTAGGATCGGTCGTGTCAGGGAACCAAGTCGCATAAGTCAGTATGACGATGGAGATGTAGAAATACATTTCGATAATGATAGGCTGACTAGGTTAAGTCTAGGCAGAAGAAGTACTAATTACCCTAGACCGACCATTCCAAGCATTCCAAATCAAGCTCTTTTAGAGCTCAAAGTTCTTATAAACAAGATCATGAAAGACTCATATTTGAAGGGTTAAGAAAAACCCACGATCATGTTCATCATCCCTGCTACAAGGTTGAAAATACAGGAGTCACAACCCCCTCAAAGAAATCTGAGGAATTACCTTCTCCACCTGATTTTTCATGGGAAGATGTTGAATCTAACATCTGTGTAATCTCTAAGTTCGAACCAGATATAAAAACCAAAGAACGAGATTACTTAAGTATAGAAAACCAAACTAGAAGAAGCTGGTTAGAAGCAACTTATAGTGAAGAAAGACGAAAGATTTTGCGCAAACTTCACTATTCTTTTATGAAAGGAAAGGGATTTAACTGCCGGTTCTTTCCTTGGTTTGAATGGTGTGCAAAAAAGAACAAGTTTTGTAAGACCTGTGTCCTTGAGGGAACGGTGAACAATCCCACATTCCTGCGAGGGGGAATGGTCTGGGAAGGGAATGGTGGTGTGCCTTAAAGGTGTAGGCACACACCTATCTAGCATGAGGCCTCCCTTGGCTACGCTGGTTAAGGTGGTTACCTTCCAGGTGTGAGGTCTTGGGGTCAAAACCTTGCGGGCGCAGGTGCGCCTAAAGAGAACAATATCATGCTAGATAGAGCGTGCAGGTGCACGTCTCTGGTTTAGATGAGGCCTTTTGGGAGCTCAGTGGCTTTGGGGGTTATTGGAACCCCAAAGTTAAGCGAGTTGAGGCCGGTGCAATTCCAGATGGGTGACCCCCTGGGAAGTTGCACCGTGAGCTCCCGAAAACAAAACCGTGAGGGCGAGGCCCAAAGCGGACAATATCGTGCTAGATGAATCGGAATCTGACAGAAGAGGGTCGGTTCCTGACAATTTGGTATTAGAGCCAGACCCCGACCGGGAAGTGTGCCAACGAGGACGCTGGGCCCTAAGTGGGGTGGATTGTAAGACCCGTGTCCTTGAGGGGAACGGTGAACAATCCCACATTCCTGCGAGGGGGAATGGTCTGGGAAGGGAATGGTGGTGTGCCTTAAAGGTGTAGGCACACACCTATCTAGCATGAGGCCTCCCTTGGCTGCGCTGGTTAAGGTGGTTACCTTCCAGGCGTGAGGTCTTGGGGTCAAAACCTTGCGGGCGCAGGTGCGCCTAAAGAGGACAATATCATGCTAGATAGAGCGTGCAGGTGCATGTCTCTGGTTTAGATGAGGCCTTTTGGGAGCTCAGTGGCTTTTGGGGGGGATTGGAACCCCAAAGTTAAGCGAGTTGAGGCTGGTGCAATTCCAGATGGGTGACCCCCTGGGAAGTTGTACCGTGAGCTCCCGAAAACAAAACCGTGAGGGCGAGGCCCAAAGTGGACAATATCGTGCTAGATGAATCGGGACCTGACAGAAGAGGGTCGGTTCCTGACAAGTTTACTGAATACCTTCATTGTATAAAAACGATAGGGAATCCTTTTAAGACTTATACAACTTGTGACGGCAAAACTGAAAGATTTGTGCTTCCACCTCCCAAATCAATCAACATCAATTCCAAAGGAACCATAGCCTTTCCATACAAGGATGGTGTACATGAAGCTTCTGTACATAGTGGAGTTACATCGGTCATACACCAATTTGTTCTTACAATCTCTTGGAGAACAAACGACAAGAATTGAGAATACCTTGAAAGATTGTACTAAGATTTAGACCCCCAGAGACCCCTGGAATATCTTCCAGTTCCTCTTAAAAGGGAAAGGAGAAAATTGAACAACCCATGTTCAAACCTATACCAAATCTTAAGGACTATAAGTAAGGCAATACTGATAGTTTTGTCGCCGCCTTAGCCGATAAGTTGAAAACCATTAAGATATCTGATTCGAAAGTTTCAGTACTTAGTGAAACTCAAATTACTGAATTAGAAGATCAGTTTTCTGATATCAGCATAGAACCACAGGTTAATAGGATAAAACAAGGACCTAGGATAACGAGGAATCCTATTATGTAAAATTATTATCCTAGACCTTCACATGTTGATCTTTACTACGAAGATACAGATATGGGAGAAAGAGTCCAATATGATGGAAAGTCAATTGTTGAATGGAACATTGACGGACAAACGGACTACCAAGTACTTAATACTATGAGACACATGATGATGTTCTCATCTGCAAGTATGATTCATGGTAATTCTGATCATAGAATTCCTCAAGCCATTGTCGCTGGATTCATTGGCCAACTTCGATAGTGGTGGGATAACCATCTTAGGGAAGAAGCCAAAAGAGAAATTCTTTATGCTACAAAAATAACTGAAGTTAATGGACAAATAACGACCCAAGAGGATGCGGTGAATACCCTAATATACACAATCACTCTCCATTTTGTTGGATCTACCAAACTTCAACAGGACAGGCCTAAGGAAGTACTAATAAATTTAAGATGTCCCACCTTATCTCATTTTAGATGGTATAAGGACGTTTTTTATGCAAAAATATTTCTTAGGCCGGATTGCTTTGCCGATTTCTGTAAACAAAAATTTCTTTCTGGCTTACCTCTTTTATTCGCTGAAAAGGTAAGAAACAGAATACGAGGAAAATATGGAGGAGTTATACCTTATGATAGGTATACCTATGGAGAACTCACATATGAAATCTGTGCTGAAGGACTAGCACTTTGTATAGATATGAAGTTGAAGAAACAACTTGATAAACAGAAGATTTTACGATCTAAGGAGATGGGTGATTTCCGTGAACAATTTGTATTTGACCTCAAAGATCCTTCTACTTGGAGAAAACCTTCCCACAAGAAGAAAATGGTTTCCAAGAAATCTGATCGATCTTCTAGATCTTCAAAACCGTTATAGGACTCTTAGAACCTTCTCGATCTGCGAGAAAAACTTAGTGGTCTCCGCCAAGGGTCTTCCTCCAAACCAAAGGATGGACGAGCCAAAAAGGGGACGAAAGCTGGAAAAACAGCAAGAAAAAAGACAGTTTTCTGTTATAAATGTGGAAAAGTCGGACATACTCGACCAGAATGCAGAATGCAAGAAAAACTTAATAATCTGAATTTAGATGAGGGGTTAAAACGACAATTGTGTCAACTTATGCTAAATTCATCTGACTCTGAAAGTATCGACGATGAAGAAGCAGTTTTTGGAGAAACGGAGTTATATACCTCTTATACCTCCTCTTCTGACACTACAGATAGTAACATAGAAACTGAGATTAAATGTGTCTGTAACCTAGATCTTTGCGTCATTACTAAGGAAGAAAGTCTGATTCTAGACTTGATTGATAAAATTGAGAACCCTCTTGAAAAGAGAACAATTTTGGAGAAATACCTCAATATCGCTAAAGAGCGGAAAGAGGGGAAAAGGGCTCCTAAATCTAGTATAGAGCAGCCAGTTGAAGCTTATAGATTTAAAATCATTGCTGCTCGAATGACACAACAACCCAAAAGGAACCCACAATTGCTAAAATCAAGGACGAAATTCGGGAAACAAAAAATGAAGTTAAGGATCTTAAAAAAAGAATTCAGATCCTAAAGCTTTATCATCCTTCGCCTGAAAATATAAGCGCTGATAATGAAACTGAAAAGGAGTTTCAGTCTCTTCTGAAAGATTTTGAGCAGGAGCAAAAACCAGAACCAGCAATGCAACCAGTTCCTTCTGAGGACCTACTATATGGAAGTATTTCAGCCCTGAAATTTAACCATAGCTGTGACGACCCGTCTCGAATTAACAGGATCAATTAAGAATTAATGATGAATTAGCGAGACTAATCGGGGATTAGACGAAGATTAGAGGACGTTCGGGCGAAATGACGATTTTGCCCCTAGAATGGGCGAATCGTTGACTATTCGTTCAATCGGTCAAATGGACTTTGGTTGATGACTGTGAAATAGTTCGGGACGTCACGAGTTCATAGACAGGTGGCATGCTCGATTCCGACGTTCGAGGAAGAAGTTATGATTTTCGGAAGTCCAAGGGCATTTTGGTAATTTGGTTGAATAGGGGCCAATAGTTGACTTTTGACCCCGGAGTTCCGATGGCCGAGGGCCGAGGACCGTTACATAGATCAGGATGATACGAATCTGTAGACAGGTGAAACGTCAAATTCAGACGTTCGACGGAAAAGTTACGGTTCACGGAAGTTCGAAAGTACTATTGTGCGTTTTACGAGACGATAGACTTTTGGACTTAAGTGGGGCCCAGATATTTCTGTGTTGCCCAATGGATGAGTGATAATTGTCACTCATCCACTGGACATCACTTTTCATTCATGCATCTCCCTTGTCTGTTCACCCAAACAACTAGAATCCCATTTTCCATTTTCTACAACCTATACCCCACACCCCCTAAACTTAACCTGATGCTGGTGACGCCTGAGGGAAACAGAGAGGATGAAGTGAGACGGTGATGATGGGGTTGACGGCATCGACTGCCATGGGCGGTGCCCAGAGACCAGACAATGTATGGTTTTGGGATTCAAATTTCATTTTGATGTTTTGGACGTTATGGATCGTTTTTATTCATTGGAATAGGTTTAATAGGTTAGTTAGAAGATGTTAGGATGAATTTTGGTGGCGCTTGGTGGCCGAGGAAGCCCTGGGGTGGCCCGGGAAAAATTGAGATCGTGAGGGAGAAAGTGAACGGGGTGGTTTCAAAGGGTTTTTCCTTGTTTTCTTTATACAAAAAGCTTGCTAGGGATGAGATAGGATGCATGGAATCAAAAGGGGAAGAAATGGATTGAAAAATGGGAGGAAAAATGGCTGGACCGGTCACGCCCGTCCACCCAGACAGGGTTACAAAGCCGAACCGGACTAGCCGGTTCGACCAAGGAAAAATACAACTGTAGCCAGCGCGTGAGGCCCACGCGCAGGCCACTCCTTGGGCACGTGACAGCGGGTGGCAGGGTATTTGGGGAAGTGTTCAACACACGAAATCTTCTATTCGATGTAATGAACATTTTGGGACTGGTTTCGTGTCAATCGGACATCGTTTCGATATAGTTCGGGATGTCTGAATGTTTAGGTTCGCGTTTAAAAATAGTTAGAAACTCCAAAAAATTACGGGGATTTAGTGAGGGGTTATATAAGTAGTTAGTAACCCTCTAAATTAATTTGGACAGGTTCGGGAATCCTGTAGGTGACGATTGGCCCGGGAAGACGTTTTAGCACGCGTATCGAGGCGCGACTTCAGACGGTCTGTGAGTGGACCCTTATTTCGAAATTGATGCATGCATAAATGTTTTATAATTGTTTTAGAATATGTTTTGTGATGACATGAGTGCATTTGTTTGTGATAGCCTAGAATTTACGTATTTGCATGTATTTCGAGATTTACGGTTTTATACGATGCTTATACGTGCTAGGTTTTCAACGAGGATTTAATAAATGGATTTCAGATTTGGAAATATGAACTCGGGCACGAGGTCCATTTTATTTACTAACTCTCCGACTTGGAGTCCATTCGATTTGAAGAGGAATCGGACCGAGCGTCCATTTGAGTTATACGATCGGACCGAGGATCCCGTTGGTTTAAGAATCCGGGCGTGAGGCCCATTTGGTTATAATATCGAGCTGGAGGCCCATTCGACTGTAGTATCGGGCTTGAGGCCCTGTTGGTTTTGAAATCGGACTTGAGGTCCCGTTGATTTCTAGTTTCGGGCTTAGGGCCTAGTTATTCGTGATATCGGGCTAGAGGCCCAATTGAATGTAACGTCGGGCTTGAGTCCCAGTTCAGTTTATGAAATAAGAATTCAGGCATGTGACCCTATTGAACTGTGGATTTAGGCCGAGGCCTGTAAAATGGATTTGAATCGGATTCGAGGAATCCCGTTGAGATGAGTCGGTTATGAGACCCAATTGAGAAATGTTTTGAGAAAGAAAGAAAGAGTTTTGAAAATGATTGTGAACCCTCCATATGATTATATGGTCTCCTCGAGACGTCGACCTGGAGAGTCACGATCCACAAACCAGAATGGGTATCCCCATAGGGATCCCGTTCTAGGAGTGGGAGTTACGATTTATGATGTGGACCCGGACCAGATTCCGGAGAGATGTGTGGACTAGATCCGGAGATAGAGCTCGAACTAGATCCAGAGATTGAGCCTCCCAGATGGAGAATTCCTGGGAGAAGACTCGGAGTGAGACCCCGAGTTGTGTGCACACTAGGATAGAAATGATATCGTGACATCTATCGGGGATGTGTTCCCTAAGGGTTGTGTGCCCCGAGTTGGAATCTTCTCGGAAGTGCCGCGGATGGGTTATACGTATGAGGTTTTATGGGAAGTGATTTGGGGGTGGAGACCCCGTGTTCCATGTTTTAGAAAGTGATTTGGGGCGGAGACCCCGTATTTGATACTTTGGAAATGGTTTGGGGCGGAGACCACGTATTCTGTGTTTTGGTATTTCATTGAGAATGGTTTTGGGCTGAGACCCACATGACGTGATTTGGGCTGAGTTCTCATGTATTGATTTATGGTTTTCAAGTTTATGATTTCGGGTCGGGGACCCATAAATGGATTTTTTGTTCATGTCGGTTTGTGGGGACCGGCATGAACCTTTGAAAGGTTTTGATGGGTCATGACGGTTTATGGGAACCAGGCATGAACCCTTGAAAGGTTTTGAGAATGTTGACAAATGGTTTTATGAATGTTTTGATAAACGATTTTTGAATGCATGCATATGCTTTTATTGAAGGGCATAAATGTCTTTATGTGAAAAAGTTTTTAATGAAATGATTGTTTTTGTCCACTCACGACTTTTGATGTTTTAATGCCCTTCAGGTTGATAACAGAGGTGGGTTGTAGCAGGGACGAGACATCACACTCGTCCTCCTACGATTCTAGCGTACTCTGGAAGCCCTGGTGAGGGCTAGAGACGAAATTTTCCCTGGTCTGACACTTTGTGTCAGACGGGATCAGACGCGTCCCACGTTAATCCCAGGGGATTTGGGACGGGTCCTGACAAGTGGTATCAGAGCATGGAGTACGCGCAGGTCGAGGATGTGATGTCTCTGAGGTCGTAACAGCCCGTCATCAGCCTAATAGTTTGGGTATTAGTACGCGAATTTGGTAGAATCGAACCTTAGTTAGATGGTGTTTGGCACGTGATACGGTAGTTTGAGGTTCGATTGGCATCCAATGCCATGTGTTTCGATGTTTGATCCCGAGGAGGATCAGTATTTATGGGAATCTAACGGCTTAGAGCTGTAGTGTCACTGGAAATAGGATCCAGTGGATCAGTAGAGACCATATGACGACTTGAGAGTCGTGACCGCTCGACGGTAGGGTTGTGTCGGATAGAGGATGTACGGATTAATACTAGTGGTGGTCAGAGGTCAGGGTCGCCCACTATACGATGACCCTGTGCGACTACAGTCACGACGGTTGGGAATAGGAACGTGTGATTCTATTTGGAATGTGTTGCCATGTTTTGGTGTGTCGAATCCCTCCTGGATGTCGACTGGCACGGAATGCCCCAGAGTATTTGTGGTGTGATGCGATAGGATGCGATTGCGCATGAGCGCTTGTGTAGTATTGGACCCTGAGTACGGCCAGTTCTTGTGGAGGCCAGCGGCTGAGAGCCGTAGAGTTACGAGAGGACGAGATCCTCAAAGTGTAGTTATTGGCTGTTTGGTACTAGTATTGGAATATGACGACTCTTCGGAGTCGAGAGCGAGGGATCGGTCAGGATGTTTTGGCTGCAGTGGGCAGCCGGGTTTGTGATAACCTAGTGGTGATTGATTGGACAAGTTACCAGGAGTGTGGTACTTGTGAGCGGATCCAGAGGTGGACTGATCGGTGGATGTTGTGCGTTGAGAGATTGGTACTTGCGGTAAGTTGATAGCATGGATTTGGAGTCTCGGTAGCAGAGTGTTTCTGATATTGGTCTGCACGAGGTTGTGGCAGACACTGCTATTGATGGACGTAGTTGAGCCTTATCGGGTTGGACAGACTTAGGTTGCCGTGACGATTTTGACGATGGGATTCATCAGTCGTGACGATGATACGAGGTGCGTGAGTGACACATAGTACAAACAGTGATTCTGGATTCGACTCGGTTACGACTGAGTACGATCGCAGATGAGACGCTGACGTTGGGTGTTGGCACACTTGCCACGTTACCTCTATGAGGTGACTGTGATGAGCAGGATATACCTGGATGAGTGACAGGTGTCGTGGATATCCTTGGATGGATTGCACAAGTGTGAGTACTGGAGTTGATCCCATAGAGTTGGGATGTGCGAACGGTATGCAGACGGAATATTAGATGTGCCCAGTGTGGCGAGCATATGAGTTCGGTGGGCATTGCGTGGGCCAGAGAGGATCCCGAGTGGCTCAGTGCGACGCACCAGGAGTACTTGGTTTGGTGACCATTTCTCTGATGGTACGAGGCTTGGAGCGCGAGTGTGTGCCCAGGAGTAGTAACGTTAAAGGTTGAAATGCCTAAGTGGCATTCGGATGAAAAAATATAAACGTATGACATGAGTGACGTCACATGACGTATGGGTCGGTTGGTCAGATATAGTAGTGCGCGGGGATTTGGCTTCAGATCACGACAGACGTTGCGATCTTTTTAGCCTACCGACCGATGTCAGTGGATTCCGACCAATTCTGTGAGTCAGAGTTGGATCGGAATGATTAAAGGTATGGGATACGAGTGTTGGAGGTTGTTTGTGTACATCCGTAAATAGTATAAAAGGTTTAACCTTGAGTCGCGTGAATTCCACTCGAAATGAGTGTACCTGTATAAACGATATTCACGAACGCGTGGATGGTGTCCGGTTGAGCTGAGGACTTGAGAGTCCATTGCGGATTGGTTTTGGTTGACTACGGTTGACCATGCCTTCTGAGTTGGGAACTTGGAAATCATTTGTCTATAGAACGTAGAAATGCTCGTGTAATGAGTGAGCTCAGTAATTGGAAAAGAAGCATGTTTCCAACGTGATTAGAACTTCAGAATCAAGAGAAGTTGTGATTGAGACGATGAGAAGAGTGCTTGATTCCGCATTGGAAATGGATATTCCAAGGTCACTGAGTGTGACTCTTTAGTAGATAGTACTGAGTGCCAGAGGATGACATAGGATGAACTTTGATATCATCATCTTGGATTCTTCTTGATTCGTCCCTAGGTGGGACGACGAGGAGTGATATGACATCTAGGAGTTCAAAGAGGGTGTAAGAACCGAACACCTAGGCTGTGGGTCAAATTTGATTAACTTGATGAGTAGATGGTATTTAGCGTCACAAGATGTGACGAGTGAGTATCCAATGGTGATGGATTGATGTTCGCCTAGTGACAGATGGTTGGAGTCCGAACCATGGTTGGAGTGCGGACAGTAGTATGTGGTTGGATGTTGCCGGAGTGCAGTCCTTGAGTAGGTCGAGTGGCGCCCCGATGTTGATGTGATGTGGGTGCACCGGTGTGTTGTGCCAGTTAGACGATGGAATTGACCACGGTCAACCGATATGTCGGGTTGAGAGTGTCCCGAGAGTTTGAGAACGTTGTAGATTGGATAGAGTCCTAGATGGACATGAGTGGCAATCGGATTAGATCTGATAGTGACAGGTGGAGACCCGAGGTGAGTCTAGATATCAGCGGAGATCGCTGAGTGATACGAGATATGATACGAGGACTCGAGAACGAGTCGAGATCACAGTAGAGCAGCGAAGCGCAGTGGAGCTGGGAGTTTTTGGCTGGTCATGAAATCGTGACATATCGTGGTAACAGATTGATAGGTATCCGATGCGTTCGGATTGATGTGGATTGATGGGACTCTAAAGAGAGTCAGTTTTGGCTTTGGATATAGGAATTTGAGAGAGTTGATTCGTGCGAGTATCGAGAGTCAGTGTGGACATAGGTTTAAGGATGACCTGTGAGATGGGATTCGTGCCATGGTGATGGCAGGATCTAGAGAATGTTGTCTGATTGGATGCTGAGCAGGGTGTCCGCTTAGATGTGTTAGCCCTTAGTAGGAGTACGTAATTCAGCTTGACGACTATAGGATGGGACAGTGTTAGAGTGTTAGACTGAGAAGCCGTTTTAATGTTTGTTTGGTATTACTGACCTGTCAAAGTGAGTGACAGGCGAGATCGACGAGTGTCGACGTTCTGTCTCAAGTGAGACGTACTAGCTGACGTGTAATTATAGAGAGTGAATTGGAGCTTTGGAAGCTCTAGTAAAGGTACGTATCGAAGAGTACGGCATGTGTGTCAGACGTGTACTGTTACATGGGTACCCTTGTGTGTGGGTGCAGCGATCCCAGTCGAGGGACTTGGTTGGATTCCACAATTTGGTTGTGGAATCAGGTCATTTGAATTTCGAGGACGAAATTTTTTAAGGGGGGAAGATTGTGACGACCCGTCCCGAATTAACGGGATTAATTAAGAATTAATGACGAATTAGCGAGACTAAACGGAGATTAGACGAGGATTAGCGGACCTTAGGGCGAAATGACGATTTTGCCCCTAAAATGGGCGAATCGTTGACTTTTTGTTCAGGCGGTCAAATGGACATTGGCTGATGACTGTGACGTAGTTCAGGACGTCACGAGTTCATAGATAGGTGGCACGCTCGATTCCGACGTTCGAGGAAGAAGTTATGATTTTCGGAAGTCCAAGGGCATTTTGGTAATTTGGTTGAATAGGGGCCAATAGTTGACTTTTGACCCTGGAGGTCCGATGGCCGAGGGCCGAGGACCGTTACGTAAATCAGGATGATACGAATTCGTAGACAGGCGGCACGTCGAATTCAAACGTTCGACAGAAAAGTTACGGTTCACCGAAGTTCAAAAGTACTATTGCGCGTTTTACGAGACGAGTGACTTTTGGACTTAAGTGGGGCCCAGATATTTCTGTGCTGCCCAATGGATGAGTGACAAGTGTCACTCATCCACTGGACATCACTTTTCATTCATGCATCTCCATTGTCTGTTCACCCAAACAGCCCGAAACCCATTTTCCATTTTCTACAACCTACACCCCACACCCTCTAAACTTAACCTGATGCTGGTGACGCCTGAGGGAAAAAAAGAGGATGAAGTGAGACAGTGATGATGGGGTTGATGGCGTCGATCGACATGGGATGTGGCCAGAGACCCGACAAGGTATGATTTTGGGATTCAAATATCATTTTGATGTTTTGGACGTTATGGATCGCTTTTATTCATTGGAATAGGTTTAATAGATTAGTTAGAAGATGTCAGGATGAATGTTTGTGGCGGTTGGTGGCTGAGGAAGCGCTGGGGTGGCCGGGAAAAATAGAGACCGTGAGGGAGAAAGTGAACGGGGTGGTTTCAAAGGGTTTTTCCTTGTTTTCTTTATACAAAAAGCTTGCTAGGGATGAGATAGGATGCATGGAATCAAAAGGGGAAGAAATGGACTGAAAAATGGGTGGTAAATAGCTGGACCGATCACGCTGGTCTAGCCAGACTGGGTTGCAGAGCCGGACCGGTCGGTTCGACCAAGGAAGAAGACAACTGTAGCCAGCGCGTGAGGCCCACGCGCAGGCCACTCCTTGGGCACGTGACAGCACGTGGCAGGGTATTTGGGGAAGTGTTCAACACATGAAATCTTCTATTCGATGTAATGAACATTTTGGGAATGGTTTCGTGTCAATCGGACATCGTTTAAATATAGTTCGGGCTGTCCAAAGGTTTAGGTTCGTGTTTAAAAATAGTTAGAATCTCCGAAAAATTACGGGGCTTTAGTTGTAACAACCCGTTCCGAGAATTGGGATAAGTAGAGTGTTTAAGGTGTGATTAGTAAGGGTAATCAAGGGTTAGGTGGTCCCGAGGGGTCCGGGAACTTAGAATGACGATTTTGCCCCTGGGTCGGGCAGAAATGTTGACTTTTATTTCGGGTGGTCAATTGGGGATTTACCAGTGACCAGGACGTAGTTTAGGACGTCATGAACCTGTAGACATGTGGTATGTTTGATTCCGACATCCGAGGAGGAAGTTGTGATGTCCGGAAGGTCGAGGGCATTATCGTAATTTTGGTAAAATAGGGGGAATAGTTGACTTTTTGAATAATCGAGTTTTGGTAGGTTGACCTAGGATGGTTAGATAGTTCTTGTCGTCCTGAGTTCGATGACAGGCGGCACGTATTCATCGGACTTACGAGGCGAGAGTTACGGGTCTAGGAAGTTTTGGTTAAACCGTAAAATGAGTAAAACAGGAGGGTATTTTGGTCATTGTGGCACCTTGGGATTTGTGCACAGAGGAAAGGAATGGACGGCTGGGATTAGGCCAGGTGGGAGTGTGTGGAGTGGATGGTGACACATGGCATGTGTGTAGAGGATTCTGGTAGAATCCTGTGCATTCACGGCCCAATTAATTGGGGTGCACCCGTGCTATGCATTCTGGTGCTTCGACACACAGAGAGAAACAGAGGGAGGAAATTGAGAGAATTGGAAGGCTGATTGTGGTGGCTGGTGGGTTTGTGAGTGTGTGAGGGAGATTAGAGAGTGGGAGAGAGCAGTTGAGACGGTTGGGAGGTGAGAAATCGTGGTGTGTGCGAGTGGGGAGCCACGGGAACCAGGGAGGACCTCAGGGGGGAAAACGGAGAAGATTGAGGGCTTGTGGTGGTGCGGTAGCCGTGCACGGTGCAACGAAGATCGCGGTGGTGTCGTGAGGGCTGTGGGGAGTCGACCAGCCCCGGAGGAGCTCACGGCGGCAGCAGGAAGCAGGTAATTTCCTCATTCCCGTTTCGGTACTCTGTTTTCCGTTGAGGTTCAACGTGGAAGTCGTGACTCTGGGCTGAGATTCGAGAGGATTGGAGGTTAGGGTAGTGATCAGGGAGGTCCTAGGTGTCGATTAGGGTGGTCGCCGTGACGGGGCCGTACACGGCGGAGCTCAATCGAAGATAGGTCTCTTTTACCCTGTTTCGGCAGTGAACTTCGAACGGTAAGTCGACGAGTTTGGGGGTGAGTCGACGGTATAGGAAGGTTGGTATGGGTTCATTGAGGTCTTAGGGACCGTCTGGTGTCGCCACCGTGAAGGGTGGTGAGCTGGGTGGTCGGATCGTGAAACAGAGTTTTGGGGAGGTTTGATTTCGAGCTTGAGACGACGGGTAGGAGGCTGTGTCGAGGTGATTGGAGGATGGAGATGCTTAGAGTAAGGTTGGACGAAGCTATAGGAGAAGGAAGGAGGTGTTTTAGTGCAGGCACGGCGGAGAACCGTTGACGCCGGTTCAAGCTGTAGCCTACTGTGTTGAACCGGGTCGACGTGAGGTTGAAGGTGCACTGTAGCTGGCGCGTGGGGCCACGCGCAGCCACTTTGGGCGGCGCGTGGGGGCGCGTGCGGCGGCGGATGGGAAAACGGTTAACATGGATTTTGGTCTAGGAGTCATGGTGAGTTCAATGGAGTTGGTTTCGGGTTAATCGGACATCGTATGCGTTTAGTTCCGCGAGGGTGAATGTTTAGGGTCCCGGGTTTTTCGGGTTTTGATTCGGGGACTTTTGAGGAAATCTAGGTGGTTGATTATAGACGTATTAGTGACGTAATTTGACGGTGTTTGACAGGATCGAGATTTCCCGAGGAAGCCGAGGATCGGGCTGTACGTTCAGGACGCGAGTAGGGCTCGGTATGTGAGTGGACCCCTTTCTCTAAACTCGAGCATGCATAACTGTTTTCTATAATTGTCTCATGGTTTTTAATCCTGATTTTATGTTTATCGAATATGTTTGGTTGGTTTTGCATTATTACACGTTTTTCGAGGAAAGTGGTTTTTAGCACGTTTTACGAGGAATGGTTGGTTTCTGGAAAATATGTTATGGTTTTGGGATTTCAAATGATAAGTGGTTTTTAATGGTTATAAGTGGATTTTTGGAACATGATTTCAATGATCAAGGTTTTTAGTTCTAGAAACGGATTTCGGAAATGGAAGTTGGTTTTAACGTTGGAAAGTGAATTTCCGGATTTGGGTTCGGAATGACGGTTCTGAACGCCGGAAGGGCGTCGGACCAGTGATTTCGGATTCGGGTTTGGATGTGGATTGGTCAATGGTTTTCAAATGGTTTTGAGATTAGATTTGCTGGATCTGGATATTGGGTTTAAAGACCCGGATATATGTGACGGGGGACCGGCCGGATTGGGTTTAAAGACCCGGATTGAGTTTAAAGACTCGGGAGTTTAAAGACTCGGATATATATTGATTTTCCCCCGTAGGCCTATTGAGTTTAAAGACTCGGGAGTTTAAAGACTCGGATATTATTAAGGCCTGGATTGAGTTTAAAGACTCGGGAGTTTAAAGACTCGGATAGGTCCAGCAGTTTGATCGGGAAAATGATGATTTGATGTTTATGGTTTTTGATACGGTTTCTGATACTCATGCTGTGGTTTTTTTAAGATATTTTATAGTGTTTCTGTTTCTTATGATGTTTATAATGATTATTTTATAACTGTGTTCATAACTGTTGGTTATGCATGTGGTTTCAAAACGGAGGGTAAAACTCGGTTTTCTTATAAAATGGTTTTTGAACTTTTGTACTTTCTGGTCCACTCACATTTTCTGTTTTAAATTGCCCTCCAGGTTGTGGAGCTAGCGCGGGGTCTTGACGTCGAGGCAGAGTCTGAGGCATAGAAGCGACGTGAGGGATCCTAGAAGAGTTTAAAGGCTTCTGTGTGCGTGTACTTTCTCGGTTTTTATTTTCCTTGTAATGTAGTGCTATGCTCTGTAAACGATAAGGATTTTGGGATATTTTATAATTACTCCTGCGTTTGACTGGGTTCGAGTGAGTGTTCCTTAGGTGTTGTGTCGGGGAGTCAGACGGGAGCGGGATTTACCTCGGGTTTCGGGGTGAAACCGGGGTGGGTCCTGACATTAGTGAGGGGTTATATAAGTAGTTAGTAACCCTCTAAATTAATTTGGACAGGTTCGGGAATCCTGGAGGTGACGATTGGCCCGGGAAGACGTTTTGGCACGCGTATCGCGGCGCGGCTTCGGACGGTCTTTGAGTGGACCCTTCTTTCGAAATTGATGCATGCATATATGTTTTATAATTGTTTTAGAATATGTTTTGTGATGCCATGAGTACATTTGTTTGTGGTAATCTAGGATTTACGTATTTGCACTATTTCGAGATTTACAGTTTTATACGTTGCTTATGCGTGCTAGGTTTTCAAAGAGGGTTTAATAAATGGATTTCGGATTTGGAAATATGAACTCGGGCACGAGGCCCATTTGATTTACAAACTTTCAGACTTGGAGTCCATTCGATTTGACGAGGAATTAGACCGAGGCGTCCATTTGAGTTATACGATCGGACCGAGGGTCCCGTTGGTTTAAGAATCCGGACGTGAGGCCCATTTGGTTATAATATCGGACTGGAGGCCCATTTGACTGTAGTATCGGGCTTGAGGCCCTGTTGGTTGTGAAATCTGACTTGAGGTCCCGTTGATTTCTGGTTTCGGGCTTAGGGCCCAGTTATTCGTGATATCGAGCTAGAGGCCCAATTGAATGTAACGTCGGGCTTGAGTCCCAGTTCAGTTTATGAATTGAGAATTCGGGCATGTGACCCTATTGACATGTGGATTTAGGCCGAGGCCTATAAAATGGATTTGAATCGGATTCGAGGAATCCTATTGAGATGAATCGGGTATGAGACCCAGTTGAGAAATGTTTTGAGAAAGAAAGAAAGAGTTTTGAAAATGATTGTGAACCCTCCATATGATTATATGGTCTCGTCCAGACGTCGACCTGGAGAGTCACGACCCACAGACCAGAATGGGTATCCTCATAGGGATCCCGTTCCAGGAGTGGGAGTTACGATTTATGATGTGGTCCCGGACCAGATTCCGGAGAGATGTGTGGACTTGATCCGGAGATAGAGCTCAGACTAGATCCAGAGATTGAGCCTCCCAGATGGAGAATTCCTGGGAGAAGACTCGGAGTGAGACCCCGAGTAGTGTGCACACTAGGATAGATGTAATGACCCGGAAATTCGAAAAACGAAAATTTGGAAAATTTGAGGAAAAGGACGATTTTGCCCCTGGAATTGGGCGAACGGTTGACTTTTTATTCGAGCGGTCAAACAGACTTTGACTGATGATCGTGACGTAGTTCGAGACGTCACGAGTTCATAGACAGGTGGCACGCCCATTCCGACATTCAAGGAGAAAGTTATGATGTTCGGAAGTTTAAGAGCAGTTTGGTAAATTGGTAAAAAAGGCCGACAGTTGACTTTTTGATCGGGACCTTGTTTGGAATTTCCGGGAGTACCGTTGGATAGGTCTCGAGACGCTGACTCCGTAGACAGGCGGCACGCGTCAATTGGAGCCCGGACAAAAAGTTGTGGGTCTAGACAGTTCAGGGGTAAAATGGTAACCTCCGACATGAAGGGTAAAATGGTAAATTGGGTCGTCAAGCCTGCAATAGTTGATTTTAAATGGTTTAATTTGGCTGATTCAGCCTATTTGGATTGGGATTATTTACTAAGTGACATTTGTCACTTGCTTATGTCAATTATTGGCATTAATTGAATGCCTTATACGAACAAAAACAACCTCCAAATCTTTGTTTAAATTCTAAACAATTCTTAACTCATATTGATCAAGGATGACAACCAGAGATACAGGGAGATTCAGAGGGAAAATTTGAGTGAAAAACAGAAGGAAAACAGGAGAGAAAACGGGGAGGAATACTGTGAACCCGAGACGAAAAACAACCTCAAACCATACTTGATGAAATTAAGATTTAATTCGGAGTTTTAGCTTAACCCAGGCCGAATTAAGATTAGAATTAGTTTTCTGGGACGAGTTCGAGTCGAACCACATCAGAAAGGAAGAAAATTGAAGGGGAAATCAGCAAGAATAGACTCTGCGACTCCTTTGAAAGTGAGAGCTTGAGTTCGATTACATAGAGGTGATGATTCTTGAAATTGACTTCGATTTCATATTTATAATGACTGTTAGATGCTTCTGGTGTATTTAATTGAATGTTACAGGTCGTTTTTGGGTAGAACCCGAGATAGGACCCGTCGGGTATCCGTGTTGAGTCGTGGGTTTTAAGACATTGTTTAGTGAAATTGAGGTCACAGGTCGGTTATAGACAGGGAAGGAATGAAAATAAGTGAAAGAACGGGAGGAATTGGGTTCAATTTGAATGAAAATGAATCGGGTTGCGACGCGGGTCGCAGACCCAAATACCAGAGAAGACGAGTTACAGCGACGACACTGTTCATGTTACCGTAGCAAGGCGCGTGAACTCACGTGCAGCCGCTTGCGGCGGCGCGTGAGGGCGCGTGGTGGACTTTCTGGGAAAGTGTCCAACAGGTGTTTTACTCTATACAGTGTAACGAACATTTTGGCTTTGATTTCGAGTCAATCAGATACCGTCTCGATAATGTTTCGAGGGTCCGAAGGTTTAAGTTACGCATTTAATTAATATTAAATTCCCGAAAAATTATGGGAAAATTAGATGATGTAAATTGACTTGTTGGTAACCTTGAATAATGATTGTGAACAGGATTCAAGATTTCTAGTAAGTGTCGGAAATTACGGAAACGCGTGCAGCGCGGGAAACGAGCAATTGGACGGTGTGTGAGTGGACGTTTGTTTTCTAAATTGATATGCATGCATAGTTAAATGTTTTATATGATTTATGGCATGATTTGAATTTCAATAATTTGATATGATTATTTTGAGATTTAATGATTATTTTAATCGGTACTTCGGGCACGTTATTCGAGAAAATGTGAAATGACTATTTTGGGCGCAGACCCGGGATTTGTGATTGGTTTTGGCTTGGATTATGAGTTAGAAAATTGATTTAATGAATTTGTGATGTTTATGTAATGTTTTTACGGATTTACGTGCATTGAATTATTTAATGCTTTTATGGATTGACAAGAAATGAGATTTGGGCATGTGGCCCCGTGATAATGGTTTTGATATGGTTTTGATACTTGATTTGAAATAATGCTTTTGATTGTGTATTGATGTTTGATGCCCCAAGATGCGTAATTCCTGGAGGGACTCCGGATGTGTAATTCCCGGTGAGGCTGGATGTGTAATTCCCAGCATTGGATGACGACTCTGGATGTGTAATTCCTAGAGGATCCTCAGATGTGTAATTCCCGAGTTATATGATTTATTATATGGTGAACTAATTTTATAAAATGATTTAAATGATTCATGTGTTTTTACCTATGCATGCCTGGTTTGATAAACTGGAGGGTAACAGATGTGTTTCAAATGTGTTTTACATGATATTATTTTTGTCCACTCACACCTTTGTTTTTGATGACCCTCCAGGCCGTGGCACGACGTTTGGTGCAAATCGAGAGGCGGAGGCATGAGCAGAAATCAGTGCAATTATCCCTGGTCTGACAGGTGCTGAAGGGTACTTTCGGGACTTCAGTTGACTTGTCAGACGGGAGCAGGACCAGGCACAGTTATCGAGGTCTAGTTGGAACGGGTCCTGTCAAATTGGTATCAGAGCATTTGGTTATTGATTTCTGTTGTTCCATGATGCCTCCGAGATGTGCGCCCCGTGCACGGCCTGAAGATGAGAGGGACGAGGATCGGGTTAGAGAAGGCCCGGATATCGAGAGAGCTCAACGATTAGGAGCTACTGTATTTCGTGTTGATTCGGGACCGGATGGTGCTGATGATTGGATTACTCGTCTGGAGCGGATCTTTGAAATTTTGGGATGTCCCCCAGAGGACATGGTATTATTAGCCACTTTTCTTTTGGATGGCCATGCATACCGGTGGTGGCATGCTTTACAGTTAACGGGATGGGACGCTCGTACGTTGACATGGGACGTATTTCTTGAGCGATTTTTGGAGCAGTTCTACCCTCGTTCGTACCGTGATGCGAAGGAAATTGAGTTCCTTCGATTACAACATGAGGGTATGATAGTGGCCGAATATGAACAACGATTTCTGGATCTGGCTCGCTTTGCTTCAAGGGTGGTAGTCACAGAGGGCGATAAATGTAGACGTTTTGAACTTGGTTTACGAGATGAGATTCTAGCCGCTGTGACTGTGGGATCCTATGGCACTCTCCGAGATCTCTCAGATGCCGCTATCCGTGTTGAGGCAAGTTTGCCAGCTCGAGAATCTGGACGACGTCGAGAGCATCAGGAAACTGAGACAATGAGTTATGGAACGTCGTCAAAAAGAGGTAGTTCTGGCTTTGGATTTTCTGGATCTCGGTCAGGTTTTAGCGGGGGTGGACAAGGACATTCCTTTGATCCTACAACAGTCCTTCAGGCGTCTATCCAGTCGAGTAGAGCTTCAGTACCGTCAACTGGCAAACCTTATAACCGAGCTACCCATTTCGGTAGGGGTACCTGTTATTTTTGTGGTGAGTTTGGACATATCCGGAGAAATTGTCCACACCAACCGATAGGTGGTAGCCCGAGTGGCAGTCATACAGAGCAAGGTTCAGGGATGGCCTCAACCTTTGGAGCTGCAAGTGGGAGGGGAACTGGCAACACGAGAGGTGCACCACGAGGGCGTGGTCAACCTTCAGGCCCACTTGCTCGGGTATTCGCTCTTCAACAACAAGATACTAATGGACTGCCCGAGGGGAGTTCAGCGTAATGGTGGTACCCCGTGGAATGATGTGTTGTATATTTGTACATGTTGTTGTTGTTGTTGTACTGTTGTATGGTTGTTTTATAAATAAAGGGATGGCATGTTTGTTCCATAAATCTTGTGTTTGAATTTCGGGGACGAAATTCTTTATGGGGGGAAGGTTGTAATGACCCGGAAATTCGAAAAACGAAAATTTGGAAAATTTGAGGAAAAGGACGATTTTGCCCCTGGAATTGGGCAAACGGTTGACTTTTTATTCGAGCGGTCAAACGGACTTTGACCAATGACCTGACGTAGTTCGAGACGTCACGAGTTCATAGACAGGTGGCACGCTCAATTCCGACATTCGAGGAGAAAGTTTTGATGTTCGGAAGTTTAAGGGCAGTTTGGTAAATTGGTAAAAAGGGCCGACAATTGACTTTTTGATCGTGACCTTGTTTGGAATTTTCGGGAGTACCGTTGGATAGGTCTCGAGACGCTGACTCCGTAGACAGGCGGCATGCGTCAATTGGAGCCCGGACAAAAAGTTGTGGGTCTAGACAGTTCAGGGGTAAAATGGTAACTTCCGACATGAAGGGTAAAATGGTAAATTGGGTCGTCAAGCCCGCAATAGTTGATTTTAAATGGTTTAATTTGGCTGATTCAGCCTATTTGGATTGGGATTATTTACTAAGTGACATTTGTCACTTGCTTATGTCAATTAGTGGCATTAATTGAATGCCTAATACGAACAAAAACAACCTCCAAATCTTTGTTTAAGTTCTAAACAATTCTTAACTCAGATTGATCAAGGATAACAACCAGAGATACAGGGAGATTCAGAGGGAAAATTTGAGTGATAAACAGAAGGAAAACAGGAGAGAAAACGGGGAGAAATACTGTGAACCCGGAAGGAAAAACAACCCGAAACCATACTTGATGAAATTGAGATTTAATTCGAGGTTTTAGCTTAACCCAGGCCGAATTAAGATTAGAATTAGTTTTCTGGGACGAGTTCGAGTCGAACCACATCAGAAAGGAAGAAAATTGAAGGGGAAATCAGCAAGAATAGACACTGCGACTCCTTTGAAAGTGAGAGCTTGGGTTCGATTACATAGAGGTGATGATTCTTGAAATTGACTTCGATTTCATATTTATAATGACTGTTAGATGCTTCTGGTGTATTTAATTGAATGTTACAGGTCGTTTTTGGGTAGAACTCGAGTTAGGACCCGTCGGGTATCCGTGTTGAGTCGTGGGTTTTAAGACATGGTTTAGTGAAATTGAGGTCACAGATCGGTTATATACAGGGAAGGAATGAAAATAAGTGAAAGAACGGGAGGAATTAGGTTCAATTTGAGGGAAAATGAATCGGGTTGCGACACGGGTCGTAGACCCGAATACCAGAGAAGACGGGTTACAGCGACGACACTGTTCATGTTACTGAGCAAGGCGCATGAACTCACGCTCAGCCGCTTGCGGCGGCGCGTGAGGGCGCGTGGTGGACTTTCTGGGAAAGTGTCCGACAGGTGTTTTACTCTATACAGTGTAACGAACATTTTGGCTTTGGTTTCGAGTCAATCGGATACCGTCTCGATAATGTTTCGAGGGTCCGAAGGTTTAAGTTACGCATTTAATTAATATTAAATTCCCGAAAAATTATGGGAAAATTAGATGATGTAAATTGACTTGTTAGTAACCTTGAATAATGATTGTGAACAAGATTCAAGATTTCTAGCAAGTGTCGGAAATTACGGAAACGCGTGTAGCGCGGGAAACGAGCAATTGGACGGTGTGTGAGTGGACGTTTGTTTTCTAAATTGATATGCATGCATAGTTAAATGTTTTATATGATTTATGGCATGATTTGAATTGCAATAATTTGATATGGTTATTTTGAGATTTAATGATTATTTTAATCGGTACTTTGGGCACGTTATTCGAGAAAATGTGAAATGACTATTTTGGGCGCAGACCCGGGATTTGTGATTGGTTTTGGCTTGGATTATGAGTTGGAAAATTGATTTAATGAATTTGTGATGTTTATGTAATGTTTTTACGGATTTACGTGCATTGAATTATTTAATGCTTTTATGGATTGACAAGAAATGAGATTTGGGCATGTGGCCCCCGTGATAATGGTTTTGACATGGTTTTGATACTTGATTTGAAATAATGATTTTGATTGTGTATTGATGTTTGATGCCCCCAGATGCGTAATTCCTGGAGGGACTCCGGATGTGTAATTCCCGGTGAGGCTGGATGTGTAATTCCCAGCATTGGATGACGACTCTGGATGTGTAATTCCCAGAGGATCCTCGGATGTGTAATTCCCGAGTTATATGCTTTATTATATGGTGAACTGATTTTATAAAATGATTTAAATGATTCATGTGTTTTTACCTATGCATGCATGGTTTGATAAACTGGAGGGTAACAGATGTGTTTCAAATGTGTTTTACATGATATTATTTTTGTCCACTCACACCTTTGTTTTTGATGACCCTCCAGGCCGTGGCACGACGTTTGGTGCAAATCGAGAGGCGGAGGCATGCGCAGAAATCAGTGCAGTTATCCCTGGTCTGACAGGTGCTGAAGGGTACTTTCGGGACTTCAGTTGACTTGTCAGACGGGAGCAGGACCAGGCACAGTTATCGAGGTCCAGTTGGGACGGGTCCTGTCAATAGAGATGATATCGTGACATATATCGGGGATGTGTTCCCTAGGGGTTGTGTGCCTCGAGTTGAAATCTTCTCGGAAGTGCCGCGGATGGGTTATACTTATGTCGATATGTATGAGGTTTTATGGAAAGTGATTTAGGGGTGGAGACCCCGTGTTCCATGTTTTAGAAAGTGATTTGGGGGCAGAGACCCCGTATTTGATACTTTGGAAATGGTTTGGGGCGGAGACCCCGTATTCTTTGTTTTGGTATTTCATTGAGAATGGTTTTGGGCTGAGACCCACGTGACGTGATTTGGGCTGAATTCCCATGTATTTATTTATGGTTTTCAAGTTTATGATTTCGGGTCGGGGACCCATAAATGGATTTATGGGGACCAGCATGAACCTTTGAAAGGTTTTGATGGGTCATGACGGTTTATGGGAACCGGGCATGAACCCTTGAAAGGTTTTGAGAATGTTGACAAATGGTTTTATGAATGTTTTGATAAACGGTTTTTGAACGCATGCGTATGCTTTTATTGAAGGGCATAAATGTCTTTATGTGAAATTGTTTTTAATGAAATGATTGTTTTTGTCCACTCATGACTTTTAATGTTTTAATGCCCTTCAGGTTGATAGCGGAGGCTGGTTGTAGTAGAGACGAGACATCACACTCCTCCTCCTATGATCCTGGAGTACTCTGGAAGCCCCGTGAGGGCTAGAGACGGAATTTTCCCTAGTCTGATACTTCGTGTCAGACGGGATCAAGCGCGTCCCACGTTAATCCCAGGGGATTTGGGACGGGTCCTGACAATAGTATCGACAAGGTAATTTCTCACAAGTGGTATTCTATGATTACCTTTGTTATTAACATAACTTTCCGGTGAAACGTTGATCGATTCAGGAGCCGATCTCAACTGCATCAATGAAGGAGTCGTACATGTAAAATACTTCTCGAAAACTTCTCAAGGACTGCGAAGTGCTACTGATCAACCAATGAAGGTTCATTATAAGATCTCTAATGCAGCCATAATTCAAAATGAGGTTTGTTTTCAAACTTCTTTTGTTCTGGTGAAAGGATTAAGTCATCCTGTGATTCTCGGAACTCCATTTTTAAGTATGCTTTACCCCTTCAAAGTTTCCGATCAAGGAATAGAAATTGAAATAGAAGGAATCAAGGTAATGTTCCTTTTCTTTAGAGAACCTCAGATGCAATATGTGAACTCCATTCATAATCAAATTCTCAAAAAGGAAAAATTTCTTTGTTCTATGAAAAAGGAATTATATCTTAAATGAACAGATGAACAACTAATAACTCAAACTCTTAAGACTAAAATTGCTTATGTCCAAAAGGAATTTGAGTTGCAGGTCTGTGCAGAAGTTCCCGGTGCTTTTTGGAACCGTAAATGACACATAGTTGAACTTCCTTATGAGCCTGATTTTGATGAAAGAAAAATTCCCACAAAGGCTCGCCCCATTCAGATAAATGGCAGATTAATGGAAATCTATAAGAAAGAAATCAATGAACTTCTTGAAAAGAAATTGATTCGTAATAGTTACTCCCCATGGAGTTGTTTTGCTTTCTATGTTGAAAATGCGCCTGAATTGGAAAGAGGAGCACCAAGATTGGTTATAAATTACAAACCTCTGAATAAGGCCCTTCGATGGATTAGGTATCCTATTCCAAATAAGAAAAATCTTTTAGAAAGGCTGAATCAAGTTATAATCTTTTCAAAATTTGATATGAAATCGGGATAATGGCAGATTCAAATTGCAGAGAAGGACATGTACAAAACCGGGTTTAATGTACCATTCGAACATTACGAATGGAACGTTATGCCCTTTGGTTTGAAAAATGCTCCTTCTAAATTTCAAAATATTATGACTGATATATTCAATCCTTTCTCCACTTTTACAATTGTTTATATTGATGATGTTCTGGTCTACTCTCATTATGTAAAACAATACTTTAAACATCTAAATATTTTCTTAAAAGTGGTAAAGAATGCAGGTTTAGTGGTTTCTGCCAGGAAGATGAAACTCTTCCAAACAAGGTTCGATTTTTGGGACATAATATCCACAATGGAATTATTCTCCCAATCGATCGTGCCATTGTTTTTGCGGACAAATTTCCAGATGAAATTCTCGAAAAGAAGCAACTACAAAGTTTCTTGGGAAGTCTGAATTATGTAGGAGATTTCTACAAAGACTTAGCCAAAGATAGCAAACCGTTATACGATCGGCTGAAAAAGAATCCAGTTCCTTAGACTGAGGAGCAGACGAGAGCCGTCAGACTCCTAAAAAGAAAAGTTAAAGAACTTCCCTGTCTAACTTTGGCAGATCCAGAAGCCTTCAAGATTGTGGAAATAGATGCTTCTGATGAAGGATATGGTGGTGTTTTGAAACAAACAACTAATGACAAAGAAGTCCTCGTTCGCTTCACTTCTGGGATCTGGAAGCCATCGCAGAAAAATTATTTGACAGTAAAAAATGAACTATTATCTATAGTTCATTCAGTCACCAAATTTGAAAGCGATCTTCTTAACAAACGATTCCTGATTAGGGTGGATTGTAAAGCAGTAAAAGATATTTTGTTGAAGGATGTTAAGAACTTATCATCTAAGCAAATCTTTGCTAGATGGCAAGGAATTTTATCTTCTTTTGATTTTGATATTGAATATATTAAAGGCGAACATAATTCATTGCCTGATTTCTTAACTCGTGAATTTTTTGCATGGTTCACAAAAAAACGTCCCAGCAGAAGTTACAAGAAAGGTATAAAGCCGGAGATCCAGAAGTTGGCCTTCTTAGAGAACCATCGGGAAAATTTAACTACTTTGTCCTCTGCCCCAAGAATAAGCCTCTGCCATCCACTACTCTGAAAATTCTCGAACCTTCGTGGTCTGATTCGCCAACTCCCAATATGTATCATCCTCATAAAAAGTAAAGCATCTTCTACTATCCAACCTAGTTCTGCTACTATAAATCCAGTTCCTCTCTCGTCAGCTTTACCTTATTCTAAAGGCCGCGAGAAAGCAGTGGCTAGTAACCCATTCTGTGAAACTATGGTCATACCTATTACACCGATTGAAAATCATGATCTTCGCTCTTCTCTTAGAGATGCAGGTGAAAAATACCTTCATGATCACATCCGTGGATATTTCAAACCAAGATACTGGTATGAACGACTTCTGATAGAAACCGGATTTGTGGAAGTTATTCATCGCTATCGTAGCGAGAATAACGATATGATTGCCTTTTCCAAATTAGTGATTCTGAAAGTAATCACTTTCGAAGATTGGGGAGATAACCCCTCTAAAATACACTTTTTTAAAAGCTTTGAAATGAGCCCTAAAGGATTTAATTTATGGGATTATCAGAAAGCCAACTTTTTTAAAAGCTTTGAAATGAGCCCTAAATGATTTAATTTCTGAGATTATCAGAAAGCCTGGGATCAAATCCTTTGTTTTCAAAATATTCTCTTTTCTCACACTTGGTTTATTCAGTTAAAAATTGGAACTCTGAAAGAGCTTCCTAACTAGTTTCAAGCCTGGTTTCTCGTATGGGGACCCAATGCTGATTTTTTACCTCGGGAGATAGCCCCTTCCTTTTCTGAAATATTTAAAAAGGAAAATATTAACTATTCTGAGGAATGAAAATTATTCCTCTGGTTCCTGATTTGTTATGAACTCCCCTGGATCCTGAAATGAGATTATAGTTTTATCGAAGATGATGGCGACTTGTGGTTTTTCATCCCTCAACTCGAAAGAAAAATCTTTATTTGCTGGTGGGATAAATTTCACATTGATCATCTGAAACCTCAAAATTTTAAAGCAAAAAATTTATCCATCTTATTGTCTGATAGACAAATATCAACTCTTAACAGTCCTTGTTCATCGTCTTCTTCCAAGGCAGATAAGCTTAAGTCTCTAATAGAGGCTTTTCCTGCTTCTTGTTCAAAAAAGATCTAAAAGATCAAGTTCTCAAACTACTTGATATGGATGATGATGATATCAAAATGAAGTATGAGGCAGCGTCCTCTCAGCAAGATGCAGTTGATAGTTATAATTGGTTTGAAAATGAAGATGATTGCTAGGAATCTTCCCTCCTATCAAACAAAAGACAAAATAACATGAAATGCGCACTAAGAATAGGTTCGATGCATGAAATGCACCCGTGAAGAAAAGATAAGATAAAATTTGGACTGATAGTGTCAATTCTTATCTTCCTCTTGTAGCACTTTTTATCCTGTCGGCCACAGTATCTGCTCGTGAATGGCAAAAGTCAAAAATGAAGATGTCGCTCATAATTGTAGGCTGCTTTTGCTCCGTCCTTTCATCAACTGACACATGGCTCTGCTTTTTCTCTTTTTGTTTGCTATTTAAAGAGCCTTAGAGCTCAGCTGTAAGTGTGTGTAAGATACGAGTGCAAGTGCAAGAGTGTGTAACCAGTTTGTAAAACCTTCAAGTGTGTTGTTTGAGTGTGCTGTTTGCTGTTCCTGTACACAAGTTTGACAATTTCAATATATGTGAGTATATTTTCATATGATATTTATTTCGTTTTTATATTCAGTTTTTTCTAATCCACTGCTGGAACTCTGTATTTATCAATTTTTGATTATTATGTTGTTAACTATATATATATATATAGTTTACATGTTTATAAGCTTAAACGGGATTAACGTTTAAAAATCTGTGTTAACGTCTTCCGTACCTTTTATGTCATAGGTAATATATATATATATATATTGAAACTAATCAATTTTGTTCCCTTTTCAACTGTGCTGCTTTTGAACATTCTGAAGGTTCCGAGTTCTCGATCAAAGCGATTTCAGAGACACGACCCATTCTTACGGCGACTCTTCTCAGGATGTCAAGCGGGAAGCAAGTAGTGAAGTTGGGGAAGCTGAACTTTTGGGAATGGGGAGGCTCGCGTAGCGGGCGTCCGTTTTTCGGGGAACAGATCGAGCTACTAGACCTTGACGAGTTTGAAAAGTGGAAGAGCCTCCATGAAGATGCTTTTCGTGAAGGTGTGGTTGTTGCGCTTAGCAACGCGTGCGCAGCTACGAAGACCCCGAGGGGAGCTGTTTCCAGAAGTAAGAATGTGAAGATTCTCTGGTGGATCCAATTTCACCCTCTGATCATCAACTAGGGTTTCAAGTTTCCATTTTCAAAGCTCTTCACCAAGATCATCTGCCAGATCGGGTGTTGTCCTTCCCAGCTGCATGTCGACGCTTACCGCCACATCATGGGCTTTGAGAAGTTGAATGAGCTTTTCAACTTGGAGCTCACTGAAGATGAGTTCTGGCATTGCTACTTGGTGGAGCACAAGCCAATCCCCAGCACGTGGAGTTCACACGTGGTCCCAAAGGTTGAGCTTTTTGTGGGCACGTTATTTGATGACGCATTGTACCGGACTTCTTGCATTGAAATTGGAGGTGAATGGGATAGTAACTGCGTCAGTGGTCTGAATATTGCTTCGCCCTACCGTGGCCCGTCCGACTTGTACACCATTACCAAGTTCTATGCTGACACCAAGAAGGTTGACAGAGTCCTCATAGTTCATCCGCAGTTTCGTGAGATGAGATGGTTACTTAGTCCTCGCAAGTGCAAAGCTGGCGGGCGTCCTCCCGCAGACTTGATCAAAAGCTAGTTCATTGCCCTGAGGCAGAGGAATCAAGGAGTTTAATCAGTGCGCATATGCCAAGACATGTTGGGCACCCTTCTAGTGAAGGTGCTCAACCAGCCTGTGCCTCCAAGCGGCGCTCCCTGGATTGTGTCTTGCCCTTCAAGCCGAGCAGGATCATTCAGCAAGCGCTAGTCTTCAGGCGAGCCTCAGAGAAGTCTGGTGAAGGGTTCAGTCAGGACCCCGAAGAAGCTAAAGGTTGTTCATGTTCCTCCTGATGTTCGGGTGGTGCCTCCCGCCCAGGTGTTGGCTGCACGTTCCCCTTCAAAGAGACCAACTTCAGATCCCCCAAAGAGAACTTGGTGACAGGACCTGTCCCGACTGGACTTTGATAACCATGCCGGTCCTGCTCTCGTCTGACAAGTCAACCGAAGCCCTGAAATTACCTCTCAGCACCTGTCAGACAAGGGATGACTGGATCGATTTCTGCTCATGCCTTCGCCTCTCGATTTGTCCCGAGTCTCGTGCCACGGTCTGGAGGGTCATCAAAAACAGGAAAGGTGTGAGTGGACAAAAATAATATCATTTAAAACACATTTATCAAAATGCATCATTTACCCTCCATTTTATCAAACTATGCATGCATAAAATCAATACATGAAAAAAATCACCGGCCTTCCAGCCAAGTCACTTGAAAACATCAAATCCCAGCTCTCAAGCCCAAATGCCATTTAAACTATTTTATAATACCATTTTCTCATACAATAAAACATATAACTCGGGAATTACACATCCGAGGATCCTCTGGGAATTACACATCTAGAGTCGTTATCCTACTGGGAATTACACATCCAACCTCACCGGGAATTACACATCCGGTCCCTCCGGGAATTACGCATTTAGAGTCCCTCCAGGAATTACACATCTGGAGTCACGTCGAGAATTACACATCCGAAGTCTACCCAGGAATTACACATCTGGGGGCATCAAACATCAATACACAATCAAAATCATCATTAAAACCATGTTAAAACCATTTATTACAGGGCCACATGCCCAAATCTCATTTCTCATTTCTCGTAAATCCGTAAAATTATTAAATAATTCAATGCACGTAAATTCGTAAAATTATATCCGAAAATCATTCAATTCCATCATTTTATCATTAAAATCATTAACTCACAATACTGTTCAAAATATCCTTTTAACATCCAGGGTCTAGCCCAAAATCATCAATTCCACGCAAATCCATACAACCGCAACCTCAGTTGTCCTTTTCACATAAATCCATAAAACATCTCAAAAAGAATTATAAATTCACCAAATCAATTTCCCAACTCAAAACCAATCTCAAATCCCGGGTTTTCGCCCAAAACAGTAATTTCGCAGTTTCTCAAAAAACGTGCCCAAAATATTGATTAAAATAATCATTAAATCCCGAAATAATCATATCAAATCATTGAAGTTCAAATCATGCCATAAAGAATGTAAAACATTTAACTATGCATGCATATCAGTTTATAAAACAAACGTCCACTCACACACTGTCCAAACCACTTGCTTTCCGAGCTACACGCGTTTCCGTAATTTCCGACAATTTCTAGAAATCTCGAATCCTGTCCAAAATCATTACTCATGGTCACTAATGACTTAATAACATCATATCAATCCCCCATAATTTTTTGGGAATTAACTATTAATTAAACACGTAACATAAACCTTATGACCCTCGAAATAATATCGAAACGGTGTCCGATTGACTTGAAACCAACTCCAAAATATTCGTTACATTGCATAGAACAAAAGTCATGTTGAACTCACCTAGGGAATCTGGCCCATGCGCCCTCACGCGCCCCCATGAGTGGCTGCGCGTGAAACTCACGCGCTACTACAGTACCTGCTACAGTGTTCTTCTTCACCCGACTTCCCTGCAAACGGGTTGTTCAACCCGCGACATAACCTAGTTAGATTTCCTTCAATTCGACCTTGTTTCTCTCAATTCCTTCCTTGGATCATGTATATTACATCTTAATTGAAGTTCTGCACAAGTTAATTAACACGATTCACACTAAAACTCACAATTCTCCACGTCTATCCCGTCGAATCCAATTGTCCAATTCGACCTTAATTGTCCTTTCCAATTAACTAGAAAGTATCATTAGATTAACAAAAACATAAATCCAACATCAAGTTGGGAATTCCTCACCTTCAATTACACGAATTGAATTCGACTATTTCAGCGATTTCGCGGGGTTTGTTCTTGATGATTTCTTCGTTAATTTCCTTCGTTTTTGACGTGGTTCGACTCGAAATGGTCCCAGAAGACTAATTCTGACCTTAATTCAACTTGGGTTAAGCTAGAACTTAGAAATTGAATCTCAATTTCTCCAAGCACGAATTCAGGTTTTCCTCTCGGGTTTAGGGTTTCCTTTTTGTTCTTTCTCTCTGTTTCCCTCTTGTTTTTCACTCACAATTTCCCTCCTAATCTCCCCGTGTCTCTGGTTTTCGTTACTGATCATAAAGGATTGGAATTTCACACAATCTTTCACTCACCGTTTGTAGCCTTTATGTTTGAATTTTCCCAATTTCAGGCGGCAAGGTTTGCCACTAAGTGCAATCTCCCAGTGACAGATGTCACTCAAAAACCTCCCTGAGTCACTCACACGGCTGAATCAGCCATTCGGCCCACCAAATTACCTTTTTACCTTTTGCTTAACAAATGATCAAAATGCCCCTAATGTTCCAAGGTTCGTAATTTTTCCACCCGAACTCCAATTGACGCATGCCGCCTGTCTACAGATTCAGCGTCCCGAGACCCATCCAACGGTCCTCCCGGAAAGTCAAAACAAGGTTCCGATCAAAAAGTCAACTTTTGGCCCTTATAACCAAGGGCAAAATCGTCATTTCCTTCAATTTTCCAATTTTTCCTTTTTCGAATTTCGGGGTCGTTACACTTGGGGTAAGGTCTTGGGCGCTGATCATGGAGGAGTCAGAGTTGCTTCCGTGAAGGTGAGGGGCTCTTATGTCCGCGAAGCCGAGATGCCCTCGGAGTGCGTAAAGAGTGGAGTAGCGAAGGAAGTTCATGACAAGGTCGTCAAAGAGCTCGAGATTACAAAGGCGGGGGCTCGTAAGCTTGCAAGTATGCTGTGTCTTCGGGTCAATATCCAAGTTGACCTCGAAAAACTCAAGTCTGAGTGCACCATGCTTCAAGAATCTCACGCTCGGCTTCAACGAAAAAATGAAGATTTGGAGAAGGAGGTTGGTTTGCTAGAAGCTAGTTTGGATGAATTGTGGAGCGTCCAAGCCGAGAAGTTGTTGGTAGAGAGTGAGCGGGACGTCGCTCCCGACGAGTTTGAGCTATTGCGCGGTTCTCTTCGAGACTCTCGGGAGAAGATTAGGCTCTTGGAGGTCGAGGCATAGAGAGCTCATGCTGAGATTGAATATTTGAAGTCTGAGCCATACTCGCTTCCTTGTGCTCCACATGCCTCGTGTCAAAATGTAGATGAGCTCAAAAATTCTGAGGAGGATTTGAAGTTGAAGCTGTTTGTGGAGAGTTGCAGTGAGTCCGAGATGGAGACGCGCCTTGCTCGTGAATATGTCGAGGGGTATCTTGATTGTCAGAACAACATGTCTCCCAAGTACGCAATTCAAGAGGGAGACATTGAAGATGCATCCTGGCGGGCTGCAAACTCAGAGCGAGGAGTGCAACATGGAGAGGCGACCCCACCTGGGGTGCCTTGTCCTGCGCCGCTGAGTTTCCCAGAGCAGTTAGGTGATGACCCTATCCCAGACATTGGCAACCCGTTCTACGATGGGATTCTTGAGTTATCGAGCGAGGACTAGGCTCATTTTCAACGCTCAATGGGTATAGAGGACGTGCTTTTGGACTTGCCTTAGACTTATAGTGTAGGCTTCTACATTTTTTAGATGTTTTATCAAATAAGTTGTTGAGCAGTCGATTTATGACTCGCCAACCTTTTCTTTTGTTTTGCTAGTTCAAGTGGTTAAGCAATCAATATGTGGTTTGCCAATCTAGCCTTCTCAACATTATCAATAAGAAGTCTTCCTTTGCTTTCCATAAAATTTCGTGGAGTCTTAACCTTCATAGGCTTGTTTTGAGATGTCGAAATTTGAGCTTTGTAAAACCAAGTGCAACTTGGGGTCGCGTGCTGTTCTGCGAGGGTGACCTTTGTGTATAGAAATGCTTGCTGGGAACTCGACATAACTCGGAATTGAGTAAGGTTGATAGGGTTGGAAATTTGAGTTCCATACCTTTATACTGCCGTCAAGTTTGTTCTAAGGCGATCCAAATTGAGCTTTGTAGGATCGGTCGAATCTTGTGCTTGTGCGCTGGTACGTACAATTGACCTTAATGTCGAAAAACGTTTACTGGGAACTCTTCACAACTAGGAATTGAGTTAGATCAACGACGTTGGACAGCTTACTTCCATATCTATCTAGTGTCATCAATCTTGTTCCGAGCTGATCCAAATTGAGGTTTGTAGGACAGGACAAATCTTGTACTCGTGCGCTGGTACGTGCAGTTGACCTTCGTGTACAAAAACGTTCGCTGGGAACTCGTCACAACTTGGAATTTAGTGAGATCAACAGAGTTGGAAAGCTGACTTCCGTACCTTTTTAGGAAAATCAAGTTCATGTCAGGGTGTTCAAAATTGAG
Source organism: Prinsepia uniflora (assembly GCA_032719365.1). NCBI lineage: Eukaryota > Viridiplantae > Streptophyta > Magnoliopsida > Rosales > Rosaceae > Prinsepia > Prinsepia uniflora. The sequence continues at coordinate 15,904,764 of CM064871.1, read as the reverse complement.
CGATCTACAATCAAATGAATATCAATCCCATGCAATGAAATGCAGAATTGGACTTGGTATGTTAAAACATTTGCCCAATGTTTGTCATGGCCTGGTAGTTTCCCCTCTTGGCGGGGTTGGAAGCATTTTTAAGTAACTTTCTGAATCCAACAAGTTGAGGTTTTCGATGGCTTCATGTGCCTCTCTGGGGCGAGCTTTGACCACTTCGCATGGCGAAGGCTTGAGTGCTTCACGTGGCGAAGGCTTGAGTGTTTCGCGTGGCGAAGGCTTGATGTGCTTCGCGTGGAAATAGCTTGGTGTGTTTTTCTTGGAAAAGGCTTTGAGTGCTTCGAGTGGCGAAGGCTTGAGTGCTTTGTGTGGCGAAGACTTGAGTGTTTCACATGGCGAAGGCTTGATGTGCTTCGCGTGGCAAAGTCTTGGTGTGTTTTGCTTGGCAAAGGCTTTGAGTGCTTCGTGTTGCGAAGGCTTGAGTGCTTTGCGTGGCGAAGGCTTGGTGTGCTTTGCTTGGCATAGGCTTTGAGTGCTTCGTGTGGCGAAGGCTTGAGTGCTTCGTGTGGCGAAGGCTTGATGTGCTTTGCGTGGAAAATGCTTAGTGTTTTCTAAACAAAAGTGTAGGCGATAAGATAATTTCATTAGACGTTGAAACGAAACATCTTGAATCTTATTGGAAGATACTATATGAGCAAAGTAGGCATTGAGCCGAAATTTAACCACAGATTTCGTGTCTTTGATGATGACTTGGTCACTGATTCAATTTCCTAAACGTAATACTTCCGAAGGTGATAGGCATTTAGCGCTCCGCTTACAATATTCCCGTCCATGGTCTCCAAGGTGTAGCTCCCTTTCCCGCCCACTTGGTGGATGCGATAAAGACCTTTCCAGGGGGACTTGAGCTTTTGGGACCTGGGGCGGTTTGGTGTTGCAAATTTTTTCTTGAGGACCAGATTGCCAGAAAGAAATTGTCGAATCTTTCCCTTCTTGTTGTAGAAACTTCTAACTTGTTGCTGGTAATTGCAGATACGTTTAATGACTTGTTCCCTCAACTCCTCGCTTAAGTTAAGGGATGTTCTTAAGGCCACAGAGTTGACGGTAGGATCATCGAGCTCCGTGAAAGGTGCTGGAATGACGACGTGTGGCTAGATGACAACGTTGGTTCCGAATGCAAGTGTAAACAAGGACTTGCCTATCGCTCTCCGTGGGGGTCGTGCGATAGGCCCAAAGTGCGCCGTCTAGCTCTTCCTCCCATAGTCTTTTCTTGTCGTTGAGCCTCTTCTTGATGCAATCAAGGATGGTCTTATTTGAAGCTTCGGCCTGTCCGTTGCCCTAAGGGTAATATGCAGTGGAGGTGAAATGCTTTATTTTCCACGATTCAAAGAACTCCTTGATTGATGCGCTAGTGAATTGCGTTCCATTGTCGGTCAGTATGACTTTCGATATTCCAAACCGGTAGATGATTTGGCTCTAGACTAATTTTTGTACGTCCAATTGAGTGATGGTCTCTAATGCTTTGGCTTCCACTCACTTGGTAAAGTAATCGGTGGGGACAATCAGGTACTTCTTATTGGGTGTCGGCGTAGTGGGCAATGGTCCGACAATGTCAATTGTCAGGACCGGTCCCAAATCCCCCGGGATTAACGTGGGACCCGCCTGATCCCGACTGACACCACGTATCAGACCAGGGAAAATTTCATCTCTGCCTTCGCCGGGGCTATCAGAGTGCATCAGGATCGTAGGAGGAGGGGAGTGATGTCTCGTCTCTGCTATAGCCCGCATCCGCGATCAACCTGAAGGGCATTAAAACATTAAAAGTCGTGAGTGGACAAAATAATAATTATATTAAAAACGTTTTCAAGTAAAGATATTTATGCCCTTCATAAAAGCATATGCATGCATTCCAAATACCATTTAGCAAAACATTTATAAAACTATTTGTCAAACATCTCAAAATCATTCAAGGGTTCATGTCCGGCCCCATAAACCGTCATGACCCATAAAAACCTTTCAAGGGTTCATGCCGGTTCCCATAAACCGTCATGAACAGTAAATCCATTTGGGTCCCCGACCCGAAATCACAAACACCCGTAAAGTCATATACGTGGGAACTCAGCCTAAATCATTCACAGTGAAATACCAAACGTACAATACGGGGTCTCCGCCCCCAAAACATTGTCCAAATCACATACGTACTCGTACGTATAACTCATCCTAGGCACTTCCGGAGAAGATGCCAACTCGAGGCACACAGCCCCTAGGGAACACATCCCCGAAATAGTCTTGATATCAATCTCTATACTAATGTGCACACTACTCGGGGTCTCACTCCGAGTCTTCTCCCAGGAATCTCCATCTGGGAGGCTCAATCACTGGATCTAGTCCGAGCTCTCTCTCTGGATCTAGTCCACACATCTCTCCGGAATCTGGTCCGGGACCACATCATAATAAGTAACCACCACTCCTAGAACGGGATCCCTATGGGGATACCCACTCTGGTCTGTGGATCGTGACTCTCCAGGTCGACGCTGGAGGAGATCATATAATCAATATGGAGGGTTCAATCATTTCAAATCTCTTTCTTTCTTTCCCAAATACTTTCTTTCTCAAAACACTTTTCAACTGGGTCTCATACCCGATTCATCTCAATTGGATTCCTCGAATCCGATTCAATTCACTTTCACAAGCCTCGACCTAAATCCTCAATTCAACAGGGTCTCATGCCCGAATACTCATTTCATAAACTGAACTGGGACTCAAGCCCGATTTCACAGTCAACAGGACCTCAAGCCCGATATCACGACTAACTGGGCCCTAAGCCCGAAACTATAAACCAACAGGACCTCATGTCCGATTTCACAACCAACGGGGCCTTAAGCCCAAAATCTCAACTAAATGGGTCTCAGGCCCGATATCATAAATCAACAGGGCATCAAGCCTGATAGTACCACTAACTGGGCCTCAAACCTGAATCGTAAACCAACTGGACCCTCGGTCCGATCGTATGGCTCAAATGGACCCTAGGTCCGATTCCTCGTCAAATCAAATGGACTCCAAGTCCGAGAGTTCATAAATCAATTGGGTCTCGTGCCCGATTTCATATTTCTAAATCCAAAATCCATTCATTAAACCCTCGTTGAAAACATGGTATGCAAATGTACGACATAAAGCCGAAAACCTCGAAATACGTGCAATTATGTCGATCCTAAGCTACCACAACCAAATTCACTCATGGCAACACAAAACATGTATTAAAAGCATTTATAAACATTTATGCATGCATCAATTTCGAAAGAAGGGTCCACTCACAGACCGTCTGAAGTCGCGCCTCGATACGCGTGCCATAACCGTCTCTCGGGTCAAACGTCGCCTCCGGGATTCCCAAACCTGTCCCAATTCATTTAGAGGGTTATTAACTACTTAAATAACCCCTCACTAAAGTCCCGTAATTTTCCGAAATTTCTAACTATTTTTAAAACTGAACCTAAACCTTCGGATGCCCCGAAACATATTGAGACGATGTCCGATTGACACGAAACCAGTCCCAAAATGTTTGTTACATCAAATAGATGATTTCGTGTGTTGAACACATGCCCAACAACCCTAGCACGCGCCCCTGGAAGTTGCCTGCGCATGGGCCCACGCGCCAGCTACTGTAGATCGTCATCAAGCTCTCGCCGCTGGTCCGGTCTAACCCCTGCAACTGGACCGGCGTGACCGGTCCAGGCCATTTTCTTCCTATTTTCCAGTCCGTTTTCCTCCATTTTAATCCCTAAATTCCTCTTCTTCCTATTTTCCAGTCCGTTTTCCTCCATTTTAATCCCTAAATTCCTCTTTTCTCATTTCCTATCTAACCCAATCCTTAAAACCAACTAAAACCATCAAAATCTCATGGTTTAATTTTGAACCTCACGGTTCATTTTTTCCGATCAGCCTACACGGCTGCTCAGCCCAAACCACCACCCAAAACCTCCATAACATCTTCTAACTAACTCACTAAATCCATCCTAATCATCTAAAACAACCTAAAACCTTAAATCGAAATAAAAAGGGAGATTTGGGTAAACCGAGTACCTCTCGGTTTTCAAGGCCGCCGTGCACGGCTGTGCTTCCCTGGCCGGCCATCATGTCCTCTCCGTCCTCTCTTCCTTCTCTGGTCTCTCTGTTATGATCATAGGGTTGGAGGGTTGGATTTGGGGAGAATGGATGGATCGGGTTGTTTGGGAACAAAGAAAATGAAAATGCACGGGAATGATGGATGCATGAATGAAAAATGATGCCCAGTGGATGAGTGACACTTTTCACTCATCCATTGGTCCTGGGAATAAAAATCTGGGCCCCACTTAAGTCCAAAAGGTCCTCGTCTCAAAATTCGTGCAATAGTGCTTTCATACTTCCGTGAACCGTAACTTCTCCGTCGAACGTCCGAATTCGACGTGCCGCCTGTCTACGGATTCGTATCGTCGTGATCTACGTAATGGTGCTCGGCCCTCGGCCATCGGACCTCCCGGTCAAAAAGTCAACTTTTGACCTCCTATTCACCAAAATTACCAAAATGCCCTTGGGCTTTCGAACGTCATAACTTCCTCCTCGGACGTCGAAATCGAGCGTGCCACCTGTCTATGAACTCATGATGTCACAAACTACTCACGGTCATTGGCCAAAGTCCATTTGACCGTCCGAATGAAAAGTCAACGAATCACCCATTCCAGGGGCAAAATCGTCATTTCGCCCGAACGTCCGCTAATCCTCGTCTAATCTCCGATTAGCCTTGCTAATCCGTCATTAACTCTTAATTAATCCCATTAATTCGGGACAGTTCGTCACATCAATGCCCTACTGCATGAATGGCCACGGGCTAACAGAGAGTGCAACTCTTCAGGAGGCGCTAGGTGGTTGGGCTTGTACCTTTGGCACTTATCGCATGATCTGGGATATCTGAGTGCATCTTGTTTGAAAGTTGGCCAGTAGAATTCTGCACCAAGCTTCTTCTGTGCGAGCGATCTTCCTCAGAAGTGGTTTCCACATTGCCCCTCGTGAATCTCGGTCAAGACCTTCAATGTCTCGAGGTGCCTTAAGCATTGTAAGTTTTCCCCTATGAAGCTCCGACAAAAAAGTTGGCCATTGTCGACGTAGTATCATGCAGCGTTCATTTGAATTTTGCAAGCTTCTAGTTGGTCGTCTAGGAGGGTTCCATTTACTAAGTAGTTGACGAGAAGGTCTTGCCAACTTGGAGCGAGGTCAACTTCTCTTACTTCAACTTCTTTCACATTAATGCTTCTCTACTCTAGATACTCAATCAGGATCGAACATCTGAAGTGATAATCAAGTGCTGATGCTAAGTTTGCAAGTGCGTCAACTTGTGCATTTTCGACTCTGGGGAGTTGGTGAAAGGTGAAGACTGTGAAGAAAGCGAGCGGTTTTTGTACCTTGTTGGTGTATTGAAGCATCCTCGCATCCCTTGCAGCGTACTCCGTGATGGATTGGTTAGTGATTAGCTGAGAGTTAGAGTGCACGACGATCTTCTTAATTCCTAGTTTCCTGGCAAGGCTTAGGCCACAAATCAATGCCTCATATTCTGCTTCGTTGTTGGAAGCCTTGAATCCGAACTGGACTACAGGCTCCATCATCGAACCATCTGGGGTTATAAGGACGATGCTTGCTCCTGCGCTTCGTTGATTTAACGAGCCATCCACGAAGAGCTTCCAAAGTGGGTCAGTTATGGAGGGGCGCGATGAGGATTGTCTGGGCGCTTGTTCCTATTGTGGAGGAAGCTTGGTTGTGAGGGAGATTTTCTCTAGTTCCTTGCCTCGACTTTCTTCTGGTGATGCTGGCGTGAACTCCACAATGAAGTCTACTAAGGCTTGGTCTTTTTTTGCAGTCCTTGGGCGATAAAGCATGTCGTGTTGACTTAGCTCTATTGCCTACTTCATGACCCTTATTGAGGCGTCAGGTGCATCGAGGAGTGACCGCATGAGATACTCTGTCATGAAGATCACCTGGTGGGCTTGAAAATAGGGCCTCATCTTCTTGGTGGTAACCAGTAGTGCCATAATTTGCTTCTCGAGTTTTGGATACTCCGTTTCAGCGTCAATGAGAGCCTTTGATGTGTAGAATACTAGGAGTTGGACTCCGTTTTCTTCCCTGATTAGCGCGGAACTTACGACCACTTCAGAAACTCCCAAGTAGAGGAACATGTCCTCGTTTTCCTTCGGCTTTGACAGCAATGACGGAGACACCAAGTAGCTTTTGAGATCTTAGAAGGCCTTCTCGCACTTCTCATCCCAGTTCTCCTTGGATGTTTTCTTCATCACTTGGAAGAAGGGTCGACATCGATACGTGGCCATGGACAAAAATTGATTTAGAGCACCTACGCGACCTTTGAGACTCTGTATCTCCTTCAAACTCGATGGTGGCTTCATGTCCTGGATTGCTTTGATCTGCTTTGGGTTTGCCTCGATTCCTTGCTGGGTTACAAGATACCCCAGGAATTTTTCGGCAGCCACCCTGAAGGTACACTTGAGTGGGTTGCGCTTCATTTTGTATTTCCTCAGCAACTCAAAAGTTTGTTTCAAGTTTGCAATATGGTCACCACGCTTCTCTCCCTTGATCATGATGTCGTCGACGTAGAGTTCCATCGTTTTTCCAATAAGGTCCTTGAAGATGTGATTGACAAGTGGCTGATAGGTAGCGCCTGCATTCTTAAGGCCAAATGGCATGACCTTGTAGCAGTAAACTCTTCTTTCGAAGACGAAAGCCGTCTTGTGTTTGTCGCTTTCATGCATTAATATCTGGTTGCAGCCGGAGTATGAGTCAAGGAAGCTAAGAAGCTCGTTGCCCGCTGTGGAGTCCATCAGGAGGTCGATCCTTGGTAGGGGATAGTTGTCTTTCAGGAATGTTAGGTTGAGGTCTGTGTATTCAATGTAAACTCTCCATCACCCTTCCTCTTTCTTTTTCACGAGTACGACGTTGGCTAGCCATTCAGAGTACATGACTTACTTAATGGAGCCAGCTTTAAGTAGCTTGTCAATCTCAGCCTGAATGATTGCGACTTTCTCTGGGGAGAAGTTTTTCTTTCTCTGCTTGATTGGCTTGTAGCTTGGGTTGACGTGCAACCCGTGGCAAGCGAATGTGGGATCTATCCTGAGCATGTTTGACGGCGTCCATGCAAATACATTGTTGTGCTCGTGTAAGAACATGGTGAGTTCTTCCTTTTCTTCGGGGTTTAGGCGCGCCCCAATGTGTGCATACCTCTCAGGAAACTGCGAGTCAAGTCGTATGAGGGTGACATCATCTTCTGGCTGCCATCCTTCAGAAGCAGGAGGCTTTTCGTGGATGTCGGGATCTTGACCCGCTGTTGGCTGTTATGCGGGAGCTGAAGGTGTGGGTTTGCCCCCAGTGGCCTCGACTGTCTCTGGGACGAATTTTGCTACCTTGATTTCTTTTAGCCCCTCGGTGAGGCATTTGTGCGCCATGACTTGATCTTTTTTTTATCTTTCAACTCTTCCTCCGGGAATTGGGAATAGAATTTTTTGGTACAAGCTTAAGGTGTTGGTTAGTATCTTATGCATCCACGACCTCCCTAGTATGCCATTGTAAGGTGAGTACTCGTCAAGGACGTAGAAACTTTATTTTGAGACAACATGGAGGGAGTGGACATCGAGCTGGATCATGCCAATGGACATGCTTGTCGATCCATTGAAGCCTTGTAACGGGACCTTTCTCCCCGTCATGAAAGATTCAAGTCCCATCTTCAGGACTGCTTCAATGCTGAGGATGTTTGCAGCACTTCCCTCATCCACGTGAATTCGGTTGACCTGGCATGGGCGAGCTGGATTGAGACGACGAGGGCATCGTCATACGGCCACCTAAGCTCGATCTTGTCCTGAGCGGAGAAACCAATGATTGGGTCATCAGTTCCTTGAGCTGCAGCGACATACGAGACTTGGGTCACATCAAGAGCCTCACGAATTTTCCTTTTCTTTTGCTTCCTAGTTGTTCCTTGCAACTCGGACTCAGCAATGATGGTGTCCACGTGAATCATCTTTTGTGCGGGCTCCTGAGGCCTTTGTCTACGAGACGTTATGTTGCCTTTTTCTTGGTGTACTCGGTGTAGTGTCCTTCCTTCAAGAGGTCCCGGAGGTACCTTTCGAAGGTCTGGCAGGAGCTTATGTCGTGCCCATAGCAATTGTGATTGGCACACCACTTTGTCTTGTCGACCCTTTCCTGGTTGCTTTTGACGGGAGCTGGTTTTTTGAACCACGACTTTTCCTTTATCTGATTGTATATCTGGAGGACGGGTACCGAAAACTGCGTGTTCGTCTTTGCACTAGCAAATGTATTGGACGATGGGTTCCCTTTGCGCTTATTGGCTTTCCCGACCAAGCTCCCATGGTGGGCACCGTCTTTTGGCTGCACAAACACTTTTGTGGGATGTCCACCTTCCTCGATGTGGTTGGTGGCATGTGTGGTGTTTTTCTCGTCCTCCCAGCATGCATGTCGCTCTGCTAGGGACAACATCTTGGTGAGACTTCGGGCGTTGCTCATGACGATGTCTCCGTAGAGTTGGCTCTCATGCGGTAGGCTTGCTTAAATGCCATGGCTGCGACAAGATCGCTGCATCCTACGATGCGAGACTTTTCTTCGCAATACCTCCAGATGTATTACCACATGGTTTCTTTAGACCTCTTTTGGATGGTGAAGAGGTGGTCATCCTTGACTTTGACAGTGCGAAGCTGCGAGTACTCCTTCCTGAAGGCAAGGGCCAACTCTTCAAAGGAAGCGATTGATCTCCGGGAAAGATAGTTGAACCATGTTGTCGCCTGACCTTACAGCGAGGCTTGTAAAACTTTACACATGAGTGCGTCGTTGTGCCTGCGAGGTACCATGACCCCCCGATAGTAATTAATGTGTTTTACTGGATCAGAGGTTCCTTTGTACTGATTGAAGTTGGGAGTTGAAAACTACTGCAGGAACGGTTCCTCCTCAATGTCCCTCATGAATGGTGAAAATGATGACGTTTGAATCTGGCGCCAAAGGTCATCCTCCAAGTCCCCGTCGCGCTGAACTCCCTGGAGGCGTCGGTCTAGCATCCTTCAGACGTCTTCAGCGCCGGGTCAAATGGCGTTAACTCCCTGGAGTTGCAGCGGGCTTGGCTCTCGAGCGTGCTGGCGAGTAAGTCTCGTTTTCCTCGCTGTGATCATCCGTGCTTTTAGAGTCATGGAGGATCTGTCCATTCGAGTGAGTGTGTGACGTATGGGAGACTGCTTGATGCTGTCGGCTGTTACGTGGGTACTCAATGCGTGAAAGTGCTCCAGGGCGTCCTCCGAGTCGCTCTCAAGCCGAAGGCCTCGGTCGATCTTAGCCTCCTACTCTGGGGGTGCAGCTTTCTTCCCTTGAGTCACTTAGCGATGTGTCTCAGGATATTGTCTGGCAGCAAACATGCTCTTTGTTGGCGTGTCTCAGGACGTCCTTTGGTGCCTTGCGAGGTTCATTGCATTTTTCAGAGGTTCTAGATGTCCTGATATCCCCCAACAGCTGTTGCAGGAGCTCCGATTGGGCCCGAATTTGGTTACTTAGTTGCTCGACCTGCTGTGTCAGTCCAAGTCACTGAGGTGACCCCCCAAGTCGCGGAGGTGACCCCCTAGGTGCTTGCTCGTGACTAGTAGCACGTCAGGGCGCACATCGTACGCCTTCAGACAGATGCAACGAACCACGTCTCCCTGTTACCTGGGTGTTGGCCTGCAGGTTGCGCAGAGAGTCCAAGTGACTCCTTAGGTCCAAGTCGGCAGGGAGCTGAGTCGGGACTCCTAGAGATGTTTCTCCCGCCAGCAGCCCATCTGTTTGTTGAAGAAAAGCTGTGCCTGCCCCCGTCTCAGGTGGGGGATTCACAATAGCAGCAACTATGGGGAACGTTCCGAAACTGAACGTAACGTTCCGAAACTGAACGTAACGTTCCGAAACTGAACGTAACGTTCCGAAACTGAACGTAGGTGTCCAATTTGGCATTCCAAATGGTAGGTGAATTGATGCGTGGAGCGGGCCATGCAGGAGACGAGAGAGTGGTTCCTTCGAAATCTCAGGGAGTAGTTCGCTCAAGGCAGCGATCGCTGCAGCGGATATGGCAGTCTCGGAGGCTCGTGTAGATCGGCGTGTTCTGGCCATGTGAAGAACGATAAGTGTCGAAAGTGTAACAAAGTTTTTCAAGGAAAAACTAAAGAGCACGCTTTGAGTATTTCTCAAATCGGCTCTCAATGAAAGCAACAGTTGTTGATGCAGATATCGTCCGGTCTCGTAAAATTTCTTTTTGATCCCTATACACAAGAACTAAAATCAAACGGGGTTAAGGTTGAATCCTAATGCATAGGCAAAAGAAGAAGATGCAACTTTCCCCATCATCTTCATATGAAATTCTTCATCTTCATCTGATTTTTTTTTATCTTCATCTAAAGTTCTTCATCTTCATCATGTCTTCCTTCTTTTTAGAAAAAAAGAAGAGAGAAGACACCGAATAAAGGAGAGGAGAGATGAGAAATCACAAATTAGTTCTTGGAAGGTATATAGATTAGGGCAAAAGTACAAATATTTATTTTTTATTTCTAGTTTAGATTAGAGTAATTGAATGAGGGATTATAAGATAGATTTGCGCAAAAGGGGATTTTGGAGCATCCGCTAAATAATTAGCCCTATGTCGATAAATTTGGAAATTCCAGAACTAACTTTTTCGGCATTCGGTATTCCACGTTATGAATCCCTCGGAGTTGGAAGAGGGTTTAAGTAGGTATCTCTCAACACTCCCGACTTCCACCCTTCTTTGTTGGACAAGCGCATTTACTGTGGGCCAGTTTACTAGAAGCCCAATGGAAGTTCTCTGGGCCTGTTTATTTTTTCTTGTATCATCGTAAGTTCGATTGAATCCCTAAAATCGACAAAGCCAATCGACCTCAATTTTTGACTATCCCTCTTGGCGAGAGAGCGGCGACCCCTTCACTTCACTGACTCGCAAGCAGCTCGAGGCTCCGCCACAAACCCTAGCTCTCTGCTACAATGAACTGCGCAAGTAAATTTTTCCCTTCCTCTTTTCTTTTAGCATTTATTTGTTTTCTTCGTCGCTTTTAACTGATCTTTATTTTTCTTCATCTTCGTTGCATGTACAGTCTCCGGCGAGGTGCCGGAAGTGCCTGTGATCTCTAAGAGGTCCGGTTTGCTTTTCGAGAAACGTTTAATCGAGAGACATATCTCGGTACGTTCCTTTCTTTGGCTGTGTTTATTCTAGAGTTTCGTCTGGGTTTATTGTTATTCACTGTTTAGTTACGGATAAAATGCCGGAATATAAGATAATAGCATAAGTACGAAAACTTTTTAGTGCATTTTGGTTTTTCCCTTTATTACTGCTTAAAAACTCGTATTCATGATCTCTTAATTCGTTGAATTATTTGCCATTATGGTACATATGATGGAACACTAAGGTTTTATGCTTTCCTTTTTTCTCATTAGGAATATGGAAAATGTCCGATAACCGGGGAGCCACTTACTGCGGATGATATTATTCCAGTTCAAACGGGCAAGGTACTGAATTGAATATATTTAGCTAAATTCTTTGTACGGTTTTCAGTTGCTCCTTAACATTTATATATGCATATACATAGAGGATTGTGGAGTATTTTAAAAATGGCCCCTTTAGCTGTGTGGAAGACCATAGGGAATAGGAGTCTCTTACATTACACTTAGAAAATGTGGCATATAATTATTAGATCTCCCATAAGATGTCCAAGAAACTGATCAAATTAGCTAGTTGGCATCTTGTAGTTACTTAGCCTTCTATTTTGATTCACTCTGTTGGCTTCCAATGCAGATAGTGCGACCCAGACCTGCACAAGCTGCTAGTATCCCTGGCATGCTCGGAATGTTCCAAATTGTATGTCTTCTTATTTTTCTATTGTTTTCTTTATTCAGTTTTTTGGAATTTACATTTTTTTGTGGTTTTGACTGTTGTTGTAGACACTGTTTTTTTCAATCTGTGTTGTATGCTATGCTACAATTTTCCTGTGTGAGTATGCAAGTTGATTTCCATCTATATGTCATGATGGAGATTTAGTATTTCTTTTAAAGCTTCCATAAAACAAGGATATATTGGATTCTCTCTATATTAGGTGGCCACACAAATAAGTTTTAACCTTTAATCAAATTTTGTATTTGTACTGGATGTCTAGGCTGGGTCATAAATGTAGGACACTCCTGATAAATCGGAGATATGTTCTCTTTAGAATTGGGTATCGGTTTTGGTTGCATGTTGTGTATATAGGGTTCATACGTGAAAGTGTATTTTGAATACTTGCGATGGGCTAATGCTAATAGGGTCTGAGGCTGTTACCCGTGTATGTGTGAATAAAAGTAGAAAGCTTGTTGATAATTGGATAGACTTGGGGTTTGTTGATTGGGGGTGAGTTTGGGAATGAAATATTAGTGAATCTCAAAATGCCATTATGAAGAATTTAAAATTTTTTTATTTAAGAATTTCTTACCCAAAATGCAAAATCTTCGGAAATTCCTTGTGAAGACATGTAAATATAGCTGAACAATATCCAAGATTAAGCGAGATAGGAAAAATTAACAGATGTCATGTGTAAATGACTTCTTACTTAGATAAAAAAGGAGTTGGTCCTCGATTACTGAAATAATTTTTGTAAAACATATAATTGTTCCTGATAGAGGCAGCTATAGTATTATTTTGACTATAACCGGCCAAAATCATCCTTTTGATAAGTGGGATCCATTAGCAATCCTCACATTTGATTTCAGATCTTGCTGTGACCATTAGCTTCACCCCATTGGTGGACTGTCTAACTGCAAAATTATGATACAGGTTATGGGTTATTGAATTTCCCTTGAGCAGCTTGTTGAATATGTCATAAGCACTCAGTTGTTCTATCTGTTTATGGTAGCAGTTCAGCTTTATCTATAGTGGGCCATGAATCTTCCTTAAAACTGGTTTTGGTATTTGGACATTGCTTAATTTCATTATAATAAATTGACCTTTTATTTTATTAATGTCATGATTGTTGGCTAATGTTATTGAGGTTATTTTATTTTTTTATCTCACAAAGTAGTTTTTATTAATTTATTTTGTGTAGTCCTTGTACAATAAAGAGGTTTGTTTTTGGTTTCTACTAATAGGAATGGGATAGTTTGATGCTAGCCAATTTTGCAATGGAGCAACAACTACATACAGCGAGGCAAGAGTTGAGTCATGCTTTGTATCAGGTACTGCATCTAGGTGATATTCTCCTAATGACATATTTTCTTAGTCAAAGAAACTAGGTGCCTTGTTTAATCTCTTTTTCTTTTGTTTTAACCTTCATATTCTTATACATGTATTGCATTTGTTACTCAGTTTTTTCTTCTTTAATGTGAATAATTGGAATATGATTTTGTTGGTCAAACTATCACATTTATTATGCTTTGTTGGTCAGCATGATGCTGCCTGCCGTGTTATTGCGAGACTCAAAAAAGAAAGGGATGAAGCAAGGAGTTTACTTGCTCTGGCTGAGAGACAAATTCCGTTATCAACACCATCAGCAGTTGCAGTAAATGCATCTGTTCATAGCAATGGCAATCCAGGTTTATTATCTATATGCTTCTCAAGTCATTTAATATATTTGCATAAATTTATCTGTTTAACTCATTTGGGATTTATTTTCTTCTATAGTTGCTGATGACCAGGGTCCTGGAGTAACAAATAAACGCCCAGGAATATCAGCCAATATCCTTGAGGATATGACTGAATGCAATGCAGTTCTTTCACAGCAGCGGAGAAAGCGGCAGGTTTGTTTATTCTGTTATTGTCTTGTGCTGAAATTCTACTCGTTACCTTCCATTTACAGTTTTTAATGTCTTTAATTGAGAAAAGTTTGTGTTAAAGTTCAGATGTTTTCACAGTATTTATCTTATAACTTGTGGTATTGATATGTTTTATTTGTATATGGTGTTTGTGTTCAGATATCCCCAACGTTGGCACCAGTTGATGCTTTGGAGAGGTATACTCAGATAGCTAGTCATCCCCTTCATAGAACAAGCAAACCAGGAATTTTATCTATTGATATTCATCCTAACAAGGTATGAGTTTGTGTTTACCTTTTTCATTTGGCTTTGTCAAGCATTACTTTTGGGCGCATATTAGACTCCAGTGAAAAAGTATTAGAGCCTAGGCTGAGTGTTAGGTTTATTTTTTACCTTCATTCTTCGTTAAATTGGTAGCCACATGATTTTTCTTCAACCACTTGGTTTTATTTCAAGTGCGTTTGTGATGCCTTAAATTCTTTGTTCTTTAGTCTTGTTATACTCCCATATGACTTTCCCAAAAATAAAATGTGGTAAGAATGGATAAAATGAGTTTAGGAGGATCTGTTTAGAATTAGTGAATCTGGAAGCTCTCATGTTTTAGGGTTCATTCACATGGTTGAGTTTTGCGATATGGATTACACATTCTATTAGTTGAGAATTTTGTTCTTTTGCATGCTTTTACCACCTTGATAGACTGTCTTTTCCGAAAATCTTTCTTGTCTTTTCCCAACATGATATATAAGGAATCGTGGATTAAGTAAAAAGTTATGAATCATGGATTAAGTAAAAAGTTATTCTTTCTGTGCCCAAGCTATGTAACTAATGCCATTGTAATATCTCGTGCTAAAATATCAAGAACCAATGCCCTAGAACAAATGGCCAATGCATATACCAAATTTAGTTTTATGCAATCGCTGCTAATTATATTTACCTTATAGACTCGAAGTAAACATATAGTTCTTCGTGTAGTATCACTGGAGTAAACATAGATACAATGTAAACCTTTGTAACCTGAAACACTATACAATTCAGTCTTTTGGGGGAGGGGGGGCGTTCTTGAATGATGTTGTAACTGGAAGATGCACAATGTCCCTCTGCATGGGATATCAAGCACATCTTTTGTTGTATTCTTTTTGTATAATTGACTTGAGTAAGAATTTGTATCACTCATCTAAACTAAAGAACCACGCGGATGTTATGCTTGCTCTGAGATGTTGAAGCATGGCGTTCTCAAAACTGTTTTTTTTTCTGCCGTTAGATTCGTTTTTACCCCTTGATCAGCTTTTTCTACCTATCATTCCTTTTATTCTTCTCTTCCCTTTTGGGGGAGTGATTGATGTTTAATTCGGCAGTTTATCTGTTGCTAACACCTCAGTTCTATTTCTACCTTGCTGTTTAAAGCTATGTTTAATTTCTTTCCCTTGCAGAACATAATTGCAACTGGAGGGGTTGATACAAACGCGGTAATTTTTGATCAACCATCAGGACAAATCATATCTACTCTTAGTGGTCATTCAAAGAAGGTTTCAACTGTTTACCCTGTTTCAAACAGTTGCTTGATTTCTTTTCATTAATGCATATTGAATGGTTGTGCATCTTTTCTTTGGTAGGTTACCAGCGTGAAAATTGTAGCTCGGGATGATGATCTGTTTGTGACTGGGTCAGCAGACAAGGTACACTACCTTTAATTTGTTCTCTTCTGGTTTCATGGTTATGGACATTTTTAAGACCTTTATTGAGTTTTTTATTGCTTCATCTCTATTTTATCACTTTTTTCATTAGCTTTGCGTGTTATTTGGGATCACTGATTTAAATTGATTGCTAAATTTCGTTATATTGCTTTTCATGTTATAACTGGGCAACATCACCTGACCCAGACACCAAGGAAAGTGCAAGAAAGAAATAGAAAAATTTGGGGTCAACATGGATATTTGCATTTATCAAATTTAGAAGTTATTGTATTCATCTTTCGTAACCTGTCTTTCGATATTGTCTTTTCATTTTTTATCCTTCGAGCAGACAGTTCGCATATGGCAAGGTTCTGATGATGGGAACTATAACTGTCGTCACATTCTGCGGGATCATAGTGCCGAGGTAAATATTATTGACTCGATCTTTTCCCTCGGTAAGTTCGCTTAAAATTGTGCGACTTAAACCCCTCCTTGCTCCTTGTGTATGGAAATGAAAAGTCCAACCCTTCTGTGTTTCTCCTGTAGCCAATCTTGTTATTTTGATTGGTCTGTTTGAGTAACATGACTATATTTAGTCTTAACGTATTTAAATTACCATTTCAACTTTCTGGGGTTGTCTTTCTGTGGCCAAGTTGTGATAATTTCTTGTTTTCCGCATTCAGTATTGTTGGATTATGTTTTAAGATTTTGCTAAATCTGATAAATAATATTCGATAAAATGAACTAAATTCTGGATTTTTTTTATTATAAAAAAAAAACTTCTTGTGGCTAATTCCGAACAACTGAATGTTATCATTTACGTGATTCTATGCTATACTGGTTATCTGCTATCTGTATGAATTTACGTAACATCTCAAAATTCAGGTGCAAGCTGTTACTGTACATGCCACGAATAACTACTTTGTGACTGCTTCTCTTGATGGTACATGGTGCTTTTACGATGTTTCCTCTGGGTTATGTCTAACACAGGTTATAGTCCTTCCCTCTGTTTGTGTTGTGTTTCTATATCGTGTTCTATTCAAGTATTAATTTTAGTTCATCTTCTAGTATGAGGCAAAACAGAAAAAACAAATAAGCTTGAATTTCAGTACGTTCGTGCGGGGCATTGTATATAATCTTTTCTTATCCTCAATAGTGCTATGGATATTTCTTTTGTTCTTTAGGTCGAGGATGATTCAGCGCCTGAGGGCTATACGTCTGTGGCTTTTCATCCTGATGGTCTCATCCTCGGAACAGGCACCTCAGAGGCTGTTGTGAAAATTTGGGATGTAAAAAGTCAGGTTTGTATGCTTTTTCTTCTACTTTCATGATTTCATTCTCTGTTTTGAGTTCTGATTTTATTTTTGTTATTTCCGTGCTAGACAAATGTTGCAAAGTTTGAGGGGCATGAGGGTCCTGTAACTTCCATTTCCTTCTCTGAAAATGGATACTTTCTTGCGGTAGGTGCTCCCCAAATTGTAAAAGAAGCAGATAGAAAATTAGATAATACCATATTCTTATATGTTACATTTGAATTGGACAGACTGCAGCTAGCGATGGCATTAAGTGTTGGGATCTACGCAGATTGAAGAATTTCAGGACATTCACTCCATATGGTCCTGACACGCCAACAAACTGTGGTATGTATATCTCCCAGTCTTCTCATGGTTCTTTTATGGGAAAACTAGCCTCTAGACTTGCATTCAGGCCCTTGTATTAGGATTTTATTTTTTTATTTATATTTTAATCTTTTTCATAGAGAATTTTGCATGGACATAAAATCTTTTTTCCACTTTTCTTTAAAATTATTTGTATGTTAATTGACTATTCTCTTGCATATTTGTCACTTTAAAATAAAATAATTGTTTGAAATTTAGTTTTAAACGAGGGTTATGTTGGGCTATCTGAAAATTTTACCGTTAAGGACCTTTTTCTTGATATATAAATAAATAAATATATATGTATATATATTCATACATACATAAATAAATAACTATTCTTCCATTATTGAAAGTCAGTTTAATTTCTTGAAACTTTACTTATTAGGGGTTCCTTGTTGAGATGGTAGATTCTTAATTGAGATCTTATGTCTTTATCTAATTCTTTTCTTGTTAGATGGGGATAGCTTCTGAGTTCATCTATCCATAATTGTTTTACCTTATTGTTACTGGAAAACTATTTTCCTACTGCTATATAGTCTCATATTAGTAATAATGAATTGAAAAGACTTCAGTGAGTTTCAATATTGAACAAATATTTTCCGGAAGAATGGAGTATAATGAATGCCTTTTGCTGGTCCTTGCAGTCCAATTTGACTACAGTGGAAGTTACCTTGCTGCTGCAGGCTCCGATATAAGGTTAGTGTATGAAAAGCGTGCATTGTTGGATTGAGCTCCGAAATTGTGTTATAGCTGAATTTGCATTTTTCTAATCTGGTATTCAAATATTCATTTTGATTTATATTAATAATATCAAGTTGCTCAATGTATTATTGACTAGGCATACAAATTGTAATCTTCTGAGGACAATATACCTGAGGAGTCTGATTCCCCTATTTTTTCTTTGAGGAAGATAATGAAATGAATTTGGCATTGTAGTAGTTGTTTTTCTTAAGCTTTCCCAAAGTAGCCATATTTCTCTATGAATGAATATCTTTCAGAGTCCTAGAGAAGCTTATTTTTTGCAGTGCCATAATAATGAAGTAATAAACTTTGAATTTTGATAGTATATCATTATATATTGTTCTCTAATTGCAAATGTTTTCTCATCTTCATATGCCAAATATTCTGGCATTGACTGATTTGGGTGATGTGGTTTTTGCAGAGTCATCCAAACTGCTAGCATAAAATCTGATTGGAACACCATAAAGACTTTTCCTGATATGTCTGGCACAGGTTATTTCCCATACACGCCACGGTCAATTGTTGATTGTCGGCCTTAAGTTGGAACTATTGATTGATGTTTGTTACGTTGTCTGCTTTTAGGTAAAGCCACAAGCGTAAAATTTGGTCCGGATGCAAGCTACATTGCAGTAGGATCAATGGACCGAAACCTTCGCATTTTTGGCCTGCCTGGCGAAGATGAAAATGCAATGGAGTAAGTGTATCGCAGTCGCACCATCTGGATTTTTTTGTTAACCATTACTTACTGTTGGATGAAGTGGTAAAAATGTGTCGTGTATCTGAATGTATCTTATTGGCCATTCAACCGGGCTTTGAAGTGCACCTTTTGGAATATTTCTGTAGTTTTGTATTTCCTTGTGCAGTCTCTGCTGAGCTAAATTATTATTCAGGAAAATAGAAAGAAAAAAAAAAAAAAACTACTGAGATGTAGTTGTCGAGTAGTTTAGAGATTTTTCATCATCTTAGCATTATTATTATTATTATTATTATTATTATTTTCACTTGACAAAAATTGTTATTAGTTTCCACCATTGTAGAATGATGTCTATTTTCTTCTTCCTAGTCTAACTATTCTCGTTGATTAAGGACTTGAAAAAAAATAATAACGAATCTTTCCCCAGTTTGAGCATGTTTATTAAGAGATTACGATCCTTGTGTGAAGAGTTGTAATAAACGGGAGTTTTTGTCACGGTCACCGTAGAGTTGTAATAAGCTGGAATTTTTATTACGGTCATCGTTTTCACAAATTAAGGGCATGTTTACTTCTCCGGAAAAGGAATAGTGGATAATGAGTAGGTAATGGGAAAAGTGAGTAATTTGAGAAGTGAATAATTATTCTTATTGATGCCTTTACTAATTGTGGGGAAGTCAAACATCAATAAATTAATTTTTAGTTATTGTTTATTAATTTCTACGGATTGGAATAAATTTTTAGTCACTATATTGCTCTTATACAAAATGAAAGGATAAAATTTCAATTATTATGTACTCTATTACAACAAAAGCTACTAAAAATCACCACTATGTAGGGCATTAGAATCGCTACACAAGACTTTCATCATAGTTTGAATGACCTAATTTTTAATATTAGTCATACTTTCTTTGTCCAAATGTTATCCACTGTGTTTATTTAGCAAACAAGATTCAGGGCATATACTTGACATCTTTGTCCAAATATTAATAATAAGTCCAAAATATCATGTATCCTTTTGTGATAATTCGTTAATAAAATTGAAGAAAATACGTAGTATTTTTGTTTTTGTTTTGTAGTAGTACAAAAAGATCATTGATAAATATTGTAAATCATATTTTTAATTATTGATGAGGTGACTTGGAAAATAAGGATTGATTCACATGAGAAAATTATTACTTAGACTATTATAATTAATACTTCTAAACTATGTTTTTAATTTTTTTAATTATTGTTTTGGCTTATTTAGAATTATTTTAAATTTGTAGGGCATTCTAATAAAAAAACATCATCAAAAGAGATAATGGAAATCATTAACCCCTCACCCTAGTTAATCCCATTACCCCAAAATAGATAATGTGATTACCTATTTTGAATGTGCTCCATGTATTTATTAATTGCTTATTTGCAAATAAACACATTAGTATTGGGTAATGAGAATCATTCCCTTTAATTTCATTCTCATTACTAGTAAGTAAATACGCCTTAATCGTTTTGCAAAGACGGGCATTTTTGTTACAATATCTAGAAACAATTTCTCCCAAATATTACACCAATTTTTTTTTTCTTTCATTTTTGTGACTTTAGTAACAGAAAAAATGTTGTAATAAACCGAACACCCCTGATTTTCTACTGCTTCTTAGATAACAACTGTGCAAAATAAGCATATATACGATGATATATATACATACACGCTACTCAAATTTATACCTACTTGTATTATCATATTTGTTTTTTTTTTTCAAAATAAGAGTGATTTAAGGTTAATAAGAAAGTGCCTTGAATGAAGTAACATTTTTAATTTGTCCATTCATAACCTTAGTTTTTGGGTTTTACAAACATCTGTTTCTTATATAATCTTTTTCCACTCTTTGGTTAGTTACACTCTTTAATTTGGAAATATATAGTTAATATGAACTATAATATTTGATATTACACCTTGGAAATATATAGTTAATATGAACTATAATATTTGATATTACACCTTACAAAAGAAAAATTGAATTCTCTCCATTTTGAGCTTGATTTTTCTATGGTAAGTTTGATGTGGACCTTTACAATATGAAATTTAGGGTTTCAAAATTCAATTTTTTTTCGTAAAAATTTCGAATTTGGATTTTGAAATTATAAGGTTTATATGAACTCTATGGACTATAGTGTTTGATATTACAGATTAGAGAATATGTTGATTTTTGTTTTTTAATTTTGAGTTCGGTTTCTCTATGATAATTGTTAATGAGAATTCTCACAATATGAGAATTAGGGTTTTAAAATTTAAAATTTTTTTCTTCAAAATTTTGAGTTTGGATTTTGAAATAAGGTTTACATGTACTCTAGTGTTGGATTGGGGAAATTCTTTTGAATTTTTTCATTTTGAGTTTGGTTTATCTATGTTAGGATTGATGTGAACTCTCACAATACAAAATTAAGGTTTTGATTTTCAATTTTATTTTTTCAATATTTCGAGTTTCAATTAGAAATTATAAGATTCATATAAACTCTATCATTTGATATATGAGTTGGAAAAAAGAATTTTGAATTTTTTCCCATTTAAGTTTCTTTTATGGTAACATTGATGTGACCTCTTAAAATATGAGATTAAGGATTCAAACATTAATTTTTTTCATCAAACTTTCGAGTTTAGATTTTGAATTATCAGATTCATATGAACTAGAATATTTGATATTACAGATTGGAAGAAAGAATTTTTAACTTTTTCCATTTTGAGTTTGATTTTTCTATGAAAGGTTGATGTAAACTCTCATAATATGAGATTAGAGTTTCAAAGTTCAATTCGTTTTCCTTCAAAAGTTTGAGATGAATTTGAGAGTTATTAGTTTATATGCACTCGAACGCCTGGTATTACGGATCGAAGAAAAAAATTTGAATTTATTCCATTTTGAGCATGATTTTTCAATGGTGAGGTTGATGTAAACACTCACAATATGAGATTAGAGCTTTGAAGTTTAATTTTATTTTTTCAAAATTTTTGAGGTTTGAGTTTGAATTATAAGGTTTATATAAACTTTAACCTTTTATATTACAGGTTGGAGAAGTTGTTTTGAATGTCATTTTCAATTTTCTTTAGTTGTTCTATAGTAAGGTTGATATGAGCTCCAAAATTCAAAACCCTATTGTTGACACCATATTTTACAAGACTTACTAGGCCATTTACCTAAAGCCCAAACATGGAGCTAAGGGCCCAGAACAACTGAACAATTGGAAATGCAACTTAGGCCAAGCCCACACAACCTAAACAACCCTAGCAATGGGTCAAATATGAGATGACACGTGGATACATTCCCACCATCGATCTATATGCCACGTGTTAGCATCAAAACATAAGTGCATTTATTTAACATCGAAACTATTCATCAAGACCACCTCAACCACTCATACAAAATGGGTGCACATTTCCCATGAGGTAACTAATATTCATTATTCACTATTACTCTATCAAAATTATCACTTATTGTTATTTCTTTCGAACAAACTTATTGACTTGGCCGTTAGAGAACCTTAGGTCGGCACCACACCGGTGCTTATCCCTAACAGACACTGCTCTTCCTAGTCAACATGCTCGAAGGAGGATACATGACATTCGATGATGGGACAAAACGTAATTGTAACAACCCGAAATTTTGAAAAAGTAAAAATTACAATTTTACCCCTAAAGGTCAGATGTTGACTTTTTGATTTGGATATTTTCTAGATAATTCGAAAGGACCGTTAGGGAGGTCTTGAATTCCTAAGTACATAGATAGGTGATCTGCCAAAATCGGAGATCAAATAGGTTAGATACGATAGTATAGGGGCAATTTGGTAAATTTGCTATTAAGAGTATTTTGGGTAATTTTACAAGAGGAATTTAGGTCAATCTAGAAGATTCTTGGGTTTCCTCCCTTATCCCTTCTACCACTAACTTAGCCTTGTATATAAACATGTAATTGGTGTTGTGTGGGCATACGGTGAGAAGGAGAAAGAGAATCTGACCCAAAGACCCGAAACACATTCGTGGACCCTTGATTCTGAATTTCAAACCCTGGACTCTAGAGCTTGGAACTAGGTGCTCTAACACCCTTCTGAAGTCTCGAGGGTCATCTTAAGCTTGAAAGGATGAAGGTTGGACGTGTCCTAGGAATGGACCTTCATCAATGGTCGAAACTTCAAGGTAAGCATCTTTAATTTCTAGCACAAGTTGCTCAGTTTTAAGGTTATATATTTGTTTCTTCGTTCGAAGAGATTCAACTTGACTATTAGAAAATAAGAAATGGACGTAAAATGAGTGAGTTTGAACCGGGTCAGGTCACCGGGTCGAACAACCCAAGTTGCAGACACGACGAGAGGAGGACGATGACCCTGCTGCAGGCGTGTGGCCACCACGCGCAAAGAGCCTCCCTGACGCGTGTCAGTGCGTGCAACGGCCTTTCACCATCCGGTCAACATGAAAAATTATTGTTTCTAAATTATGAATTTAGTGGTATAATTTATGAGTCATTTGAGCATTGTTTGGATATAATTATGAATATCCAATGCATTGTGTTTTTTAACCATATAAATTAAGTAAATAAACTTGGAAAATAACATGAGATTAATATGAATATTATTGGACTCGCATGATAGTTTATAACGAATAAAAGGATTTATGGGAAATTGAGATAAGTTTTCTCACTAAGGACTTGTGTTTGTACATATACCAATTGAACTATTAGTTATTAATATTATGCAAAAGTTATTACCTAAATTGTTATATGATTATGATTTGTGCTTGCAATGTGAAAATATAAGGAATTATTGTGAACACGTAATGTATTCTAAAATTGTTAGTACTTTAATTATGTAATCAATGTTGCAAGTATGATGATTTTAATAATAAAAATTAAAACCAAATGTGGTCGAGTTAGTGGTTTCCATTACTCGGCGAAGTTAGTGGGTTGGACGTTGGAAGTAACCTCACAAGGAATAATTTTTTTTTTGGTGAAGTATTAAACAAGAATAAGAGTACAAGCAGGAAAATTCCTAGTCTAACATGAGCTGTTAGAAGGGAGCATGGTTGGTTCGCTTTTTAAATAAAATTGGAGATGAGTCATGTTAGTAACTCTAAGTTGGAACATTTTGTGCTTCAACAGTTTGGCACTGCCTATAGGAAGCTGATTAAATATGCACACTACTCTACTGAGCCGAGAACATCCCCGACCAACACAGCAACCATTCTAGGTTACCAGAGGGACAACAAGATAACACCTAGATAAGGGTCTAGGATACAGAGGGGTAACTCTCCCAGTTTCCTACAAGTAATTGAAAACTACAAAGTAATATGGCTGAGATGAAATCCAAGGGAGCACAAGTCGAGTTCAGGTGTCAGACGCTCGACTAGTAGTACAATGAGGTAGCCACCCAGTTGAGGGTAGTACTTGCCAAACTCACTGCTCACTGAGCAAGGGTCACGGTCGAGGAGGCCGATCGAGTCATAGTCGATTGTGTGGAACATACTGAGCGCATCCACCGAGCTATATGGAAGGAAAATCTTAAGACACCAGAATAACCAACCGACAAGGCCTTTCAGCTACTCTTCATACAGGTAAGGGGCATGTTGAGACAAAGATCTATTGAGACTCCCGAGAAGCCTTGAGTGCATAATCTTGAAAAGACTAATCTCTACTCAGCCTAGTCAGTTGACCAACCCCCGAGACAAGAGGCTCACCTTTCGACCAATCGGAACAATGGCTGGTCGGTCACCAACAACACCAACCGCTAGGTCGTCTTTCCCAGATACCAGCTAGGTAAGGTACCCCTCACCTGATTCTCCTCTGATTGCAATCACACAATCAAAATGCGCTAATTCCTCCTAGGAAGTCTAGAGCATGACACATATCGCTCGACCTAACACTCATGAGGTCAAACGATAGCACCCCAAGAGGGACAAATACCAAAAGACACCACCACGATCATCCTCCAAAAAAATGCACCAAGCGCCCTGGACCCCAAAATCGAGCTCAGCCTCATTGCAATCAAGAAGAGGTATTTCCCTGGTTGTCTTCTCATAGGAGCACCGAGTGGCTTAGGATGGAGGATCGAGAGATAGAGAAACCGACCCACCCTCGCGGTAACCATCGGGAGGTACCCTATGGGCCATCCCTTAGAAACACATTGAGCGATCTAAGCCGAATGGCCAAAAGGCCCCAAAATTATCTCAGGCCGACCCACTCGGATACAAAAGCCCAGTCGAAGGTCGGGTAGAGGGAGCAAAGGATGATCTAGACGTTGGGGTTCAGTTGACCAAGCCCAACACCCATATTCTTCACAATCTTCCTCTATCACGCATGAAGTGGCATTTGGATGACATGAGACATCAGCTCAGGGTAAAATAAGGCCTTGTCGGCCAAAGTATTACTCAGTACTTTGCCTTCCTTTGGCAAACACATAGTCACCAAGTCCGGAATTCCATACTCAGCTTGAAGTTTCTTCAAATGAGCCTCAGTCTCTCGATTTACCTGCTCGTCAACCGTAAACTCAGCTTTAATGAGTAGCACAACTTTTGGCACTCAGTCTCCACTTGATGACCTAATGGCATGAATACTCACTTCGACCCTTTGTCGGCCATGGGTCAGCTTTAGTGTATTCACTGAGATTACCCCTTCTTCTAGTAACTGCTCAGCGTCTTTTTTTATATTGCCACCCACAGCGCATTAGACTGTCAACTTTGGGCGCCGATTCTTCTTCCTAGATAGATCTCTTGACCATCTATGTATTTGGCTGAGTCTTATCCTTACTACATTCACTTGCACTCAACTCGTCTTCAACTCCTGATCGAGAGATGCTTAAGATTATCGGCTTTCAGACGAGGACACTCATTCAACCTTTGAGTCGTAACCTCGCTCCTCAACCGAGTTACTAGAGTTAAACATCTACAAAAAAAAAAAAAACTAAGAAACCAAACCTACTACATGGAAGATCTAAACACACATATCTACAATGTTCATGCTCACATCTTTCCTTGTCCTAGTTTTCAAAAATTAATTTTTTTTCCATCAAACTTTCGAGTTTAAATTTTGAATTCTAAGATTCATATGAACTATAATATTTGATATTACGGATTGGAAGAAAGAATTTTTAAATTTTTCCATTTTGAGTTTGATTTTTCTATGAAAGGTTGATGTAAATTCCCATAATATAAGATTAGAGTTTCAAATTTCAATTCGTTTCCCTTCAATATTTTGAGTTTGAATTTGAGAGTTATTAGTTTATATGCACTCTAACGCCTGGAATTACGGATCAAAGAAAAAAAATTTGAATTTATTCCATTTTGTGCATGATTTTTCAATGGCGAGGTTGATGTAAACACTCACAATATGAGATTAGAGCTTTAAAGTTTAATTTTTGTTTTTCAAAATTTTTGAGGTTTGAGTTTGAATTATAAGGTTTATATAAACTCTAAATTTTTATATTACAGGTTGGATAAGTTGTATTGAGTCATTTTCAATTTTTTTTAGTTTTTCTATATTAAGGTTGATATGAGCTCAAAATTCAAAACCCTATTGTTGATACCATATTTTACCAGACTTACTGGGCCATTTACCTAAAGCCCAAACATGGAGCTAAAGGCTTAGAACAATAGAACAATTGGAAAGGCAACTTGGGCCAAGCCCACACAACCTAAAAAACCCTAGCAATGGGTCAAATATGGGATGACACGTGGATATATTCCCACCATCGATTTATATGCCACGTGTTAGCAAAAAAAAATAAGTGCATTTATTTAACGTCGAAACTATTCATAAAGACCACCTCAACAACTCATACAAAATGGGTGCACATTTCCCATGAGGTAAATAATATTCACTATTCACTATTACTCTATCAAAATTATCACTTACTGTTACTTATTTCGAACAAACTTATTGACTTGGCCTCGGAGAACCTTAGGTCGGCACCACACTAGTGCTTATCCCTAACAGGCGATACACTGCTCTTCCTAGTCAACATGCTCGAAGGAGGATACATGACATTTGGCGATGGGACAAGACGTAATTGTAACAACCCGAAACTTTGAAAAAGTAAAAATGACAATTTTTCCCCTAAAGGCCAGATGTTGACTTTTTGATTTGGATATTTTCTAGATAATTCGAAATGACCATTAGGGAGGTCTTGAATTCCTAAGTCCATAGATAGTTGATATGCCAAAATCGGAGATCAAATAGGTTAAATACGGTAGTATAGGGGCAATTTGGTAAATTTGCTATTAAGGATATTTTGGGTAAATTTACAAGAGGAATCTAGGTCCATCTAGAAGATTCTTGGGTTTTCTCCCATCCCTTCTACCACTGTTTGATCTGGAAATGACCAACTCGATGAGACCCGCTGGGGGATCTAGGACCAGCCGTGTGGTGTCTTGGGCCCGCTGGGGGCGTTGCTGTTCGGCAGGGATCCTGCAAAGACTAGACACCGGTGTGGTGCCGGCCAAAGTGGGCTCTGATGCCTAAGTTAGTATCTGAGTGCCGAGGGGCAAGTAAATACAGTGCTCTGGATCGGTTCTGAGTGGCTTACCTTTGTGAAGAGTTTCGAGGTATTTATAGTAGCCATAACTGCGGTAGGTGGGCTACTGTTGCGGGAGCAGGTTGTGCTTTGTGGCTGAGAGTTGCCTGACAAGCCCTGGACATTCGGAGGAGGCGCCAGCTGGAGTCCCAACCTGCCTCCGTCAGGGAGTTGGTATGGCAGAGTTGGTTAGGTGACTGTCGCATCTAGCTGGCGTATGTGCCCTGTCAGGTGCCGAACGATAGGCCTGCATGTAACAACCCGTACCTTCGGGAAGGGTAAAATGTAATTTTTGTGAAGTTTTGTAAAAAGGACGATTTTTCCCTTGTGAATAGTAGATGAAAAGTTGACTTTTTGTACTATCGATTGGATGAGTGTTAGCCCTTGACCGTGACGTAGTTTAGGACGTCACGAGTCCGTAGACAGGTGGCAGGTTCGATTCGGACAACCGGAGGAAAAGTTATGATGTACGGAAGGTTGGGGGCGTTACCGTAATTTTGAGTAAACGAGGGAAATGTTGACTTTTTGGAGGACTTGTGGTTTTCACGTAGACCGAGGACCGTTGGATAGGTCTCGACGTCCTGAGTTCAACGACAGGCGGCACGCTGTCATCGGACGTCGGACGAAGTATTTATGGGTCTAGAACGTTCGAGGGCAAAACGGTAATAATTATACAAGGGGTATTTTGGTCTTTTTCATTCAGCCAATCAGAGATGGGCAAGTGGCAACAGGTGGTTGGGATATTTTGTTTTGCACCAAGGGTTTGTGGACACGTGGTGAGAAGCCAGAGGCTTCTGGAGGTGTCTGAAGTGTGCACGGCCACACTTGGTTCATTTTTGAACCGTGCAATCCGTTGAACACACAGAGAAACAGAGAGAAGAAAATTGAAGAAGATTGATCGATCTTGATGCTAGAGAGAGTGAAGAGTGAGTTGAGAGAAGGACGGTGAAGCAAGGCGGTGCTGGTGAGCACGGTTTGGGGCTGCAACCGTGCACGGAGGCGACGTGGTGGACGGCTGGATATTTGGAAGAAACAGAGGAGGCAGTGGACGGTGGTGGCTGCTGTGCCGTGTGGTGGATCGATTCAAGCCACTAGGAGACTCAGGAGGCTACGGGGAGTCCTACGAGCACCGTGGTAGGTGGCGGTTCTCACGGCGGCGCCGGAATCGAAGGGTAACTTCTTTTGCTCTGTTTTCCCGTAGATTTTAATTTCAAAAGTCGTGGACCTAGAGCTAGAATCGAAGGGATTGGTGAGTGAAGTGAGGTTTAGGGAGGTTCTAGGAGTAGTTTATGACGGTTGCCGTGACGGGGAAGTTCACGGTGGGAGGTGGTGCGACGGCGGGTACTCTGTACCCTGTTTGGCCGTGAATTTCAAACGGGAAATCGTGGAGTTAGAGAGTGAGTCGAGGGTTCCTGTGAGTTGTGTGTGGTTCAGTGAAGTCGTGGGAGGAGTCTAGAATGACCACCGTGAAGGGGGAAGTGCTGAGTGGCCGGGAAGGAAAACAGAGGGTTGTTTGGTTTTTCTTTCGAGCTTCAGTTGTGAAGCTATGGGTCGAGTCGAACCAAGAGAGTGAGGGGGATGAATTCTTTGAGAGTGGACGAAACTTTAGGTGAAGATAGGAGGGGAAATGGTGGCCGGACGATGGAGAACGGTTCTCGCCGGTCCGGGTTGCAGTCTGGTGCGGACCGGGTTCGATCAAGGAAGACGGTGGCACTGTAGCAGGCGCGTGAGGCCCACGCACAGCCACTTTGGGCGGCGCGTGGAGGCGCGTGGGGAGGAATCCGACCAAGCTTCCAACATGAGTTTAGTCCTAAATGTTCTAACGAATCCAATGGTATAGTTTTCGGGTTAATCGGACGGTGTTACGGGATGATTCGGGAATCCGTAAGGTTTAGGGTTTAGGATTAAAATATTATTAAATTCCCGAAAAAATTGGGGAAAATAGGGAAGGTATCCTTGATGTAATTGTGACCCTATTTGGTATCTATTGACAGGACGGGAGACACCAGAGACGGTTGAGGAGCGCACGGGGCGCGAGTGACTTGTTCTGAACTGTGAGTGGACTCTTTCTTACTTCCGAGCATGCCTAACTGTTTTTATCAATGTTTTATGATTTTATGTGTGTTTTTATGTCCTGATGATGATTATATGTGATTGAGATGTTTGCACGTTTTTCGAGACGTTTTCGGGATTTTGCACGTTTTTCGAGAAAAAGCTGGTTTTCAGATTTTGATGCTATAATTCAGAAATTCAACCTAAAAACATTTTCTGATGATGGTAAATGGGTTGTGGAATATGATTTGGGATTTTCCTATGGTTTTGTTATGAACATGGATCTTTTTCCGGATTTGGGTTCGGAATGTCGGTTCTGAACGCCGAAAGGGCTTCGAACTAGGGATTCCGAATTCGAGTTTGGTGATGGGTTTCGGAACGGTTTTACACTGAAATGGATTGGATTTGCTGGATCTGGATATGGGTTTAAAGACCCGGATATTGATTGACGGGGGACGGGCCCGGATTGAGTTTAAAGACTCGGGAGTTTAAAGACTCGGATATTTATGATATTACCCCCATAGGCCTATTGAGTTTAAAGACTCGGGAGTTTAAAGACTCGGATTTATATTTGAGGCCTGGTTGAGTTTAAAGACTCGGATAGGTCCAGCAGGTTTAATCGGAAATGATGCTTTGATGCTGAACCATGATTTCTATATCCGTTTTATAGTGTATCTGTTTCTTATGATGTTTTATAGTGTTTCTGTTTCTTATGATGTTTCATATTATGATTTTTCTAATACTTCGTTGGGCATGCCTGGTTTCAAACCGGAGGGAACAAATGATTATGTTTCCTTACTTTGATTTGATGGTAAACAGTTTTAAAAATTTTATTCCTTTCGGTCCACTCACACCTTCTGTTTTTTTTCAATTTCCCTCCAGGTCGTGGTGATAGCGCTGGGGTGAACGTTGAGGCAGATATCGAGGCATAGAGCTTCCGACGTTCTTCCGTTGCGGACTTAGACTTGTAGGACTTTTGGTGCCCATTTTGTAGAACTATGCTCTGGCTTACTGTTGTATATATTTACTCCTTCGTCTGATAATTATGCTTATAGTTGTATTAAGGTTATTTTTGGTACTGTAAGTGTGATTGTCAGACGGGAGCAGGGTTCATCCCGGGTATCGAGGTGATATTTGGGACGGGTCCTGACAATTGGTATCAGAGCATAGGTTGTGTCGATTTGTGTTGGGTCTAGGTTGTTATACTAACTCTATGCCTCTTTCAGCGTACGATTGATCATGCCTCCGAGACGTGAACCCCCTCCACGACCTGAAGATGAAGCGGCGAGAGGGACTGAGAGCGCTTCGATCGAGAGAGCCCAGAGGCTTGGGGCTACTACGTTCAGCGGTGGGGCTGATCCCGAGGAAGCTCACCGATGGATCACCCGACTAGAACGTATTTTTGGGGTGATCCACTGTCCTCCCGAGGATCGGGTATTGTTAGCTACTTTTCTATTGGATGGAGCTGCCTACGAGTGGTGGTACACGCTGGAACTGTCCGGCTGGGATGCACATACCCTGACTTGGGAGACTTTCCGGGAGCGGTTTCTAGATCAATACTATCCCCGTTCTTTCAGGGATACGAAGGAAGCGGAATTTCTTCACTTGAAGCAAGGGAACTTGACAGTTGCTGAGTATGAGCAAAGGTTCCAGATGCTATCTCGTTTCGCTCCCGCATTTGTGGCGACTGAGGCGGAGAAGTGCCGCCGGTTTGAGTTGGGCCTCCGGGGAGAGATCAGGGCCATAGTGACAGCCGGCTCTTTTGCTACATTCCGAGAGTTGTCTGATGCTGCTGTCAGGGTGGAGGCCAGTTTACCTGCTAGACCACAGTATTCGGGCAGTGTTCGACGCCGAGAGCAGTCATTTCCAGGAGCATCGAGTCAGAGGCCCCCGAAACGGGGAAATTTTGGTGGATCATCATCGGCTGGTGGAGCCCGGTATGGCAGACCAGGCAGTTTTCAGGGCTCGGGATTCCGAGGAGCTAGGTCACAGCCGACTCCTCAGGCGAGTGCGACTTCAGTGGCTTCTACAGGGAGGCATACCGGTGGACCCGGTAGGGATACTTGCTTCTATTGTGGAGAGCGAGGACACTTCCGTCGGGAGTGCCCATTGTTAGCTCCGGAGGGTGGAGCAGGCAGAGGTGCAGCAGAACCCGGGCGGAGTACTGCTTCAGTATCAGGGGCGGCAGGCCCTAGGGGTGGCGGTGGTGCCACGAGCAGTTCCAGAGGGCGCGGTAGGTCATCGGGACCTCAGGCGCGAGTTTTTACTATGACTCAGCAGGAGGCTAGGTCAGCACCGGGAGTGGTGACAGGTACACTCACCATACTTGGTCACACTGTTTTTACTTTGATAGATCCCGGGGCTACCCATTCATTTATAGCTCGGAGTTGTAGTTTGGTTAAGGAGAGGGAGGTGTCTGCTTTGGATTGTGCGTTAGGAGTGAGTACACCTACTGGGGAGGTGTTGGTAGTGACTCAGGTATTGAGAGAGTGTCCGGTGATGGTAGGCGAGGTGGAGTTACTGGCAGATTTGTTACTCTTGGATTTACGGGACTTTGATGTGATCTTGGGTATGGACTGGTTGACGAGACATCATGCTTCTATCGAATGTTTCGATAGGAGAGTGACTTTTCGGAGTCCCGGATTATCAGAGACTACGTTTCAGGGGGATCAGCGTGCACTTCCTACGGGAGTTATTTCGGCACTCGAGGCTAGAAAACTGTTACGTAAGGGGTGCCAGGGTTACTTAGCTCATGTGGTGGATACGTGTGCTACGCCAGTGAGGGCGGAGGATATACCAGTGGTACGGGAGTTTCCCGATGTTTTTCCCGAGGAGTTGCCAGGACTACCCCCACATCGAGATCTTGAGTTTACGATTGAGCTTCTACCAGGTACACAGCCTATTTCCCAGACTCCTTATCGTATGGCACCTGCAGAATTGAGGGAACTTAAGGCCCAGTTGCAAGAGTTGGTCGATATAGGATTCATTCGACCGAGTATGTCACCTTGGGGAGCACCTGTTTTGTTTGTCAAGAAAAAGGACGGAGGATTGAGATTGTGTGTGGATTACAGGCAACTGAATAAGGTAACTATTCGGAATAAGTACCCCTACCCCGGATTGATGATTTGTTTGACCAGCTCAAGGGAGCACAGTATTTCTCGAAGATTGATCTTCGCTCCGGTTATCACCAGTTAAGGGTTAAAGAGGAGGATATACCGAAGACAGCTTTCCGGACCAGGTACGGTCACTATGAGTTTGTTGTGATGCCTTTTGGTTTGACTAATGCCCCAGCATCTTTTATGGACCTTATGAACCGAGTGTTCCGGCCCTACTTGGATCGTTTTGTGATTGTCTTCATTGATGACATTTTGGTGTATTCGAAGAGTGCGAAGGCGCATGAGAAACATCTGAGGATCGTGCTTAAAACGTTGAGGGAGCATCAGTTGTATGCGAAGCTCAGTAAGTGTCAGTTCTGGTTGACCAGTGTTGGATTTCTTGGCCATGTGATTTCGGCCGAGGGCATCCATGTGGATCCTCAGAAAGTTGAGGCGGTAGCCAATTGGGAACAGCCTAAGACGGTAACAGAAATCCGGAGTTTTCTGGGTTTAGCGGGTTATTACAGGCGTTTTATTGAAGGCTTTTCTATTCTCGCAGCACCGTTGACGAGGTTGACCCGGAAGGGAGTTCGATTTGAGTGGGATGAGAACTGCGAACAGAGTTTCCAGGAGCTTAAAAGGCGGTTGACATCTGCTCCTGTGTTAGCCCTTCCAGATGATAGTGGGGAGTTCGAGGTGTACAGTGACGCTTCTTTACAAGGTTTGGGTTGTGTCTTGATGCAGCACGGGAAAGTGATTGCTTATGCTTTCCGACAATTGAAACCCCATGAGGTGAATTACCCTACACATGACTTGGAACTGGCTGCGGTGGTTCATGCATTGAAGATTTGGCGACATTACTTGTACGGTGAGAGGTGCAGGATCTTCACGGACCATAAGAGTTTGAAGTATTTGTTCACTCAAAAGGAATTGAATATGAGACAGCGCCGTTGGTTGGAGTTACTTAAGGACTACGACTGTACTATTGAGTATCATCCAGGGAAGGCTAATGTGGTCGCTGATGCTCTGAGCAGGAAGTCAGCTAGTTCTTTGTCACATTTGAGGACGGTACGATTACCTCTGCTGGTTGAGCTCCGTAGGTTGGGAGTAGAGTTGACTGTGTATTATCAGGGAGCACTCCTAGCGAGTTTCCACGTGCGACCTGTTTTGATTGATCAGGTTATTGATGCTCAGTTTGAGGACCCTATTCTGGGCATCATTCGAATTGAGGTCGGGGCTGGAGAGAGACAGGATTTTGAGATCCGTGAGGATGGAGCCTTGGTTAAGAATGGACGGTTGTGTGTACCTGAGGATGAAGCTTTGAAGAAGGTGATACTGGATGAGGCTCACTGTTCAGCTTATGCGATGCATCCTGGTGGGACCAAGATGTATCGTACACTTCGAGAGCATTACTGGTGGTCAGGGATGAAACGTGAGATTGCCGAATATGTCAGTAGATGCTTGATTTGTCAACGGGTAAAAGCCGAGCGGCAGAGACCTTATGGAGCAATGCAACCTTTGCCGATCCCCGAGTGGAAATGGGATCACCTGACTATGGATTTCGTGTTCAAGCTTCCGAGAACACCGAAGGGACACGATGGTGTGTGGGTTATTGTGGATCGACTTACGAAGTCTGCTCATTTCTTTCCAGTACGGGAGACCTTCAGGTTAGAGCAGTTTGCACAGTTGTTCATAAATGAGATTATTCGGTTACATGGGACTCCGGAGTCGATAGTATCTGATAGAGATCCGAGATTCACTTCTCGATTTTGGCAGAGCTTACAGGAAGCTTTTGGGACTAAATTATACTTCAGTACTGCTTTTCATCCTCAGACAGATGGGCAGTCTGAGCGGACTATTCAGATTCTCGAGGACATGATGCGAGCTTGTGTACTTCAGTTTCAGGGTACTTGGGAATCACATCTGCCTTTGATGGAGTTCGCCTACAATAACAGTTATCAGGAGAGCATTGGGATGGCTCCTTACGAGGCTTTGTATGGGCGGCAGTGTCGGACTCCATTGTGTTGGACTGAGGTTGGTGAGAGGAGGTTGACTACTTCTGAGCTGGTGGAGCTTACTCAGGAAAAAGTGGCACTGATTAGGGATCGATTGAAGGCAGCGCAGGATCGCCAAAAGAGCTACGCTGACCGTAGGATCAGGGATTTGGAGTTTGCTGTAGGAGACTGGGTTTTCCTGAAGCTATCTCCTTGGAAAGGAATTGTGCGATTTGGCAGACGAGGGAAGTTGAGTCCTCGTTACATTGGACCGTATGAGATCTTGGAGCGGATTGGTCCTGTAGCTTATCGCTTGGCCTTACCAGCAGATTTGGAAAAGGTACATAATGTCTTTCATGTCTCTATGCTTCGAAAGTATATTCGAGATGATTCGCATGTTCTGGAAGCACAACCAGTGGAACTGAGGGAAGACTTGAGTTTCGAAGAGCAGCCTGTTGCAATCTTGGATCGGAAGGATAAAGTTTTGCGAAGGAAGACGGTTCCCTTAGTGAAGGTATTGTGGAGGAATCATCAGGTCGAAGAAGCTACTTGGGAACCCGAGGCCTTGATGCAGGAACAGTACCCTTACTTATTTCACTGAATTTCGGGGACAAAATTTTTTTTAGGGGGGTAGATTGTAACAACCCGTACCTTCGGGAAGGGTAAAATGTAATTTTTGTGAAGTTTTGTAAAAAGGAAAATTTTGCCCTTGTGAATAGTAGACGAAAAGTTGACTTTTTGTACTATCGATTGGATGAGTGTTAGCCCTTGACCGTGACGTAGTTTAGGACGTCACGAGTCCGTAGACAGGTGGCAGGTTCGATTCGGACAACCGGAGGAAAAGTTATGATGTACGGAAGGTTGGGGGCGTTACCGTAATTTTGAGTAAACGAGGGAAATGTTGACTTTTTGGAGGACTTGTGGTTTTCACGTAGACCGAGGACCGTTGGATAGGTCTCGACGTCCTGAGTTCAACGACAGGCGGCACGCTGTCATAGGACGTCAGACGAAGTATTTATGGGTCTAGAACGTTCGAGGGCAAAATGGTAATAATTATACAAGGGGTATTTTGGTCTTTTTCATTCAGCCAATCAGAGATGGGCAAGTGGCAACAGGTGGCTGGGATATTTTGTTTTGCACCAAGGGTTTGTGGACACGTGGTGAGAAGCCAGAGGCTTCTGGAGGTGTCTGAAGTGTGCACGGCCACACTTGGTTCATTTTTGAACTGTGCAATCCGTTGAACACACAGAGAAACAGAGAGAAGAAAATTGAAGAAGATTGATCGATCTTGATGCTAGAGAGAGTGAAGAGTGAGTTGAGAGAAGGACGGTGAAGCAAGGCGGTGCTGGTGAGCACGGTTTGGGGCTGCAACCGTGCACGGAGGCGACGTGGTGGACGGCTGGATATTTGGAAGAAACAGAGGAGGCAGTGGACGGTGGTGGCTGCTGTGCCGTGTGGTGGATCGATTCAAGCCACTAGGAGACTCAGGAGGCTACGGGGAGTCCTACGAGCACCGTGGTAGGTGGCGGTTCTCACGGCGGCGCCGGAATCGAAGGGTAACTTCTTTTGCTCTGTTTTCCCGTAGATTTTAATTTCAAAAGTCGTGGACCTAGAACTAGAATCGAAGGGATTGGTGAGTGAAGTGAGGTTTAGGGAGGTCCTAGGAGTAGTTTATGACGGTTGCCGTGATGGGGAAGTTCACGGTGGGAGGTGGTGCGACGGCGGGTACTCTGTACCCTGTTTGGCCGTGAATTTCAAACGGGAAATCGTGGAGTTAGAGAGTGAGTCGAGGGTTCCTGTGAGTTGTGTGTGGTTCAGTGAAGTCGTGGGAGGAGTCTAGAATGACCACCGTGAAGGGGGAAGTGCTGAGTGGCCGGGAAGGAAAACAGAGGGTTGTTTGGTTTTTCTTTCGAGCTTCAGTTGTGAAGCTATGGGTCGAGTCGAACCAACAGAGTGAGGGGGATGAATTCTTTGAGAGTGGACGAAACTTTAGGTGAAGATAGGAGGGGAAATGGTGGCCGGACGGTGGAGAACGGTTCTCGCCGGTCCGGGTTGCAGTCTGGTGCGAACCGGGTTCGATCAAGGAAGACGGTGGCACTGTAGCAGGCGCGTGAGGCCCACGCGCAGCCACTTTGGGCGGCGCGTGGAGGCGCGTGGGGAGGAATCCGACCAAGCTTCCAACATGAGTTTAGTCCTAAATGTTCTAACGAATCCAATGGTATAGTTTTCGGGTTAATCGGACGGTGTTACGGGATGATTCGGGAATCCGTAAGGTTTAGGGTTTAGGATTAAAATATTATTAAATTCCCGAAAAAATTGGGGAAAATAGGGAAGGTATCCTTGATGTAATTGTGACCCTATTTGGTATCTATTGACAGGACAGGAGACACCAGAGACGGTTGAGGAGCGCACGGGGCACGAGTGACTTGTTCTGAACTGTGAGTGGACTCTTTCTTACTTCCGAGCATGCCTAACTGTTTTTATCAATGTTTTATGATTTTATGTGTGTTTTTATGTCCTGATGATGATTATATGTGATTGAGATGTTTGCACATTTTTCGAGACGTTTTCGGAATTTTGCACGTTTTTCGAGAAAAAGCTGGTTTTCAGATTTTGATGCTATAATTCAGAAATTCAACCTAAAAACATTTTCTGATGATGGTAAATGGGTTGTGGAATATGATTTGGGATTTTCCTATGGTTTTGTTATGAACATGGATCTTTTTCCGGATTTGGGTTCGGAATATCGGTTCTGAACGCCGAAAGGGCTTCGAACTAGGGATTCCGAATTCGAGTTTGGTGATGGGTTTCGGAACGGTTTTACACTGAAATGGATTGGATTTGCTGGATCTGGATATGGGTTTAAAGACCCGGATATTGATTGACGGGGGACGGGCCCGGATTGAGTTTAAAGACTCGGGAGTTTAAAGACTCGGATATTTATGATATTACCCCCATAGGCCTATTGAGTTTAAAGACTCGGGAGTTTAAAGACTCGGATTTATATTTGAGGCCTGGTTGAGTTTAAAGACTCGGATAGGTCCAGCAGGTTTAATCGGAAATGATGCTTTGATGCTGAACCATGATTTCTATATCCGTTTTATAGTGTATCTGTTTCTTATGATGTTTTATAGTGTTTCTGTTTCTTATGATGTTTCATATTATGATTTTTCTAATACTTCGTTGGGCATGCCTGGTTTCAAACCGGAGGGAACAAATGATTATGTTTCCTTACTTTGATTTGATGGTAAACGGTTTTAAAAATTTTATTCCTTTCGGTCCACTCACACCTTCTATTTTTTTCAATTTCCCTCCAGGTCGTGGTGATAGCGCTGGGGTGAACGTTGAGGCAGATATCGAGGCATAGAGCTTCCGACGTTCTTCCGTTGCGGACTTAGACTTGTAGGACTTTTGGTGCCCATTTTGTAGAACTATGCTCTGGCTTACTGTTGTATATATTTACTCCTTCGTCTGATAATTATGCTTATAGTTGTATTAAGGTTATTTTTGGTACTGTAAGTGTGATTGTCAGACGGGAGCAGGGTTCATCCCGGGTATCGAGGTGATATTTGGGACGGGTCCTGACACTGCAGGTCGGTGCCGATCGGCGGGCCACGGTGTGGGGTGCCGATCAGATATTTGGTAGGTGTCCTTCCTGTCCTGGCGGGCCCTGTGCTTAGGTGGTCGGTCGATATGGTATCAACAACCACAAACTTAGCCTTGTATATAAACATATAATTGGTGTCGTGTGGGCATACGGTGGGTGGCGACTGAGAGGAAGAAAAACAAAGCAAAAAGGGAGATAAATCATAGAGAAGAGGGAGATGACCAAAAGGAAAGGAAGAAGAAGAGAGTTTCAAGGAGAGGAAACGTAGAAAAGAACTGAGAAGGGGAAGGAGAATCTGACCCGAAGACCCGAAACACATTTGTGGACCCTTGATTCTGAATTTCAATGTAACGACCCGGAAATTTGAAAAAGGAAAATTTGGAAACTTTGAAGGAAATGACGATTTTGCCCCTAGTTATAAGGGCCGAAAGTTGACTTTTTGATCGGGACCTTACTTGGACTTTCCGTAAGTAACGTTGGTTAGGCCTCGGGACGTTGAATCCGTAGACAGGCAGCTTGCGTCAATCTGAGTCCGAATGGAAAAGTTATGGGTCTTGGACGAAGAGGGGCATTATGGTCATTTTGTTGGTAAAGGGTAAAATGATAATTTGGTGGGCAAATTGGCTGATTCAGCCATGTATTAAACGGACACCTGTGCCTACTAATTGGATGAGGATCTGTTACTGAGTGATATCTGTCACTTGGTGATGGGGATTAGTGGCTGTGCAGCAATTTGATATTAATCCTTTATGTGTGTTTAAATTGTAAACGTGTGCGTGTGTTTTGGAGGAAAAACAGAGACGTTCGTATAAACCCATCCAAAACCATCAACAATTCTCTCTGATTGATCACAATTAAGAAGGGTTGAGAGAAAAGGAGAACTGGAGAGGAATGGAGAGTGTGTTATCGTGAGGAAACAGAGAAGAAAAAGGTAGGAAAAAACCCATAAAACCCGAAAGATAACCCATGGGTATTAATATCGAATTCGAAATTGTAGACATTTATGAGTGAAATTGATGTTGAATTTAGCTCCCTGGGAGTGAGATGAGTCGAACCAGATTAAAAATGAAGGAAATTGAGGTTGTTATGGACAAGAACAGAGAGGGGGAAAACTTCGAATGTTCGAGCTTGAGTCGTGGGATTTGAGACATGGGATGATGAAATTGAACTTGAAAATATGTTTATGAGAATCCCACGAAGCTCCCTGATGTGTCAATTGAAGGAAAACAAGGATAATTGATGGAGATTGGAAGATGAACAGAGTTCGACTGTTCTTCGAGAATTTGAGATCGAATGGGAGGATTGAGGTAAGTTCGAATGTAATTGAGTTCACAGATCCTTAATTAAACCTATTTCGATGCTAATGGACATTTGAATTGTTGAAAACGGTGTAGAATTGATGGACATTGAACTGGGTCACCTCTCGGGTCGTCTCGGGTCGCATGATCCATTTACCAGTTAAACGAGTAAGGACGATACACAGTAGCAGGCGCGTGAGTTTCAAGCGCAGCCACTCACGGCGGCGCGTGAGGGCACGTGGGCTCGATTCCCGAGGTGACATCAACATGACTTTTGTCCTATTTAATGAAACGAACATTTTGGCTTGGGTTTCGAGTCGATCGGACACCGTTTCGATATTGTTTCGAGGGTCCGAAGGTTTATGTTACGTGTTTAATTAATATTTAATTCCCAAAAAACTATGGGGAATTAGTATGATGTTAATTAAGTTTTTAGTGATCCTGAGTAATGATTCTGGACAGGATTCAGAATTCCTGGAAAATGTCAAAAATTATGAAAACGCGTGCAGCTCGGAAAGCGAGCGGTTTGGACGGTGTGTGAGTGGACGTTTGTTTTATAAACTGATATGCATGCATAGTTAAATGTTTTACATGATTGATTACATGATTTTATGTGCAATGATGTCCTTATGATGTGGCATGATTATTTGTGGTTTATTGATTAATTTAATCGGTCTTTCGGGCACGTTTTACGAGAAACGTGCAAATGATATTTTGGATTAGGCCTGGAGTCAAAATGGTTTCAAAATGGATATTTTGACTTAGTTAGTGAGTCAAGGATGATTTCTGGATGATTTTAATGTTTTCAATGTGATTGAACGGAATTACGTGTAAATGGCATTTGGGGCTTGAGACCCGGTAGGAAATGATTTTGACTTGGTTTGAAGTCAAGGATTTGATTAAAATGTTTTGGGATGTAATCCCGGGATGGTTTTCATTGTGATTGTGGATACCTAGACGGTCGGGGCTAGGGGATTACCCAGACGACTGGAGCTTAGGGGATATGATTGTATGCTTGTGAATTTTTATGGTAAGCCAGTTTCTTGGATGCGATTGAGCCTGGATGTACCACTCAGATGGGTCTGAACCTGGGGATTTGTTCACCCAGATGTGACTGAGCCCGAGGGTTGAGCCCAAATGTGTCTGATCCCGAGAGTGTGGCTGGGTGTTGGCCTACGCGTAGTGCAGATGTGATTATGTGACCGTTTGTACACTTGTGAATAGTGCAGATTGATGGATTGATTGGTTGATTGTGCACTTGTGAGTAGTGCTGTTTGATGTTGATATTGATTGCGTACTGGTATTGAGTACAGGTTTTTGGTCTGTGTGGCCAGGTGATTATGTTTTCACATGTTTTGGCTTGAGAGTCGGGATTTGATACTTGTTATGTGATTTGGTTGGAAAGCCGGTAATTGTTATTCATATGTTTTACCCTATGCATGCATGGTTTGATAAACTGGAGGGTAAATGATGTATTTTGAAATGCGTTTTAAATGATATTATTTTTGTCCACTCACACCTTTATTTTTGATGACCCTCCAGGTCGTGGCATGACGTTCGGGGCTGATCGAGAGGCGGAGACATGAGCGGAAATTAGTGCAGTTATCCCTGGTCTGACAGGTGTTGAAGGGTAGTTTCGGGACTTCAGTTGACTTGTCAGATGAGAGCAGGACCGGACACGGTTATCTATGTCCTTCGGGGACGGGTCCTGTCATTGAAGCTGTGGACTCTAGAGCTTGGAACTAGGTGCGCTAACACCCTTCT
Source organism: Prinsepia uniflora (assembly GCA_032719365.1). Classification (NCBI taxonomy): domain Eukaryota; kingdom Viridiplantae; phylum Streptophyta; class Magnoliopsida; order Rosales; family Rosaceae; genus Prinsepia; species Prinsepia uniflora. Next base: position 15,863,823 of record CM064871.1, on the reverse strand, counting down.
GAAGTCCCGAGTGTCATCTTAAGCTTGAAAGGATGAAGGTTGGATGCATCCTAGGAATGGACCTTGATCAATGGCCAAAACTTCAAGGTAAGCATCTCTGATTTCTAGCACAAGTTACTAAGTTTTAAGGTTATATATATTTTTCTTCGTTTGAGGAGATTCAATTTGACTATTAGAAAATAAGTTATGGACGTAAAATGAGTTAGTTTTAACCGAGTTAGGTCACCGGGTCGAACAATCCAAGTTGCAGACCCGGCGAGAGGATGACGATGACCCTGATGCAGGCGCGTGGCCACCATGCGCAAAGAGCCTCCCCAGGCGCGTGGCAGTGTGTGCGGCGGCTTTTCGTCATCCAGTCAACATGAAAAAATATTATTTAATATTGTTTCTAAACTATGAATTTAGTGGTATAATTTATAAGTCATTTGGACATCGTTTGGACATAATTCTGAATATCCAATGCAATGTGTTTTTTTAGCAATATATATTTAAGTAAAAAACTTGGAAAATAACATGAGATTAATATGGATATTATTGGTCTCTTGGGATAGTTTATAACGAATAAAAGGATTTATGGGAAAATGAGATAGGTGTTTTGACTAAGGACTTGTGTTTGTAGATATACCAATTGAACTATTAAAGTTATTAATAGTATGCAAATGTTATTACCTAAATTGTTATATGATTATTATTTGTGCTTGCAATGTGAAAGTATAAGGAATTATTGTGAAAACGTAATGTATTCTAAAATTGTTAATACTTTAATTATGTAATCAATGTTGCAAGTATGATGATTTTAATAATAAAAGTTAAAATCGAATGAGGTTGAGTTAGTGGTTTCCATTACTCGGCGGAGTTAGTGGGTTGGATGTGAGAGGTAACCTCACAAGGAATAAATTTTGTTTGGTTAAGTATTAAACAAGAATAAGAGTACAAACAGGAAAATTTCTAGTCTGGCATGAGTTGTTAGATGGGAGCATGGCTGGTTTGATTTTCAAGTAAAATTGGGGATGGGTCCTGTTAGTAATCTTAAGTTGGAACATTTTGTGCTTCAACAATTTGACATCGCCTGTAGGAAGGTGATTAAATCTTCCCACTAGTTTATCGAGCCGAGAACACCCCCGACCAACACAGCAACCATGCTAGGTGACCAGGGGGACAACGAGATAACACCGGGATAAGGGTCCAAGATATAGAGAGATAACTCTCTCAATTTCTTACAAGTAATTGAAAAACTACAAAGTAATTTGGCTGAGTTGAAATCCAAGGGAGCACAAGTCGAGTTCAGGTGTCAGGCACTCGACTAACAATACACCGAGGTAGCCACCCAGTTGAGGGCAGTACATGCCGAACTCACTGCTCACCCAGCAAGGGTCACAATTGAGGAGGCCGACCCGGTCAATAGTCAAATGTGCGGAATGCACTGAGCCCATCCGCTAAGCTATATGGAAGAAAACGCTTATGACACCAGGAGAACCAACTGACAAGGCCTCTTGGCTACTCATCATACTGGTAAGGGGCAGGCTGAGACAAAGATCTATTGAGACGCCCGAGAAGCCTTGAGTGTAGAATCTTGACAAGACCAATCTCTACTCAGCCCAGTCAGTTGACCAACCCCCAAGACAAGAGCCTCACCTCTTGCCCAATTGGGACAATGGCCAGCCGGCCACCAACAACACCGGCCGCTAGGTAGTCCTTCCCAGATACCAACTAGGTAAGGTACCCCTCACTTGATTCCCCTATGATTGCGATCGCGCAATCAAATTGCTCTGGACTTAAAATTGCGCTGATTCCTCCTAGGAAGTCCAGAGCACAACACATATCGCTCGACCTAACACTCATGAGGATGACCGATAGCACCCCAACAGGGACAGATACTAGGAGACACCACCACAATCGTCCTCCCAAAAATACATTGAGCAGCCTAGACCCCAAAATCGAGATCATCCTTATAGCAATCAACAATAATTTCCTGGGTTGTCTTCTCACAGGAACACCGAGTGGCTTAGGATGGAGTATCGAGAGACCGAGTGGTCCCAAAATTATCTCAGGCCAACCCACTCGTCCGACACCTACATGAGCTGAGTATAGATCGGCTCGGCTACACAAGCCCAGTCGAAGGTCGTGTAGAGGGAGTAGAGGAAGATCCAGATGTTAGAGTTGAGTTGACGAAGCCCAACACCGAGCTTCTTTACAATCTTTTTCTTCCACGCGTGAAGTGGCATTCGGATAACGTGAGACAGCAGCTTGGGGTAAAATAAGGCCATGTCGGCCAGGGGCGCATTACTTGGAATTTTGCCTTCCTCTGGCAAACACATAGTAACCGAGTCAGGAATTCCCTACTCGGCTGGGAGTTTCTTCAAATGAGCCTCGGTCTCTCGGTTTACTTGCTCGTCAACCGTAAACTCGGCTTTAATGATTATCACAACTTTTGGCACTCGGTCTCCACTTGATTACCTAATGGTAGGAATACTCACTTTGACCCTTTGTTAGCCATGGGTCAGCTTTAGTGCCTTCACTGAGATTACCCCTTCTTCTAGTAGCTGCTCAGCGTCTTCTTTGATATTGCCACCCCTAGTGCATTAGACCGTCAAGGTTGTGCACCGACTCTTCTTCCTAGATAGATCTCTTGGCCATCTCTGTATTTGACTGAGTCTTATCCTTACTACATTCACTTACACTCGACTCGTCTTCAACTCCTGATCGAGAGGTGCTTAAGATGATTGAATTTCAGACGAGGACACTCATTCAACCTTTGAGTTGCAACCTCGCCCCTCAACCAAGTCACTAGACTCAGACATCTACAAAAAAAAAACTAAAAAACCAAACCTACAACCTGGAAGATCTAAACACACTTATCCACGAAGTTCATGCCCAGATCTTTCCTTGTCCTAGTTTTCAATCGAAAAAACAAAACGAAAGTAACTTACCCATTGTTTTTTCACGGCCTAGAACCTCGTCGGAAATCGCACCACCATGAAGATCACCCTAAAACCCTTGTTGAAAATCGCCTTGCAAATCGAGTAGCACTTTTTGAAAAGATCGCAAGGTAAAAGTGAAAAATAGCCAAGGCAGAACCCATTATTTATAGTGGACGGCATAGTTCGAAGCGTCTCCTAGTGTACATCCCAGCGGCCGACACGTGTATCGCACTAAAAAAGCCATGATACAGCCAAGCATATCGGTTGCTTCACAGACCGGCATGTGTCTAACGTGTAGAGGGCCACGACATACCGACTCCCTCAACGACCGACATGTTGTAAGTTTTGTCTCTTTACTGATTTTGTTTCTTGATAGAATTCAGGTGATCGTGCAAATAATAGGATGATGCTAAGATAATACAAAATATAGATGAATAATAGAGTAAACACACCACACACACAAACACAAGAATTTAGCGAGGTTCGACTAATCTTTGGCTACGTCGGTGTGATCTCCTTGAGTGATCACTAGCACTATGAAGATAACAAGATTACAAAAACTTATGTGGATTCTTGAACTAATCCCCAAACCCTAGCTCAAGATCTCTCAACTCAGTTTTTTCTTTTATACCCGTGTATGACTTCTTTGTTTAATGTTGTCTTATTTTTTTTTTTGTTTATGTAAGGACTCCTAAAAGGCCTATTTATAATGTATAGGACTTAGGTTACACTCCTTAGCATATTACAATTCCTTTTCCTCTTTAGAGATGGAAAGATAACTTATTTCATAATCCCTAGAGGGCTATTGAATACTTTTCCTAGTCTTATATGGAAACACTAGAAAAACTCAGATTTCCTATTCAAGACTTGGAATTCTAGCTAAACTTGGATTCCTAGTCAAACCCTAATTCTTAGTATTGCAAGCCAATTCTTCAACAATCTCCACCTTGGTGAGTTTAAACCAAGAAATGACCATTGAAAACTCAGAATGTCTTTGAAACTTTGACCTTGGAAAAAAAAAACTCATTTTGTCCTATTGCACCTCATGTGAGGAGGTGCTCTACCCAACACCTTAGCACGAGGTAACGTTGAGTAAGTTCAACCAATACTTGAACTTCTCTGGTATAATTGTTTTAGTAAGATAGTCAGAAGCATTTTTATTTGTCTGAAACTTTTCGAGTATCCACTCCTTAGAGTCAACCTAATCCCTTATCCTGTGATAACGAACATCAATATGTTTTGATCTCCCAAGAAACACTTGATTCTTTACTAAGAAGATAACACTTTCACTATAACACCTAATCACCATAGCATTCTGAATGATTCCGAACTCCCTTGATAAACCACTTAGCCAAACTGCTTCTTTTCCAACATATGCCAGTGCAATGTACTCTGCCTCTATTGTAGACAATGCTGCAATAGACTGTAGAGTAAACCTCCAGAAAATAGGCCACCACCACATGTGAATACGTAATCTGTTGTGGACCTCTTTATGTCTATTCCCTACGTAATCTGTATCCACATAACCCATCCATATGCTTCTCCTTGTTGTTTTCCAAAATGCCCAGATTCTTTATTCCCTTAAAATAACGAAGGATCCACTTAACTGTAGACCAGTACTCATTTCCTAGATTTTCCATATACCTCGAGACAATGCTCATTGCATGGATAAGTCAGGTCTAGTGCAAACCATTGCATACATAAGACACTTTACTGCACTTGCATATGGTACTTTCTTCATCTCCTTCAACTCTTGTTCTGTAGTTGGACTTTGCAGCGCACTCAATTGATAGTATGCTGCTAATGGAGTGGACACAGACTTTGTTTAATTCATGTTGAAGCGTTCCAAAATAATCTGAATATACTTTGGTTGTGATAATTAAATCTTTCACGTTGTTCTGTACCTCCATATTTTCATTCCAAGGATCTTTTTTATAGGTCCTAGACCCTTCATGTCGAATTCCTTACTTAGTTGCATCTTCAACTTCCGAATTTTAGACATATCTTGACATGAAATCAACATGTCATCTACATAAAGCAGCAATATGTACAATCTTATTATCTTCGAACATACGATAGTAAACGCAACAATCATATAAGAATGTTAGAAACTCAATTTTTCAGCATATAGGAATCAAAACATTTGTACAATTACCTTGGAGATTGTTTTAGCCCGTAAACTGACTTCTTCAATCTACAAACCATATTTTCCATTCCTATTTTGACATACCCCTCTGGATGAACCATAAATCACCGTGTAGAAACACTGTCTTCATGTCCATTTGTTCAATCTCCATGTCTTGTTGAGTTACTATAGATAATAGAAATCTAATTGAAGTATGCTTAACTACTGGTGAGAATATCTCATCATAGTTAACTCCCTCCTTTTGTGAGTATCCCTTAGCCATTAACCTGGCTTTGTACTTCACTGCGTCTCCTTCATGTGTTCCTTCTTTCTTTCTAAACACCCATTTAGAACCAACTTTTTTTCTATCCTTTGGTTTCGAATCTAACTTTCAAACAGAGTTCTTCTCAAGAGATTCCATCTCTTCTGACATAGCAAGCATCTAACTTTCCCGTTCATTACTTGCTAAAGTTTCTTGATACATGGTTGGATCTCCTTGACTGATTGTTAGAGCATAGTTCACTTCATCATGTTTGAAACCATACTTTTTTGGTTTATTACGATTTCAGGCAGGTTTTTCCAATGCTATGTTCCTCTGAAACTATTATACAAATGTTGTGCGAACTAGAGATTCTTGGTTCTACACGTGTGGCTCCACCTGCATCTGTACTGATGACTGCTATTGCTACTCTACTTCTTCCTCATCAAACTCCTCATCGTAATCCACTTTCTCATGCTCCACATGAGCTGGATTTTCTCCCATGAGTGGTTGGGGTTGAGGAACTTCGGTTGTTTCTTCTTCAACATCAGTTGACAGGACCCGTCCCGAAAATACCTTGGAAACTGCATCCAGTTAGAGCATAATTCACTTCATCCTATTCGAAACCATACTTTTCTAGTTTCTTACGATTTCAGATAGTTTTTTCCAATGCCATGCTCCTCTAAAATTGTCCTACATGTGTTGTACAAACTAGGGAGTCTTGGTTCTGCACGTGTGGCTCCACCTACGTTTGTACTGGTGACTGATGTTGCTGCTCTACTTCTTCCTCATCAAACTCTTCAATGTAATCCACTTGCTCATGCTCCACCTAAGTTGGATTTTCTTCCATGACTAGTTGGGGTTGAGGAACTACGGTTGTTTCTCCTTTAGCATCAGTTGACAGGACGCATTCCAAAAATACCTTAGAAATTGCGTCTGATCCTGTTCCTGTCAGATAAGTCCTAAAATACCGAAATTACCTTATAAATTGTTAGGCAAGGGATATTCGAACATCTTCTTATTATTCATGCCTCCGTCTCTTGTTTAGCCCCGAATTTAGTCCCACGGTCCAGGAGAGTAACAAAACCACGAAAACGTGTGAGTGGAAAAAAATCAATATTTTAAAAATATAGTTTGAAAACAACCAGCATTTACCCTCCATTTTCCAAAACCATACATGCATACGAAAAAATATCAAATTCCGAGTAAAACCAAATACAACTCATAACCTCGAAATACGTGAAAGGAATCCTCATGTTAAAAGCAACTGTAACCCAATACAAGCCTCACAAAAATCACCATAACTGTCAACACAAGCCAACACAGTAATCAAACATAACCAATCCATATCCAACATCACCACATAAATTATGTATAGTTAACTCATCATCGATGCACAAGCACAATATCAATCATCACAACCACTACACTACCAGTAGCCATACCAATCACTCGGGAACCGGAGCTCTACTCGATGTCCGAGTCATCACAATACCAGTCTCAGAAACTGGAGCCCAGCTTGATGTCTGAGACCACTAACTAACCAACCAACATCTTGAGAAGGGTTATCCACAATCATCACAAGATTCACACATCACGAATTTCTAGAAATCACGTACTTATAAAACACATCAATTTCATAATTCAAATCCACAACTTGAAACCCAAGCGTAAACCCAAAACACATTTTTTTTTATCAAACCTCGTAAAACGTGCAGAAATATAATTTTCCACGAAAATCAACCCATACTTATAACAATCCTACATCACACACATCAAGGAACAAATTGAAATTATACTTTACCAAATCCCACAACGTAAGAAAAATTCGGAAACACAACCAAAAGGAAATCTCGTAAAACGTGAGATAAGGCAACTTTCGTAAAAAACTGTAAAAAAAATCATATAAAAATTCAATCCATCACATATCACCAAAACACATAGGACAGAATTTAAGATACATAAATATGCATGCATAATATTTTAATAAAAAGTATCGTCCACTCATACACTGTCCATATAGTCAAATCTTGCTTTGCACGCCTTTCTGTAATTTCTGAGAACCTTAGAACCTGTCAAAATCACATCTAAGGGTCATTAACTATCTCAAATAATTTTTACTTTAATCCCACAATTTTCTAGGATTTTAAAACAAATTTAAAGTAACCCCCAAACACTTAAACAGTCAAAACTGTCTCGAGATGATAAATTATTACCTAAAAAATTGTACCGTTGGACTCGTAACATTGAAAACTTCAAGTTTCATATTGGTCGAATTTCGAGTTGACGTGACACTCTCCTCCACACGCCCTACGCCTGGCCACTGTTCATTGTCCAACTTGTGTCAGGTCTGCAACTCGGGTTATGACCCGATTTCGCAACTCGGTTTCAAATCCTTCAATTCCAGTCCGTCTTTAACAATTTAACCCACTTTGCTACTTGGGATTAACCCAGAAACATGTTTCTAAGTCTAATTTGAGGATCAACTCACCTTAAATTCTTGAACTTGCTTAAACTCTGAAGTTCATATTTCGGACTCAGTTCTAGGTTCGTCCTTGAGTAATTGTCTTTGGATTTTTAATGGTTCTGCTCGTAATGGTTCAAGGAAAAGACTTCAAATCTTAATTCAAGCAACATCAGTCCAATTCCTCAAACTCGATTCGAGCTCACAGGAAAAATTCCAGGGTTACACTCATAATTCTACTCCTTGTTCCACTTTGTTTTCTTTCATTCTCAGTCTTTTCCCCTCTATGTTTCTTTCCCCTAATTCTATTTTTCTCCCTTACTTTCCTCACAGTTCCACTTTTTTTTTTTTTTTTTTTTTTTTTTTTTTGGAAATTACATCAGGCTTTTCATTTTTTTTTCTTATTCTCGTTTAAGGGCACAGTCTTCTCGTTGAATATTACATCCCTATTTAAGACTACCTTCTTGTTTACGAAATCCCATAGCTTGTAGCCCTTCACTCTTTCACTGAAACCAATGAATATGCACTCGAGTGACTTAAGATTTAACTTGGTTCTCTCATCACTTGGAATATGGACATAAGCACTGCAATTGAAAACTCTTACTTTTGAGTAGTTAACGGGTTTTCCAGTCCATACCTCTTCTGCACACTTAGAATTGAGAGCTCTTGATGGTGATTGATTAACCGAGTAGCAAGCATGCTTAACCTTTTCTGCCCAGAACATATCAGGTAATCCAGCATGAAATCTCATGCTTCCCTCTCTTTCCATGAGAGTTCTGTTCATCCTATCGGCATCACCATCTTCTAATGTCTTGTTCTTTTCAAAACTTTAAAAAGTTGTTGTCCTTATATTCACCTCCGTTGTCACTCCTTAGGTATCTGATTTATTGTCCAGTCTGATTTTTTACAGTAGCTTTCTACTCCTTAAACTTAGTAAAAATTTCATATTTCGCCCTCATAAAATAGACCCAAACCTTCCTTGAAAATCATATAAGAATGTGATAAAATACCTGCTTTGGATGTGGTTGATGTAAGGCCCCAAACGTCTGTGTGAATATACTCCAACAGATCTTTCCTTTTTTCCTCACTATTCACAAGCGTGAACAACGTCTTTGTTTGTTTCCTAAGGATACAGTACTTGCAGAAATCTAGTTTGAAATAATTGAAACCTTGTAGTATATTCTTCTTGTGTAACTCATGCAAACCGTTCTGACTCATGTGCCCTAGCATAAAGTGCCAAAGCCCAGTCTTGTCATCAATATCGCCCTCCGTAGTTACTGCTGCTCCACCTATTACTGTATTCCCTCGAAGCTTATGTAGTTGATTAGGTTGGATTTCTCTCTTCATTACGACAAGAGATCCTTTCACAACCTTAAGTATCCCTCCTTCAACTGAGTACTTTAGCCTTGCCTTGTCAAAGATGCAAGAGATATGCAAGAGATATAAGGTTCTTCTTCAATTTTGGAATGTGTCTAACCTTATCCAATGTCCTAACAACCTCGTCGTGCATTATAATAATTGATCTGATACCTTGGATCGTAAGTGGTGAGCAATATCCCATTAACACTTCTCCGTTGCTGGTTTCCTCATATGTATCAAACCATTCTTTGATATAACACATGTGAAATGAACATCTCATATCCAAAATCCAATATTCGAAAGCACTGGAGCTGGATGATACTCAAAGGAGCTCTCCGTTGTAATCCTCAGAAGTTACAACACTGGCTGTGTTTGAGTTCCCTACTATCGCCTTTGCTTTCCTTTCATTCCATATCAGTTCTTCTTCCAATGATCTTAAGCACTACATACGAAACAAACTTTTTTTTATCCTTTCCTTTGGATTTTGACTATCTCTGTTGCCTGATTTCTCCAGTCTATTCTCTGATCTGCCTCTCTGTATGCCTTTAACATAAAGGCCTTGTGCTTGAGAGCTTTTAACGTTCTTGTCCATCTTGACATAGGACTGAATAGCTTCAGTAACCTCATCTAACTTCAGAGTATCCTTACTGAACATCAATGTGGTCCTGAGGTCCTTAAATTAAGGCGGTAGAGATCTTAGCATTAAGAGTTCCTTGTCATCATTCTCGTATTTTACATCGACCTTAGATACATTCGCAACAAAATTCTAAAACTTGCTTAGGTGATCTTGTAAGTCTCCCCCTTCTTCCACTTGAAGGTTGAATAGTTCATCTTTTAAGAAAAGTTTGTTGGATAAAGTTTTACCCATATAGAACTTCTCTAGCTTATCCCATGTTTCCTTAGAAATCATTCCATCATCGATATGAAGAAATACATTATCGGTAAAGTGCTGCTCTATAAAACTCTTCGCTTTCCTGTCCATCTCCTGTTATTGTGCATCTGTTATGCAGTTTGCCTTTTCTCTGTACCGAAAAGAGCTTCTTGCAGATCTTATTGGATCAGGACATTCTTCACCTTCCTCTGCCATAATGTGGAGTTCTCTTTCCCGTTGAATGGCTTGGTCATAGCCTTCACGTCGTTGCTCGTGTTTGCCTTGGCACCCGTCATCTCAAAACACTCCCCCCGAGAGCTTTAATACCAAATGTCGTAAGTTTTGTTCCTTTACTGATTTTGTTTCTTGATAGCCTTTAGGTGATCGTGCAAACAATATGATGATGCTAGGATAGAGCGGACTTTATATGAACAATAAAGTAAACACACCACACATACAAACATAAGAATTTAGTGAGGTTCGGCTAATCTTTGCCTACGTCTTCGTGTGATGTCCCTGAGAGATCACTAGCACTATGAAGATAACAAGATTACAAGAACTTTTGTAGATTCCTAACTTGATCCCCAAACCCTAGCTTACGATCTCTCAAATCACTATTTGCTCTTATACCTGTGTATGACTTCTTTATTTATTGTTGTTTTATTTTCAGTGTGTATGTAATGACTTCTAAGCGGCCTATTTATAATGTGTAGGACTTAGGTTACACTCCTTAGCATATTACAATTCCTATTCCTCTTTGGATTTGAAAAGATAACTTATTTCCTAATCCCTTGATGGCTATAGAATACTTTTCCTAATCCTATAAGGAAACACTAGAAAAATTCAGATTTTCTAGTTCAGTACTTGGAATTCTAGTCAAACTAGGATTCTTAGTCAAACCTTAATTCTTGGTATTATTGAGCCAATTCTTCAACATGACACATATTCTGCATGGAGAGTGCCATGACACACCCAAGAAGACCGACTTATTCTAACCCGATCACTCTCAAAACATACCAAAGAGATACTATGAGACGGCCAAGGAAAACAAACTGAATGGCCTCCTTCGTCGAATGCTCGATCCACCTTTCAAAAGCCAAGTACCATGCCACATCTGCTGCATGGATCGACACTACTACAATCGATCCTCCACTCGGCCCATAAGCACACACCGATTGTTGTGAAACCAATAACAATATTAATGCAATGTAGGCTGAGAGGATCACTGGATGCCCATCCAATTTTGAGAATACCAACCGCTGAGGACGTCAATACAAGAAACACATGAATAGCTTGGCGACATCGCTTGCCAGAGGGACTTGGGGGACTACTGGTATACCCCTCATCGAATCTAGAGAAAAAGACAAGTCCCCAACTGAGAAAGTCCATATCAATCAAGAACTTAGGAGACTTCTGTTGACACCATATTGGACCAGACTCACTGAACCATATAACTAAAGCCCAAAGACCAAGAAAGAGCTAAAGACCCAGAACAACGAAACAATTGGAAAGGCAACTTGGGCCAAGCCCACACCATCTAAACAACCCTAGCAATGGGCCAAACATGGGATGACATGTGGATACACCCCCATCATCGATCTCCATGCCACCTATTAGCACTAAAACAAAAGTGCATTTATCCGACATCGAAAATATTCATCAAGACAACCTCAACTACCTATACAAAAGGGGTACACATTTCCCAATAAGGTAACTAATATTTACTATTAACTATTATTCTGTCAAAATTACCATTTACTATTACTTCTTTCGAACATACTTTCTGAATTGATCGTCGGAGAACTTTAGACCGGCACATCGGTACTTATCCCTAACGAATGATACATTGATATTCCTAGTCAACAGGTTCAAAGGACACGTGACGTTTGGTAAGTAGACAAGACGTAATCTTCAGTAAGAACATTTTGTGTTTCAACACTTATGATGAGAGTTCACATTATCTCTAAACCAAACTTAAAATTCTTTTTCTAATTTGTAATATCACGCGCTAAAATTTATATGAACTTTGTAATTTTAAAATTCAAACTCGAAATTTTAAAGGAAAAAAATATTGAACTCCAAAACCTCAATTTTATATTGCGAGAGCATGCATTGGCCTTAATATTGAAAAAACAAACTAAAATGAAAGAAATTCAAAATTCATTCTCCAATCCATAATATCAAACATTAGAGCTCATATAAAACTCGTAATTCCAAATTCCAAAATTGAAATTTAGAGGGAAAATAATTGAACTTTAAAATCTCAATATTATTTTATTTGGGTTGTTCAACCTTACTATGATCAAACGAAACTAAAAACAATTAAAAGTTAGAATTCATTCTTCAATCCACAAGATCAAACATTAAAATTCATATAAGTGTTATAATTCCAAAAATCAAATTTGGAATTAAAAAAGAATAAACTTTAAAACTTTGGAACCAAAATTTACTTTGTTTGAAAACTTTTCCACTTAGATTTTAGCAATTCCTCTTCCAATCGTACACGAAACTTGCTATAAAAAAAAGTTCGTGAGTTTCATGATTCCGAGTCTCAACCAAATCCCATGGTTTTTCCAATATACAAACACGCGATTACGAAATAATGAATTTTAAGTGTGTAAAGTGGCCACAATGTGAATCAATCCAAATCATTATTACAGTTTGGATTAGTTTGGACGGTTTAAGAATAAATTTTGTCATGTAATTTATTTAGAAAAAAGACTCATCCAAAACATCACCAATTCAAAAATTTCAACATTCACATCAACATTTCTTTTACCCACTTCAAGATTTCATTCATACTCATCTAGATTTTATTCATGCACATCAAAAAATAAAAAATCCAAAATATGATGGATTATATTTAAATAAAATTTAAATTCGAAAGTAGTAGTGCAGATTTAGTGAGGTAGAATCCATGACAAACACTTACATTAACAAACTAAAGGGTGAAACATATTAACTAATAAATAATATATATATATATATATATATATAAACATTAACAATTTGGTTTGGATTCCAAATATTTTCAAAATAAAAATCCAAACCAAATCATTACTAACTTAAAGAGTTTGAATTTTCAAAACATTTTGACTTTACCGGAAAGCCAATAACAGTTTGAATCAAATCAATCTCTAATTTCAACGGTTTTATGCTCACCCCTAATTAGGATACTAGATTGCATCATAGCAAATAACACCGAGCTATAGCAATCTAAACTTCTAAAAAGTGTTGTTCATCTGCATTAATTAAAGCCCTCCTATGTTGAATGATGCATTAAACTAAAAGAAAAATAAAAATAATGCGATCACCAATTGGATACACAGAAGCTTAAAATCATTTTGGCCTTGTGTCAAGTAAGGTACCGCGACGCATGTGTAAAACCCCAAAGCTGCATATATGAAGGAATGCATAAGTGTGTGATCAAGCAAAACATCGATTTATATTTATTTACGCACCCACGAATAGATGGAGGTTTAAAGCACAAGTATACACCAAGGGCTCATTTGGTGAGCGAGATTGGATTGGATAATTCATCAAATTCAATGTATTTTGATTATGAAAATGGATGTATTTTCATTGTAAGGGATTAGGAGGAGTAGAGATAGCACAATACTTATTCTATCCAATCCCCTTAAAATAGCAGGACTTGAAAATGTAAGTTTTCTTCGTTTAATCCTATCTAATCTTCTTATAATGAAACCGCATCTATTTTCGTGATTCAAAATACATTGAAATTGGAGTGTTATCCAATCCAATCCTGCTCATCAAACGTGGCCAAAGACACAGGTTTCTAGAAGGGATTACCTCTACATTCTTTAACTCAAACTCTGGATTATGAGCCAAGCATAAGTTCCCAAATGTTTCACATGGTCCGCTTGTTCCATTCAACCTTTTCAAACAATGTTTTACAATTAGCAGAAAAGAATCTCTAAGTAATTTTTCTTTCTGGGGACAGAAGAGGCTGAAAAAAATATCGGAAAAGTAACTTACAGATCTCCATCTAAGCGTAAAGCAAAGTTACCACCACCCCCAAGAGCTAGCATGTCATCCAAACACATGTAATAGTACCGGTTGGCTCCTATGTACGCAAAATAGACACAGCATAAGTATTGACTGTCATGCTTTAAAGCATTTTTTATGTTCTGAAATAAGACTCAGCCAATCTATGAAGGCTAAAGTGACAAGTTAATGCAACGGAGGAACCCGAGGTGTCATTTAGCATCCCTATCTTAAGCTCTACAACCTATCCAAAAATTTAGTGTTCTTATAGTATGCAAACCACATCAATTCAAATTTCTCTGTGCCTAAAATACATATCAATATTGTAAATTGAATCCCAAATCTTCCAAAAGGAAGCATGTAGTCGCAAATAAATAGGAAAAAATGCTTACCCGTTGGTCTAAATATCCTTGGTTCACCATATATGGTGGTAAAAACAAATGTTTGGTTTGTTCCCTACAACCAAAGGGCAAGCATAAGAAGGTGCTTATATTGGAACAAAAAGAAAGAGAAGTTTCAGACATCTAAATATATAAATATATATTGTGAATAGTTTTCATCCTATTAATGTTAAAGCATACGTACTTGATATTTTCTTTTCCCGGAAGGTTTCAAGGGGCCCTCCAAAAGTCCACCAAAAACAGCACCTTGCCTATCTCCAACAATCTAGACATGTACATACATCCACATTATCCTCACATTCTACAAATGGATTCATGTCATCCATTTTAAATCTGATTGGCAGAGTCATTAACATACCAGCAAGCAAGGACCAGAAAGGTCAGAACTCTTGCGTATAAGAGTACGGAGTGATATACCATGTTTCAACGTACTGCCCTTCAATCAAAAGAATTGATACTGAATTGAAATCCAAATGCAAACTACTACTAATGCAGGCTAAAAACTTGTCAAGAAGATTACCTATACAGCAAAGCCCATTGGCACCCTTTCACTATATTAGGAAGAGATGACAGCAAAAATTCATGCAGGTCTGAGGAGATAAATACAGAGTCATCCATCAGATAGGGTAGATGCTTCCGTGGACTTTGCTGGTCATTTGCTTCTTCAAACAACTCCGAACCACTGGTGCTTCCTCCGGAACCATGGTCATCATCGTTTTCTTGATTATTTTCTGTTTCCTTGTTCTCAGCTGGTGGTGAACGACAATCAACATATCTATGTATGGATTTATCTTGCGACTCAAAGCCTCCAGTACTAACCGGGAGCGAGGGTTGATGCTTGTCTGATCTGGATCCACCCAAGCCTACAGATGGGATAACGTAGGAAAAGTATGAAGACAATGATTTACCACCTTTGGAATATGGCCCGGCCTACACATTCAAAGACCTAATGTGAAAAATCATGACCTATTAAAGACAGCCTTCTGCTTGCAAAATATAATAATTAAGCTAAGCTCCAACACTGGTTATTTCCAGAAAAAGAGAACAAAACAACTCAACTAAACCATAAATTAAAAACTCCAAATAAACATTGGAAACTCAACAACAAGGACATGGAAAAAAGAAGACAAATGGAGCTAAATTTCTCTCCTTTATATAACTTGATGGTGAAAACCAAGAAAAAAAATAGTTCATAAAATTCAGTTCCAATTCTCCAGAAAGACTACCATGACAATTAGTTAAGATATATCTAAAATAGGCGGTGAATGGTTCAGTCCGTTGTTTTGGCACTAATCTGAATTCTATCAATATAATTAGCTTCAAATCCCTCAAATAATGTCATTCCCTTTTTTGCCCATAAGATCTCAGTTCTCAACTTTAAGAAACCCAAGCAGAAGCAATCTACAAAATTACGTGATCTAAGACACCCAGATCTCAAATTCCTTTAAAGAGAAGGAACCCACCAGCATTGCTAGCAAACCCATCAAGCTCAATCATTTAAGGAAACTTAACCCATAAAGAAAAAAAAAATAATTGAATCAGAGTTGGCAAAAAAACAATACCTCATGATGACGATTGTCGAGTGGGGAAGGAATAGAAGAAGGGGATGAGGAGGTGGGTGAATCTGCAAAGAGGCGCGAGAGCTTTTCTGTAACTTTATCCTTCAATGTCAACATTGTGAATTTGTGATCAGCTGATTAATTGCCGCGAAGGAGACTTGCAGGCGTCTGAATATCAGGCTTTATTTATCTCATGTGTATTTTTGTTTGTTTGTTTGTATTTATTTTTTTGTGTCTTGGTTTGTCAAAGGATTATTTGGGTTTGAATTTTGTGAAGAGAGGAAGAAATGGATACGTCGGTGGCGAAGACAGGAATCAACGGAGAAAAGGAAAGGTTAGGTCATTGGTGGGGTATCATGATAACGAATCTTTATGTACTATGTTTGGAATATACATTCTTTGTTCTCCAATGCTTCATTGCTTCCTTCCCCTTCAGTTTTGGTGTTTCAGAACTTTTTGGAATGCAATTTAATTTGATTTAGAAGAGGATTGGTATAATATATGGCAGTTATTAAACATATATTACTATAGAATTATAGGAACTAAACATCAATAATTAAATATTAGTATTATTAATTTAATAATATATATTTATTGTGTAATGAGAAGTTTTAAATTCGATTCTTAAAAATGACGTATTTAATATCTAATATATATATATATATATAGGATAATCTCACTCCCTTTTATATCCTTCTATAAAATAAATAAGGTATATACATATTTTAGTTTTATCCGATTCATGAGACTTGTAAGTGTTGAAGAATCCCATTGTGGAACCATAAATTATCGAAACATTTTGCAGTTGCCAAGTGGTTCATAACGCTCGTAATGTCGATATTGCCCCTGGTAAATACGATGACGACATCACACGATCTCCACATTAACTCAATATATTTATCAATTAAATATATTAATTAATTAGATCAATGTCAATAATGAATAATCTCGCGAAGAGATTATTTATTCGCGAGATTATTTATTATTACTTATATGATTAATAATAGTGATTTCTCTCGGTAGAATCACTTATTAAACACTATCTCCTTCAACCAATCAGACACTCTGGTAACTTTTAAGGCTTCACTATAAATACAAGGCCTCACTCACCTCTGAAGGTAATTCAAAACTCATACTAAAACTCTGCTGGTTTATTTCTCTCGATTAAATTGACTTTGACATCAGAGTGTTCCTAGTTGAACCACCCCCCCGGGCTTCAACCTTAACCCTGTTTGTTTCTTGTTATTGTGTGTAGGGATCAAGAAAGAATTCTACAAGTCCGGACGATTTTTGCATCAACAACTAGTGTTTTCATTGAGAGCCGAATTGAGAAATACTCAATGCATGCTCTCCAGCTTTTTCAAAAAAAAAAAAAAATTCATTATTGTTCATCATTCATTATTCATCGTTCATAGTTCTTTGTCTATGGCAAGAACTTGAAGAATGGAATGATCTCACAAGCCTACCACCTTCGTCACAACGACTCATGATAAGAGCAACCTACTCAACGGAATCCCAGAGGTTCAACTGAATCAACTCTAATGGGAACTGTAACCTATTTTGCACTCTGAATTTTTCGTGGCACAAGAAAAGGTTCCAACCGCGGTTACGATGTCCATGCCATCTCAAAGCCACTCGGTATCAGCATAATCCTAACATCAATCCACTTCCTGCATTAGGCGCGATAACAACCTTCCTACATGCGGATAAGCGACTACTTGGAAAGGCGTCACAACAAGCCCCAAATTGGCACCACACCGACGTAGAACTTCAAAGGCTTCTGAATGACCTACGCCATGTAGGAGGATACACTCAAGCCTGTGAAGAACGAGGTGCGACACCTAGGCACCAAAGCTCAAGACTCCTAATGCTCTGCATGACATGCACGAAGATGCACTCAAGCCCATGAAGAACATGACGTGACACCTTACCACTAGAGCTCATGACATAAGTCCCAATGCTCCACTCGGCACACAAGAGAACACACTCAAGCCCTTGAAGAATGCGATGTGATGCCTTGCCACTGGAGCATGAACAAGTCAAACAACTAAGGACCAAGACCGAGGCCAATTGGAGCTCCTACAATGCCTTCTGGGAAACCTCAGGACATCTGATGCTATTAGGAGACATAAAACACCTCGTGAAGGACATAGGAACATCCCAAGGCGCACCAACAAAGAGCATGTCCTTCGACAAAAAATTTCTCAAAATGCATCGCTAAATGGTTAGGGAGAAAAAGCCGCACTCGCTGGATAAGAAGCCAACATCACCAAGGCCATCAGCTAATGAATGACTCAGGAGGCACATCGGAGCACTATCACACGTTGGGTACCACATAAGAGCCAACACCATCATGCAACCTCCCAAGTTGTACATGCTTGCTCAAGTGGTCAAGTCGACGAAGGCTCAAGGTGTTCTTGTTGCTATAACGAGGATGATGGGACATACCCACCAACATGCTCACAAACTTAGACAATGGTAACCCCGGAAAGTCGACACCACCTGACTCGATGCTACTCTCCCTCTCGTTGTGGCATACTACATGTTAGAGACGTAAAAAAGATGCTAGATCGATGTCTCTAAGGAATCCAACGCAAATGGAAATCTGGAAAGCGACCTTCGACGCCAGATTCAACCATGCATCATCAATTTCAAGTAATGAGCCATGTCCATGGCGCATCTCCAAGCAACTTCAACGAAGAAAGCTATACCTTTGGAACAAGAGCGCAGCTTCGACAACAATCTTCGGTGTATGACAATGGAGGGCATGTCAGAAATTCATCACATGTCAGCTACATGCCAAGAAGTCAAATTGATCAAGCATCTTCTCAAAGTACATGCACACACTCTAGTGGACAAGAAGATGAGAGTTCAAGTTTGACCAACCATTGCATCGAAGAATGTGAGACATATTCGTCATCGAACTCACATGCTTAGGAGACAGAGCCGCGAGGAAAATAGTCACAACAACTCCTTTTCTCCGCATGATGCATTATACATTAACTTGGAAGCCACACCAAGCAAGTAAGACAAACGCAAAGCAACCCCATCTTCCGACGCCCTAACTTGAAGGAAGTTTAGCAAGTGGTTCTATGTGCCCCTCTATTGAACCTACAACGAAACCAAGTACAATTCCTAATTCAAAAGGCCGACGCCCATCAAAGGCAACTAAGAGGGGGTTGACAAGACTGGGTCGTATGCCTATCATAACTGCTATGAAGCACCTATCAAAGCTATGGACCTTGCGAAGTAGAAGTATTGCACCAAATACTTCGCCCATAAAGCTGCAGAACATCTCATCTAAGATGACTAAAAGGATCCCACTTCAAAGGTGAATAATGCCAGCACAACCCATATCAGTTTTTGTTTTCGTTGTATTATTGTCTTCAACAAAATTATCAACAAACTTGAGATTTTGCTTAGACAATTTTGCATACTAATGGAAAACTCCAAGCCTTCCCCATGCGAAGCCTTTTAGCCTTCACCACGTGAAGTACTTTAAGTCTTCGCCATGCGAAACACGCCAAGCCTTCCCCCTACGAAGCACTCCAAGCCTTCACCATGCGAAGCACTTTTAGCCTTCGCCACGCGAAACACCCCAAGCCTTCGTCACGTGAAGCACTCTAAGCCTTCACCCTAAAAAGCACTCCAAGCATTTGCCACGCGAAGCATTTTTCAGACTTCACCACGCCAAGTACCCCAAGCCTTTGCCACACAAAGTACTTTCAGCCTTCGACACATAAAGCAATCTAAGTTTTCGCCATGCAAAGCACCCCAAGCCTTTTCCCTGCGAAGCACTCCAAGCCTTCGCCCTCCGAAGCACTCCATGCCTTCGCCCTGCGAAGCACTCCAAGCCTTAACCCTGCAAAGCACTCCAAGCAAAGCCTTCGCCCTACGAAGCACTCCAAGCAAAGTCGTCGCCCTACGAAGCACTCCAAACTGTCACCCTCTGAAGCACCCCAAGCCTTTGACCTGCAAAGCACACAAAGCCTTTGCCATGCAAAGCACTCCAAGCCCTCGCCACGTGAAGCACTCAAAGTGTCAAGACCCACCCCAAATCCCCTGGGATTAACCGAGGCCTAAAACCTTCGGACATCCCGAAACATATCGAGACAATGTCCGATCGACTCGAAACCAGTCTTAAAATGTTCGTTACATCGAATACTTTAAAAGTCGTGTTGGAACCTTCCTCAAAATCTGTGCCACGCGCCCACACGCGCCGCCCAAAGGGGCTGCGTGTGGGCCTCACGCGCCTGCACTATTTATCCATGTCCTCAGGTGAACTCGGTTCAAACCGGTCCAGGCCGACCCGATCTAGAGTCGAACCGGCGTTCACGGATTTCGTTCATTTTAGCTTAATTTTCGATCCTTATTTCACCATTAATGTCGTCCAATATTCTCCTATTTAATCTCATTTTCAAAACTCACAAATAAAGTTTGTAGTGTACCTTCCGGATCGAGTTTCATTCCTTCAAATTCCTCCTCTCTGTTTCCATGGTTCCAGTCGTCACTGTCCCTAATTTCCTCGTCCATAAGCCTCCTTGTGAGAGGTGAGGAAAAACCAGAGAAAACAGAGACAGGGAGGAGCTTTGAACCTTAACCCCCTCAAACTTGATCAGATGAAGATGGATTGTGAAGGAAAAAAGAAGGAGGTGTTGAGGCGACTCTAGTGATGCCACCGTGGAGAGCCGTCGTGGGCGGTGGCTGGCAAACCCGACATGGTAAGAATTTGGTTCAAATTTAGATACTTGTTTTTAGTATCAAATGATGGCCCCCAATGATTGGAACACAACAAGCAACCACAACGTCCAACTTCTTTGTTTTGAAACCAACTAAGTCGGTGAAACAAAGTTCCACAGACCTCTAGAGTTAGGCCAGGTGTCATTTTTCCTGTGGGCATGTGTTTCAAAAACAGCCAAGTGTCCACCCTTGACTGGGCACAGATCCCAATGCAGGCCAATGACCATTTTACCCCTGCCTTGAAAAATTACCATTTTACCCCTCGTATTACTAAACTCGTAACACTATTTTTCGAACTCCAATTTACACATGCCTCCTGTGGTTGTGATCAGGGAATCGAGACCTACCTAACGGTCCTTGAAGTCCGTGAAAAGTCCATGTCATTGGAAAAGTTAACAATTTGCCCAATTTCAACCAAATTACCAAATTACCCTCAACTTCGGAACGTCATAACTTTTTCCTCGAATTTCAGAATCAGACGTGCCACTTGTCTATGAACTCGTGACGTCCCGAACTATGTCACGGTCATCGGTCAAAGTCCATTCGATCTCCCGAATGAAAAGTCAACACTTTTTACCCATTCTGGGGGCAAAATCGTCATGTTGCACCGTCCGTCCGAAATCAGCCAACTAATCACCGGTTTCCTTCACTAATCTGTCATTAACCACTAATCTAATCTCGATCTTTGGGATGGGTCGTTACAATCTACCCCCCTTAAAGAAGTTTGTCCCCGAAATTCCATATCTCGTACTTCCGTAACTAGCGGGGAGAAATCCAGCTGATCTTACACCTGTCTATGAACTCGTGACGTCCCGAACTATGTCACGGTCATTGGTTGAAGTCCATTTGACCGCCCGAACAAAAAGTCAACACTTTTTGCCCATTTCGGGGGTAAAATCGTCATTTCGCATCGTTCATCCAAAATCAGCCAACTAATCACCGGTTTACTTCACTAATCTGTCATTAACCACTAATCTAATCCCGGTCTATGGGACGGGTCGTTACACAAAGCCTTCGCCATGCAAAACACTCCAAGCCTTCGCCATATAGAGCACTTCAAATCTTCGTCATGCGAAGCACTCCAAGCCTCTGCCAAGCAAAGCACTTCAAGTCTTCATCAAGCGAAGCACTCTAAGCATTCCCCTACTGAAGCATCAATGCAGTCGCCAGTTAAAGCATCAAGTCTTTGCCCAACGAAGTGTCAACGTCTTCAAGCATCGAAGTATCAAATCCTTCATTCATGAAACGTCGTGGTTGTCACCCAACAAAGCAGCCAAGACTTCGTCCCATGAAGTGACAGTACCCTTGATAAGCGAAGCGTTAAATCCTTCGCTCCATGAAGCATCAACGCTTTCATCCATGAAGTAATCCATGCAATTGCTCCATGGCGCATCAAGGCAATCGCCCCACGATGCATCAAGGTAATCCCCCGTGACGCGTCAAGGTAATCACCCCGCGACGCGTTAAGGCAATCGCTCTGTGATCCAACATCCTTGTTCGTCAAAGCCATAATGCCTTTAGCTCGAAACCTATCAACACTTGCTCCCTGTGAAGCACCAAAAGGTTCTATTGGCGGAACACTAAAAGACTTCACCTTTGAAGAAGTCGAAGCACCTCTCCAAAGGGAAAAGTACAGCCTTCACATCAAAGAGCTAAGTCACTACCTCAAGCAACTTAACGGCTAAGTTTAATGCGATTGCACAACAATGAGGTACATACTACTCAAGTACATTCCCAAGGATATATCACTCCAAGGGGAGAAATGATTTAAGACCCGTGTCATGGAAAAAACGGTGAATAATCCCATATCGCTCGGGGAGGGAAATGTGAAATTCCTTATATGTGTGGGCACATATCTATCTAGCGTGAGGCCTTTAGGGAGCTCACTCGCTTTGGATTCCTTGGGAACTCCAAAGTTAAGCGACTTTGGGCTGGTGCAATCCTAGGATGGGTGACCTACTGGGAAGTTGCACGTGAATTCCTAGAAACAAAACTATGAGGGCTAGGTCCAAAGTGAAAAATATCATGTTAGGTGGGTCGGGTTGTGATAAAATGGTATCAGAGTTGGACCCTGACTGCAAGTGTGCCAGCGAGGACGCTGGGCCTTAAAGGGTGGATTGTAATACTCGTGTCTTGAAAAGAACGGTGAATGATCCCACATAGCTCGGGGAGAGAAAGGTGAAGTACCTTATATGTGTAGGTATGTATCTATCTAGCATGAGGCTTTTTGGGAGCTCACTAGCTTTGGATTCCTTCTGAACTCCAAAGTTAAGCGAGTTTGGGCTGGTGCAATCCCAAGATGGGTGACCTACTGGAAGTTGCACGTGTGTTCCTAGAAAAAAAAACCGTGAGAGCTAGGCCCAAATTAACCATGAGAGTTGGAAAATATTGTGCTAGATGGGTCGGGTCGCGACAATTAACCGAGTCATGTCATGACAAATCTTGGGCAAATGTCTTAGTGCGCGCGACTACAAATTCCAGCACACAACTTCGAGATTCATTCAAACGTACTAAGCTCAAGTTTTACTTCCTCGAAGAGATATTTATGGAGTTAGAAAGGTACGGAAGTTAGCTTTCCAACCCCACTAATGACACTCAATTTGGAGGCAAAACGAAGTCAAAAGATCAAATTTACTACACAAAGGTCAAATCTGTCGAGAATCACAAAACACTCAAAAAAATGGAAGGCTTATATTAATGAAAATTAAAGAAGTTGGCAATTCACAAGTTGAATGCTCAAGCATATATTCAACGCTAAGATCTAGCTACAAGCCAAGAAGAACCATGAAGTTCATCATCAAGACTGACACGACCTCAGAGCCTCTCCGAGAACTTGTGAACAAACCTTGGAGGCCTTCGATAATTCTATCTTGGACTTCTAGTGACACATCTTCTATGGCCTTCTTCAAGCAATGAGGGCAACCTTCTCAGTATCGCTTATTTGGCACAGTTGGCTTCACAAAAGTAACCTTATCATTGCTCGACTCTACGACAGTGCCAAAGTAACTACAAAGCTACTTGACTATGCAGAAGCAACTCTAGTGATGTTTGCAGCGCTCCTAAAAGAAGGCATCATCAGTGAATAATTGTGCTATGAAAATTTCAGTGCAACTTGACTCCTTAGAAAGCTTCAGTCACTCCATGACACCATATGCACTTCGCCTCATACTATAGGAAACCTTACCTCTCAGCTGGAACAGGGCTTATGTTGGGTTGTGACATGCCTCACATTAAGTGATGAGACTCCTTGCCTCCCTACCTAAAAGCTTCGATGTTGGATTTACCCGCACTTGAAGATGATAAGTTTGTTAAGGCGCCAAGCTCTTCTATCTACCAGGCACCACATGCATGGTCATTGGAAGTACTCATCGGGAAACACTTTGAGCTCCAACTAGGCCTTGCCTTACATTCTATTGTGCTTTACTCCTCGTGTGTTCGGCTCTTTTATCTTCCCAGCACCACATGCATGGTCCACCTCCAGGCTTTCTTCCCTCAATTACGTAATGGCGTACAACATCTGGAGCTTCACAGGGGGCATGATCGATCCTCCATCTTTATGCTCCACCTTGTAGCCACCCTATTTTGAGTTCAACAGGGCCTAAAATGTCAAGTCTATGGAAGGCTCTTCACCAGCCAAAACTACTCCTTGGAAATCTTCATTCACTCCATGACACCACATGTACTTCGCCTCATGTCATGGGTACACCTCGCCTCACAATATAGCACGCCTTACCTCATGTCATATGGCACATTGCTCCATGCTCCAAAAGTGCCTCACCTTGCACAGTGGCATGCATCCCCTTAAGTTGCATCATGCCTCACTTCAAGTCATGGGATGTCTCGTATCGTACTGATGAAAGCCTCGACATGTTAGATGCTCGAATTTCATCATCGGGCCCTCTAGACTAAGTGAATCTAGGGAAGTGAGATCGAAGGTACATGCCATTCTTTCATGAATTGTCACTTAACTCTTATGTCTTGTGCATGTTCTAACAATTTTTCTCTTATGCATTCACACCATTCTTCATGTAGATACTTTTGTGTGCATTAGTTAGATGCATTTGGAACTTGTGCATTTGCTTGCCATTACCGTGACTTTATTTCAGTTTCCAATTATGACATACTTTTAGAATACATATAAATTACACATACTTGTCATACCTTATGATTATTTGGGACAATTTGTTATTTCTGACTTCGAATTATGTCATACTTGTGCATTCTACACTTTCTAATGTTGTTATCTCTTACTTGTCTATATGTTAATTCTAGTTTAAATTTATGTCAATTATACTTGTTTATACTTCACATTTTCTTGCTAGTTGTGATTTCCTTAACTCTCACATTCCTAACACTAACCCTAACTTTTGTAAAGAATTTTCTTGTTATAATTGACTTTCACTAGCTACTTACTTTGTAAAAATCACTTTCTAACTTAGTTCTTTTTAACAATATAGGTACGTGCTTATGAATGCGCACTCATCAATCTAGGCTTGATCGGTTGAGAAGGAAACTTGACATCTCACCAAGCAACACAACATTCAGAGACGTACTTAAGCAAACCTGCTCATATGGGCCTCCATCCCCAGTACTCTTCGAGGCCGTAAGTGACAAGAGTGATTCAGAAGAGGAACAGACTCTCAGAACACCATTAGCCATGGCACCCAATTTGAGTATCTGGGAGCAGACCTATGCAAACACGAATGGCACTACAAATTTCTGCATCCAGTATCTTGAGCCTCGAACTAACAAGAAAGATATTGAGCTTAAGAGTGGAGTCCTTCATCAGTTACCCAAGTTCCATGGAATCAGAAACGAAAATCCACACAAACACTTGATAGAGTTCCAGTTCATTATTGGTAGTATGTGTCCCGATGATGCGGACTTGGAAATCATGAAGCTAAAAGCTTTCCCGTTGTCTTTAGAAGATAGATCACGTGCATGGCTTTTTGGGCTCCCACCCAATCATATTGACTCATCAGGAATTCCTCACCAAGTACTTCCCTGCCTTAAAGATTACTAGAATCAAGCAAAAAGAACATGATGAGAATTTCAGCCAGTATTATGAGAGGTTTAAGGAACTTTGTGCTTCATGCCCTACTCACGGGATCATTGAAGGCTATCTCTTAACTTACTTCTACGAAGGACTCAAGGGTTGGGATAGAGGACTACTGGATGCTGCAGCTAATGTAAGTTTCTTAGCTCGGAGTTTAGTAGACGGTCGTGCACTACTTGAAAGCTATGCACTCAATGATGCACAATATGAATGTGTCGAGCCTATTCCAAGAAAGGTACATGAGGTGAGTTCCCATGTTATAAATTATTCTAAATTAGATAAGAACATCTCTATGCTTTCAAATGTGTTAGAACTCAAGAAGCATGTAGCCCCGGTTTGTTCCATATGCTCTCAAGGTCATCTTGAGGACCGATGCCCATACACTGCAAGGGAGGAAGACCCTTGGAACTGAAATGGCACACACCATTGGAGGCTTTCAAGGAGGGACAAGGACCCAAGGTTATAGTTGGAGGGACCCGAACAACGCCCTGAACCCTCAGCACATGTCTACAGGCCCAAACTGTGCCCCGAGCCATTTCCAAAGACCCACATGGCAACCAAGGCCCCCTGTTCCATTTTCTAACTTTTCTCATAATCATGAAAATAATCCTATCTCTTCATCTTCTAATCCTGATTATGATAAAATGATGGTTGCTCTTTCCCAAGGGCAGCAAACACTAATGGCTTCGACTCAGACTCTTGTCACATGTCAGCAAAATCAGCAAAAGGACATCACTGATCTCAAGGACCAAATGGGCAAGGTCGTAGACTTCATGTGTAAGATCCAAGCTAGTGGGGTGTTTCCACCTTAACCTACGCCCAACCCGAATGCAAGACCTAAGGCCAACACGATTATCACTCCAAACGGTAAAGTGCTCAGTGATATAGAGCCATATCCAGCCGTTTCTGAGGCTAAAAAGTACAAGGTGGCAACTAAGACCACCATGACACAACCGCCAGTTCAACCTACCCACACAGAAGGTAATGGCCACATCCCTTCAAGTTTGGTTGTTACTAATTCCCCGTTTGTGCATGCACCATTTCCAAGTAGGCTTGCCAAATCTAAGAAGGATGAATTCGATGAGAAAATCTTGAAAATCTTCAAAAGGGTGCAAATCAACATGCCCTTGATTGAGTGCATCAAGCAAGTGCCGAAATATGTAAAGTTTCTGAAGGAGTTATGCACTCCAAGGCGCCAAACGAGGGAGAAGGAGGTTGTGATGGTAAGCGAAACAGTTTCTGCTGTAATCCAACGTCGGCTACCCCCAAAGTTGAAGGATCCGGGGAGTTTTTTTCTGTTCCCTGCGTGATTGATAACAAATCTTTTGATAAATTCATGCTAGACTTAGGTGCATCCATTAATGTTATGCCATATTCTTTATATGTTTCCCTAGGTTTAGGTAAACTAAAACATGACGATGTAATAATTCAATTAGCCGATCGTTCTAACATGTATCTTAAGGGATATGTTGAAGATGTCCTTATGTAGGTTAACTAGCTCATCTTCCCTGCGTATTTTTATGTCCTAGACATGGAGGATTCCCCTACGAATCAAGCTCCACTGATGTTGTTGGGATGACAATTCATAAGAACTTCCAAAACGAAGATTGATGTATTCAATGACACACTAACTATTGATGTCAATGGTGAGGAAGTAGGCTTTAACATTTTCAATGCCATGAGGTACCCTAGTTCCATTACTCAAACTACTTTTTCTATTGATGTGTGCACTTCTTTTGTAGAGAAACATCTTGAGTCAATTCGAGAAGACACACTTAATATGGTAATTCAGGAAGGAGTTGACCTAACTCAACTTGGGGACACCTTGGTTGAAGACACGGACTATGAACTAGAACCTCGAATTTGGGAAGAAGTCATGACCCTCAATGAGGCCCCTAAAATGGTAAATCCTCATATACCTTTGTCACTTTCAATTAGTACTGATGCAACTCTTCCTTCAGTGGTTCAAGCCCCCATTCTTGAGCTCAAGAATTTACCTGACCACCTGAAGTATGCCTATCTCGGCCCGAATGACACCTTGCCCATCATAGTGTCTTCTGCACTAACCAACTCATAGGAAGACAGATTGGTATGTGTCTTGACGAAATATAAGACAACCATTGGATGGACTTTGTCAAACAGCAAAGGAATCAGCCCTACAACTTGTGTGCATCGAATCTTGTTGGAAGATGATGCAAAACCCTCTCGTGAAGCTCAACGTCGCCTCCATCCCCCGATGATGAATGTCATGAACAAAGAGGTAATCAAGCTCTTGGACTGTGATGTCATCTACCCAATTTCAGACAGTAAATGGGTCTCACCAGTCCAAGTAGTTCCGAAGAAAAGTGGAGTCATAGTTGTTGAGAACAGCGAAAGTGAACTCGTACCCTAGAGAACAGTGACCGGATACAGAGTTTGCATCAATTATCGGCGCCTTAACAAAGCAACCAGGAAGGACCACTTCCCTTTGCCCTTCATTGACCAAATGCATGAAAGGTTAGCCGGTCACTCTTATTACTGTTTTCTTGATGGTTATTCTGGGTATAATCAAATTTATATTGCTCAAAATGATCAAGAAAAAACAACTTTCACTTGTTCTTTTGACATTTTTTCTTATCGAAGAATGCCCTTCAGTTTATGCAATGCCCCAAGTACGTTCCAAATATGCATGCTTTCTATTTTCTTTGAGTATGTCGAAAAAATAATTGAAGTATTCATGGACGATTTCAGTGTCTTTGGGAATAGTTTTGACGCATGCTTGAACATTTAGAGCTTGTTTTACAAAGATGTGTCGAAACTAATCTAGTGCTTTACTGGGAAAAATTTCATTTCATGGTTCGACAAGGGATAGTCTTAGGCCATATTGTCTCTGAGAGAGGAATTGAAGTTGATAAATCTAAAGTTGATATTGTGCGCCACTTACCCTCTCCCACTTCTGTGAGATAGATTCGTTCATTTCTTGGTCACGCAGGTTTCTATAGAAGATTTATCAAGGACTTTTCCCACATTGCAAGGCCCTTGTGCCGGTTTCTTCAGAAGAAGACACCCTTCGTCTTTGATACAGATTGTCAAGATGCTTTTGAGAAGCTTAAAAATCTTTTAACCCGTGTTCCCATTATTTGTGCCCTGGATTGGTCCTTACCCTTTGAACTAATGTGTGATGTCTCTGATTATGCAGTTGGTGCCATGCTCGGACAACGACGAGACAAGAAGCCCTACGCTATATACTATGCATCCAGAACTTTGAATGATGCCCAAATGAAATACACCACTACTGAGAAGGAGTTGCTTGCTGTTGTGTTTGCATTAGATAAGTTTCACTCTTATTTACTTCAAACTAAAGTTATTATTTACACTGATCATGCAGCACTGAAGTATCTCCTAGCCAAGAAGGAAGCTAAACCAAGGCTAATCTGATGGGTTCTTCTTCGTTAAGAGTTTGACATCGAAATTAGGGACAAGAAAGATGTCGAAAAAGTGGTAACTGACCACTTGAGCCGCATAGTACATGAATGGGATCTTGTGGCTATTCAAGAGATGTTTCCAGATGAACAACTCCTTGTAATCGAGGTGAGTACTCCTTGGTATGCTGATCTTGTCAATTACTTAGTCACCAAGCAGTTACCCACCACTCCAACTCATGCAAAAAAAGATAAACTCAAGAAGTATGCTAGGTACTATGTTTTGGGATGAACCTTATTTATGGAAACACTGTGCAGGTTTGCTAATTAGGAGATGTGTCCTTGATATGGAACATCGGCCAGTCCTAGAATTTTGTCATAACCATGCTTGTGGAAGTCACTTTGGATCTTGAAAAAACTGCACTTAAAATTTTAGAATATGGATTATATTGGCCCACAGTGTTTAAAAATGCATATTCATTCTATTTAGCCTGTGATAAATGCCAAAGATTTGTAAACTTAGGGCGACGGGATGAAATGCCACAACATTATGTTTTAACTGTTGAAATATTTGATGTTTGAGGTATCGATTTTATGGGTCCATTTTCCCAATCTAATGGCTATCTCTATATCTTACTTGTTGTTGATTATGTCTAGAAATGGGTGGAAGCTAAGGCCACTAGGACTAATGACTCTAAAACTATTGCAGATTTCCTCAGAACTAACATTCTCTCCAGGTTTAGGATCCCAAGGGTCCTAATATGTGATGGTGGAAGTCATTTCTGCAACAAGACCATTGATGCGCTAATGAAACGGTACGGTGTCACTCACAGAGTCTCTACATCTTACCATCCTCAGACGAGTGGAATGGCTGAAGTTACTAATATGGAGATCAAGAGAATTTTAGAGAGAACTGTGGGCCCTAATCGTAAAGATTGGAGCCAACGGCTAGATGATGCCTTTGGGCATACATGACGGCCTACAAAACCCCTATAGACATGTCACCCTATAGGTTGGTCTATGGCAAAGTATGACACCTACTAGTGGAATTGGAACACAAAGCATGGTGGACTGTCAAGACATTCAATGTGAAGATAGATGAGGCCGGGTTACATTGGAAGCTCCAGCTGAATGAGCTTGAAGAGATCAGGAATGATGCATTTGAGAACGCTCTGATCTACAAGGAGAAGACAAAGGCATTTCATGACAAACAGATCTAGAGTAAAACGTTTGGCATTGGTCAGAAAGTTTTGTTGTTCAATTCACGACTTAGACTTTTTCCTCGTAAGTTATTTTCCAGATGGGTAGGTCATTTTTTTGTTACTAATGTGTTTGCCCATGGAGTCATACAAATCAAAAGCATTCAAACTAGAGAAGAGTTCAAGGTAAATGGCCACAGATTGAAGCCTTGCATCGAGGCATTTGGAGAACACGATGTGGAGTCAAAACAAGTGCTACGGCCTCACATCGTATGAATTGTTTCCAGCACTTCGTCTAGGCTTTATGGATGTTAAACTTCAAGCACTTGTTGGGAGGCAACCCAATATATTCTCGAGTTGTGAAGGAGTCATCAATGCAGATTTTCCCTCTCAAACCCTTCACTCTCTTTCAATTAATTTACTTTCTGTTTTTCTTTCTTTATTTCCGTGAAACCTTCTACTTTACTAAGATTCTATGTTCATTTACTTTATGCTTGCTTACATTGAGGACAATGTAGAGTTTAAGTGTGGGGGAAGGATTTACAATTTTATTTGTTTCATAAAATTCGAAAAAAAAATTATTGAATTCCTTAAGTTTTTTGTTGTAACTTAGTGTTCGTACGAGTCTTAGGATGCCCTTTAACTTGTCAATGATAAGAATGAAGGAAAATCGAATACAACATGGCTAAAAGATGATCACTACAACTTGAATTCGTTTGTTAATACTTCGTGATTAAGTGTTTATGACTTGTAGTGGATGATGCATGATAAACTGGTATAGAAACGAGCATGTTAAGACAAGTTTGAATCATTTGAACCTTATGTGAGCTTTAGAACTTTATATAAATTTTTTATGAGGAATTCATAAGTTCTTTGTTTAAATTGATATACATGTGCCCCATAACAACTTGTCATAGCTTTTAATGAACTCTAGAGTACTAGAACTTATTCTATGTGATTTTCAAAGCTTTTAAGTCAATAAACTCTCTGATTTTGGACATGATTAAGGAATTAGGGTTAACACCACATATTCAATATCCATGTTCCCTATTTTGTGCGCACAAGTTGCGACCCCCCTTAGTTTTAACCATTTTGAGCCCACATTAAGCATTTCTTTCATCACCATGATTATCTAAACACTTGAGCTTAGTATAGATATCCTTTACCCTTGTTCCAAGGACTTGGTTGAAGACATGAAGATCGTGTAAAGAGAAAATGATGACGTTGTAAAGAATTTTATTTGTATTATTTGGATTTACTTACTCGAATTTTATTGTATTATTGACACATGTTATTACCTTGATATATGAAAAAGGAAAAAAAAATCAATCAAACAAAAAGGGAAAAAAAAAAGGAAGTTTAAGTTTCTATTAAGGTAATAAGGTTTGATTATATAATGTTTGAGTTAAGTCCTTTACATTTGTAAATCCGACACAAAGAATGAATTTGAGGCCCAACAAGATGAAATTAGGCCAATGTTCGAAGGGATAGATTACTGACATAATTGCACTAAGGTTGGGAAGTTATGATACATTTTGGGAGTTCATTGAGTCTTGCAATGAATTTGAACACCACTTGTCCTATACACTCTTTGCCTCTAAACTTAGCCCCATTACAACCTTCATAAAGACCTTATGATCCTTAAGATGGTGAATTTTAATTAGTTAAGTTTATCACTAGAGTAAGCTTATGGTTTTGGTTCATTTGTGCAAGCATGTTCTATTATGTGATAATTTTTTCTCACATACCTTGAGTGCAAACACAAACCTTTAAAAATTGAGTGAATTTATGAGTGCATATCCTTGTGAGTTGATTCATACTAGTTTTATTCATGTTACGATCCCATTAACCGAGTTTACTCATTGTCTTACTTGTTGAATCATTTTGTTACTTATTATTAACTTTTGAATTCCTAGTGCTTAAATGCCATATAGTGTAAATCTTTAATGCCATGTGTATATTATGGAAATTTGAGACAAATGGTTTAAAGGCTTAGTTGTTTGAATTTGTAGTTTATTTTAGTACTTGCTAGGGACTAGCAAAGCCTAAGTATGAGGGTATTTGATAAGCCTTTATTTGAGCATTATTTTATATTATTGTATGCCCTTTATACTTAACTTTTAATGAAAAAATGCTAAATAATAGGAGAAAATAATATATTTTTTGAGAAATGTGCAGAATTGGATAGAGCAAGTCATTATGAGAATTTTAGCGAAAAAATCGTCTTAATCGGAGTTTTATCGAAGAAGTTATGATCGAAACAAGGGAAGCCACAAAAAAGTGCAAGTAAATTCGATAGCTCCCTACCTAACCAATCCAAGCAGCCCCATATTCTATTCGGCGAGGGCATCCCAATTTTCCTGATTCCGTTTCGGCGCGTGTGTCCTGAAAGTCTCATATCCCCTTCGGTGCGCGTGCACCGAAACCTCCAGCCCATCCCTTCTGCCTTTCAGCCGACTTCCACTGCTTCCATTGTTCAGCAGCGGTCCACCAAATTTCAGCCTGCTTTTCATCCAGCAACTCCAGCACTATTTTCTACACAAATTTTGGCATTTTCCAGCTCCAAAATGAACCTAGACACCTAGGGTTTCATGCAGAATCAAGAAAATATGATTTCTAGGCTAGTTTCTAGCATG
Organism: Prinsepia uniflora; assembly: GCA_032719365.1. Classification (NCBI taxonomy): domain Eukaryota; kingdom Viridiplantae; phylum Streptophyta; class Magnoliopsida; order Rosales; family Rosaceae; genus Prinsepia; species Prinsepia uniflora. The sequence continues at coordinate 15,830,827 of CM064871.1, read as the reverse complement.
TTTTTATTGTATTTATTTAATTAGGATTTTATTTGCTATATTTTGAGGAACTACTATCACTATAAAAAAAGAGCTCATTCTCATTGTAAAGGGACTTCTTCTTGGACAAAAATTTGAGCCTCCCTAAAGGAAAACCCTAGCTAGGTATATTTAAGGCAATTCAAGAGTTTTAAGTCCATTTCCCCCTTGTCTTTCCCTCCATCTTCACAAGGTTTTGTCTACTGTTCAAGGAACCTTGTGAATAACAGTCCATTGTTTCCCCTAGGTATCTCAAGTTGTTCTTGGATCCCGAAAGTGTAACTTCGTTCTCTCTACTTAAACTCTTGATATTGTTTTTGGTTTACTTATAATTCAATATATGTGTTGGTATTTCCTTTCTAACGCTTGTACTTATGAATTCAATCTCCATGTGTTTTACTTTCTGAATTTTATTTATTTCACAAATTTTATTACTTAAACTTCAATTCAACGCTAAGTGTTTATAACCGCTGTTCGGTGCACTTAGAATAGGGTTGAAGAGATTGAATGTTTAACGCATATTCAATCAGAAACGTAAGGTGAATCATATTGTAAGTATTTATGACCGCTGTTCGGTGCATTTATAATATTGAAAAGTGTATGCTTGTAATTGAAATGATGAAGGTAGGATTTCGTGATTGGTTCAATATGTGCTAAATGTTAGTGTGTTGGTAAAATTTGCGTTTAAAGAAAAGTCCATTGTACAAAGGTTAAAATAGAAGTAGCATTAATTTTATAATTATTTTTATATGTATTTTTACATTTACACTTTGTTCAAAACTTTCCCCATATTATTCTTTTATTCTTTTCTACTAACCATTACGAATGTTCCCTAATTTCCCCGGTTAAGAACGATCTCTATTTACCAATACTACATCTACACAAAAAAGGTTTAAATTACATATGTTTTTATTAAGTGTTGAGTGTAATTTTGTGTTTTTTTTACTTTAATGCTCGATAAAAAGCCATATCACTTACCCATGCTTCTGCACTTAATGACTAGGCCCAATATAGTTCTTACCTGCTCTGAATGATAGGGTTTACTACCTACCCTTGCACCCGCACTTAATGTATGGGCCTAAGATGGCACTTAAATGGCCTAAGTGATTGAATTTACTACCAACCCTTGCTTCATCACTTAATGACTGGGCCCAAGATGAGTCTTACATAGCCCTAGTGATTCTTAACCTGATATTAGAACGGATTTGACTAAGCCCAAGATGGGGTCTTACCTCGCTCGAGTGATTGGGATTACTACCTACCTTTACTTCTGCACTTAATGATTGGGCTCAGATGGCTCTTACCTGGCCCAAGTAAGTGAGCTTACTACCTAACCTTGCTTCTTCACTTAATGACTAAGCCCACAATGACTCTTAAATGGCTCGAGTGATTGGGTTTAGTATCTACCCTTGCTTCCGCACTTAACGACTGGGTCTAAGATGGGTTTTATATGGCCCAAGTGATTTTTGACATGGTATCAGAGCGGGTTTGACTAGGTCCAAGATGGATTTATTTAACCGAATGATCGAGATTACTACCTACGCTTGCTTCCACACTTAATGGTCGGGCCCAAGATGATTCTTACAAGGCCCAAGTGATTAGGTTTACTACCTACCCTTACTTCCACACTTAATGATTAGGCCAAAGTGGATGGTCTTATGTGGTCCGAGTGAGGCAGGTTTACTACCTATCCTTGCTTCCACCCTTAATGATTGGGCCCTAGATGGGTCTTTATTAGCTCAAGTGATCGGGTTTACTATCATCCATTCCTTCCACATTTAATGACTAGGACTAGGATGGGTCTTCATTGGCCCGAAGAAGACGCCGACACCATTGTGCACCGCTATCTGGTTCGCCGAACTGTCGCCGGAAACCGCCATTAATGGGTGAAACCTGAAGTTGTTCTAGATTTCTCAAAACTTAACCATTTTTTATGATCCATCCATAGATCTTCATCTACTCCTCACGAAGAGCTCGATTATGTGCTCAAAAGTGGAAAAACATACATGTGTTGTTCGTAAAATGGTCGTGAACCCTTGACCAACCTTCACCTTTTCACCTTGTCACCTCCAATCGCAACCCCACGTTAATCCAAGCACCAAATGACTCGCAACCACAAGAGGAACACATCCCTGGCCTTAGATTCTCTCAATTTGACCCTAAAATGGGTTAATCACGAAGAAGAGGTGTGGTGGTCGCACAAAGGAGTGAGGAAGGGAGTGAGACCAAAATTCACCAATCATGTGAGGAAAGAGAAACCATACCTTTTTATACCCTGGATTTTTTCCCCAAATTACCTTTACATCTTTACCGTTTCAGACCTGTAACTTTCGTCCACTGACTTTGATTCACATGTGCTAACTGTCTAGGAACTCGTGAGCTTGAGGTCTACACAACGGTTAAAGGAGGCTTACACAACGGTCAAAGAAAAATATCCAAAATATCCCCAAGGAAAAATAACTCTACTTTGGGTCCGGGTCATTATAATCTTCCCTCTAAACATAAATTTATCCTCTAAATTTATGTATGCAAGTCAAAAGTCAACCACCTGCGATCTCTTGAGTGCTCCCGCACCGCTACTGACACAATTCTAGTTTACGCTCTACTTCGAACAGTATTATGGGGTATTACTTGTTAGGTTTGAGAGTAACTCGGTGATAACCCAAATGCCCGATAAGGCAACAACTTTGGTAAGTCCTTTGGAAAACTATCTAAAATGCAAAATACAACCGGTAAAGCTGTCGCCTCAACAACATATTCCGAGGTGGCAATCTCGGTAAATTCACTGGAAAACTATGCAAGAGTCAAAACGTGACTGGTATACCTGCCACCCATAAGGGTAAAACTCGAATATCGCTCTCGTGAGCCTAGTACGCTTCTCAACCCATACCGAATTGTGCCAGTTGGCGACTCAACCCACCTAGCGACTAAGCTGAAACCCCGCTAGCTTGGGTTAACATTAGGGTCAAAATACAAAAACTTGGAAGTCTCCCTAAGCTGCACGAACGTCCTAACCTAATAACTTCAATTCGTGCCACCGCCTGTACATAACCCACCCAATAACAACATGGCTAAGTGTTCCATAACCTCTGGAGGCATCACACCATGTTGAATACTCTATCCAGCTAAAGAATCCATTCAGCCATCTCATCTGGGTTCCATTTCCAGGAAAAATTGTGGCTCCGAGCCTTTAATACACTCAAAATTTGAACCCTCGGAAATCCTCCTCCTCCAGAACGCAATATCCAATACTAGACCCAAACAGCCCAGGGTCCGCCACATGTCCAAATCCCAACCGGTTTGACGTTCATCCCTAACATATTGCTTGACCCCCATTGCAAAACGACTTGGAGGAACAATGTGAGTGGACGAAACCAGTTATAAAACAATGCATGTATAACTTAATCATAAGTGATCGAATTTCAAAATAAAATAATTATATACCATGGGACCCACAAAATCCATGCAATGCACATCAACTACCCGTGGCCTACATCCTCCTAAAATCTCTAGTTTAAAAACCATCTAAAAAGATAAAACCTGGACACCAATGTCATAAATCAAATACATACTAACCATTGAGCCCCCCCAAGTCATAGCTCACAATCAAAGCCAGCCAACTAGAATCTATCCCCTAAGTCGTAGCCCGCAGCAAAAGTAAACTAGCTGGGAATCTCGATACTATGCATAGACCGCCGTCAAGAACTGGTGGAGACATACTCCATGATGCCAGTCTGGAAAAGTATAGTATCTCTGTACTATGCATAAACATCCCCCAACAATAAGCGGAGGCACACTCCATAATGCCCGTTATGGAAAATACGGCCCCCGGGAGCTGGCGTAGACACACTCTGTAACCCTTGTTTGGGAAAATATAACCCCTAGGATGTCAGGACCCAAACCTCCTTGGTCAGGACCCGGCTCATCTAGCACCATATTGTCCGATTTGGGCCTCGCCCTCACGGTTTTGTTTTCGGGAGCTCATGGTGCAACTTCCCAGGGGGTCACCCATCATGGAATTGCACCAGTCTCAACTCGCTTAACTTTGGGGTTCCAATCCCCCCAAAGCCACTTGAGCTCCCAAAAAGCCTAGTACTAGATAGGTGTGTGCCTACACCTTTAAGGCACACCACCATCCTCTCCCAGACCATTCCCCCTCGCAGGAATGTGGGGTTGTTCACCGGTCCCTACAGGACACGGGTCTTATAATCCACCCTCCTTAGGGCCCAGCGTCCTCGCTGACACACTTCCCGATCGGGGTCTAACTCTGATACCAAATTGTCAAGACCCAACCCTCCTCTGTCAGGACCCGACTCATCTAGCACCATATTTTCCGCTTTGGGCCTCGCCCTCATGGTTTTGTTTTTGGGAGCTCATAGTGCAACTTCCCAGGGGGTCACCCATCATGGAATTGCACCAGCTTCAACTCGCTTAACTTTGGGGTTCCAATCCCCCCCCCCCCACCCCCCCCCCCCCCCCCCCCACCACAAAGCCACTTGAGCTCCCAAAAGGCCTAGTGCTAGGTAGGTGTGAGCCTACACCTTTAAGGCACACCACCATCCTCTCCCAGATCATTCCCCCTCACAGGAATGTGGGATTGTTCACTGTTCCCTCCAGGACACGGTTCTTACATAGGAGCTGGCGGAGCCATACTCCATAACGTCATTCTTGGAAACAAATTACAAGGTTCCCTCGACGATGGTCCACTGTGGAAAACAGTTCATAAAAACCAAGTAAAACTTTGCGTACATATATCTGTGACCCAAAATAAAGCCAAAACATTTAAACCCGAGCCTAACCTCAAAACACTGTCTCCACAAAATCCATAAAAACCGAAGTCCAGTAAACCGTTTTCTTGAAAAATTATTCTAAAATCTGATATTCATCACATAAAAATAATCATTTTAGAATAATTTTTCAAAATAAAAAAGATTCACAAAAAACAATAGAACCACCCAATCATTTTTATGCATGAAAAATCCATAAGAAAACATAGTCCACTCACCGTACATCTAACAATCATATTCTGAGTTGTACCTACTAATATAATTCTTGGAATAATGTCATCTAGTTTGCACTGATACCAAATTAACAAGACTTGCCCCAGAAAATACCATGAAAATTGTTCATGTCTAACACACTAAACAAAGTTCCAAAAGTACCCTAGGACTTGAATCCTAAAACATAAATTTATCAGACAAGAGATATAACCAAAAAAAACTTGCTCTCTAGAGATCGTCGGCCGCACCAACCTACTAACCCTAGAAGCCAGGTTAATCTGATTTGAAAACCCCGACCTCAGTCGTGACTTAAGGCAATGTAAAATCTCGACAACCAATAACTATTACGATTAACAACCATAACTAGCCAGTACCCCTCGACTTTGCTAATTCCTTCTGGGTTCACAACTGGTATCCTGTGTCAGGACCCACCCCTAATCCCCCGGGATTAAGGGCTAAATCCTGCTCCCGTCTAACTTACGCATGACACGAAGGCTAAACTGACATCCAACCTCTATGTGACACGTTAGTCGGACAAGGGATTCTCGATCCAGCCATCCTAAAAGTATCCGAACTTCTCAGAGTGCGCCGAACTACTATGGATTTTGGTTGTGATGTCTCCGTCACTCTCGACCAACAGCCCGCACCGTAATAACCTGGAAGGTATCAAAAACATGAAAAGACTGTGAGTGGACAAAAAGAAATAATAAGTTCAAAAACAGGTCAATAAAACAATTACATTTTACCCTCCACGTAAAAACCAATGCATGCATATCAATTCATGTTATGAAACCATTCATGTCGAAACCATCAGCGAAAACCATTATCAAAAACCCGAATCAAATTCCTCATTCAAATCCAGGCCTCAGCCTCAAATCACAAATCAATCTCAAATACAGGAACTCAGTCCCAAACCTCATCAAATCCAATTCATCCGGGCTACTGCCCAAACATCGGAAAACCAGTGAAAAACCAGTGAAAAAAACATCAATCATACAAGTTTACTGGATCTCAAGTGCGCCCAAGTCCTTAAACTCAAAACCATGCGCAATAACCAAGCCTTCCCGTGATATCAACGAGTCTTTAAACTCAAAACACAATCACAGGCCTCGGGGGGTATCATATCCGAGTCTTTAAACTCAAAACATATACCGAGTCTTTAAACTCAAAACATATACCGAGTCTTTAAACTCAAAACATATCAATCCAGGGCCCTCCCCCCGTCAATCAATCCGAGTCTTTAAACTCAAAACCAGATCAAACGGTTTTTCTTTTCTTTTTCCGGGTCTTTAAACCCAAAACCATTTTTCAAGCAAAAGTGAAAACCATAGAAAATCCATCTCCAAATTCACAATAATGATTCCGTCAGCCAGCATCCGGAATCATCATCCCGAACCCAAATCCAGAATTTCCTTTCAAGTCTCAAAACCAAATCCGAAATATCGTTTCCGAAATCCAGTTTCAAAACCGAAAGCTCGTTTTATCAAAATCTCATAAACATGGCTCCAAGCCCGAAATCACTTTTTCGAAATCCTTTTCAAATCATATTTCAAATGCTGAAATCAAATCATTAAAACCATAATCAAATTACAACATTGATGGAAATCCCGTAAAATGTGAAATTCCGTAAAATACCTCGAAAAACGTGCAAAATCTTAAACCATCAAAATCATAAATCAAATCGAAGAATCACGTATGAAAACATATAAAAACATATATGCATGCATCAAGAGTAAGAAAGCAAAGTCCACTCATAGACCATTCCGACGTCGCCACGATACGGGCGCACTTACGCCGTTCCCGGCCATTCTGCTATCCTCGGCTTTCCTGAACTTGTCGAAATCCCATACTAAGGTCACTAACTACTTCACAATGGTCATACTAACGTCCCATAATTTTTTCGTATTTTTTAACTATTTTTAACCGAGGCCTAAAACCTTCGAACATCCCGAAACATATCGAGACGATGTCCAATTGACTTGAAACCAGCGCCAAATGTTCGTTACATTGATACGATAAAAAGTCGTGTTGACAAATTCCCCATGAACAATACCACACGCCCTCACATACCTCCTAAAGTGGCTGCGCGTAAGGCCCACACGTGGCTACTATTCATCGTCTTCAAGCTTTGTTCGTCTGGTCTGAACCGGTCTGACCGGACAGAACCGGCGTGGACGGTCCAATAGGTTTCCTTGCGTATTTTTGTCCCATTTTTCACCATTAAAATCGTCCAATCCTAGCCTATGATTCTACATAATTAAAATCGTAAGTGAAGTACAATAACTACCTTCCATAACGAAGAAAGAAAACCGAATTCGTCCTTCTCTGTTTTCGGCCACCACAGTTCACCATAGGTCGTGTGTTTGCTTCCTATCGAGTTCCTTGACCTCCAGACCTCACAACCACACGTTAAAACACATTATTATCCAACAATTCATGTTTTACTAGTTTAAATCGAAACATGACACTATTCGAGTTATCACCTTTTACCGTCGCTGTCGAGCACGACTGTGGCCTCCATCATCCTCATCTTGTCCCCCTTACACTCTTCCTTCACAAAATAGCCTCAAAAAACACAAGTCTAAGGAGGTTGTGTGGGTTGAAGTCACGGTGGTTCTGTTTCTTCACGATTGCTCACCATCCTCCACGGCTTGTTCCTCAACGTGACACCACCACCACCTGTCTCAACAACTGAGGTCTCAACTTCCTACACACACTATGCAGACGTGATGAAGATTGAAGGGGTGGGGTGGATTCTCACTTTGCACGAGCACACTGTTTTTCACTGTTGTTCTCACTATTTTTGTCCAACCCGTGCACAAACATAACCCATTCTCATTTAAACCCGTGTGAGGCGGCATAGAGGTTTCCACAGCCATCTAGAGAGGGAAACTTGTCAAGAATCCAGTGGTCACAATATTCAAAACAGCCAAGTGTCATCTGCTTGCTGGCACAGATCCCAATGGAGACCAAAGGACCAAAATGCCTTTAATCGCATAAATTACCATTTTGCCCCTCAGAGTTCTAGACCCGTAACTCAATCTCCCGAACTCCAAATATCAATTGCCGCTTGTCGTTGTATTCACGGCATCGAGACCTATCTAACGGTCCTTGAATTACGTGAAAATTCTTTGTCATCCAAAAAGTCAACCTTTTGCCCTTATTTGATCAAATTACCAAAGTACCCTCAAACTTACGAACGTCATAACTTTTTCCTCTGACGTCGAAATCGGACGTGCCACCTGTCTATGAACTCGTGACGTCCTAAACTACGTCACGGTCATTGGTCAAAGTTCTTTTGACCGCCCGATCGAAAAGTCAACATTTTACCCATTCTAGGGGTAAAATCGTCATTTCGCACCGTCCGTCCGAACGCCTCCAACTAATCACCGATTAACTGCACTAATCCATCATTAACACTAATCTAATCCCAATTTACGGAACAGGTTGTTACAATCTACCCCCCTTTAATAATTTTATCCCCGAAATTCCGCACCTCGTACCTCCGTACGGAACTTGGGGAATCCAACTAATCTCACACCTGGGTCTCCCTCCCGGTGTCCAGCCTCTGCCAATCCAAAGTATCCCGACAGTACCCAAACTGTCACCACATCTTACCCAGGGAATTAACTCAACCAACTTTTAGTTCATCGAGAGATCGTCCCAATCAAATTGGGGTCATCCCAAATCTATCGTGTTCCCGCGATATTCCCAACACCACACTAGCCGACACTCATGGATCAACTATCACTAGGTACGCACCATTGCTACAAGACAGAGCACTCTCCTCATCTGTATGGCTAACATATCCAACCTCTATCTTGTCTTCCTATCCTCCTGATACACCATATTCAATCTTGAGTCAAAAACACTCCAGTCCCGATTCACTCACTCCCAAGTGGATCCTACTGCCTAAGTTTCAAACCACTGCATCAATTCCAATCGATCTTCTATACCGCACGGCTAGATTGTGGGTTATCGTCAATAACCTCATATCGATCAGTTATAGTCACTCATTTTTCATTTCCTTCCGTCATCCTTCAACGGAACTCACAATGGTCCTTACCATGTCATCACAACGACTATAATCTATCATAACACCATCTCCTAACACTCGCTACACTCGTCATCACTAAATACTTTGCTACTCCTGAACACAAAACAAGTGTCCACACTTAAAAGGGGGGGTTTACAAATCCTGGCATTTCAACCACGAGTTTCCCAGCTCAAATCTAGAGTTTCCGCCACACAACCTAATTTCCAACTCGGAGCCAACCACAGTACCTCATCATCTCCTGATTCCAAGTTTCCAACCAGGTTGGAAGTATGTCCACCTCTTCCCAACCATGAAACTCAATCTGCAACCCGAATACCACCATTAGACAAACCGTCCAAACATCAACTCCACTATCCTTAGACGATCCTCAACTTCTACGGATCACGACCACATGTCCGTTCCCAACCCAACTCACCAACCAACCCACATGTCGGTTAACACCGTGTATGCACATCTAAAAAGGGTATCAATCATCACTCCTTCTGATGATCGCATCACATCCTTCCCGAGGTTTCACTCCAAGCACTTGCTAGGATACGAGTCACCAACTCTCGGCATCTTCAATCCTCAATCACAGACCTCGAGTTCCCCAGTTACCACTCTCAAAGTCGCCACTCACTCAAAGTCATCCTCGGCACCAGCCGACATATACCAACATGTTAGTGAAAATTCTACTGGTACCAACCTCGCCAGCGATCAACCCGACCATTCAAACCTAGCCCGATCCAACACGAAGCCTAGGTCCACCGCGCTTCCGCTGCGCTACTCTGATCGACCAACGACATCCTGACCGTTCGTCCTGATACATGACCTACCAATGGTTATCAAATCTCTCGGCTTGATTAACGGTCCCAGTACATCAATTTCGAACCTCTGCTCTTACCGAGTCGAACCCTTAACCTTCACTCGGGTCGGGGAAACTAACCTTCCTCATAGTCCAATACTCTGAGTACCTAACACTGGACTCGTCCAGAGTCGTCCATCAACCATTCCCTACCTCGGCTGCGCCTAGCAGCACCATCCCAATTCGGCCGTAAGTCGGCCCAAGCCACAACCACCAACTCAGGTGTCCGACACTATGCACTTCCTATGGGTTCCTCTCCAAAGAACTCACAATCCAGCCCTAGTCCTCCCACGGGGTTTCTCAAACCATCCCCGTCGTCCGGGTTATCCAAACCCGCAACTGCCACTGGTTCACCACAACCTTACCACTCGGGTCGTCACGCCCGACTAAGACCATTCCTTATCGTAACTCTACTCACCATCATCAGCCAGTATCCATCGCAAGGGGGGAAATCCCACGAATCTTAAAATAGTTCCAAAACCCTGCCGCTCAAGGCATTCAGCTACTCATAGCTGTACAAGTCCAAGCTTGAACAATCAGACCAAATGGTCACAAGTCCATACTGTCAACATCTAAACACCATCCGGCCCAACCGGCCACCGTCAACCGGCCTCCTTGGCCCACGTATCTCACTAACCCAATGGGGTACTCTCAGGCCCCACAGGCCGACCAACCTACTCATCCGTAGCTCACCGGTTACCATCCTGAGTAATCCTGCTAGCGTATCTCCGACCTTATGGTCCATTCGTTAAGCAAAACCAGTGCCAACGCACTAATCGTTCAGGCCCTAAGCCAACATATGTCATACCTCGTACCGCGTACCGAGCAATTATCATCCTGACACTAACAATCGGTGCGAACTAACCACTACGAACGTACTATCACTATCGCATCCAGGTTGTTGACGGGCTGTTCCTCGTCGAGACATCACATCCACAGTAGCATCACACCACCCAACTCGACAAATCAACGACTCTGGGAACCAAACCTCGCACAGAACACACAAAACCTCGCTGTGATACCAATTTTCAGGACCCACCCCTAATCCCCTGGGATTAAGGGCTAAATCCTGCTCCCGTCTAACTTACGTATGACACGAAGGCTAAACTGACGTCCAACCTCCATGTGACACGTAAGTCGGACAAGAGATTCTCGATCTAGCCATCCTAAAAGTATCCGGACTTCCTAGAGTGCGCCGAACTACTATGGATTTCGGTTGTGATGTCTCCGTCACTCTCGACCAACAGCCCGCACCGTAACAACCTGGAGGGTATCAAAAACATGAAAAGACTGTGAGTGGACAAAAAGAAATAATAAGTTCAAAAACAGGTCAATAAAACAATTACATTTTACCCTCCACGCAAAAACTAATGCATGCATATCAGTTCATATTATGAAACCATTCATGTCGAAACCATCAGCGAAAACCATTATCGAAAACCCGAATCAAATTCGTCATTCAAATCCAGGTCTCAGCCTCAAATCACAAATCAATCTCAAATACAGGAACTCAGTCCCAAACCTCATCAAATCCAATTCATCCGGGCCACTTCCCAAACATCAGAAAATCAGTGAAAAACCAGTGAAAAAAACATCAATCATACAAGTTTACTGGATCTCAAGTGCGCCCAAGTCTTTAAACTCAAAACCATGCCCAATAACCAGGCCTTCCCAGGATACCAACGAGTCTTTAAACTCAAAACACAATCACAGGCCTCGAGGGGTATCATATCCGAGTCTTTAAACTAAAAACATATACCGAGTCTTTAAACTCAAAACATATCAATCCAGGGCCCTCCCCTCGTCAATCAATCCGAGTCTTTAAACTCAAAACCAGATCCATCAGTTTTTCTTTTCTTTTTCCGAGTCTTTAAACCCAAAACCATTTTTCAAGCAACAGTGAAAACCATAGAAAATCCATCTTCGAATTCGCAACAATGATTCCGTCAGCCGGCATCCGGAATCATCATCCCGAACCCAAATCCAGAATTTACTTTCAAGTCTCAAAACCAAATCCGAAATATCGTTTCTGAAATCCAGTTTCAAAACTGGAAGCTCATTTTATCAAAATCTCAGAAACAGGGCTCCAAGCCCGAAATCACTTTTTCGAAATCCTTTCCAAATCATATTTCAAATGCTGAAATCAAATCATTAAAACCATGATCAAATTACAACATTGATCGAAATCCCGTAAAATGTGAAATTCCGTAAAATACCTCGAAAAACGTCAAATCCCGGCCATTCCGCTATCCTCGGCTTTCTTGAACCTGTCCAAATCCCATACTAAGGTCACTAACTACTTCACAATGGTTATACTAAAGCCCCATAATTTTTCTGTATTTTTAACTATTTTTAACCGAGGCCTAAAACCTTCGGACATCCCGAAACATATCGAGACGATGGCCGATTGACTCGAAACCAGCGCCAAAATGTTTGTTACATTGATACGATAAAAAGTCGTGTTGATAACTTCCCCATGAACAGTACCACGTGCCCTCACGTGCCTCTTAAAGTTGCTGCGCGTAAGGCCCATGCGCAGCTACTATTCATCGTCTTCAAGCTCTGTTCGTCTGGTCTGAACCGGTTCGAACCAGTCCGACTAGAGCAAACCGGCATGGACGGTCTAATAGGTTTCCTTGCGTGTTTTTGTCCCATTTTCACCATTAAAATCGTCCAATCCTTGCCTATAATTCTACATAATTAAAATCGTAAGTGAAGTATGATAACTACCTTCCATAATGAAGAAAGAATACCGAATTCATCCTTCTCTGTTTCCGGTCACCACAGTTCAACATAGGTCGTGTGTTTGCTTCCTATCGAGTTCCTTGACCTCCAGAGCTCACAACCACACGTTAAAACACATTATCATCCAACAATTCATGTTTTACTAGTTATCACCTCTTACCGTCGCCGTCGAGCACGACTGTGGCCTCCATCATCCTCATCTTGTCCCCCTTACACTATTCCTTCACAAAATATCCTCAACAAACCCAAGTCCAAGGAGGTCGTGTGGGTTGAAGTCACGGTGGCTCTGTTTCTTCACGATTGCTCACCATTCTCCACGGCTTGTTCCTCACCGTGACACCACCACGACCTGTCTCAACAACTGAGGTCTCAACTTCCTACACACACTATGCAGACATGATGAAGATCGAAGGGGAGGGGTGGATTCTCAGTTTGCACGAGCACACTCTATTTTTCACTGCTATTCTCACTGTTTTTGTCCAACCCGTGCACAAACATAACACAGCCTCATTTAAACCCGTGTGAGGCAGCAGGGAGGTTTCCACAGCCATCTAGAGAGGGACACTTGTCAAGAATCCAGTGGCCACAATATTCAAAACATCCAAGTGTCATCTGCTTACTGGCACAGATCCCAATGCAAACTAAAGGAACTAAATACCCTTAATCGTATAAATTACCATTTTGCCCCTCGGAGTTCTAGACCCGTAACTCCATCTCCCGAACTCCAAATATCAACTGTCGCCTGTCGTTGTATTCTGGGCATCGAGACCTATCTAACGGTCCTTGAATTACGTGAAAATTCTTTGTCATCCAAAAAGTCAACCTTTTGCCTTTATTTGATCAAATTACCAAAGTACCCTTGAACTTCCGAACGTCATAACTTTTTCCTCGAATGTCGGAATCGGACGTGCCACCTGTCTATGAACTCGTGATGTCCCAAACTACGTCACGGTCATCGGTCAATGTCATTTTAACCGCCCGATCGAAAAGTCAACATTTTGCCTATTCCAAGGGCAAAATCGTCATTTCGCACCGTCCGTCCGAATGCCTCTAACTAATCACCAATTAACTGCACTAATCCATCATTAACACTTATCTAATCCCGATTTGCGAAACGGGTTGTTACATCCTTACTCAGACCAGAGTTCTGATTTGGTATCTCGAATCACCTAGAGTCCAATCTAATGTCCCAACTCCTCTAATGTCCTAATCCAATATTCTGACTCGACTAGAGTATACCTCGAGACCATCCCTCAGAAAGTACGAACCTGGTCATAGTTATACTCATTCCGGAATATACTTATGAGTAAAACCCAATGTGACCTAGAAAGAGTGCCCATCCTCAGTTGGCGGGTAAGAACTTAGGCAACTGAAACATTACCTAAAGCTAAACTCAAGATGAAGGTCCAAACACACTTGTCCTACATTCAAACATCCCAACCGAGGAAATATTGAGTTCATAGAAGCCTTAAAAAACCTTGTTAGCTAGGCTCCCTTGCTCTCAGTCCAAAATCCGCCTCAAACAAGGTAAACAAATTTGAAAATACCCAAAATGGGGCATTAAACAGACCCAAAACACCTTGAAACCATCAAAAACAGCTCTACAAGGTTGAAAACATATGGGTACGCGTCGCTATAGGCTTGGAAAAGGCCCCACGCACTGGAGAAAGTCCAACGAACCTCCCACGCGCTCTAAACTCCCACAAGCGCTGATGGATGGCCAGCGACCACTATCAGGACCTAACCCTTATCGGTCAGGACCCGACTCTAGCACGATACTGTCCACTTTGGGCCTCCTCGCCCTTACGGTTTTGTTCTCGGGAGCTCACGTGTAACTTCCCAGTCACCCATCATAGAATTGCACCAGCCTCAACTCGCTTAACTTTGGAGTTCCAACCAAACCCAAAGCCACTGAGCTCCCAAAAGGCCTTGTGCTAGATAGGTGTGTGCCTACACCTTTAAGGCACACCCCCAATCCCCTCCCAGACCATTCCCCTCGTAGGAATGTGGGATCGTTCACCATTCCCTCTAGGACACGAGCCATACAATCCACCCCCTTAGGGCCTAGCGTCCTCGCTGGCACACTTCCCGGTCAGGGTCTGGCTCTGATACCATTATGTTAGAACCCAACTCTCCTCGGTCAAGACCCGACTCTAGCATGATACTTTCCGCTTTAGGCCTCGTCGCTCTCACGGTTTTGTTCTCCGGAGCTCACGTGCAGCTTCCCAATAGGTCACCCATCATGGAATTGCACCAGCCTTAACTCGCTTAACTTTGGAGTTCCAACCAAAACCAAAGTCACTGAGCTCCCAAAAGGCCTCGTGCTAGATAAGTGTGTGCCTACACCTTTAAGGCACACCATCAATCCCTTCTCAGGAATGATGGATCATTCACCATTCCCTCTAGGACACTGGTCATACAACCACCACACATGCCCCTACACGTCGGTGGTTGGCCGGGAGATGCACCACGCACCGTCCAGGCACCCTTTATAGTTCCCATGCACGCTGACTCAGTGTTAATGTGGCACTGACACCTCTTAACAAGCTACAATGCAGTGCCTAAGTGGCACTGACCTGTTTTCCACATGTTACTAACATGGATACCTCGTGGCACTAGCGTAGCTTCCATGTGACACTGATATGGCTCCCATGTGTCACTAAAATCACTAACATGTCATCATGCTGACGTCACTACCACGTCATCATGATGATGTAATAATGATGCCACACCTGGCTGGATGATTCGCTGGAGAAGATGACCGACGCCACTGTCTGGTTCGTCAGAGTGTTGCCGAAACCACCATTGATGGCCGAAATCTGAAGTTTTTCCAAATTTCTCAAAACTTATCCATTGTTTACGATCCACCCATGGACCTTCATCTACTCCTCACGAGGAGTTTGAATCTACGCTCAAAAGTGCAAAAACTCACATTGATGGCCAAAAAATGACGATGAACCCTTGGCCAATCTCTGCCCATCGATCCATCCCTCCAATCGCGACCCCACCTTAATACAAGCACCAAACGACTAGCAACCACAGGAGGAACACATCCTAGGTCTCAATTCTCGCAATTCGACCCCATAATAGCTCAATCACGAAGAAGACATGTGATGGTAGCACATAGGAGAGAGAAAGGGAGTGAGACTAAAACTAACCAATCGTGTGAGAAGAGAGAAACCACACCTTTTTATTCCCTGGATTTTTTCCAAAATTACTATTACATCCTTATCATTTCACCTGTGTAACAACCCAGACACTCAAGGGAAAAAAAATTACGTTGAAAAGACGATTTTGCCTTTGAATGGTCAAATGTTGACTTTTAAACCCCGGGTATTTTTCGTGCGTTTTATAAGGACCAGTACAAAGGTTTAGGACTTCTAAATTTGTGGACAGGTGACACGCCAAGATTAGAGACCGATTGACAATAATGCGAGTCAAAAGAAAGTAAGGGCATTTTGGTCATTTTTATGTGAAGGGCAATTTGGTCATCGCACTTAAGAGATATTTTTTATTTTTGACACGTGTCTAGTCTAGAATAATCTAGAATTTCTTTCCCTCATTGTATCCACCGACTTATGGTTATTTTATATTTTGGTACGTTGGTCTTGGTGTTTGTCGGTGGTACAAGGCTAAACACCATGAAAAGCATTGGCCGAGAGAGTGAAACTCAGGGGATGAGGGGGAAAAGGGGGAAAGGCTATAGAATGAACAAGAGGTAGAGAGAAGGAGATCCTGAGAAAGAGAAAGAGAGAGAGAGCGAGAGGCACCATGATGATACTGTGAGGATGAAATACCCTCAGAACCCGGTTCTTATTTTTGGACTTTTGTTTGAGGCTTGGGAACTTGGTAACAAGTTTCCAAATGTATTTCTAAGAGCCTTGTGATCAAGTACAGGGAATTTGGATGAGGGAAGCACTCTAGGACGAAGGTTGAGCTATGACCGAAGTTCTTGGATTCGGGCATGACTTTCGAGGTGTGTTTTTATTGTTTCCTTGTCATAGATCTCTTCATGGAATCTAGTAGACTATATTAGACGTTTGAACTCGAGGAAAGGAGGAGAAATGGAGGTTTTTGACATGGGTCACGATTTCCGTGTTGGGCGTCTCGGTTTTCATGAAATTGGGTCTGTTGCAAGGACGATGACGATGAACAGTGAGCGCATGACTCCCACACGCTGTGAGGGTTTTTGGCGTGTGGGGATATGTGATGCTTCATCTTAAAATGTATTCAACACAATTTTTCATGTATTCAACGTTACGAATCCAACGGTACAATGTTCGAGGCGATTTCGTATCTTCTCGACCTAGTTTTGATTGTTCGAAGGTTTATGTTTCATTTTAAATTCATTTAAAAATCCCAGGACCCTAAAAGTGAATTATTACAGGTGGTAAAGGTTCTATGAATTACAGAAAAATGTGCAAGTCGATATCAGATGACATGGACTGAGTGTGAGTGGACCCTTTCTTAAACTTATTAGGCATGCATATTTAATAGTTTTAAATGTTTTTCTATGTGATTTTGTTGATGTTTTATTGATTGAGATTTTATATGAATTTTGATGATTTTTTGGATTATTTTAATGGCACGCCTTACGAGGTTGTGCTTGAGTTGAGTTTTGGGTTTAGGACTGAGTTTTGACTTGTGGTTGGAAACGTGAGTTTTGAATTGTGGTTGGAAATGTTTTATATGTGTTATAAACATGTTTTTCGAAATGGTGATTTTGGATGATTTTACAGAAATTCTTTAATGCACATATTACGAGAAATTCGCATATGTTGGGTTCTAGATATTCTGAATTTTTGGATATGGTTCTGGTTTTAATATGAGTTATGAGCAAGGATTGAAATATCGATATCGACGGATATATCGCTACCCAAATTTACGGATATCTCGCTCTAAATATCGATATCGTTTACAATCAACAAAAATGATGAAAATTTAGTCTAAAAGTTGGAAATTTTTAATGAAATTTTGGGAAAAACTTAAGTACCTAATAATGATTATTTATGACTAATAAAATTATAAGATGACTTTGGTATAATAAATATATGGTGAATAATATGATGTAATATGTTTCTTACGATGACTAATAATATAAAATCTTAAATATAAACATAAATTGAAGTGAGTTACTATAATTGAATGTTAATATAGTTAAAAACATGACAATAAGCATAAAAAAATTTCAATGGAAGAAAAATGATAAAATAAGTCTAAATATATTTAAAATTGGAAAAAAAGATGGAAAAATAGGGCCCAACATTGTTAAAAAAAATGGAACGAATTGATATATTTAAAATTGGACAAAAAAATGAAAAAAAAAGGCCAAAATTTGTTGAAAATTTGTAAAAAAATGAATAAAAAAAAGGAAAAAAAAATTGAAACAGCAGTTGTAAAGAAGGGGGGTCGAACCCAAGACCCCCTAAATGAGAAATAAAACCCAAAGCCAACTCTGCTAGTTAGCTTTATTGTAAGTTTAAGCAATGTCTAATATATAAGTATAAAAACTAACAGTCATCTTCTACCTTCAGTCGGGTATGTAACTCGGGTTTTCCGACCCGACAACATGACCCGACTCAATTTCCTTTGTTTTACGTCCGATTTTCATGAATTAATAGTTCATCTTCATCGTTTTGATCCCAGAAAATGATCTGTGGACTCAAAAGAAGAATTTATTTGATATTTCGATAAATTTCCTTCACCTTCTCCTTATGTGTCGCTGGCCGAAAATTCCGATATATCGAAAATTTTGTCGATATTTTCATCACTGCTTATAAGAATATGTTTTCTCATTAGTTGTGATGTGATGTATTATAGATAACCCTCCCTGGGATGCCGATTGGTTGGGCAGTCTCGGACGTCAAAGTAATACTCCGTATTCCTGAGTCAATCCACATTCAGACGTTGGTTTGGACTCTGTAGTTCCCCAATAGGTTGGCCTACCGGTACTGCAGATATGATATGATGATTAGCATTCATGCATCGTGGATGGGTTGGTTTGGTATGATTGTGGTGGTGGTGGTATTTGAAATGGTTTTGTGTGGACTTGATTTCTGGTGATTGCTGGCTTTATAATGTTTGCACGTTTATCAGGATTTTGGTTTATTTTTCGTGTTAATAAGTTTTATTGATTTATCTTATGCATGCATAGCTTTTCTAAATCAGAGGATAATTACTTGTCTTTTACGAATGTGTTTTCGAAACTATGTTTTGAAATATTTAATTTTGTGTCCACTCACACGTTTTCCAGATTTGAAACCCTCAAGGGTCACTGCACAGAAACTGAGGCTACTTACCAGACGAAGGCATGAGCTGGCGAGTAGTACATGTATCTCTGGTCTGACACGATTCGAGGCTAAATTTGGTAATTGAAGGTTACTTGTCAAATGGGAGTAGGGCTCGGATGCGACCCTCGAGGTGTCTTTAGGGTTGGGTCCTATCAACTTGGTATCAGATCAAGGTTTTAAGACGTACTTGAAATTGTCATGCCTCCAAAAGGTAAGCCACGTGTGTGGCCTGGTAGTGAGATGAGTTTTGGAGTCCGGGGCAACAAATGGAATGGTTTGTCAGTATGAATAGTTAATGTTGTGCATTGATAAGGAAAGGTTTAGGTGTGTTCGGATAGTAATTGAGCTCAAAAGTAAAAGTTCTATTAGTTGTTGCCATGGTAGACCCGAATGTGATCGTGAATATGTGACTCAATTGGAGTAAGTACTTGATGTTTAAGGTAACGAATGGCCTTATGTCGTATCCGACGCGTATAGTGATGTTATACTTGGTGATTAAGCATATCAATAAAAGTGTGGACTGCGAATACTGAATTGGAACTCTATTAGGAGTCAAGATTTTCAAATTAGGATTAAATATATGGCGAGATATTGGTATAGGACTCTAGAAGAGTCAGAAGGTGGAAGTAGTGTGATAGTTCAAATATTGAAAGTGGGCCCAAGATGGAACCCGAAGCATTATTATGAGCCCATTAATTCTAGTTGTTGAGCACATAAGTAGAGTTGAGTACACGCAAGCAGTTTTAAATACCCCTACCTTGGATAAATGATTTGTTGAAGTAACTGAGAAGGGATAGATACTATTTGGGAAATCGAAATGTGAACCGAATGCCACAAGTTGGTTAGGGAGGTGACCATTTAGCTAAGGTTATTATAAGTTCTTAGTGGTATTGTTTGGCTAGGCGATATCCTAGAAATGTTTAAGAAATCATAAAAGTATGTGCTGCTAGTTGATGGACTTAAGATGAATCATACACAAAGCTGAGGTGCTGATCCATTAGAAGTAATGAAAGTTAGAAGGTTTCGAGATTGGGTGGACATTACCGAAAGGTTACATATGCTTGTATTTTGTTGATCCATGGACAAGGAAGGTGACAATGGGAGTCTGGATCTGGGAAATGAATCCCCGGAAATCAAATGGTTCATGGATCAGATTTGGGGAGACAAAAGAAGTTGTGTTGTACTTAAAGGCCTGAGTACCTTGTTACTTGTGTTTTGTTGACTAGAGTGTGTGGAAGTTACTGAAGCGGACCATGAGTTGAATGCCTAGAGTTCTTGATATTACAGGCCATAGAGATTTCTTAAAAGTGAGTGGTGGTTATTATGGTCTCATGATCTCATGAATGTGGTTTGAGACTTGATTTTTTGTTGTCTATGTTTCACTGTATGCTTATAATTCTGTCAAGCTGTATAGATTTTTATGTATGTGATCATTAAGTCAAAGTATTCTACATACAACTTGAAAGTAGTGATAGTGGTTAAAGGTTCGAAGACATAATTCTTTAGATAAAAGTAGAATATTTTATGGACCAGAGAAGGTTAAAGTATTTCTGCACCCAGAGAATTTAAAAGGATAAAAAAAATTGAGATGAAAAAGATGGATGAAACTAGTTAGGAATAATGAGTGTGATAGCGAGTATTATCTGAGGAAAGTGTATATGGCGGGTAATACTTGAGTAGAATACTTGTGAATTCTATGATACGTTATGGAGGAACATTTATAGTAAGCTAGCCTGAGTTGACATATGACAAAATTGATGGAGAATTATCGTGTTATGCTAGTAAGCAAGTAAGTAAGTGGTGGAAGCCAAGTAGAATTTGGAAGGTGGTTAGAACCATGTGTAGCTGTCAGGTTCGCTTAACAATAGAATTTTAATTCAGCTTTTAAGGATCTAGGAAAGTTATGATAAGGTATGGACGATTGTAGATAGATTTATAAGCTATTCTAAGAGAAAAGTTTCATATGGTATAATTTGTGAACAATTAATTGATGAGACTAAGAGACTATGTGCAATTGCTAATTATAATTTTGACTGAATATGAAAAAGTGTTTTATAAAGGTTTTACATGTTAGCGTAGCTAGTCATCCACAGATAAACACTTAGCTCAAAAGGCTATGCAGATCCGGGAAAACATGATGGACATGTTACACGGTTTAGCATATTTGAAATAGAGAAGGATAAACATTGAAGGGAAGTCAGAAAAGATGTATGATTTTGCTTCGGGGTGTGTGGTTATGTACTTGGAATTGAGGAGATAATGATTTTAGCACCTTTCTGGGGACCCTACATCTGACTAAAGGGTGAGTAATGACGACGATGTCGTATATTTAGAAAATGTCAATGGTGCCATAGATTCAAACATCAATAAGACTCGAACATGTGTCAGAATCTTAAACATGAGTTAGAGTATTAGATTGAGATTTGAAAGAAATTGAATTGAGAACTATAATTCAGAAGGAAGTTGGAAGTGAAAGATTGAGTACAATCTTAAGTAATGAATAGGACTTTGGAAGAAACTAGTTGTGGTTTCAAGCCCAAGTTTGGTTATGTTCATGTTGGTGTTAAGTTAAAGTTTTACATGAATAAAATATGAATACCTCATGGTACTTCGTATATATGATGTTTGAGTTTAACTTCAGTTTGGTAATCTCTTGACTTGGTTCAAGCATGAGGTTTATGTACATTAATCCATAAATGGGGTTCACCATTCGAGTGATATATATATTTTTTTTATCAAGATCAGGTGTCCCTGGACAATTGATGCCTTGGATACTAGCCTATGTGTTAAGCTAGTATGTAATATGGTTAGTACTTGGTGGAGATTTGGTTCAGTGTGTCTATATGGCTTATGTGGTTTACCTTATAAACCTATTGTGATGGTTATTCGAATGTGACTTGGAAGCATTTAGTACAGTTCCCGAGGTGGTTTATGGACATTAGCTATTAAGATGGATATCTGGGTATTAAGAATTGGCTAGGAAAATTGTTGGTTCTAATTTTGGTATGTCTCATATGTGTGTACGTAATTTGTGTTGACCTGATGTTTATGGATTGAAAAAGTGGGGGCCCATTTTAGTTGAGGTAGTTCTTAGAGTTGACATAGTTCCAAGTTAACATGGATTGAAACGCAATTGGTTATTGTGTGCATTTCATCCTAAGTGAAATCTAAGTTATTGAATCTTGGTGGATAAGGGTCAAGGTGTTGGTCCATGTATGACATTTTGTTCATTGCAACTCGTACTTGGGTTGATAATTAGTTTTGATCAGTTGATAGAGACCAAGCCTAGAAGACGTAATGAGATTTCAGAGATGTCCAGATGTATTGGGTCGGGATTTTGGACTTAGTTGGACGATACTGAGTTCAGTTCTGGGGTGTTCTATGATTTATTTTCAAAGGAAATCGATGGGTTATATAATATTAAGCAACTTAGTTGTCCAATTGGGGTACGAAGATTTTAATTGGAATGGTTCTTGGATGAGGAACATGTTGGTGTGCTAGCTGTAAATTGTAAGACAACTCCATTCACCTAATTTGGTGGACGAAATTTCTTTTAAGGTGGTAGGTTGTAACAACCCGGACACTCAAGGAAAATAAAATCTGAAAACAAATTACGTGGAAAAGACACTTTTACCCTTAGAAAGTCAAATATTGACATTTTGACCCGGAAATTTGTCAGACATTTTATAAAGACCAGTACAACGGTCTCAAACTCCTAAATCCATAGACAGGTGGCATGCCAATATCAGATGCCAATTAACATTGGGTCAAAAGAAAGTGTTGAAGTAGAATTCGTCCTTTAAACTCAAAAGACTTAAGGATCCCTACAAACAAGCAAACAGTAAGCTATCGTTCGTTGATAGAGACCCGAGGGGTTATTCGACCAAGAACGCTCCAATGCTTAAGTCAGCTTCGAAAGAGAAATCTCAAGAGCTTAAGTAGCGTTGAACATAAATTATCTGGAAAGTGAAATGAGCTCCGCTATTTAAAGGAAATCTTTGGGAGCATCGGAGCGTTCTGATTGGTCGGTTGAATTTGTAATTAATAAAAATATATTTATAATAAAATATATTATTTAATAATTGTAATAATGGCTCATTATGATAATAATGAATTATTTTAATTTAATATTAATTGTTCGTTATTAAGAATAATGACAATTAACTCTCGTGGCGAATATTAATATTATGGAGACTTTTAACCCTGATTAAATAACGTATTTAGCTGGTAAATAGATTATTTGATGTGCGGATGTCTGTTAGTCATTTGTATAATTGCTAGGGGCAATTTGGTCATTTTGGAAATTATGGGTCACGTGTCAGCTCCACATTTTTTGGATCATTTTGGGTTCCATAAATGCCCCCACATCGCTTAGGAATTCAGAGAATCCTAAGGGATGTACGAGGTTTTGAATATTTTTGGGGAATCTTATCTGGCTTGGAGTTGTGGGTCAAACTAGGATTGACTTCGAATTGCGAAACCCAAACCAGTGAAATTTGGGCTCATAATTTGAAAAAAAAAACTAGCCTTTTAGCTTGAAAGGATTTTGTGTTTGCGGTTTTTATTTTTCTGATGGCCCAATTAAAATTAAACCCCATTTATGTGTTAGGGTTTAATTTCTTTTTAAAATGGAGGGCTGTGATTTCATTTTCCAAAAATAAAAACAATTCGGATCTGGTAACCCTTTTTTTCTTGCACCCAAAGACATAAACTCCTCCATTATGATGATTAATTTCATTAAAACTGAAATTAATCCACCCTACGTTGTGAGGTTTTTTGTCTTTATTTAAGGATGTAGTATGTAGGAGAGAAAGTGTGGTCTGGAAAGGAAATTTTGACTTCAGAAAAGGAAATTCAAACGCTAGCTGTTTTTTGGTTTGAAGGAATTTATGTGGTTTCTGACTGTCTAGGCAAATGGGTGAACTCGTGAAGGTAAAATTTATATATTTTTCTTTTCGCTTTCTGATTTGTTTTGTTTTGTCTTTGGGTGATAAAGATGGAGAAATGGGAGGAGTGAGAAGCCGTTCAAATCATGGTGAGCAGTTGATGGCGGTGAGAAGCCATGTGGTGGACTCCAGATGACCCAGCCGAGTGAGTGCTATGCAGGTGTCGACAGCTGTGGGTCGGACGCTTCAGGAGCTGGGCGCACGGCGCAGACTGCGCCACGTGCGCTTCATCGATTCAAGGTTGTTGCAGGTGGGGTTCACATGGCAAATAGCAGTTTGGAGTCCAGTGGAGGGGAAGCCTTTGTCGGAGTTCATCTGGGCATTGGCGACATCTCCTGCGCATCAGTTGCAAGCTGCCAATCAAAACTGGCCAAGTGGAGGTTTATGTGCGGAGGAGCAGGGCGTGGTCCCTGTGCGTCATACGCATTTGTGTGTAGGCGTGGGTTGTGGACAAGTGGCGCGTATTGGCTGAGCTGTCACCTTGCTTGATTAACTGGGGGGTGACGATAAGCTTCTATATTTTCGATCAGCCACTTTTATTTTGGACACATGGCTGGCGACCCCGCGTCACCTGCGTTCTTACTTGCAAAATGTTTTTGCACTCAACGTATATTTATATATTAAATATGTTATTACTACTTTGCTTTTTATTTTTGCAGGAGTATTTGTATACATATTTAATATAAATATATTTATATATTAAAAGGTGTATTTAATAAATAAATAACTGATGTTTATATAACTCAAATATGTGCTTTTTTTCAGGCATATTTACTCGCGTATTTATTGCGTATATAGATATATTAATATATTAAAATATGTATTTAATATATTAATATTATTAAAGTGTTTGATAATAGCATACGTATTTTGAATAACCATATGCGTATATATTCAAGTGTGTATATACTTGGTATATATTTTTCCCAGGAACTAATACTTTCGTTCCTTTACTGCATGTGTGCATTTTTGCTCATTCCGAGAGTTTAGGACATCCGTTGGCCTCGAATCGAGTGGTGATCTCTTGATTCGTTTGAGGCGATAGTTTCAAGATGCATCAAGGTGCACTTCTGGAGAGACCTAGCAGGCTCGCATTGTGGGAGCAGCGTGGCTCGCGTAGTCAGATTTCATTCCGAGGGAAGGATAAGGACTTTGAAGGACCTGAAAATTTCCAGGCGTGGAAGATCCGCTACAAATATGCGTTTCCAGAAGGGGTACTTGCAAAGCTTTGCAACAGATGTTTCTCCCAGAAAGCTCCCAAGAATAGCAGAGGAAGAAATCTGAAGTCCAACAGATGGACCAAATTCCACCCTTTAATCGTCAGTTGGGGATTCAAATTCCAGTTTTCGATGTTTTTCTCCGGGATTCTTAGTCAGATGGGTTGCTTGCCTGCTCAGCTAGAGGTTGACTCTTACAGACATGTCATGTGTTTTGAGAAGCTGAACAAATTTTTCAAATTGAAGCTTACTGACGAGGAATTCTGGCATTTCTACACCATAGCGCACGATGGGCTCTCTGGTGGAAGTCTCACGCAGGTCGTCCCCAAAGTTGAGTTGTTCATGAACACTGTATTCACCGACGGGGCATACAAGCAGAGCTGCTTTGAGGTGGGTGGCACATGGGATTCCAACTGCAATGGAAATGTGAGGATTGCATCTCGCTTCAGTACTCGCGATGAACTCTACTCAGATTTCGAGAGCTATCTCGACCTTACGAAGATTGACAGAGCCCTGAAGATTCCTCCTAAGTTTCGCGAGATGAGCTGGCTGTTTTGCCCATCCACATATGCTGATGACGGAAGACTGTAAGGACCCGTCCCGGAAGAAGGGATTAGCTTCGTGATTAGTGACGGATTAGCGAAGACAATCGGTGGTTAGTTGGTTACTTTTGGACTTTGGGAGCAGAAGGACGATTTTGCCCCTAGTTTGGGCAAAAAGTTGACTTTTAGTTCGGGCGGTCAATTGGGCATTGACCGATGACTATGACGTAGTTTAGGACGTCACGAATCTGTAGACAGGTGGCACGGCCGATTCCGACATCCGAGGAGGAAGTTATGATGTTCAGAAGGTTGAGGGCATTACCGTAATTTGGTTGAAATAGGGGGAAAAGTTGACTTTTTGTGCGATGAAGTTTTTACACGTAGACCGTGCACCGTTAGGTATATCTCATCGTCCTGAGTTCAACGACAGGCGGCATGCTTTCGTCGGACGTAGAACAAGGGAGTTATGGGTCTAGAACGGCGAAGGGCAAATTGGTAATTTTGACTCACAAGGGCATTTTGGTCTTTTGGTGCATTGGGATTTGTGCAACAGAGATGAGGACAAGTGTACAAGAGGGATTGGATATTTTGAGTTTGGGCCATGGGATGGTGGACACGTGGGGGTGCTCTAGTGGGTTCTAGGCTTTGTGCACGGTGCAATTATATGTGTGTGTTAGTCGTGTTCGAAGAGGGAAAACAAAGGGTGAGACAGTGAGGAGGAATTGATCGAATTGCAGAAACTGAGTGAGTGTGTGAGTGTTGTGCGGTTCTGTGGTGTTCGAAGGAGAGTTAGGAGAGTGAGTGATCATGTTTGTGAGGATTTGGGCATGATTGTGTGTGTGTGAGAAGGGAGGAGAAACCAGAAGACACAGAGCCGAGGATCACCGTGCACGGTTGTGCATTTCCAGTGATCAAACCGTCAAATTGAACCCGTGGTGGCGTTGAGAGGTCTGAGGAGAGTCGAGTGGGCAAGGCGGAGCTCGTGGTGGCAGACTGAGCGCAGGTAATTGCTCCACTTTCTCTATTTGCTCTGTTTTCTAGGATTGGAATTTATTGCTAAAATGAGGACGAAGAGTTTGGTAGAAAAAAGGAATGAAAACGGTTGCAGGAAGGTGGAGAACCGGTCACAACGGTTCAGACCGGTCTGACCATCGAGCAAGAAGATGAACAGTGTTCCTGTGCAGGCGCGTGAGGCCCACGCGCAGCTACTTTGGGCGGCGCTTGAGGCCCACGGGCAGCCACTTTGGGCTGCGCTTGGAGGCACGTTCGGTGGTTTCCGGGGAAGTGGTCAACTAAGGTTTTGGTCTAATCGTTGTAACGAATCTTTTGGGACTAGTTTCGGGACGATCGAACATTGTTTCGGGTTAGTTTTACGAGATCGAAGGTTTAGGTTCCGTTTAAAGTACACGTAGAAGTTCAGGAATGTTGGGGAAAATTAGGAGGAACTTAGTGGACATGTTAGTGACCTGTTTTGGTGACTTGTGACAGGATCGAGAATCCCCGAGGAGGTCGAGGAACGTACCGGACGCGAGTGACGTGCCCGGGAACTGTGAGTGGACTTCTTCCTTATAACTGAGCATGCATAAC
This sequence comes from Prinsepia uniflora, assembly GCA_032719365.1. Taxonomy (NCBI): domain Eukaryota; kingdom Viridiplantae; phylum Streptophyta; class Magnoliopsida; order Rosales; family Rosaceae; genus Prinsepia; species Prinsepia uniflora. The sequence goes on along the minus strand of CM064871.1, from coordinate 15,803,581 downwards.
TGCTTTTAATTACTTATATTATGGTTTTCATGTTTTTTGAATACGCTATAACTGGTTTCAATAATTGCATGTTTTTCGAGAAATTACGTATTTGGCACGTTTTACAAGATTTCTGATTATGATGCCATGATTTCGGGATTTCAATCTATAAATGGTTTTCAATGATTAATGATTATAATGGATTTTGAGACATGATTTGGTGATCAAGGTTCTTCGGTTTTGAAATCGGATTCGGAAAGCGGAATTTGGTTTTAAAGTTGAAAAGTGGTTTTACGGATTTGGATTCGGAATGACCCTGGATGCCGGAAGGGCTTCAGAATAGTGATTTCGGATTTGGATTTGGATATGGATTTCAAAATGATTTTCAAACGGTTTTGGATTGGATTTGCTAGATCTGGTTATTGGGTTTAAAGACCCGGATTATATTTGACGGCGGACGGGCCCAGATTGGGTTTAAAGACCCGGATTGAGTTTAAAGACTCGGGAGTTTAAAGACTCGGATTATTGAGGCCTGGATTGAGTTTAAAGACTCGGGAGTTTAAAGACTCGGATTATTGAGGCCTGGATTGAGTTTAAAGACTCGGGAGTTTAAAGACTCAGATAGGTCCAGCAGGTTTGATCGGATGATGACTATGATATTTATGTTTTATGATACTGTTTTCTATGATGCTTACTGTGTGATTTATAACTGTTTTTCAGAAATTGGGTTATGCATGCATGTTTTCAGAACGGAGGGCCAAACCCTGGTTTGATGAAATTGTTTACGAAACTTTTATTCTTTTTGGTCCACTCACACCTTTCTGTTTTTAAATGCTCTCCAGGTCGTGGAGCTAGCGCGGGGGTTGTCGTTGAGGCAGAGTCAGAGGCATAGAGTGACCCCAGAGTGTTTTCAGCTTTCCGTTGTGCGTGTGGATACTTTTCGTGTAGTTTTACTTTATCTTGTTTGTACTATGCTCTGTATGACTGTGACTTTATTGAATTTTAAGTTATCCCTTGCCTGGCAATGTAATTTGGGGTTTTTGTGAGGTTCTTTTGGGTCTTTGTGTTGGATTGCCAGACGGGAGCAGGGTTCGCCTTGGTTATCGTGGTGATAGTCGGGGTGGGTCCTGTCAAAGACCCCCTGCTAGCATAGTCAAGAAGTGCTTAAGTGTTCCGCTACGTCTAAAGAGAGCTGTCATCCAGAAGAAGAACCATAGAGAAGGACCTGATGTACCCCAAAAAAGGAAATCAGGCCCTGAAATGCATTCACAAGATGTCCCGGACTTCACACCTTGTCAAGCTAGTCCACCAGGATCATCCAGAAAACGTAGAGCCTCAAGTGGTCCTTCAGAGCAAGCGGCGGATCCTTCCAAGAAGCTGACGGTTGTCTCTACTTCCCCTGAAATGATTGAAGCTCTTCGGGATGATGGTTCGAAATGTCTAGTGGAAAGGGCACAACCAATGTCTAGAACTGTAGACATAGAACCCACTCCTGAGACTGTGAAAACTACGAAGGTAGTCCTGTAACGACCCGAAAATTCAAAAAAGGAAAATTTGAAAAATTTGAAGGAAATGACGATTTTGCCCCTTGTTTAAGGGCCGAAAGTTGACCTTTTGATCGGCACACTTTTTGGACTTTCCAAAGAGATTGTTGAGTAGGTCTCGAGACGCTGAATCCGCAGACAGGTGGCACGCGTCAATAGGAGGTCGGATGTGAAAGTTGCAGGTTTGCGAAGGCAAGGGGCATTTTGGTAATTTGGAAAGGTAAGGGCAAAATGTTGACTTTTGACTCGCACGGTCCAACGTACTTTGGCCAATGACTGTGACGTAGTTCGAGACGTCACGAGTCCGTAGACAGGCGGCATGTCGAAATCGGACATCGAACAGGTAAGTTGTGGTCACGGGACAGAGATCGGTTAAACTTATGTCCCGGGATTTCGATTAAAATAATATTATATTAGTGAACAGTGATCGATGATTGTGGACACTTGATGAGTGACAAGTGTCACTCATCCCTTGTTTTGAGGCCCTAAATTATGGATCATGTTCCCTCTGATCCATTTTAATCATCATCATCATCCTTAATCAGTATTTTTCTTCTTCATTTGTCGATCATCTTCTCTGGTTTTTCTTTGAACTTTGAAAAACAGAGCATGGGCTTGTGATCGATCAATGGGAGGGTAGGAACAACCAAATTGATAATTGAGAAAGCTAGAGAGTACAGCAACAATAAATGATTGAGAGGAAATTAGGAAGAATACTCTCTCAACCCGAAAGCCCAAGACCCGTGAGAATTGAAATTGTTCCAAAAATCGAATTTGAATTTGTAGGTCCTGAAACTTCAAATTGAGCTTGATTTGAGTTTTCTGGGATTGCCTCGATCAGGATCACCTCAAGAACGAAGGAAACTGATGGTTTTTTGTCTCTGAACAGACATGGCGACAGTGGGAAATTTCGAGGTTTGAGTCGTGTTTTTGGAGGGATTAAACGATGGAATTTAATTGGGAAATGAGTTTATCTTGGTCCAATGAAGCTTCTGGGTGGATCAATTGAAAGAAATCAGATGAGATGGATGAACTTCGAAGAAGGAACAGTGCCCAGATATCCTTCGAAGTTCATCTTTGAATCGTTTGATTTGAGAGAACAGATCGGGTCATCTCGCGAGCCAACCAGACTAGTTTTACAGAGATACGGGTTGGGACGAAGGTACTGTAGCAGGCGCATGGGTTTCACGCGCAGGCACTCACAGCGGCGCGTGACAGCGCGTGGGCACGAATCTTGAGGAATTGTGATTTCCAGAATTTACGGAAAAACATACAGCTCGGAAGGGGGCCGTTTGGACGGTCGTGATGCGGTGATCGAGGCTATTCGAGAGGTGAAGGTATGAGTGGGCACAGGTGCAGTTATCCCTTGTTTGGCAAGTCTTGGAGGGTATTTTCGGAACTACAGTTGACTTGTCAGACGGGAGCAGGATCGGGCACTGTCATTTACGTCCTTAAGGGATAGGTCGTGTCAAATTAGTATCAGAGCACTAGGTTTGACAGGACCCATCCCAATCCCCTCGGGATTACCGTGGAATGTGCCCTGCTCCCGTCCAACAAGAGGTGTCAGACAAAGGATAACCAAAAGTCACTGCCCAAACTGGGCTTCCAGAGTGCGCAAGGATCGATGGAGGAGGCGTGCAACGTCCCAGTCTCTGCTGCAGTCGCATCCGTGATCAACCTGAAGGGCATTAAAACCAATAAAAGCTGTGAGTGGACAAAAAAGAACCTTTAGAAATACATTTACCAAAACACATTCTTACCCTTCAGTTTTCACAAACGTGCATGCATAACTTAAAACATAAGTAATAGTATGAAATCATTCAAGTATGAACAGTGGACCGATAAAATCAAAATACGTTTTCCCATGGTCCATAAAACTCATGTTCACCAAATCAGTTCAAGTTATAAAACATCAAATCCCGGCTCTTAGGCCAAAACGTGTGAACACCATCACCTGGCCACAAAGACCAAAAACTCGTACTCAAAACTGGTACGTAATCACAAACAACATGTTTCTAAATTCCATGTCCACATATTTTCCTTAAAACTCATTTTCATTAAATCAATTTGAATCTCAATAAATTCACGTTTTCCTTAAATCATTTTATATTTAAACCATGGTTTCCTCAAAATCATTTTCCATAAAACCACGGGACTTATTTCCATATCCTGTTGCTTAGAGTCACGTTTATCCCTGCAACGCGTGCAAATCAATAGGCTCAAGGACTGCTCAAAATCCGAGCATCTGCCGCTGTGAACACATCACCAGCCAGCAATCCAGATCTCGTGAACACATCACGTACCGATCCATATATAATCGAGCACATCTGATCTGAGTCAAGCCTCCCTCGGCTGCTCGACAAAGATCGTGCTACGTGACCTCTTCGGGGTAAACACTTCCATCCCGAAGGTGAGCGTTATCTCCAGGGTGCACTCCGGGGAAAAACATATTTCCACCCGAAAGCCCTAATTATCCGCAACATATCATCATCACGAAAACCAGTGAAAACAGTTGCATTGAAAACCAAATCATTTACAATACAGGGTCTCAGCCCCAAGTCCCGATTTACTTTATAAATCCGAAAATCATCAATATCATCATGTCATCACATAGAAATACAAATCCAATCAAAATCACAATTCCATTGGGTCTCAAGCCCAAAATATCATTTTCACGCAAATCCGTGCAACCGTAAACCCGAGTTGCCACGATCACGTAAATCCATAAAATCAATCACTGACTCATAATCCGAGTCCAAATATCATTTTTAATTCCCTGACTCATAATCCGAGTCAAAACATCATTTTCAATCCGGGCCTAGCCCAAAAACATCAATTTCATCATTTCTCGAAAATCGTGCCAAAATATAATATAATAATCATAAAACCGAGAAAATCGAGAAATCACCGGATTGAAACATCAATCATGCCAAAGCATATAAAATCATATAATAAAGCATTTAAAACATATATGCATGCATCACGGTTAGAAAACAAAGTCCACTCACAGACCGTTTCACGATACGCCTCGATATACGTGTCATAAGCCTTCTCGAGCTAATCCGACCTCTCCGAGTCATCCTGACCTGTCCAAATCATACCAAAAGGTTACTACCAACCTATACAAGTCCATATTAAGAACCCTAAACTTTTCCGAAAAAGTCAACGTGTCCCGTACACGTTTCCCGAGGTGAAAACCTCGATTTGACCAACTTAACGATCTCCGATCGACCCGAAACCATCGCCATTGGATCCGGATCGTCGAAACCTTTAAAATGGTCCTGGTCCCACCTAAAAATACGCTCCCACGCTCCCACACGCGAGGGCCAAAGTTTTAGTCAAATGTTGACCAAAAAGTCAACGCTGACGTCATCATGAACAGTAAGTCAACGTCAAAAGTCAACTCGTCGGTCAACGAGTCAACTCGCCGGTGACCAAGTCAACTCGTCGGAATTTCTCGCCGGAAAACTTCATTGATGCTCCAAACTTCAAACTTTGATATCTCACTCGTTTCTCAACCAAATTGGACGTTCTTCCTATGTAAATCTATCTACTCGAGCCAAGGATTCTAAAAATCAACCCAGAAAATTCAGAAAGTACCTGGATTTTAAGTTATGGCCAATCAAAGTTTTGGCCAGAATTCCAATCATCATTCCGGCCACCTCCAACGTCCAAATCCGTCCCAAATTGCACCTACAAGCTCGTGAGAGCTCAAAGAACATCATCCTAAACTTAGAATCAATCAACACCATCAAAATCAAAAACCCAAAATTTGAATCCTACGGTTTTACCTTCCAAAATTCCGGCCACCGTGCACAACGGTCCTTACCGTGGCCACCATTGGGTTTGTCTCAACATCCTCTCCAACTTTCGTTTACGGGTCATAAGCAATGGATGATGATTGAGAGGTGTTTGTGTAGGATTGAGGTATATGGTTTTGAAGAAAATAAATGAAGAAGGAGATGAAGATGACGGATGAAGAATGAATGATGATTAAGGATGATGATGAATGATTAAAAAATGGAGTAATGGGAAACATGTTCCACAATTTAGGGCCTCAAAACAAGGGATGGGTGACACTTGTCACTCATCCAAGTATTCACAAACTCAGATCACTATTCACAATTTTAATAATATTTTAATCGAAATCCCGGTTCGTTCGGTTACTCGATTCCGATCCCGTGACCATAACTTCGTCGTCGAATCTCCGATTTCGGCATGCCGTTTGTCATTGGATTCGTATCGACGAGACCTACGTAACGGTCCTTGGCCCTCGTCCATTGGACTTCTCGGGTCAAAAGTCAACATTTGACCCCTTTTTAGCCAAATTACTAAGATACCCCTCAACTTCCGAACGTCATAACTTTTTCCTCGAACGTTAGAATCGAACGTGCCACCTGTCTAAGAACTCGTGACGTCCCGAACTACGTCACGGTCATCGGTCAAAGTCTATTTGACCGCCCGATCAAAAAATCAACATTTTGACTCATTTTGCACATTTTGTCCGATTTCGCCCAACTAATCACCGATCAACCTCACTAATCAAGATTAGTCACTAATCTAATCCCGGAATTCGGGACGGGTCGTTACAAGGTTGCTTATTCCATTGCCACATCATACCTCCGAAACGTGAGCCTCGTGCGCGACCTGGTAGTAAGACGGGTATATTAGGGTATTTGAGACCTCGTGGTAGATCTCGGAATCAAATTGACCCTGGTTTGGGGATCAGATGTTAATCAGTGTACACTGTGCATTACTAACTGTTGAACCCGGATTTATGTGGGTCCCATGACTGATTGAACCCAGAGGCTAGAAAGTAGCACAATTGGGTAGATTGGACCCAGGATGAGATGATTCTCAGGAAATTCCCTAAGTGGAATGTGTGTTTCAGAGTCTAGGGTGTGATGGGATATCCCTTAGGCTTTATAAGTGGTATAAGATGTGGTTCACCAGCGGTATTTTCTAGGTGACCGGGTATGCCAAGGATGGCATGAATGATTGAGATGTGACTGGACTCACGAAGAGTCATGATTGGACTCAAAATGAGTCAAGATTTTGGTTAGGATCCGAGATGAGTCATGGTAATGTATCAGGGCTCAAGAGGAGCCGGGAAAGGTTGAATAGGATTATGGTTTCTATTACGATCGACCCATGTGATTGTGAAATGTTTGGCACCTGGGATGCCAATGATTAGTATAAAGTTAGACACTAATGGGGTATGAGTTTATGAATTGGTATTGCTTAGCTCTGTGTCTTGGATTTATGGATTTGGATGGGTCGTGTCAGTTTCACTTAGTGGTTAAAGGTTCGGGTAGAGACCCGTAGTACACAGAGATTGTCCCGATGTTGACCTAGTGTTGGGGACTGGTTGTTTGATTTGCATAAGTTTGATTATGCTTTATATCCGGTTGAACCAGAAGGATATGAGGTTGATTATGTTTCTGGTTCATATTAATTAAATTTCATCGGGAGAATTAATGGTCCGACTGATTGGAATTTTAAGGACGAAATTCTTTAAGGAGGGTAGATTGTAACGACCCGAAAATTCGAAAAAGGAAAATTTGAAAAATTTGAAGGAAATTACGATTTTGCCCCTAGTTATAAGGGCCGAAAGTTGACTTTTTGATCGGAACACTTTTTGGACTTTCCGAAGAGGCTGTTGAGTAGGTCTCGAGACGCTGAATCCGTAGACAGGCCGCATGGGTCAATCGGAGGTCGGATGTTAAAGTTGCGGGTCTACGAAGGCAAGGGGCATTTTGGTAATTTGGAAAGGTAAGGGCAAAATGTTGACTTTTGACTCGGACGGTCCAACGGACTTTGGCCAATGACTATGACGTAGTTCGGGACGTCACGAGTCCGTAGATAGGCGGCCTGTCGAAATAGGACATCGAACGGGTAAGTTATAATCACGGGACTGAGATCGGTTAAATTTACGTCCTGGGATTTCTATTAAAATAATATTATATTAGTGAATAGTGATCGATGATTGTGGACACTTGGATGAGTGACAAGTGTCACTCATCCCTTGTTTTGAGGCCCTAAATTATGGATCATGTTCCCTCTGATCCATTTTAATCATCATCATCATCATCATCCTTAATCAGTATTTTTCTTCTTCATTTGTCGATCATCTTCTCTGGTTTTTCTTTGAACTTTGAAAAATAGAGCATGGGCTTGTGATCGCTCAATGGGAGGGTAGGAACAGCCAAATTGAAAATTGAGAAAGCTAGAGAGTACAGCAACAATAAATAATTGAGAGGAAATTAGGAAGAAAACTCTCTCAACCCGAAAGCCCAAGACCCGTGAGAATTCAAATTCTTCCAAAAATTGAATTTGAATTTGTAGGTCCTGAAACTTCAAATTGAGCTTGATTTGAGCTTTCTAGGATTGCCTCGATCAGGATCACCTCAAGAACGAATGAAATTGATTGTTGTTTGGCTCTGAACAGACATGGCTACAGTGGGAAATTTCGAGGTTTGAGTCGTGTTCTTGGAGGGATTAAACGATAAAATTTAATTGGGAAATGAGTTTATCTTGGTCCAATGAAGCTTCTGGGTGGATCAATTCAAAGAAATCAGATGGGATGGATGAACTTCGAAGAAGGAACAGTGCCCAGATATCCTTCGAAGTTCATCTTCGAATCGTTTGATTTGAGAGAATAGATCGGGTCATCTCGCGGGCCAACCGGACCCGTTTTACAGAGATACGGGTTGGGACGAAGGTACTGTAGCAGGCGCGTGGGTTTCACGTGTAGCCACTCACGGCGGCGAGTGACAGCGCGTGGGCACGAATCCTGAGGAATTGTGATTTCTAGAATGTACAAAAAAACATGCAGCTCGGAAGCGGGCCGTTTAGACGGTCGTGGCGCGGTGATCGAGGTTATTCGAGAGGTGGAGGTATGAGTGGGCACATGTGCAGTTATCCCTTGTTTGGCAAGTCTTGGAGGGTATTTTCAGAACTTCAGTTGACTTGTCAGACGGGAGCAGGACCGGGCACGGTCATTTACGTCCTTAGGAGACGGGCCCTGTCAAGTACCACTTGATGCCTATGACAAAGTTGTTAGAGAACTCAGGATTGCCAAAGCTGGGGCCCACAAGCTGGTTGACAAACTTCGCGGACAGGCTAGCTTGGAGGAGGAGAATAAGCGAATGAAATCAGAGTGCATCCGCCTTCGAGAGGGTCACGACCGTTCTAGACGAAACAACAATGCCTTGGTGGGGAGAATTCGTTCATTAGAGAACAAAATGTGCAAGCTGGAGACAAGTCACGCCGAAAATTTGTTGGTAGAGAGTGAACGAGACACTGCCTTTAACGAGTCTGCTTTGCTGCGTGGGCGCTTGCATGAGTCGGAAGAAAAAGTCAAACTCCTGGAAGCTGAAATCCAAAATCTGAAAGCTGATTGCTTGCTACCACCACATGCCCCCAAAACTTTGTACTTCAAAGAAAGTGAAGTGCAAAAGTTGGGTACGGAGAGCCGGAGCTGGATCACTACCAAAGAGCAGGAGCTTGAACTAGAGGTGGAGCCTGAGGCTGTACTTGAGCCTGAGGATGAGGCTAAGAAAGTAGATGTTCCTGAAACCGACGAGACACATTTTGATGACATTTCCCTACTTTCAGCAAAAGAGTGGGTAGAGTTTCGAAGAACCGTGGGCTGTGAAGACTTGCATCCAAAGTTACTTTATCTTTGTATGTTGATTATCGCATTTGCATTTTTGTATTGAATAACCGATTTGAGCAATCTAGATGTGATTTTCCAACCACCCTTCAAATGAATAAATGAAAACGTTATTTATGATGAATGTTGAGCTCCTGTGTTTTTGTCAAATTCTACGAACTGTCTTGATGTATCCAAACTTGTTCGCTCATCAAATGCCTTAGTTGTAGCCATGGGCCTCCAACTTTGGGGTTTCAGCTAACTTGATTAGCGTTCGTTTCTGTGTTGCCTTCAAGGAAGGGCTTTTGCTTCTGAAAAAAAGGTTTGAAGTGCTTCCATGTGGAAGGCTTGGAGTGCTTCCAAGAGGAGGAGTTGGGGTGCTTCCTGATGGAAGGCTTTGAGTGCTTCCTGATGGAAGGCTTTGAGTGCTTCCTAGTGGAAGGCTTTAGGTGCTTCCTAGTGGAAGGCTTTGGGTACTTCCTAGTGGAAGGCTTGGAGTACTTCCAAGAGGAAGAGTTGGGGTGCTTCCTGATGGAAGGCTTTGGGTGCTTCCTAGTGAAGGCTTTGAGTACTTCCTAGTGAAGGCTTTGAGTGCTTCCTAGTGAAGGCTTTGAGTGCTTCCTAATGGAAGGCTTTAGGTGCTTCCTAGTGGAAGGCTTTGGGTGCTTACTGATGGAAGGCTTTGGGTGCTTCCTAATGGAAGGCTTTGGGCGCTTCCTAGTGGAAGGCTTTGCAAACAAAATGATTAACTTGTGAATGACTTGATAACTTTATTGATAAGTTGAATAAAACATTCTCAAAAGACATACTATATTCAATACATAACTAAAGCTGGTCTAGTTTCAGGTTTGTACTAAACATAGTATTTTCTAAGGTGATAAGCGTTTATGGAGCCACTCACCAACTTTCCGTCCATTATTTTCCAAAGTGTAACTCCCCTTTCCTCCTACTTGGTAGATATGGTAAGGCCCTTCCCATGGGGACTTGAGTTTTTGAGAGCCAGGACGGTTCGATGTTGTGAACTTTTTCTTGAGAACAAGGTCACTAGGGAGGAAATGCTGGATCCTTGCCTTTTTGTTGTAAGAACTTCAGACCTGTTGTTGGTAGCTGGAGATGCGCTTTACCACTTGCTCCCTTAATTCCTCACTGAGGTCAAAAGAAGTCCTTAGAGTTATGGAGTTGACCACTAGATCATCAAGATCAGTAAAAGACGTTGGAACAACAACATGTGGTGGTATGACAGTGCTGGTGCCATATGCAAGAGTGAATGGAGACTCTCCAGTTTCAAGACGCGGGGTTGTGCGATAAGCCCATAGCGTGCCATCCAACTCTTCTTCCCACAAGCCTTTTTTATCGTCTAAGCCCTTCTTGATACAGTCGAGAATTTTCTTGTTGGATGCTTCAGCTTGGCCATTACCCTGGGGGTAATAAGCAGTTGAAGTAAAGTGTTTTATCTTCCAAGACTCGAAGAATTCGTTGATTTTGGCGCTAGTGAATTGAGTTCAATTGTCCGTTAGGATGACCTTGGGAAGTCCAAATCGGCAGATAATCTGGCTCCAGATGAACTTTTGAACATCATTTTGGGTGATGTTAGCCAAAGCTTTTTCTTCTACCCATTTGGTAAAGCGGTCGGTGGAGACGATTATATACTTTTTGCTTGGGACTGGTGTGCTTAGAAGCGGTCCAACGATATCAATTCCCCATTACATGAATGGTCAAGGGCTCATCTGTGCATGCAGCTCTTTTGGTAGGGCCAACTGGTTAAGTTTGAACCTTTGGCATTTGTCGCATTTCTGGGCATATTGCAAAACTTCCTAGGGCAGAGTTGGCTAGTAAAATTCTGCACTAAGCGTCTTTTGAGCAAGCGACCTTCCACCAGAATGATTCCCACAATGTCTTTCATGAATTTCAACCAAGCCTTTCAACTTTTTTGGATGCATCAAACATAGCAAGTTCGGCCCTGTGAAGCTTTTTTGAAAAAGTCGGCCCCTGTCAACATAGTATCGTGCGGCCTTCATCTGGATTTTGCGGGCTTTTAATCGTTCATCAGGTAATATGCCATGCTCTAGGTATTTGATAAAAAGGTCATGCCGACTCGGAGATGAATCAAGTTGTCTTACTTCAATCTCCTTAACATCAATGCTTTGCTGCTCGAAATACTCAACCGGGATTGAGCGCATGAATCGGTAGTCAAGTGATGATGCTAGATTTGCCAACGCATTTGCTTGTGCATTTTTGGCTCGTGAAAGTTGATGAAAAGTGAAAACCGAGAAAAAAGTAAGCATTTCATGAACCTTGTTGTTATATCTGAGCATCCTTTCATCACACGCAACATATTCACCGATCGATTGATTAGTGATCAGCTGTGCATCCGAATGAATAGTGAGTTTTTTTACTTCCAACTTCTTGGCAAGTGTGAGCTCACAAATCAAAGCTTCATACTCTGCTTCATTATTAGAGGTTTTGAATCCAAACTGTACTGCTTGGTCCATTATTGAGCCATCAGGAGTGATAAGGACAATCCCCGTTCCTGCCCCCTTCTAATTCGAGGAACCTTCTACAAAGAGCTTTCATAGGAGATTGGAAGTTGAGGGTTGCAGAGATGAGAAATTGCCGCTTTGATCTTGCGATATGGAAGTGCCAGCGGCCCTAGGGGCTTTGCTAAGCTTATTGCCATTGCTTCCTTCCAATGACGCTGGTGTGAACTCCACAACAAAATCCGCTAAGGCTTGGCCTTTGACAGCTGTTCGTGGACGATATAGAAAATCATGCTAACTTAACTCTATGGCACATTTCATTACTCGTGTCGATGCATCGGGTGCATGAAGTAATGAAAGAAGTGGATATTCTGTCATGACGATTACCCGATGAGCTTGAAAGTAAGGCCTCAACTTTTTTGTGGTAACCAGTAATGCCAGAATCAGCTTTTCAAACTTCGGATATCGTGTCTCAACATCAGGGACCCCCAGATATAGGAGATATAGGAACATGTCCTCGTTATCTTTGGGTTTTGATAGTAGTGGTGGAGACGTCAAGTAGGCCTTGAGATCTTGAAACGCTTTCTCACAACCTTCATCCCACTTATCCCTAGATGCCTTCTTTACCGCTTGGAAGAAAGGTCAGCACCGATCAGTTAACTTGGACAGGAACCTGTTCAATGCTGCAGCTCATCTAGTGAGACTTTAAATCTCTTTCAGACTTGATGGGGACTTCATCTCGAGAATTGTCTTGATTTGCTTCGATCCCATGCTGAGTCATGAGGTAACCCAAGAACTTCCCTGCTGATACCCCGAAAGTACATTTCAGGAGGTTAAGCTTCATTTTGTACTTCTTCAGCAAGTTGAAGGTCTCTCGCAGGTTGGTGATATGATCCCCTCATGTTTCTTCTTTGACCATGATGTCATCCACATAGACCTCCATGGTTTTGCCGATGAGATCTTTGAATATCCGATTGACAAGTCTCTGGTATGTTGCACCCGCATTCTTGAGACCAAATGACATGACCTTGTAGCAGTACACACCTCGGTTGAAGACGAAGACAGTTTTGTCCTTGTCATTTTCATGCATGAAAATCTTATTATAACCCGATTATGCGTCTAGGAAGCTTAGGAGCTCATTTCCTGCAGTATAGTCCACTAAGAGATCGATTCTGGGCAAGGGATAGTTATCCTTTGGGCAAGCAAGATTGAGATCGGTGTAATTAACACAAACTCTTCATCGTCCCGCTTCCTTCTTCTTGACAAGTACGACGTTTGCTAGCTATTCAGAGTGCTGAACTTCTTCAATGGATCCAGCAATGAGTAACTTGTCAATCTCATCTTGGATGATATCAATTTTCTCGGGGGAAATTTCGTCTTTTTTACTTGACCGGCTTGTGGTTGGGATTGACGTGTAGCTTATGGCAAGCGATGGTAAGATCAATCCCCGGCATGTCAGACGGAGACAAAAAAAAACTCCTTTCTCCTCACGCAGGAAAACGGTGAGCTCTTCTTTTTCTATGTCACTCAACCGAGCACTAATGCGGGCTTGTCGCTTAGGATATTGAGGGTCAAGTTGAATGAGGGTGACGTCATCCTCTAAGCGCCATCCTTCTAGAGTTGGTAGTTCCTCATGAACGTCAGGATCTTGACCCGTGATTAGTGGCTATTTGGGAGACGAAGAAGAAAGCTTGCCCCCAGTAGATGATCCTACCTTAGGAACAAACTCTGCCTCCTTGACCTCCATCAGCCCTTCTGTGAGGCACCACCGAGAAACCGCCTGATCGCCTTTTATCTCCCCGACTCCACCTCCGGGGATAGGGAATCAAATCTTCTGGTAAAGGCTTGACGTGGTTGCGAGGATTTTGTGAAGTCATGGCCTTCCCAAAATTTCATTGTATGAAGAGTACTCGTCCATGATGTAAAATGTCTGGGAAGTGACAACGGGATCCGAATGTACACCCAGCTGGAGAGTGCCTACGGTCATGCCGGTTGACCCATTGAAACCTCGGAGCGGAACGACCCTTTTTGTTGTGAGGCTTTCTAACCCCATCTTGCGCACTGCATCCAAGCTGAGGATATTTCTTGTGCTTCCTTCATCAACTCGAATCCGATCAACTTGAGCATGTGCGATCTGGATTGACACAACTAAAGAAACATCATGCGGCTAATCAAGTCCTACCTTGTCCTTCAAAGAGAAACCAACGACAAGGTCGTTGGCCTCCCTGGGGGTGGAAACATGGGAGACCTAAGAGACAGCCAGTGCATCTCAGATCTTTCTTTTCTTCTGCTTAGAAGTGGTTCCTAGTAACTCCGATTCTGATATGATGGGGTTGATGCGAATCATCTTTGCTGCAGGTTCCTTCGGTCCTTTGTCAGCGGGTCGATCCACAGCCTTCCCTTTGACGTACTCAGTGCAATGTCCTTCTTTGATGAGATTCCAGAGACATCTCTCGAAAGATATGCATTTTTTGATGTTATGCCCGTAGCATTCATGATAGGCACACCACTTCGTTTTATCGGCCTTCACTTGATCACTTTTATCTGGCTCCGGCTTCTTGAACCATGGTTTGTCATTAATGTCCGGACCTCTCCCAAATCCCTCCGGGATTAACGCGAGACGCCTGATCCCATCTGACACAAAGTGTCAGACAAGGGAAAATTCCAACTTGAGCCCCACCGGGCTTCTAGAGTACGCTAGGATTCGGAAGAGGAGTGTGATGTCTCGGTCTCTGCTACAGCCTGCATCCGCGATCAACCTGAAGGGTATCAAAAACCATTTAAAAGCTGTGAGTGGAAAAACAAATAATTTATAAAAATCATTTTCACGTAAAGAAGATTTATTTATGCCCTTCACTAAAAAGCATGCATGTATTCGAAAATCAGTTATAAAAAATGAAACTGTTAGGGCCTCGGCCAAAAACCGTAAATCAAACCAACCATACGGCCACTGCCCAAAACGATACCAGCGGGACTCAGCCCAAATCCAATACTCGGCATCCCTGATGCCTGACATCCGAGATGTCACAATCACACCTGTCACGGTTCCAAGCTACGAGTGCTACTCGAGGTCTCAAATCCCAAGTCTCCCTAGGGTCCACCCAGGTCAATGACCCGCTTATCAATTACCCTCTTTGGGGGGGGGGGGGGGGGGGGGAGGTTTTAACCTCTAGCAATCCCTGCTCCTGAGTCACTATACGGACCGGTAGCTCCGTGCAATGACCCCTCGCAAGAAATTGCCCCGTGACTACTCCAGGATACTATGAGACGTCTGAGGGAGACAACCCGCCACTCTAGGATACTACGAGACGTCTGGAGGGCATCTGTTCATGAGGATGGTATACGGAAAACCGTTTTACAATTCATTTCGAAATCATTCAAAGGACCACGCCCGGGTTTTCCATAAACCATCGTAAATCCAAATATGGGTCCCTGACCCGAAATCATGTTTATAAACCATAACTGAGCCTCATGCCCGATATCATAACCAACTGGTTCTCAAGCCCGAATTCATAAACCAATGGGGCCCCCGGCCCGATCGTATAACTCAAATAGGCCTCCAGCCCGATTTCTCATCAATTCAAATGGACTCCAAGTCCGATAGTTTCCAATCAAATGGGTCTCATGCCCGATTCCATGTTTTCAAATCCAAAACCTGTTCGTCAAACCATCATTGAAAACACAGCACGTATAAGCATCGTATAAAGCTGAAAGCCTCGAAATACGTGCAAATACGTAAATACTAAGCTACAAAAAATAAATGCACTCATGGAATCACAAAACATGTTCATTAAATCATATAAAACAGTTATGCATGCATCAATTTAGAAAACAAGATCCACTCACAGACCGTCCAAAGTCACGCCTCGATACGCGCGTCATAAGTCTCTCCCTGGCCAATCACCATCACCAGGGCACCCGAACTTTTCCAAATTGTAATAGAGGGTTACTAACTACCTAAATAACCTCTCACTAAAGCACCGTAATTTTCTGGGATTTTTAACTATTTTTAAAGTCGATCCTAAACCTTCGGACACCCCGAAATATATCGAGACGATGTCCGATCGACTTGAAATCAGTCCCAAAATGTTCGTTACATCGAATAGATGAAATTACATGTTGGAAACTTCCCCAAAAACTCCCCCACACGCTCTAACGGACTACCCAAAGGGGCTGCGCGTGAAGTCCACGCGCCACTGCACAGTCATCTTCAACCTTGCGATTCGGCCGGTTCAGATCGGTCCACTAGTTAGCCGGTCCAGCTGAACCGGCGTGACTGGTCCAAGCCATTTTATCCCTCATTTTTGGTCCATTTCAATCCAATGCAGTCCTAATCTCTCAGTCTCAATCCTAGGAACCTAACCATATAAAGAAAACTAATAAAAACCCTCCAAACTGACCCGTTCAGAACACCCCCCTCACGGTCCATTTTTCCAGATCGTCCCTTGGGTTGCTCAGCCCTTCACAACCATCCAAAACCCTTCTAAACCTTCCTACAAGTCCACTAAACATCTTCCAATCACCCAAAACCATCCATAATGTCCTAATCAAAACATTGAATTTAAAACTCAAAATCGCTTGCTTACCTTCTCTCCGCCGTGCACGGCGGCTCGGCCACCTCCTCGCCATCCTCATCTCCTCAGCCCATCACTGTCTCTTTCTTGGATTGAATCAAGTGAGAGAAAAGGGATTCGGTTGTGGTCGATGGGGATTTGGGTGAGATCAGGTGTTTGGGTTTGGTTTGGACGAACAAGCAAGGGGAACGAATATGCATGTATCTATTTGGGTGGGCAATGGATGAATGACAAGTGTCATTCATCCATTGGGCCTGTCCCTAAATATCTGGGCCCACTTAATGCCAAATGGCATTCGTCTCGTAAAATGTGCAATAGTTCCTCAGAACTTCCATGAACCTTAACTTTTCCATTAAACGTTCGATTTCGACGTGCCGCCTGTCTAAGGATTCGTGACGTTCTGATCTACATCACGGTCACCAGCCATCGGACCTCCCGAGTTAAAAGTCAACTTTTTGCCCTCGTTCATGGGTAAAATCGTAATTTCACTCTGAATGTCCGTTAATTCTCGGCTAATCCCCGATTAGCCACACTAATCCGTAATTAGTCTTAATTAATCCTTAAAATCAAGGACGGGTCGTTACACTTAATTTCATTATGGATCTGATGCACTGGTAAAGATAGCTGCAAATTTGGTTTTCCCATAGCCGGAGTTTGCGAGGGTTGACCCGCCTTGCGCTTATTGGACTTTCCAGTCGCAAACCTTCCCTGGGTTTCATCCTTATTGATGGCCTTCTCACTAGCCCCAGCATAGTCCTGTGCATTTGTGGTGTTCTTTTCGTCCTCCCAGCTTGCATGTCGCTCTTCTAGCAAGATCATCTTGGTGAGACTTCGTGCATTGCTCATGACGATGTCTCCGTAAAGCTGGCTGCCCCAAAGGAGTCCTTGTTTACATGCCATTGCTGCAACAAGGTCGCTACAGCCGACAATTTGAGACTTCTCCTTGCAAAATCTCTGTATGTATTGTCGCAGAGTCTCTTTTGCTCTCTTTCGGACAGAGAAAAGATGGTCATCATTCACCTCGATTGTCCGAAGTTGTGCATACTCCTTCACAAATGTCATAGCCAACTCTTCAAAAGACGCAATCGACCTCCGGGGAGATGATTGAACCAAGTCATGGCTTGGCCTTGAAGAGAAGCTTGAAAAACTTTGCACATGAGTGCATCATTATGTCTGTGAGGGACCATGACTCCCCGGTAGTAATTGATGTGTTTTACTGGGTCGGAAGCTCCTTTGAATGGAATGAAGTTCGGCGTTGCGAACCTTTGAGGAACGGCTCCTCCTCAATATCCCTTACAAAAGGCGTGGATAGCTGAATCTGGCGACGTAGATCGTCCTCTAGATCGTCGTCTCTTTGAACACGAAGGTGTCGATCCAGCATCCTTTGGACATCGTTAGCCTGCAACGCACCTCGTTGAAGTGGAGAGTCATTATAAGCCGATCGTCGGGAACCTCCTCGAGCCTCTCCCCTTGACCTCTGGGGTCGCGCAGGGGAATAAGCTTCATCCTCCCCCTCACTGCCATGAGCAGATTGTCTTGGAGTTTTATGCGGAGTCTGGTGCTGCCCCTTACTCCCATGTGAGCGCTCCACCCGTGAAGTTGCCCCGATTCTACTTCCGAGCCTCTCATGTACGGATGGCCATGGGAGTTGTGGGCTCTTTGCTCGGCAAGTGTGACTTTCTTCACCAGAGTCACTTAGTGAAGTGTCCCGTGACATTATTTGGCATTATAACTTTTCCTTCCCCATACGTCTTGGAACACTTTCTTGCCCTCCACGCGAAGTGAGATGTCTCTCTGGTTCTCGGAATGTTCTTTCTGCCAGGAGTCACTGCAAGAGCTCTAACTGGAGTTGAACTTGGCTGCTCAACTTTTCAACTTGCTGCGCCAAGTTATCCTAGGGAGGTTGGTGGTGACTCTTTCTTGAGATGTCGTGGCGCCCATCCAAGAAGTGCCGCAAATCCATGCTTGTTGTGGCCTGACCTTGCCTTGATGTTCCTCCCATCAACTGCCTGCCTGCTTGCTGCAAGGTTGAAGTTCTTTCTCCTAGCACGGGCACTTGGGTTGTTGGAGAAGGAAACGCTCCGAAGCTGAAGGTCGGCATCCTTCCTTGCGTCTCCATGGGCGCTTCTATGGACACTCGACTGGGTCGAGTTGGGCGTTCCTCTGGAGTCTCAATGCGAGCTTCATTCCTCATTTGGGCAGTTGAGGTAGAAACATCTTCTCCAGCTGAACGAATGGATTGTCGAACCGTAGCCATACTTGATCAGCGAATCTTGAATGGAAATTTGTCGAACGATGAACACGTTCAAGATCTTCAAATCAACGTTATGAACGATGAACGAAGTAGGATGAACGATGAACAATCGTGAAAGCTTCTTTTTGAATATCTTCGAACTCTCAATGAAAGCACCAATTGTTGAAATAGAATTCGTCATTTAAACTCAAAAGACTCAAGGATCCCTACAAACAAGCAAACAGTAAGCTATCGTTCGTTCAATGATCGAGACCCGAGGGATTGTTCGACCAAGAACGCTATAATGCTTAAGTTCGCTTCGAAAGAGAAATCTCAAGAGCTTAAATAGCGTTGAACATAAATTACTTGGAAAGTGAAATGAGCTCTGCTATTTATATGAAATTTTTGGGAGTCTCAGAGCGTTCTGATTAGTCAGTTGAATTTGTAATTAATAAATAATATATTTATAATAAAATATATTTTTTAATAATTGTAATAATGGCTCATTATGATAATAATGATAATTATTGTAATTTAATATTAATATTAATTGTCCGTTATTAAGAATAAAGACAATTAACTCTCGGTGAGAATATTAATATTACGGAGACTTTTAACCCCGATTAAATAACGTATTTAACTAGTAAATAGATTATTTGATGTGCGAATGTCTGCTAGTCATTTGTATAATTACCAGGGGCAATTTGGTCATATTGAGAATTATGGGCCACGTGGCAGACCTACAATTTTTGAGTGCATTTTGGGTTCCACAGAAAGTAAGTGCATTTTGGTCATTTTTATGTGAAGGGGATGATGGTTTGCTGTTTTATATATATTTTGCACATTTTAAGCAATTTTTTTTTGGCTGAAAAATTAAGTAAATTGCATATGCTAATATAATACGGGGGACTAGTTGGCTCTTTAGAGTCATTAACAATAATAAAGAGGATTAGAATTTGATTTAAAGGGATTGATGATTTGGGATTTGTATTTTTCATTTTATTTCTTTTATAGTTATTAACAACCTCATGTCATCTCCAAATTGAATATGACATTGCTCAAATTTTCACAAGTTCAATTGTTTCCTTATTTTCAATTTTTAGTTGGACTTTTTTTTTATCTATTGTTTTCTTAATTATGCAATCTCATTCAAATCTTCTATTTTTAAGATAATTATGCACTTGCATCCAAATTGGAAGATCTCACTGAGAATATCAGCAAATTAAAAAATAGTATCAATAATTCTCAATCTATTGAATGCTCCAATACCGTTTCTGTTGATGGATAGCTTTTAGGTACTAAAAAATTACACTCTAGCTTATTTATCTCTTTTTTCTTGTTAATTTTGGGGTTGGATTCTAATGTTTTTTTTTTGTTTTTTTCTAGGTGTTGATTAGTTGTTGCTTTGTTGTGCAATTTATGAAGATCCAATCAAGTTTAATACTTTATTTTTCTAAACATTTTCCTCTAGCGTTTACTAATTAGTCGGACTTATTTTTATTTGATATTATATACTAAATGAGCAAATGTGCTGTTACTTTCTTTTGAAACTTAGAATTTTGAAGTTTGTTAATGAATTAATGGTGTTTGATATTTTAGTGAAATTTCTGTTTTAAATTTATATCATTTATTTGATTAAACATGTTATTCAACACGACTCGTTTAATAAAGGGGTTAAACAAGTTGGATCGGGTCACATGTAATAAACAAGTCGGGTTCGGGTTTATATAGTTCGAAACAATTAATAAATGAGTTGGATTTGGGTTGCACATAAATAGGTAAGCTGGAGTACGTGATACTATATGAACTTGACACGACACTATCCATTATCACCTTTACCAACAATCATGCAGTTTATTTATAGTATTGTCGTGAAGTTTAATTTGAATGTAAGAAATGTTAGTGTATGAAATTTAAGGAATGAAATCTGTTGCAATTATGATTTGTTTTTATGGAAAATGATTGAGGTGTGGAAAGAAGTACATGTATGAATGGGGCAAATTGAAAGACATTATAGTACCAAGGGCTATAACATTTGTTGAGCTTATAAACCGTGTTCACCTTATTGTCCAGCCAAAAAAAATCCTAAAAAACTAAGATTGAAGTTCTCAACTCCTATAACATCCATCAAATACAAGTATATTGAAATTGTGCATAATTATGATGTCAAATAGTTCTTGGTGTACTCTAGTGAGACCATATGATCCAAAATTGTGTCCTACTAGTTGGTAGAGAAGAAAGAAGTAGAAATGTTAGAGGGGTTAATTTAGCTCCAAAGCAAATGGCATATATGATAATAGTCAAGTTATCTACGAGAATACAAATGAGATTCAACATCAGAGATAGGAGGTTGGGAATGATGCGATATAAATGATTGATTTTGATGGACTTCTTGACAATGATGCAGATGGAATCGGTGTATAAAGGGACTTAGTAGGCAGCCATTATTCTAGTGGCCAGCCATTATTCATCTCCATTGGAGCATGAACTTACGACATTATCTAAAGGTTCTATTCTAGAAAATGGAAGACAAGAATCGGAGCATCATAGGACCAATTTGGGGGTGATGAATGAAGAAGAAGTCAACTGTGATAATGGATGCTCAAGAGTAAGTTGGTCTCCAAGATTAATAGTGGGCAAACTGTTTTCATCGAATAAAGCATTGACTATGGAGTTGCAGTTGGCAACAATTTAAGGTCACTTTGAGTACAAAGTTACTCATTCCTCCAAGGGCCAATTGGGGGATAATTGTTCACAGACCAGGAGTCCATGACATGTTTGTGTTCACATATTTAGGTTCATGTGATATTTGTTATTAGACCTTAGATTGTGTGCTAGTCATCATTTTTTGAAGTTGTTTATAATCCATATGTTTCATGAATGTTAAACTGGGGCCATGTTATTTTAGATTATAATATTGATGGTTTTTCAATTTCAATCAACGATATTTGCATGTTTTGTTATGGATTTTTAGCAGAGGATGCTACTTGTTGTCCACATAGTCTGGTAATGTTCTTATAATTTGTTCAGTGATATTTGTATGTTCTCTCATGGATTTTTATCAAATGATGCTACTTGCCGTGCTTATAGTTCGATAGTGTCATCATAGTCTATTTAGTGATATTTGTATATTTTATCATGAATTTTTATTAGAGGATGTTCTTGTTGTCCTTATAGTTCCGTAATATCCTCATAATTTATTCAGTGATATTTGTATGTTTTCTTATGGATTTTTATCAAAGGATGCTACTTGTTGTCCTCATAATCTAGTAGTGTCCTTATAGTTTGTTCAATGATATTTGTATATTTTCACATGGATTTTTATTAGAGGATGCTACTTGTTGTCCTCATAGCATGTTCAGTGATATTTATATGTTTTCTTAACGATTTTCATCAGAGAATGTTACTTGGTGTCCTCATAGTTTGGTAGTGTCCTTATTGTCTGCTCAATGATATTTGTATGTTTTCTCATGGATTTTTATTAGAGGATGCTACTTGTTGTCCTCATAATCTGGCAGTGTCCTTATAGTTTGTTCAATGATATTTGTATGATTTCTCATGGATTTTTGTTAGAGGATGCTACTTACTATCCTTATAGTCTGTTCAGTTATAAAAAAAAAAATATCTGGATTATCAAGTATCAACTCAGCATAATGTGCAATAACAGTTGAAATCACTCAACTTAACTAGGGGTGGCAATGGGTCGTGTCGTGTCGGGTTCGTGTCGTGTCATGAATTCTGTTTTACCCATTTATGCCCAACCCGAATCCAGCCCGTTTAATAATCGTGTCAAGAATATCCAACCCGAACCCGACCTGTTAATGACCCGTGTAACCCGTTTAACCCATTTAATAAACAGGTCATACTCAAAACTCAATTAACCTATGACCCGTTTAACCCGTTTAACATGTTTAACCTATTTAAATTATAAGATTTAATATATATTTAGGTAGGTAAATGGGTAGATATATGGGTTAGTAATAACACGTTTATTAAATGGATCAATATATAAGCAGATATACGGGTTAACCTGTTAACCCGAAATCTATCTATTTATTAAACGTGTTAACAGGTCATTATACGGGTTAACAGGTTGACCCGAAACCCACCCGTTTAATAAACGGGTCATAACGAGTTGATTCGAAAATGACCCAAAATTTTAATCATGCGGGTTGACCCGGATAAATTTCGTGCGGGTTTCGAGTGGTGCATCGAGTCGTGTCAAAAATTGCCACCCTTAAACTTAACCCTACAAACCAGGACAAATATAGCAATAATATGCTAAATAAGCAAAAAGAAAACTGGTCCATGATTCATATACTTAGCAATGAATTCACTAATAAAACGCCAAGACCAAATTGATGCTCAACACAATTTTCCGCATAAAGCAATACAAAACAGTTTAGATTTGATAACAAAACGACATTGACAAAACTCGAGGAAAATAGCAAAGATACTATACATTCTAAAAAAAATATTTCCAACAGTAATTCATAAAAATCAAACCATATCTAACTGATCAGAAAAACCATAGGTGATCTTCATACCAAATTGATAACAAACCTCATGGTAGTCAACAACTTAATATTGCCAAAAATCATCAACCAAAAACTATAGAATTTTTATCAATAAGCTAAATTACATTATGCAGCAACCATAATTAGAGCAATATCATGGTTCAATTACAGCCTTTAATTAACTAAACTAAAAAGATCACAAATTTGAAAGCAAATATTCATCACAAACTAAATAATATATGGTTCAACTATGTTTCCAATTAATTAAAATGAAATTCTCTTTCATAATTTGGTTTTGGAAAAAACAGTTTTCAAACACAAAATGAAAACATCACTTACTCCCACTGATCAATATTCTATAGCATACCCATCTTCACTAAGAAATTGAAGGACTAATGTTCAAGATTTCACAACATGTTTAAGGACTAATGTTGTGAAGGACTAAAGTTTATAACAAATGTAAATCATGTCATGTATTTGGGCCAGCAGTGAGCGAAACAAATCTAAAATAGTTATGTAAAATAAGTCCAAAAATGTTATCATCATAGAGAAAATAATTGCCAAAATTAAAACTTAGAAATCTCGTTTTAAACATCTAAAATCAGGTGATAGAAAGTGAAGGCTAGCCAACACCACACAAAGCACACCAGCAAAGGAACCAAGATAAAAGTAACATTCATCTTGATGAAGCTCTAACTATTCAATTTTTTCTAAAGCTCTCCAGAGTTCCAGTTTCTACTTTCTATGAAATTTATTAAAAATAAAAACCATCCTCACCTTATTCAACCATGTAATTGTGGAACCCAAAATCATCCGAAAATTATGGAGCTGCCACGTGTCCCGTAATTCCCAAAAATGACCAAATTGCCCTTGGCAAATAACGCTGATCATTTGAAAAACACCCGCACATTAAATAATCTATTTACCAGTTAAATACGTTATTTGATCGGGTTAAAGTCTCCGTAATATTGGTATTCTCCCCGAGAGTTAATTATCGTTATTCTTAATAATGGATAATTAATATTAATATTAAAATACACTAAATATCATTACTATCATAATGAGCCATCATTACAATTACTAAATAATATATTTAATAATATTATATTATTTACTAATTAAATATTCAACCGACCAATCAGAACGATCCAAGGCTCCCAAGATTTTCCTATAAATAGCAAGGCACATTTCATTTCCAAGGTACGTTGATTCTTCGCTTCGAAGTATATCCTTTTCCTCTCTCAAAGCTAACTTAAGCATCGGAGTGTTCTTGGTCGAACAACCCCCCGGGTAAATCGATCGAGGCAACGATAGCTAATTGTTTGCTGTTTGCAGAAATTGTGAGGACTTTTCGCGGCGGGTTCAATCTTTGATTCAACAATTGGTGCTTTCATTGAGAGCTATTGAGTTATACTCAGAAGAAGCTCTCTCATTTGTTCATCGCTCATCAAGAATTTGATCATCGTTCATCTTTCTTCGTTCGTCGTTCATCGACATTGTTCGAAGATTTTGAACGTTGTTCATCACTCATCAAGAATTTGATCATCGTTCATCTTTCTTCGTTCGTCGTTCATCGACATTGTTCGAAGATTTTGAATGTTGTTCATCACTAATCAAGAATTCGTTCATCGTTCATCTTTCTTCGTTCATCGTTCATCGACATTGTTCGAAGATTTTGAACTTTGTTCATCGTTCATCTCCCTTCGTTCGTCGTTCATCGACATTGTTCGAAGATTCTAAACGTTGTTCAAATTATCCATCAACAGCTTTCCAAATTCAAAATTCTTCGATTCGGCATGGCTAAGGTTCATCGATCCGTTCGATCAACTGGAGAAGGTGTTTCTGCCTCAACGGCTCAGACAAGGAATGAGGCTCACATTGAAACACCGGAGAAGCAGCCAACTCAACCCAGGCGTGTGTCCATAGAATCACCCATGGAGACACTTGAAGGGAGGCCAACCTTCAGTTTTGGAGCGTTCCCCTCTCCAGCTAACCAAGTACCCACGCTAGGGGAAGAAACTTCGGCTTTACAACAAGCAAAAGAGAGGTTGATGGGAAATACATCACGACATGATCAACCCACAACAAACATGGTCCTAGGGGACTTTCTGGACGGGTGTCATGACATCTCAGGGAGAAGTCGTCACCAACCTCCCCAGGACAACTTGGCGCAGCAAGTTGAAGGGTTAAGCAAACAAGTTCAACTTCAGTCAGAGCTCTTGCAGCAACTCCTAGCAGAGAGACCAGTCCAAGAGTAGGACAAACATTCCACGTCACGTGGAAAACATGAGCATGCTCAAAGGCGTCCTGGGAAAGAACCAGTCCACTGCCGAACAATGTCACAAGACACTTCGCTAAGCGATTCCAGTAAAGAAAGTCATGCTCACCGAGAAAAAAACCCTCAACGCCTAAGTTCATCAGTACGTGAATGGCTAGGAAATAAGCCTGGGGCAACCTCACAAGCAGAGCGCTCACAGCACTCCCATGGAGGTAGGGGCAACTTCGAGCTCTACACAAAAACCCAAAACAATCTGCCCACGGCAGTAAAGGGGAAGCCGAAGCCTACTCCCCTGCACGATCTCAGAAATCAAGGGGAGAAGCTCAAAGAGGTTCTCGACGATTAGCATAAAGGGACTCATCGCCTCAGCAAGGAGCATTGCGGGCTAATAATGTTAAAAAATTGCTGGACATGCACCTTCGTGCTCAACAAGGTGGCGATCTAGAGGACGATCTACGTCGCCAGATACAGCTCTCTACGCCCTTTATAAGGGATATTGAGGAGGAGCCATTCCCCCAGAGATTCGCAACACCAAACTTCACTCCATTCAAAGGAGCCTCCGACCCGGTAAAACACATAGATTATTACCAAGGAGTCATGATCCCCCACAGGTCTAACGATGCGCTCATGTGCAAGGTTTTTCAAGCTTCTCTTCAAGGCCAAGCCATGACTTGGTTCAATCATCTCCCCCCGAGGTCGATTGAGTCCTTCGAAGAGTTGGCCCTGGCATTTGTGAAGGAATACGCACAACTTCGGACAATCGAAGTGAAAGATGACCATCTTTTCTCTATCCGAAAGAGAGCAAAAGACACTTTGCGACAATACATATAGAGATTTTGTGAGGAAAAGTCTCGCATTATCGGCTGTAATGACCTTATTGCGGCAATGGCATTTAAGCAAGGACTCCCTCGAGACAGCCAGCTTTACGGGGACATCGTCATGAGCAATGCGCGAAGTCTTTCCAAAATACTTTCGCTGGCAGAGCAACATGCAAGTTGGGAGGACGAGAAGAGCGCCGCTCATGCTCAGGACCATGCCAGGACTAGCGAAAAGGCCTCCAATGAGGATGAAGCCCATGGAAAGTTTGCGACTGGAAAGCTCAACAAGCGCAAAGCGGGGCAACACTCCCAAACGCCAGTTATGGGGAGGCCTAACTTGCAGCTATCTTTACCAGTCCATCAGATCTACAATGAAATTAAGAACAAGCCATGGTTTAATAAGCCGGAGCCAGTCAAAGGCAATCAAGAGAATGCTGATAAAACCAAATGGTGCACCTATCATAAATGTTATGGGCACAATATCAGCACTTGTATATCTTTCGAAAGATATCTCCGAAATCTCCTGAAGGAGAGGCATTGTACAGACTACATCAAGAAGAAGACTGTAAATCACATGGAGAACAAAGAGCCAAACGAGCCAGCATCAAAGGTGATCCGCATCAACTAGACGCGAGACAACATTAGAGAGACATAAAATTCTACGGAGCTTTTCAATTTTGCTTTTCAAGTTGTCTTCTAAATTCAAGTATCAATGAAATGAGATTAACAAATTGATTTGTTCACCATGTACAAATTTCAAAGCTTATTCTCTCTAGTGTAAAAAGTCTTTGTCATCGAAGCATCCAAGCCTTCGTCATCGAAGCATCCAAGCCTTCGTCATCGAAGCTTCCAAGCCTTCGTCATCGAAGCATCCAAACTTTCGCCCTGCGAAGCATCTAAGCCTTCGTCATCGAAGCATCCAAGCCTTCGTCTTCGAAGCATCCAAGCCTTCGTCTTCGAAGCATCCAAGCCTTCGTCATCGAAGCATCCAAGCCTTCGCCCTGCGAGGCATCTAAGCCTTCGCTATGCGAAGCACCTAAGCCTTCGTCATCGAAGCATCCAAGCCTTCGCCCTGCGAAGCATTCAAGCCTTCTAAGTCCTGCAAATTTCTGCGCAGCAAGGAGAGCTCATCTCGAGCGGTATCTCGCTCATTTTCTATCAGCATCCTCTCCGCATGGCTCATCTCCAACTCGCCCACCTTGGCTTCCGATGTGAAATTAAGACCTTAAGTTTTCTTAAGTTATCGTAATATCACATCAACAACATAACTTTCCATTTCTGCGGCCCTTCAAGATAGCACATTCGCAGGGCCGGAACGGAAAGGTTAGGAAAGAAGTTGCTCGGTATGCTTTTTGGTTAGGAAAGAAGTTGCTCGGCATGCTTTTTTCTCCCAAGAGCCAATAGGTCCTTGATTATTGTTCTCCTTCTGAACAACGATTTCTTTCAAGCACAGTGGAACGCTCAACCACTCCTTGATCGGGATGTCTGAAAGCCTCCCGCCATTCATGGAGGAAGTAGCCGGCTCATGTCCCGGAACTCTGGAAGAACATCTGTTGCCAAGCTCCACGAGAACGTCACTTGGAAAGGCAATTTGATTGCAAGCCTTCCACTCCATGAAGTCTTCAGGCTTCTCAGAACCCATATATTTCCCTCGGAATGGATTTAGGCCACGAGAACCGCCACGCTCCCACAGAGCAAGTTTGCTGGGTCTCTCGGCACCTTGACGCATAGCGAGCATATTTGTGGTACTAGCAAGAGTCACAGTGAATGTGATCCTACCTACCGATGCTCACTAGTCACGTCTGCAAGCGCACTCAGTCACCGCCAAATCCCCGTCTTCTGTTCTTCCCCAATTCGACATGATTCCTCTTCGTTTTCGTTGCAGGGAGTTTCGTTTTGATCCCAGGAGCTTAATTCAATCCTCAATTTCCCTTCTCCTAGCTCACAAATTCGAATTCGAATTTCCCTTGATTTTCTGAATTTTCGAACTCTGAATACACCCAGTTCTCTCAGTCCCTCGAGTTCCTCTCTCTCAATTCAGTTCCTTAAGCTTTTAAATTGCACAATGACGGCGAGACAGTGGGATATCACGGATCAATTTGGACAAAATGATTACAATTACCCTTAATTAAATGTGAGTATCATTTGCCCCAAAACCGGATTCCATGTTATGTGGGGCAAGAAGAAGACAAAGGACAGGTGTCATTGTCTGATCAAGGTTAAAAGACCATTTTGCCCCTGGTTCGACAAATTACCATTTTGCCCCTAGCCTTCCGTGACACGTAGCGTTCGCATCCGAACTCCTTTTTCGACTTGACGAGTGGAAGTGTTAGGCAATACTCAGGTCCAGGGAGGCGTGTTTGTCCCATGCACCACCAACTTTGATACAGTTAACTATGCACGTGCTGTCATTGAACTCCGTCCTAAAAAATAGCTCCATTTTAGGTACGACTCGAGAAAGCCGACCGCCGACAGGGTTTTTTCCTCTCCCATGCTTAAGAGCCTTCATGGAAGAACATCTGTCGCCAAGATTCACAAAAACATCGTCTCGAAAAGCAATTTGATTGCGAGCCTTCCACTCCTTGAAGTCTTCGGGTTTCTCAAACTCCACATCTTTCCCTCGGAATGGACTAAGGCAACAAGAACCGCCACGCTCCCACAAAGCAAGTTTACTGGGTCTCTCGGCACCTTGACGCATAGCGAGCATATTTGTGGTACTAGCAAGAGTCACAGTGAATGTGATCCAGCCTACCAATGCTCACTAGTCACGCCCGCTAGTGCACTCAGTCGCCGCCAAATCCCCGTCGACTGTTCAGCCAAACTCTGTTCACCACGTAGCAATCATATTTGTGGTACTAGCAAGAGTCACATTGAACGTGATCTAGCCTACCAATGCAAGCGCGCACCGACCAAAAACTGTTCGTTTTCCAAACTGCATGCGATTCTGTAATTTCTGACACTTTTCAGGAATTTCGAATCCTGCCCAAAAAACATCATGAAAGGTCAATAATGACACTATGAATATCATATCAATTTCCCACAATTTTCTGGGAATTAAATATTAATTTAAACATAACCTAAACCTTCGGTGAACAGTGTTTTTGCTGCAGTGCGCGGTGAATAGTGTTTTTTCTACAGTGCACGGTGAACAATGTTTTTGCTACAGCGCGCGGTTTTTGCTACAGTGTTCTTCCTTCTATCTCCATCAGAACTTCCCTCACTTTCATTTCCTGAAGAAGATGACGACGACTCATCCAAAGAATACCACTTTTTTCTAGACCCCTTTTTCATTTTATCAAGCTTATCATCATCAGAACTAGAATAATGTGAATTCCTTCCCCTCCCATGCCTATCCCCCTTACTACCAGACCTTTTCTTCTGGTTGTGTTTCTGTCTCCTAGAAGCACTCAGATTTTCATCATGTAGCAGAAAATATTAATCTACTCCAAAAAGAACAAATTAAAATACAACAACAAAAGAAGGGAAAGGCTTTACTTTATTAAGCTGGTCACGAGGTATGACCTTCACTCCTGCAAGCATTGTCCGTTGTAATTGGCAATAATTTGAACTAGTTCCGTGCAATCAGACAAATAGTTTCCTGCAGATAATTAAAAAAAAGAAATTGCAAAATCTGTTACTTTCCAAAGATGAACGTCGACAATGTCACTTGATGATAAACAAAATCTAGAGAGATAAAGGTGGAACGAAGATAATGTTGTTCTTCCCCCCGTTCCCTCCTTAAAGTTGCTCTTTTTTTCCCTGAACGTTGAGTGATGCGATGTTGTATGGTATTCTTCTGATATAATTCTTCTTATTTGGAAAATATATAGAATGGAGGGAAAGGAAATGGACGGTCCAGATTCAATCTGGAGGAATAAGATCAAGGGTTCAGATTAAGCCTGGGGTACTTTAGATGGATGGCTGAAATTAAAAGTTGGTTTTAATCCTAATTAATCACTTAGTGGAGCTTGATCCAATCTAACCAATGGGTGAGTGACACTTGTCACTCATCCAGGTGTCCTCCAATCACAATATCAGAATAAAATAATCGACACGAATACCAAGACGCAAACTTCCTGATTTCACGTTTCTGACCATAACTTCCTCGTACGAAGTCCGATTTCGGCGTGCCACCTGTCTACGGACTCAGGGCATCGAGACCTACCTAACGGTTCTTGAGTCGTGTGAAAATTAGTTGTCAGACGAAAAGTCAACATTTTCGCCCCAATCGTCCAAATTACAATAATGCCCCTGAACTTCCGATAGTCATAACTTTTTCCCCTAATCGTCCGAATTGGACGTGCCACCTGTCTATGGACTCGTGACGTCCCGAACTACGCCACGGTCATTGTCAAAGTCCATTTAACCGTCCGAAATAAAAATCAATATTTTGCCCACGCCCGGGGGCAAAATGGTCATTTTGCACATTATGTCCGATTCACACCACTAATCCCAGATTAGTCATTCTAAAACTAAAAATGGACTTTTAACCCTTATAATCAGGGGCAAAATCGTCAAGTAAATGCTGACTCATTTCTTGAACCCAACAGTAACCGGTAACCCGGTAATATGAGATTCCAAAGTACATCCCTCCGGATTCCCTGAATACCGAATCGATGTGGGGGCATTTGTGGAACCCAAAATCATCCGAAAATTATGGAGCTGCCACGTGTCCCGTAATTTCCAAAAATGACCAAATTGCCCTTGGCAAATAACGCTGATCATTTGAAAAACACCAGCATATTAAATAATCTATTTACCAGTTAAATACGTTATTTGATCGGGTTAAAGTCTCTGTAATATTGGTATTCTCCCCGAGAGTTAATTATCGTTATTCTTAATAATGGATAATTAATATTAATATTAAAATACAATAAATATCATTACTATCATAATGAGCCATCATTACAATTACTAAATAATATATTTAATAATAATATATTATTTACTAATTAAATATTCAACCGACCAATCAGAACGTTCCAAGGCTCCCAAGATTTTCCTATAAATAGCAAGGCACATTTCATTTCCAAGGTACGTTGATTCTTCGCTTCGAAGTATATCCTTTTCCTCTCTCAAAGCTAACTTAAGCATCGGAGTGTTCTTGGTCGAACAACCCCCCGGGTAAATCGATCGAGGCAACGATAGCTAATTGTTTACTGTTTGCAGGAATTGTGAGGACTTTTCGCGGCGGGTTCAATCTTTGATTCAACAGTAATGAAAACAAACCTCCACAGGTGCCATATCAGTTAATTGGTGTTGCTAGTTTGAGCAACACGATGATTCCTTCAAAAGAAAGAAGGAAGAAATAAAAGAAGAATGATAATGGCAGTGAAAACCTAGACATCCATATATTAGCAATTACAATTGGTTGTTATCCTTAAGGGAAATGATATTGGCATAGTTTTCACACATGAAAACTAAACTAGAGACCCATACACCACAAAAGTAAAATTAAATAAGAGATGCACAAATGAAGGAATGAATCATCTTATTAGATAATAACAAGAAGAAAAATCTATACATTACCAATGGTTGGTGGTTTAAGTGGAAAAGACCTTATTGTAAGGTCTCGATTCGAGCCTTGTGAATGAAATAGCCAATATTAGGAGAGCTCCCCCCGTACCGGAGTCCTACGCGGCTCGAGGGTTAATCCTTGCCTATGTGCGAGGGATAACTTAATTTTCACCAAAAAAAAAAATCTACACATTAAAAGAAAATAAACCAAAAATATATATACCTCATTGAGCTCTCTTTCCATTTCACATACTCAGAATTTCCAGGATCATCAGCTAAAAACTCCTTTACCTGATCCAGAGGGCGGGATATGTCATTACAGGAAGGGAAAAACACATCCATAAGAGAATACATTAATGATTCACCATGAAATCTATATGTCTGAATATAGATCATGATCATTAGACACCAACTCATCAAATTTATATTTGCATGGTAAATAAAGAACAATTCATCACATTCCAATACAATAACAAACATCTAAACTGTGTATTCATTAGAGAACCTCAGCATCAACTTCAGGTTCCAACTAAACTTAAGTCAAAAACTTCAGAATCCTAGATATCATGTGTTTCTATATTTTTCCTAACTCAGCCGAACACTCAAAAAACAAAAAGTAACTCTCGATAGACATTTATGATAGGAATAGACTGCATGCTTCTCTCTGGGACCTCTGTCAAGACTCAACATTTCGAGAACCTTTTAGTGTGAAATTTCTTGATTGGAGTGGAGATCAAGACTCAAAGAGTTTCAAATCACTAATTAACGATCCAAAAATTTATCAAAAATTTCGGTCTAACACTTGAATAACGAGGGATCCAGTTCCGTTGATTTAAGGTATACTGATAGATGTAATAAATTTGTCTCCTAATTTATAAATCAAGTATCGTCAAGATTACAAGGTAAGAACATAAATATTGGTAGAGATTTCCTTAAATAATCCATTTTCCTATTGCCAATAATCCAATGATAATATGGAAAATACTAATTTCTTCAGTACCTTTTTGCACCATCTTAAAAACATTTCTCCTTCACAATTCAACAAAAGAGAAACACTACAACAGTGCATGTTTCCTTCCAAAAAGCCTTTTCCGAGAGACAACCAGGAACAACGCGAAGCAACTGTACTAGGTGGAATGATCTCATTACTATAGCGTTAAAATAAAATAAAGAAGACCGGATCAACACTTCCAGTATATGAACGTACATATTCCAAACCATAATCACTTAGGAAAATCTCCTGACAATAATTATGCACAGAGGAGGCATTTTCATGTCATCAAATACCTCACCTTTATATTTTATCACCTAGTAAGAATCACACGTCCGGATGGAAGAAAAAAAAACTTAAACCCAGACAACGGTCTGTCCATCCCTTACAGGAGTGCATTTGACGTAACCAAAAGAATCAAAATACATATTTAGATGTGCACATGACAGTATGGAGTAAAGAGGAGAGATCTTGAGTTTGTACCAAATGCCCCGTAAGAAGCTTCGGAGGCTGAACCCGTCGAAACCAGACCCTCCGCCTTGGCTGCCTCGCACGGCCACCCACTAGTAAAAAATATGCCTTTGGTGATAAACAATATTTGTCGCGAAAAGCCAAACTTTGCCGGCTAAAGTCTGCCGTGGCGAAAATATTTGTCGCGAGCTTTGTCAGTAAAAGCTCACCAGCAAAGATCTTTCGCGACAAAGTTTCAACATTTGCCGCCTAAAAATTTCTTTCGCGGCAAACTTTCCGCGACAAAGTATTTGTCTGCATTTCTCGGCGAAATCTGATTTGCCAGGAAAACATTTCTCTCCCGGCAAATGTATTTGTCGCCTTAGCTATAATACCCTGGCAAAACATATTTGCCACCATAGCAGATCTATCATGACAAATATGTTTGTCACAATAGGACATCCATGAACACGTATAAGCCATATACCGGCAAACAGCTTTGTCGCCATAGGTTGTCTTTCACGACAAATCTATTTAGCCGCGATAGGTTGTCTTTCACTACAAATCTATTTTGTCGCGATAGGTTGTCTTTCACGACAAATCTATTTTGCCGCTATAAAATGTCTATAGTGAGAAATACATTTGTCGCGATAAAACTTCTATGGAAAACATCTTTGTCGCCTAAGGTTTATCTCATAACAAAAATACACCTAAACTATTACAAGATTTTGACTTTTAAATTCAATAATAGTACCTGATTTATAGAAAGTCACAATAATTATAGAAAACTTAATATTTATATAAATTAATAACATAGCATACAAAATAAGTACGTTGTAGCTAAATTTTTAAATGTCCAAAATAAGTACGTAGTAGCTAAGTTTCTGAATGTCTATGTTTTACATGAGCATGGAAAAAAAACTATCCTAGGGAGTTTTGACCATCATTTTCACCGTGTTCATCAGTCGATGGTACTTCAAAATCAACGGCTGGTGCTTCAAACCCTGGGACTCTTGACATATTTTGTACTAGTTGTTGGAGATACAACTGCATATGTGCAAGTTTCTTGCTAGCGACCTCTTGAGATGCCTTTGCAACTGTCAACTCATCCTTCAAATTGTCAACCTCCGTTTGCAAGTGTTGAGTAGTTGCTGAAGATTGAGAGCTTCCACTCTCACGGACACGTCCATATCCCATACCACGTATCTGTGATCCTGACTTCTTTCCAAGTACATCAATCAAAATATTAAGGCCAACATTAGGATCATCTACAGGTATCTCATCCAATGGAGTATCCTCAGGATATTCTTTTGCTGCCTCCTGGAGATAATCATTCTTTTTTGCTAACATCTCATCCTTCAAATGAAACCGACATAAAAACACATGTTATATACAATATACAATCATATAACCAAGTTTATATAAGTGAAATAATATTCTAACAAAGTTTATACAATAAAAAAACATGTTGGACATCAAAGTTTTTTTTACAATCCTGTTGCTATTCCCATACTTGGATTCTTAGGTATTAGTTTCCCTAGTTTCTAATGGTGTCCCAACTGTGGCTGAGTCGAAAGATAAAGAATTTATTCAATTAGCATCAAATTTGGTTGGAGAAAGAGTTCGTAATGAATAGGTTTCACACATTCAACTAGGGTATTATTATGATGCATCAAGTAAGTACTTCTAAACAATGAACGAACGCTACCTTTGATTGAAGAAGTTCAAATTAAAATAGTGTATCTCATGCACTTCGTGATGACTGGAGGAGATCTAGACTAAGGATAAGACCACTTATCAACTAATGCTTAACTAGAAACATCCAACACTATCCCTTCCAAAACACCACAGCTGACACTTATCAATTAGAAATTTATCTTTACCAAAATGTTGATGCATGCTAAGTTCACCTAAGAAAAATCAACTTCATTTATCTTCTTGTTTCATTCATCTTCTAAATATAGTACTATGTATAACTAGAAGCCAACAAGTGTACTAAACTTTACCCAAAAAGTTATTAAAGAAATACTTACATATTTAGCTTTGGCCTTGTCATTGCTCTATTGCTTGGCTTTCCCGGAATATGCTTTTCCATAAGTGTCTATCTCCACAAATTTTGAACCTTCCTAATGTGATATATAATCATTTCAAATAAATTAAATGTACCATATAAGTTATAACAAGATAATATGTTTAGTATAAAACTACTATATTACCGTTGCACACTCCATTGCTATGTGTGCGAAAGATTTTGAACCAGCATGATGCTCTATCTCCTTATGACCTCGGTTCGATGTATTGGCCACAGATGCTTTCTACACAGTTGCATGACTAATGAGTTCATTAGCATTAAGAGAGAACTTTTCTATATAATAAATACAATGAAATATGACTACCAAAACCCCCGATGATTGAAAATGGTCACACAGAAATTTCCATTGGTGTTCGCCATCCCTTTGTACCATCTCCAATGGTGGGTTAGCTAATGCTTCCGCCTTTGTTGGAAAAAGCTTAAAATACTTGTTCAATTCGTGCTTGAAGTATCTAAACCTCCTAGCCATGAGATCGTTGACATATTTTTTAATCTTTGGGTCCTTCAAGTCTATGTCAAAGTTGACCTACAACCAATTTGAAACAAAGTGTCAACGAAAGCCAAACACAATCCAAAAAAAAAAGCCAATGCTTTGTATTGGTTATTGTGATAATTGATTAATCTTACATGTCTAAATGAAAAGTAATGAACTTTTTCCCTATAATCGTGACACGGAATGGAAAATGAAGTTACCAAATGGAGTTGATGACAAGTAATTTACTCACAGTGATTTCGCCCATAAGGGTGCTCCTTATGTTAGGATTGATCTTTGTCCAATATACTTTATTCATAACACAACTCGTTCGGATAATTGCACCGATGTCATGGGACAGCAAGCTTGAGATCTCTGAACTCACATGCCTATTAAAAATAGGATGAAATTCAACATGAATCTTCTTTTTGGTGGTGCAGACTATTCGACTTGTCTTGATTGCCGCACAAGCCCCTCTAACTCCCGGTTTAAGTATTGGTTGCTCTCCATCTGCTAGGGTTGGAAGACGACCAGCACCTGTCATTTCTTATAGCACACATTCCTAAAGTGAACCAAAATTTAATGAGTGCAGAAGGCGCATATAAAATAGAAGTTGGGTGCATTTTCTGCAACCGACCATTACGTTCAGGTCCACCCGCATTCCTCTCATCATCTGTAACATTATCATTAGTCATTTTATTATTCTAAAATGAACATAATAAGTAAGTAAGACATGATTTTCTTACTAGGTAGCCTACGGTCACGCGAGCAACAACTTGCTCTCATAGGTCTAGAAGAAGGCTGCATGGGTGCAGAAGAATCCTCCCTTTGGCATTCATCTTAAGTCGGAGGGGGGCTTCTTGTAGGTTGCAGCTGAGCTAGCCTGGGGCTTCTTGTAGGTGGAGGCTGAGTAGGCGAGGGGCTTCTTGTAGGTTGAGGCTGAGTCGGTGAAGGACTTCTTGTAGGTCGAGGCTGATTACGGACAACAGCCAAGCTTCAACATTCAATCAAGCTCCTTCCAAACTTCTCCATCAGCTGGATGCCTCATGAGATCGCTATCAACTCGACCATCCTTGTGCCATCTCATATCACTGGCAGTGTGGATAGACATGTACAATCTCTGCAATCTTGGTTTAAGTGGTAAATAACGCAAGACCTTCTGAGGAATCTTTTTTTTTTTTATTGTCATCACCCTTCTATTTGTACCTGGGCTCATTACATACGGGACATTTATCCAACCCTTCGTTTTCCTTGTAGTACAAAACACAATCATATTGACATGCGTGGATTTTTTTCATACCCCATCCCAAGGTTTTTTCAGAACTTTTTTTTGCTTGATGATGCGACGGAGGTAGAAGATTATCTTTAGGGAGCATCCTTTTCAATATTCCCATCAAGTGATCAAAACATCTATTTGACATCAAGTACAATACTTTACAATGCATTAACTCAACTACCGCTGTTAAAACTGAGAATTCTTCACAACCAAGATACAGTTCTTATTGAGCTTCTTCCAATAACTTTTCATATTTGACAGACTCCTCCCAATGCATATTGCATGACCGATCATCTACCAAATTAGCATCTCTATATTCATTACCTAAGGTGTTATCTTCTTGCAAGCCATCATGACCATGATGTTGAGATGTGTAGGGGTACAAATCGTTGATTATCCTCATCACATCATCATTACCACTGCCTATATCATCATTAGGAGGCACCACCGATCGATCAATGAACGAACGTGAACCAGATTCTATTTGTTCACCATGGTGAATCCATGTCGTATAACTATAGGACATCCCATATCTAATTAAGTGCATTCGAACCTCACCAACTAACTTCCAATATCTGTTGCTACATTTTCGGCATGGACATCTAGTCTGATTATGGCTATTGACATGATTCCTTGCAACTTCAACAAATGCATCAATTCCATCTATGTATTCCTTACTAAATATTTCAGAATTTTGTATCCACTGCTTGTCTATGGACCAACGAAAGCCTATCAAACGATGAATCCAAAACTTATGTCTAGAAGGAGTTTATTTAAAATCAAATAAACTAAAGCTACTAACACAAAACATTCATAGTGCACAAAATCACTTCCAAGTGTAACTGGTTTAAGTAAACTAAATTAGAATTAGAATTAGATAACACTAACAATCTCAATGCACCTTGGGGATGTGAATATTACGCTAGCAATCAAGGATTTGAGATTAGTCGGGTCTTCCCTGTAACCAATGGAAGCGGTTAGATTAAAATACTATTCAACAGCTATGAATATGCAACACAGAGATTGCAAACTAGATTAAATTATTATGCTTATTGGGTCCTAATTATAGTATTTTTTTTTATTATTAGGTCCTAATTATTAATGTGAAGCAACATTTACAGAAATATTGACTAGTTCATCTTTCTACATCATCTGCCTCTTCATGGGACCTGGCTAAAACTGAAAATTAAATAACTTTATTTCTAAATTAGGATCAATAATAAACCTACCTCTTCATGGGACAACAATATACTATTGGCATTACTCAACCTGAAAGCTTATCTCAGCTTTCTACCTAAAGGAATTAATCAAAATTACTGCAATTGATTAATATAAAAAAAGGGCATACACACATGTTATAAGAACACATAAATATAGACACACAAATATTGACTAGTTCATCTTTCTACATCACATGAAACCAGTCGAAAAAATATGAAAATGCAGAGCTAACGCCTCTGGAACCATGAAACATGAAAGTGCAGAGATAATGCCTCTATAGTGAAGAAATTCATTTATACTAAAGAGAAAAACGTTTCAATTATTGTGTAGTTTAGAAGTTTACCTTTCTTGGAAGACTACCTTGAGCTTTGACCCGAAAATATTCTCCTACCTACCAATCTAGGTATGCACCTCCTCAAAAACGAGCTTTTCTTCTTAAGCTATTGGTGCTAGGCTTCTACAAGAGGATGTATAAGTAAATCAATTAGTCTAGTATAGCATGTGATAAGCTTCTAAGTAAATCAAATACCAAATACATAAACCAATTAAGATTAACCCAAACAATATGAATGAACAATATTAATAATAGTACTAACAACAGTGGAGTATTTTATACAGGAAACATGCAAAGATGTTGGAGTTGTATTTGTTCAAATATAAGGCTGTGTGAACTAGGAAAATATGGATAAAAAATTTGGAGATGGGTATAGGGATATGCCTAGTACGAAGGTAGAGATGACCACTCAATACTCAATACCTATCACACCTGGAAACACAAATTATTCTTGCAACCCCCAAATAGAATTTAAAAAGGAAAAATATTGGGAAATTATCAATTCCACAAACCTGAATACGGTTTAATCCATTCATAACCATGTGACAAACATTGCCAATGACCGGAACAGCCACAACTTGAAGCATGCGAAGAATGGCAGATTCTTCTTCAGCATTGAATTCTTTGCCCACTGCAGGCACTAAAAACAGAACAACTTTTTTATTATATTTTTTAAACTAAAACCCACAACACATTCCAACATTCCAACATTTATAGATAATAGTAGCACAAACTAAACAACCACTATAGAAAAACTTGCAAAATTCTCTAGAGTTCACTCGGCAATAGTTACTAACGAAATGCAAGCCAATAGGCTACCAAAGTCATCCTCAAGTTGAAAATTTTAATTCCATACATTTGGTAAAAAAGAAATTAGCCTTGCTTCATCTGCTACTTGGTTAACTGATTTTGTACTCTATACCGCTAGTAGAGATTGCATTATATCAATGAACCATTCCTTCAAGCTCCCTCATGTAATAAAAGTACAGAAAATGAAAGATCACTAAAGGCTAGAGACAGAGGATCCCACATGGATGACCAAATCTGAATTTTTCCCTTGACTATGTCCACCAAATTCTCTTCCCTGTTTTATAAACCATGACAACTTGACATAACCTACTTCAAAGCTACCAACTTCCTAGTACCATTGACACCATCTGGTTAATGTTATCAGCTGCATTGCAGTAACAAACAAGGCTAAAAAACTGTAACAAATAACTAACTAACAGCTCACTCAATTAATTAACTCTTAATAGATCTTTATGAGCTGGCCATACATCTGCAGTTATCAGCTGCATTGCAGTACCATTGAGCTATGATGCAGATCCATCAATTTGTGTTGGACTCAGTTCCCTGCACTGTTAACAATACCCTCAGTAAGGATGTTCTAGTGACAGTCCCGTAATGCAAATTTTTCCTTACCACACACCAAAAAGGAAAAAACAGCGTTGTGATACCCATTTGTGTATGCACAAATCACTGTCCAAAGGAATATATTTAAGATCCTCAAACAGCTTTTCACGTGAATTTTTCTACTTCATCTTATAGAAATTCCCCAACTTATAAAGAACTTGATTTCATTAATAAACAGTGCTTCCACTAGTATGTTAATGTTAATAAAGAGCATGTTATGTGATGTCCACATGAAACAGGTGGTGTATAATATATCTTATTTGTCCAGGAGATATACCATTCAAGTTCAACTAAGAGAACTTGCACAAACTCCAAGTACAATTGTGATTTGATCACAAGGTTACTTACTATGAAATATGAACCAATTTACACATCCTCTTAAATTTTTATCTAACCATTGTCAATAACATCATATGCACCTCAAGGATTGTAATCATTACCTTGTCATATGTACCAAATTCAGCTTTAACAAGAACCAAAACAAGAGAACTTTTGCTCTCATTGTTGGGGAAAACATGAATTCTGATACTTACTTAGAATGGTGACCAGCCAGCTGCATTTGCTTAGTTTAGGAAAGATGTCTCTCTTGTTGTTAGAAACTAGATACAAGATAAAGCCTCCAATACTAAGCTAACCTACCATAACTTCATGTATAGAATCATCTATAGAGGATGCATCTAAGGTGAAGCAATGGGTTGAATAATGTGTGGCCATCTCTTTGAGACTACTAACCTATAACATGAAGATCCAGTAGCGAACATATATACATATATATAGTAGGGAGAGTTCTAATCAGCTAAACATGTCCATTAAAAGATAAAGAAAAAGAAGATTCATGGTTTAGTTGCACTTCTGTTAGTAAAGCCTTGGGGTCCATATGAGTAGTTTTCACTTTCTTGCCCTAAGATTCGGAAGATTCCACCTTTCAATAAGGTTCTTTATTCTTTTGTGAGTTTAATCAAATAAACTGAAAATCCAACAATGCAAGAACATGAATGTGCCTTGAGAAGAAATATTCCTAATCACCCATCAAGATATCAAACCCTATATTAAGCAAAACAAGAAGGCAACAACATAACATGTTAAAACAATTGGTGTCTAGGCGATACTTAAAGGGATGAGCCGACTAAGACAAGTGTAGCTTTCTCTATACATATATTCATCATCACATAAACTATCTTATTATTTTTTTTTTCTAAAAGACAATAAAATAGGACTTTATTACTTGATAAAAGGGCTCGGAATTAACTGAAGTGGTGAGCGAACAGTAAAGTATTTTATGATTACAAAGTAAATAAGTTTCGTTCATCTTCTACTTTCCAGTCAGTTCAAAATTACCTTAATAAGAAAAAAGATTTTTGAGATATTAAAAAGTGTTTTAAATTGAAAATAAAAACAAGTTGCCACCCAAATTCAAGGTTGACTTGAATGTAACACACCAAACTAAAGTAAGGTTTAGCAAGCAGTGACCGAGTTGTAGTGTAGGTAGAATATGAAGTGGACC
This sequence comes from Prinsepia uniflora, assembly GCA_032719365.1. NCBI lineage: Eukaryota > Viridiplantae > Streptophyta > Magnoliopsida > Rosales > Rosaceae > Prinsepia > Prinsepia uniflora. The sequence continues at coordinate 15,762,237 of CM064871.1, read as the reverse complement.
TCCAAGCATCATGGATTAATGTGTTGATATTGCTTTAATATATATGCAAAAGCAAAATAAATCATGGCCTAATAATTTTTCTTTGGCATAGGAACGAAATAAATTAAATGAATTAAAATCATAATTAAGTAAAATTGATTTGTGAAAAAGAGAAAAATTAATGTTGATGATCCAGACCTAAACCTTCATCAACATAGGATCATGTTTATATCTTCTTTAACTACGTCACTATTACACATCCAGACCTAAATTAATTTCATCAATGCTTTATATAATCAAGATCTCCCTCTATATACCATTAACACAAGCAAGTCATCTTCTTTTCCTTTTGATTTATTCAATTGAATCTAGGTATTTAAGTCAGACAAAAAAAAAGTTGATATCTAAAACAGAGAAAAAAAATAGACAGATCTTGTCATTTTGACATGCTGTTGTTTAAGAACTTGGTTCAATAGCATGAGATTAGACCAAAAAACTATAAGTGGACATGTACTTGAAACTAGGGAAGTTAAAGAACTGTTTGGTTTCATTTGACGTAACCGTTAATGTGGAAGTAACAGTGAGTTTGGGGATTTTGGTGTCTCATCTGAATGAAGAGGCCTACTGGAAAGGAAAGACAATCACTTTCAGTGAAGACCCTAAGTTGGTGCCTATACAAGGGGATGATCTCAAGTCCAAGTACAAGTTTATATTGGAGGTGGAAGACCTACTAGACAGCAACGATCTAATGTTAGTTTCCTACTAAATTAAACCAGGAATCAAACAAATTACTGAGCCTACTAACACTGTTTCACTGCTCACCTCATTCTCATGAAAGGTCACTAGTTGAACCAAATTCCATTTGGAGAGAGAGAGAGAAGGAATAGAGAAAGGTACATAGCCAGATCAATGAAAAATAATAACCCTTTGACAGAAGAGGTTTTAGGTAAAATAAAGTTCATTTTCTTACTAAATCTCATCAAATAAACTTTAGAGTGATTAAACATGGATAAATCCATAATAAAGCAAGGAATAAATTTATTGCAGTCTCGCCATTTTGTTTGAGAAAGTTCGACAAATTTAAAATGAGGAAGTATCTTTTCTCATTGCTCATTCTTATTCATCCCCATTTTCATATGGCTGTTATGGGTCTTCAATAGAGCACATATTGACTAAAAGTTGAGAATCAGTGTAATAACAATGCAAAAATACTTCTGCTGCAGTGGTTTGTAATAAAAATAGAAAAATAGTAAACAAAAGGATCAACCAAAGAGCACGCACCTGAAAATTGAGGGAATCTGGGAGATGAACTCGGAATGGAAGAGGGATGTGACTTCTCTCTGGAGTACAAAATGGAAGATGGGAGGATGCTGGGTTTTGAAAACTTCTCTCTGGAGTGAGATTGGAATTGAGCTAGGTGGGCTTGGGGAAGCTTCTCTCTGGAGTGAAGATGGTGAAGAGACGTGCGCTGCCGTTCAGAGAGATATGGAGCGAGATGTTTTTCACGCAGGGAAAAAATTGGCCCTAATAAAACCCCACAACGGCGTCGTTTACATCTTTTTTTAATACATGTGCTCTAATTTTGCCAGGAGCTACAGGGTCGAAATTTTTGGCAGGAACTTATCCCGCTTTTTTTTTCGGAATAAATTTTTTTTTATCAAGCCTAAACATGAGCATATAATTAAACCTAAAATTATTTTTTTCGGAAAAAACTTCGTGAGAAAATAATTTGCCGCCATAGACCCCTTGTTTGTCGCCTAAACAATAACGTGAAAACTAAAATCACCAGCTGAACCTTTCCTGGCAAATTATGAAGTTTGCCACGATAGTGTCTCTCTCGCGACAAATTTGTGCTTTGCCACGAAATGTTTTTCCGCGAAAGCTATCAATTCTTGTAGTGACCGCCATTGGAAGATTTGGCGTTTAGGAGGGTTCGATCAAGTTGGAGGGAGGGTTTTTCTTCGTTTTGTTTTGATGGGGAGGTCATGAGGATTTCTTCTTTGGAGGAGAAGAAGGTTGTCGCGATTTAGAGAAGAAGGTAGTAGATTTCGTTCTCAGTGGGTATTGGGTTCTCATGATTTAAAAAACTAAGGAAGAACACGTTAGGTGAGATTTGGGGTTTAGGATTTTTTTGCTTGGTAGTGTTCAATTGCATAATTTGACCATCAAGTTACTATAAGACTTATATAGTGTATAGATTTATAAAAATATTCTAGAGGTCCCTATTTTTTAATACATTTTTGGCAAACCACCTAGTTTTTTCAATTTCCCTATAATCAATGTACCTATATGTTATAATCAATGTACCTATTTCTGCATAAAAGTATATTATAATCAATATACCTTTCTCCATCTATAAGTTTATTATAATCAATGTACATTTTTCAGATATAGTTGTATTTATAGTCTATCTTTTTGAATTGAATTGTTTGTAAGCATTTGTATATTTGGTAGTTTAACTAAATTTGAAAGTGTAAAAATTCTAGGAAAAAAATGTTCTAGTGTCTAAACAGTAGATTAATATAGAATAGATAGATAATCATTAATTTATCTATTATATCATAATTTCCATACGTATGACTATAATCAAAAGGAAAAAAACAAAATTTAAAATACATGTATGACTGTAATTAATCTTGCAAAATTATTAGATAGTATCCAAGAATTTTAGATGAATGAAGTGACTCGTAAAAAGAAATATCTAAGAAATCTATTTGGAAAAAAAAAAATTCTTATCAACATAAATAAAAATTAAATATAAATAATTAAAATTTGAAAATTTTTCATCCACAACTGATAAACAAACTCCCAACAAATAGATTTAGTACGTGAGTGGTCGGTTAAAAGGGTATAAAGTGTATTAGGAAAATAAAAAATATTAAGTAAAAAAAAAAGGTAAAATACTTAAATAAAATCTAATAAATAAGTAAATATACTAACTTAATAATTGAATTTATTTATGATTATTTCTTTATTTAAGTAGTCGGTTATAAGTTATACCTTAAAAATTGAATTTATTTATAATTATTTCTTTAAAAGAAATGTATTTTCTAATATGGCAATATATTTAGATCCAGCAATAGAATTCAGAAAGAGGCAAAATCGACCCAGAAAAAGAAACTATGAAAACCATTTTTGAAAAATGACTAAGGGAGGTGTATTTAATTTAGATTTTAATAGGTTTTAATGGGTTTCAAATCTGATGGATTTCAACACATTTTAAAACTTTTTATTGATTTCAAAGTGTTTTGATATGGATTTTAAATGATTTATTTATTTATTTGTTATTATTTTAAAAGATTTGTTATTATTATGTCTCTTCTACCATCAGTTGAAGTGTTATTGGCAACATCAAAACTACTTTCGTTTTTCTGAATCGAAGCAAAACGTTATCAACTCATGAAAAAATATCAAATTTATCGATTGTTTAACAAACAAACAAAATAACAGAAGAACTTACTATTAATCTAATTACAAAATCAACAAAATATCAAATGAACTTACTATTAATCTAATTACTATTATTTATCGCAATCAACCAAAGGTTGATCATTTTTCAATTACAAAATCAACGAAATTAATCTAATTATAGATAGATTATTATCACATAATACCATAAACATAAGCATTAAATGGTTTGTGTTTGTTCTATTATGGTAGGCTCTCATCATTCACAACATCTCTCCACATATGTGATGCTATTTCACTCCTCCATTCATTAGCATTTTCGCGTTGTTTTCTCTTGGGTTAGAAGAACTTCTTCTGAAATACTTCCTTCATTTTCTGATAAAGATGATGAAGACTCATCGTCTTCAATAGGAAATTCATCATCACGACACTCCTTGCGAAAAAAATTATGTAACCCTGCGCAAGCTAACACTAATTTTGCTTGTGTGTTATACGAAAATGGAAGGACTGGCTTAAAAATGGTGAATCTTGATTTGAATATACCAAATATTCTCTTGATGACATTTCTTAATGAAGCATGATGAAGATTGAACAACTCAGAATGCCTTTTAACCGTTAATCAAAAAAGTAGATAAGATAGACTAGACACAGTGCAATTCTTAATGGCATAGCGCATTTTAATATGACTCTCTACATAGTAATCACATAGCGGATAATAATATGGCTCCTTCAAATACACACGCTTACATAACTAACTTTTCTTTCTAATAGACAGCTTAATAGGTTTAATTTAATTTTATTGTTGTCAGAACTTTCACAGATATAAACAATGATAATAAAAAGATGCTACTGAAAAGAAACAGATGAATAAGATTTAAACGACTCTCTATACGATCAAGGAAGAAGTGCTAAATAAGCAAATTGACCATAGTTACCAAAAATGGGAACTCCATATCCACAACTAGCCAAACAGACCAACTGAAGCTCAAACGTTACAAAGGAAAAATAACTTCTCGTAACTACAAAAAGTTGCCCCCAAAATGAACCCAAAACACAAAAGTTGAACAAAAAAACTAATAATAAAATATTCAAATTAATCAAACCTTCAAATAGGGTAACTCCCAAAATCAACCCCCACAAACAAATTGGACCCGAAACTCATAGCAATCACCAAATTGTCAAAACTACAAAACGGGCACCTAACAATCAATTGAGCTTCAAAACTTATCAAAGCAATTAAATGATTCAAAATTACAAAAAGGTACCTCCACCATCGACCAAAACGACAGTCGTTGCTTGAAGTTTAGGGATTTGGGCTCTACGAGTGAGAGGAGTAGCAGCTGTGAAGGAAGAGAGAAAAAAAAAATAGGGAGGAAAAAAAAGAGAAAAAGTCAAAATCTTTGGGGGTGATGTTAGATTTGTGTTTAGCTTTGGTATTTATACTAGCCATCACAAAACTCTTTGGCCTCGTTTGGTATGTCGTACTGTACTGACTATTTCAATCGGATAGACTAATTTATCCACCGGATAGACTGATTATTTAGTCGGGCATTTGGTACTTTTTCGGATTAGAATGCCGACTATATTATACTGACCGGATTATATTATAGTAGTTGACGAAATACTTATATCTTAAATATTAATTATGTATGTCATTATTGTATTAATTATTTATTTTTTATTTTATCATTATTATTTATTAAAATATCATTAATTATTAATTTATTATTATTAGTATTTATTACTTTATTACTTTTTATTATTAATATTTACTAAATTAATATTTTATTTTTACTATATTAATATTTATTATTATTACTAGTTATCCGACTATTTAATACGGACAATTTCGAGCGTATTATTTTAGCGTGTCTGCACCGTATAAAGATATTCAATCGTATTAACTTATACGGTGACTAATTAATACGACTGGTACCAAACACTGGTTTCGTACTATATTATCCTATTCAGTCCCTTATACGACATACCAAACGTAGCCTTTCAAATCCATGACTAATTAAAATCATCTAAAATATATGAGTTTTTTTAATACAGGGATATTGTAAAGGATTCTTAAATAATCCGTTTTAAATACACCCTGATTTGAACGTATTTTAAATCAATTTATTAAAACACAAATTAAATACACCAAAATTTTTAATAAATCTTTTAAAATTTTGATTCTTATACAACATAACAAACGTAGCCTTTCAAATCCATGACTAATTAAAATCATCTAAAATATATGAGTTTTTTTAATACAGAGATATTGTAAAGGATTCTTAAATAATCCGTTTTAAATACACCCTAATTTGAACGTATTTTAAATCAATCTATTAAAACATAAATTAAATACACCAAATTTTTTAATAAATCTTTTAAAATTTTGATTAAATACACACAAATTTCAAATTCTATTAACATCAGTTAAAATCACCCCTTAATGCACCTACTAAAATAACATAAATAAAAAAGAAAACTGTTGGGCCTTACTTACGCTAACACATTGTATTAGCAGACCCTGAAATCCTGAATCCATGGGTCAAACGGTAAAACCCTGACTTTGTCACAAAGCCACTCCGAGTGGACTAGTGGAGGTTTAGGGTTTTACATCCCGGAAATGATGTGGTGCAGAGCTCGATTGAGCGCCGGGTGCAACCTCCGGAAGCTGTCAACGGCACTGGGACGCCGTATCGAGGACGAAGGCGACTGGTCATACGCCTCGGAGTGGTGGGGCACAGAATCCGAAGGCCACACCGTCATCCGCTCCACATCCGAAAAAGGAAACGGCATCGTCTCAGTCGTCGCCTTCCCTTCCTCAAAACCCAGTGAATTTCACTGGGCATCGACAGAGAGATGGCTGCAGAAAAGGTACGAAGAGATACACGAATGCCATGAACAGAGCGAGAGATTCAGAGTGCTCGGATATCAATGGCGAGCACTTCGCTTTAACGACGACACTCGCCAGAGCACCGTCAAAGTTTTGGCTGCCTATCGCCAATCGGAACCTGACGTTTTTGCCCTTATGCAGCAGCCTCATTGCTTGGCTGTTCCATGTAAGTAAAACCCTTTTGTTCTCTGCTGATTTTGGTTTGCTTTCTGTCTTAATTAAGTCCTCATTTCAAATTCTTTCTATCGCTTGGTTGTAATTGGTTCAACGTCACCACACTGTTTGGTGATTGAAGTTCTGTCTAGTTTCTTTGGTTTTGTCTCTATCATTTTGTTACACTTGTATCAAGTTTAATTTCTTTCTATTACTATTTGTTGCAGTTGGATCAAATTGATCACATTGTTTGGTGATTGAACTTCAAACTGGTTTTTTGGTTTTGTTTGAATTTAATCCTAAATCAGTTTCTGCCTATCAATTGGTTACAATTGTATCCCATTTGCTTTGGTCGGTTTTATTCGTCAACAGTCGATTTTAATACCTAATTTAATTCAACATTTGTATCCAATTTGTATTTTCAGTGTGTGAGTGATGATTGCCTAACATTTGGTTACTTTCATTTCAAAAGAATAATGTTTCGGTATGTTGGGTTCTGTTTTTCAGATCTTAAGAGTATGATATCAGCTGGGTTGGCTGCTGTAGCATCTTGTAATTACAATTTCAGGAATGTGGTGTCCGGGAATGAAAGTATGCGTATCTTGTGCATTGGCCATGGTGGTGGAAGCTTACCATTGTTTTTGGCTAGTAAAATCCAAGGTTAGGTTTCATTTCTATTGGTTGTTAATCGTATTGGAAGTTGAATGACTCAAGAACCATTTTTGACTTTGATTTCCTTACTGCCTATTGTTGGTGATCTCCAATCAAATTCCGTTGGCACATCCTATCAGAGGCTTTGAATTGAATCATTTGGTATTGAATAATTCTCTTCTCGTTTCAGGTGCTGTTGTTGACATAGTTGAAATCGACCCTCTTGTTATATCGGCCTCAGTTCAAGCTATGGGGTTCCCAGCTTACTCTGTTATGACTCCATCTGGCAAGCGTGCTGTGCCCACGCCGAATACCATGGATGAGGTTCTGTGGAAAGGCATCCATGAGAGGCTGTTCCTCCATCTATCCGATGCCGAGGAGTTCATCCTCAACACCACCACTCAGTACGACATGATATTCATTGATGCTTATGATGGCGAAGATATCTTCCCTCACAACTTATGGGATCCATATTCCCCATTCTTAAAATCTCTCAGCAGTCGGCTTCACCCAGAACACGGTACTGTTGTTGTGAACCTCCATTCAGATTCTGAGATCGTGAACTTGGATGGCTCTGCGCCATCAGTTCTGGAGCAAGCTTTACCAATGGGAAAGTATGTCTCGAGTGTTTGCCGTGCATACAAAGACATGGTTGCGGGCAATGGAAGTCACGGTGGAGGGAAAGATGATTCTGGTTTAGGGTTTACAGTTTCGGTTCCTTGGGTGTGCAATACGTCTCTGGTTGTGTGCAGAGGGTTTGGGATTAAGGATGGGCATAGAAACAGGGATGTGATCATGAATACTCTCATATCCAAGTCATTTGAACTCGAAAATGTTCTGAATCTGCCATTCTCTTGTTTGCAATATATAAAGAGAGGTTTTTTTCTTGTTGCTTAGTTTCCTTGACAAGTTCATGTACCTGCGAGTTTTCTTCACAATTATTTGATATTTTTGGGCTAATTTTTTACATTTCTACAAAAGTGATAACGGAGATTGAAGAATCAAACACGTAAAATTGGATGCAAAGTTAGCCTAACCCTTGTGGTAATTGAATTTGTTGATTTGGTCCTACTAATTAGGAGTGGGCACGGTTTGGTTCGATACGGATATTGATAATATTCAAATCCAAATCGCTAAAATCTTAACGGTTCGATACGGTTTGAATTTTCTAAAATTAGAAATAAAACCGTTTCGATCCAAATCGTTACTAACGGCTCAGTTTAGATTAAAACGGTTTAAAACCGTTAATAAATAAATAAAAAAAAAGAATATAAATTAACGACTACTAATGCTTGCTTTTCATCAACGTGTGTGTGATGTATAATGGATTGGGCCGGTTCACTTTGAATTTTGGTGTGTTAGTGTAGTTACTAGCAAAGCAATGGAGATTTTTGGTGTGGTAGTGTAGTTAAATATTTTAAATATTTTAAGAATACATATATATTTTATTAAGACATTTAATGTTTTAAAAGATTTTCAAAAAAGTCTGGTGTATTCAATTAAAATTTTTAATGTTATTAAAAATGTTAAAATAAATCTTGAGGTATTCAATTTAGACTTATTAAGGACTTGTTTAAGTTGTGGGCGTTGTGAGATTTAGTGTTAAAAATATGCATATGATAAGACAAAATATCTAGCCTGAAGTGGAGAGATTTACTTTTGAACCTCATAGGACATTTTTCTCAAGAACGTTCATTTCTTCCCAAAAGGTTCATCCCATAATAAAAATTAATTTGAAGAAACATACTAACATAATTCTGCATATTTTTATGTTTAGTGCATATCTTTTTGGCATAATTCTGCTTAATTTTTTCATAAATTGTCACTTTTGCTCTTCATTTTTTTTCCAGTGTTCTTTACGTTTTTCATCTCCAAAAGTGTTCTTTACGTTTTTCATCTCCAAAAGTGTTCTTTAGTTTTTAGTGGCGAAAACTTCATAATAATCTAAGATTTTCCAAAACAATTCAGAAAAATTGCATAAAATTCCAAAATCACCTTAGAACGATTCCAAAGTATCTAACATATTCAAAAAGCATCAAATAGATGAATTCTAAGGTGTGATCAATTCCAATAAAAAAAAAGTGATAAGTATGAGTGTGTGATACTGATACTAGCCTATGCTGAATGTGTGGCTCAAGATTTTGATATAATGGAGAGATAGGCTCAACTATCTATGTTCAAATGGAAGAAAACTATTACAAGAATAGAGAATAAAATAGAAAAATTTAGATGTCCATCAAAATTTGTTAATATATGTTCTCCAAAATTATCTAAGTAAAGAGAAAGTTAATAATAGAATTTATAAAAAAATATTTGGATAATATCCAAATATTCATACCAATATATAAGCTTTTTAAAAAAATTTATTTAAATAATATCTTTAAAAATATTTAAATGTCATAATCGAATTAACTCCACCTAAATTACCAAAGGTTGAAATGGGCCTAGTAAATAGTTAACACGATCCATATCCTATGTCGGCGGCCATAAAGATGAACTCCTCATTTGGTCCAACATCAACTTTCCAAACGCGTACAAAAACCCTAAAACCTAAACCTCAGTTTTTCTCTCACACTTTCGCTTTCACACACGCGGACGGCGGAACCAAAGAGAGACACAAGAAACGAAACAATCGCGAGGAATTATGGCGGCACAGGGCAGAAGACGAATGTCGCTGCAAAACAGCAGCGAAGGCCAGGGCATCGTCGCCAGGGCGTTGCAGTCGGGAATCGTGCAGAGAACAAAGCAAGTGGCGAATGACGCATCGTCCGTGACGAAGAAGCTGGCGAATAGCACGGGGAAGGCGGCTTGGATCGTCGGATCGACATTCCTAATCTTGGTGGTCCCACTCATCATCGCCATGGATCGCGAGCAGCAGCTCAACGAGATGGATTTGCATCAGTCCAGCGTCTACGGTAACCCTTCCCCTGTTATGCAGTGATAAAATCCTAGCTTTTCATTGTCCTCTGGCTCAAGGACCTCGATTTTCTCAATTTGTCTCCTTCCCGTTTTCATCTTACAATAGTTTTTGGTTTTTTTTTGTTTGTTTGTTTTTTTTTTAATTAAATTCAGGTTACTTTTGTCAACTACGGATTCTGAAGAACCATGCTAATATTGCAAAAAAAAAAGAAAGTATTTTGTGGATGTTAATTTTGAGATGGTGATTATGCTTGCTTTTTTACTATGGTAAAATTCCCAAGACAAATTCATTAGGTAATTGATCACAATTTATGAAGTTTATAGGTGAGATGAACATTTGAGTTTATGAAAATTGATCGAGTGATAAAAAGTTGAAATAGAATGCGAAATACAATTTATTTTTCAGCTGGTGGAAAAGTTATTTGTGTTAAATAATGTCTTTGTGAAGGAATGTTATGGATTCTCTAAAACCAATTTTACTCCCCATAAAACTCGACTTTTGTGAAGCAATTCCGACTTCTTTTTCTGAAATCTAAGAGTGCTGGAGCTTTTTGAGTAAAACTTTCATGTGTGTTTGGTTATATAGTTGCTGTCGTTCTCTCCCCCACCCTTGCCATTATCAACACCATCTTTATTTCTCCCTTCAATTTATGCTATTTTATTGCTTCACTTTCAACCCAAACGCAAATTTGATCAAATTTATGGCACAATTAAACCCAGAAAATGAGTTGTGCTCCCTTTACATTAAATGTTCTGAATTTTCCTTATCCTCTTCCCTAAACCCCTTATAAATCCTATTTCAATCCAATTTAGTTGCATTCTTAAATAATGACCACGGCGACGAAGAAGAAGAACCCCTGCTTGGGGTACGACAAGGGGTTGGGGTGGGGGAAGAGAACGATAAAGCATAGGTTTTTGGGTTTTTTATTTTGAATTTTGAATTTAATTTTAAAATGTAGAAAAGAATTAAATCCACATGTAACAAAATTGACACATAGAAAATTTTAGAATAAACTGCATAAAAATATCTAAATTATATGGTTGATTTCATAAGGTATCATAATTATAAAAGTTGAATTTTTTTTTAGAATAAACTGCATAAAAATATCTAAATTATATGGTTGATTTCATAAGGTATCATAACTTGAATTTTTTTTTTTACTCAAATTATAGTATCAATTTCAAAAAAGTATATTCGTCATAAATTTCATATAAATATCTATTAACTGCTTACGTGCCAAAAAAAAAAGTCCACGTGACATTTGATGTGGCAAAATTTGAGTAGGCAAGTTGGAAATAATCATAATTCATCACCTTCTTCCTTTATCCCCATTCATCATCATCATCATCTCAATTTAATTTTTTTCTCTTCCTCAATTCATCATTTGACCCACCACATCATTATCGCTACATTTATGTTTCTATGAATCAAAGACAAAGAACCACTTGAAATTAAAATAAAATAAAAATAATAATAAAAAAAAACCGGTTCAATTCATTGAACACCTACCCCACCTACCCATGTGTTCCAAGAGAATCAAACCCGAAGATTTCATGAACAAAAAGCCCAGAATTAGTGTAGGTTCCCTCGTCCAGTATCTCTGGGGTAAAGCTTGCCAATATAATCAAGTGGATCGGGCGTGCGGGCAGTAACCTCCACACACAATCAGCCTAAGCAATCCAGAAATTTGCTCCGTTGAGAAATATGTAATCTACGAAGGCCTTAGCATCGAGCCCCTTATTCGAATTCCAACCGTTTGTGACCAAGGACTCGAAGATTTTCGAGCGACCCAACGAGTTTGTTGTAGACCGGTTTGTCGGCGAGGAAAGCGAAAAGATGTTGAAGCACGTGTTATGGTTGAACGGGCCGAAGACGGAGACTTCGACCGTTGGGAAAAAACAGTGGTCGGGCCTCTATTCGTCACGACTGTGGTCAAACAGGCTGGAGACGGAGACTTCCTGCCGCAGATCATGCCTATTTGATGATTCTTGGTCATGAGATTGCAGCTGACATGGATTGAGTCGAGCTCTTGCTAGGGTGAGAATTTATGGAGAGAGTGCCTGCAGAGAATTACTAGGTTGGGCAGGAATATATAGACAAGATTGATGATTGATGAAGATTGATGGTGCTCGGGTTTTGTTTATTTTAGTCATTTTGTTATTTAGTTTATTTTAGTTTATCAGAGTTAGTGGGTATGATTTGCAGGTGGTCGTGGTTTAAGTTTGTGAATTGAGATGATGATTGATGAAGATGATGAATGGGGGGAAGAGGAAGAAGGGAAGAGGGTGATGACGCTTGTAGAGAATTGCTAGGTTGGGCGGAGATATACAAAGAAGATTGATGGTGCTAGGGTTTTGCTTATTTTATTCATTTTGTTATTCTTTCTTGGTTGAAAAGGAACCATTATGTGACATTGGTGGGAGCCACTTCCTAATTCAACCACCAAATTGCTGCCAGAATAATTGATTTAGTCTAAATTCACCGACTCTCATTTCTTGCACAAACCGCTACAACACCTCATAAAGGAAGAGCAGACACAATAACCAGTTCTTATATTCCATACTAACTTTACAATAACAAGATGACAGTAACAAGATGGGATCCATACGGTGCATTAAAGTCATGTCCAGAATGGAATGTCAACAAAATCCATATTAAATTAACTTAGAATTCAAATGCAAAAAAAATCAACTAGCCTCCAATCTATCCCGTATATAGACCTATTGCCTCTTATACTTGGTAAGCAATATTCTGCTCACTTATTAAATAAAAGATAAACCATATAAAAGTACTCAAATTATATGCTCGAATACTAAACGCCATTCAGTATTTGATGAGGTAAAATTTGAATGGGCATTTTGGGAATAGCTTAATAGTAAAAAGCTAGAGTTTGGGCTCCTTTGTCAGAAAATTTCCAAATCGAATCCCTAATTCTTAAATCGACAAACACGCACCATTGAGACAACTGCGTAACCCAGCAAATTCATAAGTTCAAATCAACAGTGAGGGATCAACGTGGGACAAAATATGCAGTTTGAGGTCACAAAATCTTTAGGCCGCGAAACCCTGAGGTAGAAGGCCTCAAAAACCAGAGGAAGAAGGAAGTTTGAGGTCGTGACCGAGGTTTTCCCAATCGAATTCAAAATTAAAAGTGAACTGAAGGAATGGCGTTTAAAGTCACGAGGAAGAAGACAACTAATATACGGTCAGTGCTTCTCACTTTATTAACCCATTCTGATCCGTCGTTGTTAGGTTTCATTTTAATACAGAAAGATGGATTCTTTTATTGTTTTTAAGAATACGTTGGTTTGTTTATTGATTGATGCCTAGTGGGGAACGAAAAGGATGGAGGGTTTGGTTTTGTTTATGCTTTATTGCTGGAATCTTATTCAAGAGGGTAGACCACATTTATTTTGTGGATTTGTATATGCTTTGTAGTTGTATATCTCTTTATTGTAGAAAAATGGGTGGACTCGATCAAGGTGGTAGGTCGAACAAGGTAAAGTCCTTGGCTGACCAAGTGTTCATTGGTGGGACGAGAGGAAGACAACATCAAGTGGTAGACCAGCTGTGAAGTCGTTAGCTGACCAGGAAGGTGTTCGGCCTACCAGGAAGATGTCAGGCTAGCCAGCAAGGTGTTCAACCGACCAAGAAGGCATTCGATTGACTAGGAAGGTGTCTGGCCGACCAAAAAGGTGCCAGGCCGACCAGAAAGAAGTCATGTCGACCAGGAGGTGTCCGATCGAACAAGAAGGTGTCAGGCCGAACAGGAAGATGACAAGACAACTAGGAAGGTGTTAAGCTGACCAAGAAGGTGTCCGACCGACCATGTAAGTGTCTGACAGACCAGAAAGGTGTCCGACCGACCAGGAAGGTGTCAAGCCAACCAGGAAGGTGTCAGGACGACCAAGAAGGTGTCCGGCCGACTAGGAAGGTTTTCGGCCAACCAGGAAAGTGTCTGGTCGACCAGGAAGATGTCAGGCCGACTAGGAAGGTGTCCGGCTGACTAGAAAGGTGTCAGGCCGACCAGGAAGGTGTCTGGTTGACCAGAAAGGTGTTCGGTCGGCTAAGAAGATGCCAGGTTGACCAAGAAGGTATTTGGCTAACTAGAAAGGTGTTAGGCTGACCAAGAAGGTGTTGAATCGATCAAGAAGGTATCTGGTCGACCAGGAAGTTGTCAGGCCAACCAGGAAAATGTCAAGCCAACAAGGAAGGTGTTTAGCTGACCAGGAAGGTGTCATGCTGACCAGGAAGTTATCAGGTCGACCAAGAAAGTGTTAGGCTGACCAGAAAAGTGTCCGATGGACCAGGAAGATGTTCGGCCTACCAGGAAGGGTGTAGCAGACGCTCGGTGCTCTTGAGTGATGTGGATTCCAACGAAAGAGTGAAGAAATGGATACCGACATGGATTTTAGTCGTCTTCCCATAACGAGTCAGTGAAGACTGCACACACATAAGGAACACGGGATGTACATGGTTCACCCAAATCGGGTTACGTCCACGGTGGTATTCTCCTCTTATTAGTAATAATAGTGTTTGTACATGATATATTACGCATTAAGCCTTAGTGAAAGACTAGAATGTAGAGAGGTGAGAGATCATAGTCTAGAGAGTGAGGAGCCTATGTTATGAGGGAGGATAACTCCTTATTTATAGGAAAATACCTAGTGTTAGGTTAGGTGCCACATAACTGGACTTTGTACATGGGCCTTGATGGTCCATCTTCATGAATCTTGATGATAATCCTAGTCTTGCTCCAAATGGCCTTCCATGTCGTGATGGACTTTGACGGTGGGTTAGGTTTGGTCCGAGTGATCTTCCGGGTCTTGACCTAGTCTGTTGATATGATATCAACAGGAGCTATATGCACAAACAAATGCAACCTTGGGATATTTACAATTTATTTGGCAAACCTGTATTGCAATGTATTTGACAAATTTCTCAATCTAAAGGCCCAATATCCACAAATAGCTCTCTCCAAGAACAAATAGAGAATATGAGAATACTACACCTATATCTTCTCACCACAAACTACATTATTGCACAAAGAAAAAATAGCTAGAGAAGATGAGACTACTACACCAATATCTTCAAAGTATATACAAGCCGTACATAAAAATATCAAAGTCTAAATTAGCTTAGATTCCAATCTATTTCAATAAACATTAACATTCTCGTTGAAACCATTATTCCTTGGTCAACGTATATTTCATCCGTTAATAATGTGGATTTCAACAATTGTTCATTAAGAGCTAGATTTTCAATTTCTAGGTTAAGGAATTGTTGAATATACTCCTATGGATTTTTGGGTTTACAAATTTGTATACTCTCGGCATATGAATTTTCTTTTATGAATCAAAATGTGAGAAACAAAAAGAAACGCATTTCATTAATATTGTGCTAGAACATCTGAACTACAGAGCCTACAAGTAATATATACTTGAGTCATGCAAGGACTTGGTAAAGTGTGGAATTTTCCAACCATAGATGGTATAGGGTATAATTGGAGATGGACGTACGTAGCCATGCAATATTGCAAAGACTTGAGACCTATATGCCAAGTGCAGTGGCATATACCTAAGAGTAAGGACATAGTAAGACTTAATTAAGAGTTGCACTCAGCTATGAGAATGAGATGTTCTCATACTCTTAAGGCTTTGGCTTATTACATTAAATGCACTTTGAATTTACACTTTTGTCATACTTTGCACTTTGAGTTCGTTATTCGCTCACTTAACTGTCTGAATTCGTCAAATTGTGCCACTCAGCTCATTTTTCGTCACTGATGTTAAATGACCGTGAAAATTAAGTGTAAATTTGAGATTTTTGACACGCTGGCTTACACATTTGTCATGTAAGAGTCTGTGAAAAAATGATTGGAAAATTTATTTTTTGTTTTGATAGAAATGATTAATTATATCACCAACACCATAATTTTATCTATTCAATCAAGGAGGAAATTTTCTGAGCTCCGGATTTTCCTTCCATCAAATCTCAATACTCTAGAAATTGCTTTAGGACTTCTTCAATGGAAATTGGGGAAAAATCTGAAATTTTAAGATTGGGGAAAAATTTAGGGTTTGTGACTTTCCCTCTCTGGATTTTTACATTTCTACAAAAAAAAAAAAAAAAAAAAAAATTCAAACACGTGATTTTCCCTCTCTAGATTTCCATGGCATTACCAACTCCCTTGTTTTTTTTTTCTTTTGTAGCCTTGGAAGATCAAGAGGTTTCGGGTTTGTGACTTTCGAAATGAATGAGACAGCTGAATATGCTGTTGCTACCATGAACGGAGTGGTAAGAAAAGTTCCTTTAGCCTCTAGCTATGGTCTTTTGTTTGTTGTGAGACTAAATCTAAACTCTCAATAATGATTTGTGAAACAAAAGGTTGATGTGCGGCCATTGCGGTTAAACATGGCTTCTAAAAGAACTAGGACTTTTGCTTTCTCTCCAACATCATCGGAAGCAACTGCACAGGTCACAGACACTAGTGAATCGGGTTCTCCCCCGGCATCAGAAACAACTTCAGATTACACCGACAACGGCGAATTGGTATCGATTATTAACGTTTGGCTTCTCAAGCTCATATTCTTACAGCTAGACACCGACAGCGGTGAATTGGTATCAAGCATTCAGAAATAAGCTTATTAGTCAACCCAATTTTGGAATCATCACTAAGTTGATCCCCTTGAGTCTTAGATTCAATTATAATTACAGAGTCCTCTTACTCCTCCTTGATTTCAGGGCCATCCACTGATGTATCAGATTCAATATCAATGACTTTGTTATTCATACAAAACGTCTTTTTGCAACCATTTGTTCGATATACTTCAACATCAAACCTTGAGTTTCCAGCAATTTGAAAAACTAGAAATTCATAGAGTTTTAAATCATTGTTAATCACAAATTTGTGCCAACCCTTTCTGAAAAAGAAGACACCATCAACTTCATCACCTCAACACGCCAGGTTCTGATTGTGGTCCGAAGAACAGACCACTGATGTCCTTTTTCCTCAAAATGAACGTAGAAATTTTGTGGATTTGTTGTAACACATGGCATCAAGATGATAATGTAAACTTCAATGAGACCCAATGTTCAAACATTTCTAAGCATTATGAAATATCCGAAAAACAATGATTTTTCACCAAAGCGACTATAAATCTAAATAAGACCGAATGAAGGTAGAGAAAAACGAAGCCATCTTGAAGAGCTGAAATTCATCAGAGAGACAAAACCCCAGTCAGAGATTGATTGTAGAATCGAACCGGATCAATGCAAATTCTGGTTCAGAAAGTTCCCAAGAAAAGTCACCTCGGTTTTTTTCTTTGTAGCCTTGAACTTGGAGAGAAATTTAAAGGACGGTCTCTGACACGACCCATCCCAATCCCCCCGGGATTAACAAGGGATGTGTCATGCTCCCGTTTAACCCACCTGTGACACGAAGGGCTAGACAAGGAATAACCTAAAACCTCCGCACATTCAGGGCTTTCAGAGTGCGCCAGGATCAGTAAAGCAGTGTGATGTCTCAGTATCTGCTATAGTCCGCATCCGCGATCACCTTGAAAGGCATTAAAAATCATTTAAAATTTGTGAGTGGACGAAATAAATAATTTATAAAACACATTTCACAAAAAGATGTTTATGCCCTTCACTAAAAAACATGCATGCATTCAAAAACCAGTAATCAAACTATTTACTTTAATTAAATCATTAGGGCCTTAGTCCAACATCATAAATCCAACCATGTGGGAATTCAGCCCAAAACCAAGTATATGGGAACTCAGCCCAAAACCATATATGTAACGCCCCGGACGTTCTGGAAATGTAATATTATAAATATTGAATAAAATGACGTTTTTACCCCTGTGTTTGTGTGGTCGATTTGTTGACTTTTGATTTGGAGGTCGAACGGACATTGAGTGATGACCGTGACGTAGTTCGGGATGTCACGAGTTCATAGACAGGTGGCACGTCCGATTCGGACGCTCGGAGTGAAAGTTATGATGTTCGGAAGTTCAGGGGCATTATCGTAAATTTGGGCGTTATGAGGGGAAAAAGTTGACTTTTTGTTTGACAATTGATATTCATTTGACTCGAAGACCGTTATGTTCGTCTCGACACCCCGAGTACAACGACAGGCGGCACGCTTGAAACAGACGTCGGATGACCGAGTTACGGGTCACGGAAGTTGGAGGGCATTTTGGTAATTTTTGCCCTGGGGGCATTTTGGTAATTTCCGCACGGGGTACTGTTCACCACCGTGGAAAACAGAGCAGCGGCCGTGGGTCTTGTGCGTTCAATTGTTTAAGGTTTAGTGGAAGGCTCAGGGCTTTGTTTATGTCGTTTGAGGTAGTGGGGCTGGACTGAGTGGCTTTGGTGCACGATTTGGGCAGTGCTCAGTGCACGGGGGAGATTGAATTGGCCATGGTTTCTGCGTGCGTGGGAAACATTTTCAGAAAAATCTCAGACGGTTTCCCACGGGTTGCTGGCCGCTTTGATCGATTACCTGGTCGCCTTTGAGTCTGGGAACTCATTTCGATCATTTGGGCAGGCTGAGAGAGAGTTGAGGGAGGTTCTGAGACGGGGAAGAGAAAAACGCAGAAATGGAGGGAAATTCAAAGGTTGGGTTTTGAGGCGAGTTGAACCAAACTGAGGGTGGAATTAGTCTTCTGGGATCCTTGCTAACGCAACCGTGCAAGAATTGAGGAGGATTGATCGAGGTTTGCTCAGGGACTCAAGTTCCAGTTTCTGGAAAAACACAGTATTGAGGACGACGACTTCCAGGTTAGTTTGGGGTTAATTGGTTGGATGTTTTGGTTCGTTTGGGTTCCCTTAAGCTGCTGGTGAAGCTAATTTGATTGTGGCACTGGGTTGGGTGAGTTCTGAGTGACGACCCGTTCGTCTGTTCGAGTCTGGATTGCATCGATTTAGGGACAGTCGAGGTTAATCATCAACACAGACCTAAAATTTATGGATTAGAGAAAATAATAGGATAAAAAACGAGAGGAATTGATTGAGAATTGGGCTTGAACTGGTCGGGTCGAGTCACGGGTAATAGACCCGTTTATCAGTCTATCCGGGTAAGAACGATGACACTGTAGCACGGCGCGTGGCCTTCACGCGCAGCCACTTTGGGCGGCGCGTGACGGCGCGTGCGATGTCATCTCCGATCACGGTCAACATGGAAATTGTTCCTTTCAGTCCAATTAACATTTTACCTTTAGGATTCGAGTTGTTCGGGAGTCATTCGGGATAATTTCGGGAGTCCGGAAGATTAAGTCTTTAAGTTTATTTTCGCCGAAAAATCCGGAAAAATTAGGAAAAATCCTACGAGTTATTTTGGGATGTTTGTAACCCTTCTTGTACGTTTTCACAGGCCCGGACACTTCCGAAGCTACGGAGGAGCGCGCGGGACGCGATTGACGTGTCCTAAGACTGTGAGTGGACTTTTTGATTTCTAAATTGGGCATGCATGACTATTTTACTTATTTATCTCATGGTTTTACATATGGTTTCATGATGGTGAGATGATATATCGGTTTTACCTGTTTTCACATTTTTCGAGATATTTATCGTATTTCACGCATTTCGAGATTTCGTTTTTTTTTGCCTATGCATGCGTGATGATTTTGATGAAGTATCTGGATATGAATATGCATGTTTCGGATTTATGATGTTTGATCATATTGTGAAGTAATTTTCGGAAATTGCATGTGTTGGAAATTGCATGTGACTTCAGACTTAAGTCCTACTATGTTGTGATATGATTTCGGAGTGATATTGGAAAACAGTTGTGATGAATCATGGTTTATTGTGTTTTAAAAACGGTTTTGGGTTTAAAGACCCGGTTGATGGTTGGATCTGGTTTTGGGTTTAAAGACCCGGTATGTTGATGTTGGGGGCGGGCCCGAAAATTGAGTTTAAAGACTCGTGAGTTTAAAGACTCGAATATTATGATACCCCCGAGGCCTACTAATCGTGTTTTGAGTTTAAAGACTCGTTGATATCCTGGGAAGGCCTAATGTTGAGTTTAAAGACTCAGATGGATCCAACGGCATAATCATGATTATTGATTTGCGTTTTACTTGATTTGTGCAAATAATATTTCAAAATGACGGTTTCTGGAATCTGGTATTATTAAATGGTTTTACATGAGTTATGACGATCCTTGTAACGTTTTTCATGTGTTTCGGAAAAAGAGTTTTCAAAAGTTCAATACACAATTTTGAATATTTGGTTATGCATGCGGATTACAAAACTGGAGGGCGAACCCGATTTCGGAAAAACTGTTTTTCCTATTAAACTTATGTTTCGGTCCACTCACACCTTGATGTTTTAAATTCCCTCCAGGTCGTGGTACAAGCGTGGGGGCAAGCGCCGAGGCAGAGGCGGAGGCATAAAGTTTTCCGTGCGGAGTAGTTAGTTCATAGAGTAGGACTTGTTCTTTAATTTGTTTTGTAATATTGCTCTGTGAAACTGTGGACTTGACGTCCAGTCGGATGTATTTGTTTAATCTCCCTGGTCTGACAATGGGTGTGTTGTAATTTTAACTAGTTTTCCGGTCTTTTGGGTTCGTTTGTCAGACGGGAGCAGGATGCTTCCCGATTATCGAGGCGATAATCGGGGTGGGTCCTGTCAATATATATGGGAACTCAGCCCAAAACCAATCAATACTAAATAACCATTTTATCGAAATACAGTGTAACCAATCCTCGACATCCCTGATGCATAATCAATACCATTGTCACGGTTTTCCAAGCTACACGTGCTACTTGGAGTCTCAATCTTGAGTCTCCCCAGGATCCACCCAGGTCAATGACCCGCAGATCAATGACCCTCCCTGGGGTATCAACCATAAATGCACTCTTGATCATGAACTGCGCCTCGGGGCAGCCTCTCTCAAGTAGTGTACCGTGACTACTCTAGGATACTACGAGACGTCCGGAGGAGACAACCAACCACTCCAGGATACTACGGGATGTCTGGAGGACAACCACTCATGAGGATGGTATATGGAAAACCATTTCATAAATCATCTCAAAACCTTTCAAAGGGACCTATGCCCGGGATTTCCATAAAACCATCGTAAATCCACAAATCCAATTTCTCAAATTCAAATTCCATTTTAGGGTGTCTGAACCCAAAATCACATTTGTAAACCACTATGAGACTCATGCCCGATATCATAACCAACTGGGTCTCAAGCCCGATCATGTAAGTCAAATGGGCCTCCAACCCGATATCTCATTAAATCAAATGGACTTCAAGTCCGATAATTTCCAAATCAAATGTGTCTCATGCTCGATTTCATATTTCCAAATCCGAAATCATACCATTGAACCATTATTAAAACCATAATCCTCGAAATACGTGCAAATACGTGAATAATTAATACCACAATCAAAACGATCATAAATTACATATTTAAAACATATAAAACAGTTACG
Organism: Prinsepia uniflora; assembly: GCA_032719365.1. Lineage (NCBI taxonomy): Eukaryota > Viridiplantae > Streptophyta > Magnoliopsida > Rosales > Rosaceae > Prinsepia > Prinsepia uniflora. The sequence goes on along the minus strand of CM064871.1, from coordinate 15,740,789 downwards.
CATGCATCAATTCAGAAATCAATGTCCACACACAGAGCGTCCTAGTTGCCGCCTTGATACGCGTTCCATAAGCCTCCCCAACTAAATCATCCTCTCCAGAATTCCCAGACTTGTCCAAATCATACTCGAAGGTCACTAATCAACTATACAAGTCTATAAACCCCCCAAAATTCCCAGAAAAGTCAACGTGTCCCGGACACTTTTTTCGAGGTGAAAAACCTCAATTTAATCAACTTAACAATCACTGATCGACCCGAAACCACCACCATTGGATCCGAATTGTCGAAACCTTTAAAATGACACAGGGCCCTCCTTGAAATTTGAGCCCACGCACCCCACGCGCCTAGTCAACCCAAAGTCAACGCTGAAAAGTCAACCCTGACGTCAGCACTGACAACTCTGATAGTGCCACGTGTCGAGTTCCTATTGGCCCATGTCTGACATGTCAGTTTGACATTGTCAAATCTCAGATGATGATGTCATCGCTGACATCATCACGTCATCCCTAACCTTTGACGAACCCTGCAACCGGGTCGCACAGGACCTGCGGCCTGACTCGGTCGGTTCTCCATCGTCTGACCACCAAAATTCTCCCTGTTTCCTCTTACAGCTTTGTCTCATCATTCCCAAGAGATCCATCAACCCAGAAATCTAAAACAATGGCTCGAAATTACCTTCCTAATCAATGAACAGTGACAGTGATGTTCCTCCTCCGTTTCCAGCCGTCTCCGACCACCACTGCGTTCGAAACCAGTTCTCACAAGGTCGTACAATCCCTAAAAACATGTTAGAATTGACCTAAGCCTTCAAAAAATGTCTAAAACTCTTTTTCCAATTTTGGGTCAAAATTGGGTTTCGTGTTACCTAGGTTCTAGGATTCCTCCGTCGTCCACGGCGGTCCTGCTGTCTTCGTTGTCCCATCTGTCTCTTTGTCACTCTCAGTCCCTCACCCTCTCTCTGGTCTTAGCTAAATGTGGTGGTAGGGGTGGGTTTGTATGGGTTTCGGGTGTGAAGGAAACAAAGAAGATGGAGTATTTGATCCCAAAATATTTAGGGTAATGGGCTAATCAGATGAGTGACACTTGTCACTCATCAATTGGTCCTCCCAGGTATTTGAACCAATCCAATTAAGCCAACTGTGCATTTCTTCGGTTTGCGTGAATAGTTCTAATTTCATCTTTTGAACCATAACTTCCTCGTACGGAGTCCGATTCCGATGTGCCGCCTGTCTATTGACTCGTGATGTCCCGATCTACGTCACGGTCATCGATCCTCGTGCATTTGACCATCCGGGTCAAAAGTTAGTATTTGGCCCAATTTCGAGGGCAAAACGATCATTTTACACCGTTCGTCCGAGTTCTCTCGACTAATCCCTGATTAGTCACGCTAATCCATAATTAATTAATATTTAATCCCGATATTCGGGACGGGTCGTTACAGTCTCCTCCATGGCGTCTACGGTCTTCAAGAATGCCTTTATCCTCTCCAGTTCTCCTTTGACATTTGAAATTGGGGAAAAATCTTAAATTTAAGATTAGGGAAAATTTAGGGTTTTCCAATCAAAATTGGATGAAAATCTGAAGATAATTAATTGACGATTGAGAGAAGAAAATTGGATAACCATTTTGGCTATCGATTTTGGTGGCGATGTGGTACTTTGGAGTTTGGAGAATGTGTTGTCCATTAGAACTTGAGGAATAAGATGTGATGGTTGGAGGAAGAAGAAAATGGTAGAAGTTACACAATTACCCTTTATTAATTAATTGAATTTTTATCCACGTAGGTGCCAAATAGGTTTTTTCATAGCAAACATAACACCTCGGACGGAAAAAGAACTAAGTGACACAACTCGGCGAGTTCAGATAGTTAAGTGAGCGAATAACGAGTTCATAGTGTAAAGTGTGATAAAAGTGCAAATTTAATGTGCATTTAATGTAATAAACCTATTCTTAATAATGAATTGATTCTCCTTGCAAATATGTTAAAATTGAATTCATGTAGTAAACATTATTTTATTTTATTTTTTTGCAAATAAAAGAGGGTTGTAAAACTGATATAAGACAAGACGGTTGTGTGGGCTTTATATGAATAATATACCGGTCGTGGGTGCTAGGTTCATGCTTGATCGATCAAATTCAAACAAAATGGTACACTTAGCCTGCGCGCGTTATGTTAGGCATCGATCCCACGTGGCAAAAAAAATAATTAATTTATCGAAATAATTGATTAAAACATTTCTTATTTTCTTGTTCTCTCTGGTCTCTACCCAAACCCACCCCTCCTCTAATTAGACCGGTGCCGGACTCAAGATATTTTTTCAAGGTCAAGTGATAAAGAGTATAATTTGTGAAAGAATATAAATTATAATTATTTAGGATAACCTACCACCGAAGTTAGTTTATGCACTTACTTACTTGATGATATTTTTTGGAAATGAAACTTTAGAAAGTATACTCTTCCGATTAGTATTATAATTGAGAATAATTTATCTAATTTACTTTTTTTTTTCTTCAAAATTTTGATACTTTGAATGACTTGGTTTACTTAGTAAATATTCAAGAATTGATTTAAAAATTATAAAAAAAAATTCATACTATTAAAATAATTCGTTAATTATTAAAAAATAAAATAATAAAGAAACCTACCATAACACTAATATCAACAACCCTCCTAATTATTCTCTGCTTTGTTTTCATCTGAATGAAATAAGATAAACTCCTAAATCACACCGTATTCATCTTTATAATTGATTGTTGTTTGATGCAGCGAAAGAAAGGGTTCAAAAATAAAAAATAAAATAAAAAATTTACCGAAACACAATCTAAAAATCAGTATCCATGTTTTTTATAATGATTATTTTTACATGTGTTTTAAAAATCCAAATAAGAAAAATTGGTTTAATGAACCATTTTATATTAACAAAAAATAATAAAATAAAAAATTTCAATCTACACTAACAAGTGGACCATGACATTTGTCAGTCTTATTATTTCCCTTTGACATGTGGACTATTTCATGCCACGACACTAAGTCACTAGCCTCTCCTCTCTCTGCCATCATCCAAACTCCCTCGTCCCACTTTCTTCTCAGGAAGTTTCTTGTTTCCTCCTTGGATTAAAAATTCCTTCTTCTTTTTTCTCTTAAAAATAATAGGGAAAATCGAAAGTAAAGAGAAAGTCCAAAGCTAAGCTTGATTTTCCTTTGCTTCTCTTTGTGCCTGCTCCTGCCATCCACTCACTCAACAAATAGGAAGAACTAGCTTCAACTCTTTAGCTTTTTCTCCACCTAAATCAATTTCATACATGGATTTTAAAACAGACCTTAGGGCAAGCTTTTTGAGACTGGAGGGTCAATTTCCAACTACTATGTGCAATATTCGGGCGAGGAGGGGGTCAAGTGACCCATCTTGCCCCAACGTCAGTCTACTAGTGAATCAGACTGCATCTTTTCCAGTCCTTTTCCACAAACATGTCCAAATCTTCAAGAAACATTTTCTTTTTTCCAGCTCTATGTCAAACTTATGGGTGCTTCATATTCATCTAAAAATTGACCTTGACATCGTTGTCGGTAATGCCATAAGTTCTTGTGTGGCAGGTGTGACTTCTAAACTGAAATTTTTATAAGCAGGTAGCGAGTGCTTCCACTTCTCGTTCTGATACTTTTGGCTTTAGGGATTATGATGAGTTAAAATAAGATCAGATCATGACATGCTCATAGTTAGGTAATTTGGCAAATCCCATAAAGTAATTGATGTTGATCACAAAAAAGCTATGAGGGTCACTACTCACTAGAATCCTTACAATATCAAATTGGAAAAAAGTTGAGTTTCAAGCCTTGTGTTTACCTTGGAAAATCTCCTCAACTAATTTAATCGCAACTTGAGCTAGAACATTGGGCAAAATTTTGTCTGTGTTGTTTCCTTGTCCACCGTGTTGATCTTCAAAGACGGTTTTAGAAAGGAAGCAAAAATTTAAGAAAAAAGTTGTTCAAAGAATAACACAATCACAAACAAGTATTCCCTAAATTGTAAACTCCTAACTGAATTGAATTGAGGCTAAGTCGAATGCTGATTAAGATTAGATGAATCAATTATTTTTAGTTAGTTTTCTGGTGATGAATTGATGATTGAACTTGTTACTACGGTTAAATGATAATCATTGCACACTATATATTTGACGATTTCTGACAGGACCCGTCCCAAATCCCTCAGGGATTAACGCGGAACGTGCCTGCTCCCGTGTAACACGAAGTGTCAGACAAGGGATAATTCCAACCTTATCCCCCACAGGGCTTCTAGAGTGCGCCAGGATCGGAGGAGGAGTGTGATGTCTCGGTCTCCGCTATAGTCCGCATTCGCAATCAACCTGAAGGGCATTAAAACCATTGAAAAGCTGTGAGTGGACGAAACCAAATAATTTATTAAAAGAAAACATTTCACAAAGAAGGAATTTATGCCCTTCACTAAAAAGAGCAAGCATGCATTCGAAAACCATTTAATCAAACCATATAGGAACTCAGCCCAAAACCAAATCAGTAGGGACTCAGCCCAAATCCGATACATGTGGGTCTCGGCCCAAAAACCAATAAATGTGGGTCTCAGCCCAAAACTAATCCTCGACATCCATGATGCCTGACATCCCAGATGTCACAATCAATACCACTGTCACGGTTCCAATCTACACGTGCTACCCGGGGACTCAAATCCCAAGTCTCCCTAAGGTCCACCCAGGTCAATGACCCGAGATTAATAACCCTCCCTGGGAGGAGGTTTTAACCTCTGAAAATCCTGCTCTTGTGTCACTATACAGACCAGTCGCTCCGTGCAATAACCCATCGCAGGAAATGCCTCATGACTACTCTAAGGTACTACGAGACATCTGGAGGAGACAACCCGCCACTCCATAATACTACAGGACGTTTGGAGGGTAACCGTTCGTGAGGATGGTATACGAAAAACAAACCATCATAAATCCAAATTCAATTGGGGTCCCCGACCCGAAATCACATTTATAAACCATAACTGGGCCTCATGCATGAATTCGTAAACTAGCAGGCCCCAGCCCGATCATATAAACCAAATGGGTCTCCAGCCCTATTTCTCATTAAATCAAATGGACTCTAAGTCCGATGGTTTCCAATCAAATGGGTCTCAAGCCCTATTCCATATTTCCAAATCCAAAACATCCCCATTAAACCATCATAGAAACACTAGCACATATAAGCACCGTATAAAACTGAAAACCTCGAAATACGTGCAAATATAGAAAATACTAAACGCCACAATAAAATGCACTCAAGGCATTTCAAAACATGTTCATAAACACATATAAAACATTTATGCATGCATCAATTTAGAAAACAAGGTCCACTCACAGACCGTCCATGTTGTCGTCTCGATACGCGTGACATACGCCTCTCCAGGCTAATCACCATCTTCGAGGTTCCCGGACCTGTCCAAATCATATTCTAAGGTCACTAACCACTTCAATATGCTTCCATTCAATCCCCGTAATTTTTTATAATTTTTAAACATTTTAAAACTTGATCCTAAACCTTCGGACGTCCCGAACTATATCGAAACGATGTCAGATTGACTCGAAACTAGTCTCAAAATGTTCGTTACATTGAATAGATGATTTCGTATGTTGAACACTTCCCTAAACAATGCTTCATGCACCCCCCATGTGCAGCCTAAAGGTGATGCGCGTGGAAGCCACGCGCCCAGCACAGTACCGTCTTCAACCTCGGGTTCACTGGTTAGTCAGGCCCGACCAAACTAGCGTGACTGGTTTAGTCCTTTAACTCCCTCATTTTCCATCCTTTTTCATCCATTCCAATTCCTATAGTTTCCTCTCATCATTTCCTATCCTTCTATGGTCTCAAAACGTACAGAAGGGTTCAGAAATTTACCTCCCCGATCGAAGAACACACGGCCAACTTTTGGTCGTCCTTCCAGAGTCATCCAACCATCGAAATCCCTTGCTTCCAATCCCCACAAGCTCGTCCTTGTCGCAAAAACAAGGCCTAAACATTAAAACCGACCCTCAAACGTCCAAACACGAAATTTGAATTTGAATTCAAAATCGTACCTGCCCGAGTTTGCCGTTCCTCCACCATCCACGACGTCATAGCCTTATCACTCACCATGTCCTAGCTCCTCAGCCACTCTTTGTCTCTCTCTCAGATCGATACCTGGTGAGGGGAAGGGATTGGAGTGTTGATTTGATGGGGTTTCGGGTTGGCTTGATCGAATGAACAAAGAAGGTGAAGGAATGTGCATGTATCTGTGTTAGGTGAGCAATGGATGAGTGACACTTGTCACTCATCCATGGGCCTATTTCATAATATCTGGGCTCACTGAGGACAAAAGTCTATCCGTCTCGTAATTCGTGTAATAGTACCTCAGACCTTCCGTGACCCAAATATTTCTCGTCGAATGTCCGATTTCGACGTGTCGCCTGTCTACGGACTCGTATTGATCCGATCTATGTGACGGCCCTTGGTCCTCATGCATCGGATCTCTCGGGCCAAAAGTCAACTTTTTACCCTCATTTAGAGGTAAAATCGTAATTTCACCCTCAACGTTTGATAATCCTCGACTAATCTCTGATTAGCCTCACTAATCCATAATTAGTCTTAATTAATCCCTAAAATCAGGAACGGGTGACACGACCTACCCTCAATCCCCTAGGATTAAGGGCTAAGCCATGCTCCCGTCTAACTTACATGTGACATGAAAGCTAAACTGACGTCTAACCTTCATGTAACACGTAAGCTGGACAAGTGATTCCCAAATGAAGAGTCCAAAATCTACCGGATTTCCCAGAGTGCGCAGAATCTACTGTGGATTGCGTGTGTGATGTCTCCGTCTCTCTCTAATAACAGCCCGCACCACCACAACCTGGAGGGTATCGAAAACATAAAAGACTGTGAGTGGACAAAAATAACGAATACGTTCTAAAAACAAGTTATAGAAAAGTACATTTATACCCTCCATTTAAAAACCAATGCATGCATAATAAACTCATATCATAAAACCATTCCATATTCAAGTTATTCAAAACCGTGTAATAAAACCAAATTCATTTCCTTTTCGTAAATCCTGGGCCTTGGCCCAAAACCATCAAAATCCATATCATCCGGGTAAGCCCAAAACAGCGGAAAACCATTATTGAAAACCATCATTATCATCGAAATGCAAAAACACATTTGAAAGCCATTTGAAATGTTTTGCAATCCATCGAACCTGCTGGATCTATCCGAGTTTCTAAACTCCCGAGTCTTTAAACTCAATCCAGGCCTCAATATAATCCAGTCTTTAAACTCAATAGGCCTACGGGGGAAATCACAATATCTGAGTCTTTAAACTCCCGAGTCTTTAAACTCAATCCGGGTGTTTAAACCCAATCCGGGCCCACCCCTGTCACAATCATATTCGGACCTTTAAACCCAATAACCCGATCCAGCAAATCCAATCCAAAACCATTTTAAAACCATTTTCCAAATCCATGTCCAAATCCGAATTCGAAATCACCCTTTCGAATTCCAAGCCGAATCCGAAATCCATAATCCATTCCAAAATCCGAATACGAAACCATCATTCCATAAGCTAGCATCCGGAACAATCATTCCGAACCCAAATCCAGAAATTCACTTTCAAGTTCCAAAACCGAATCATTTTTTTCGAAATCCGATTCCAAAACCCGAAATCACGTTTATCGAAATCCCTTTTATGAACAGGGCTTCAAGCCCGAAATTATTTTTCCAAAATCAAATCATATTTCAAATCCCAAAATCAAATCATCAAAACCATAGTCAAATCACAACATGAATCGTAATCTCCTAAAACGTGCAGAAACGTAAATATCTCGAAATACGTGCAAAATCGTAAATCATCAAGATCATAATCATAAACATAGAAACCACGTATAGAAAACCATATAAAAACATTTATGCATGCATCATAAGTTTGAAAGCAAAGTCCACTCACAGACCATCAGCGTTGCCGTCTCGATACGCGTGCAATTACGTTTTCTGGCTAATCCACTATCACTGGCTTTCCCGAACCTGTCCAAATTCCATAATAAGGTCACTAACTACTTCATAATGCTTCTACTAAAGCCCCGTAATTTTCCCAAATTTTTAACTATTTTAAAACGAGCCCTAAAACCTTCGAACATCCCAAAACCTATCGAAACGATATCCGTTTGACTCGAAACTAGTGCCAAAATGTTCGTTACATCGAATACTTAAAAAGTCGTGTTGGAAACTTCCCCAAAAGGGGACCCACGCACCCTCACGCGCAGCCCAAAGGGGATGCATGTGGGAGCCACGCGCCAGGCTACTGTTTATCTTCAAACTCAGTCAAACCAGTCTAAACCGGTTTTGCAAATCCGGTCCAGCTCTGAACTGGCGTGAGCGGTTTTTGTCCAATTTCAGTTCAATTTCAATCTTGTTTCTTCCATTAATTTCGTCCTAAACTCTACAAATGATCTATTTATTAAAAACATGAAATAAGGTCCTAACTTATACCTTCCAGTCGAAGATTAAACTCAGAAAGTTCCTCCTTTATGTCCTCGACATTCTGGCCATCCCCAGCCGTGATTCCAATTCCAAACATTCCCTAGGACCTCCACAAACAACTCCCAGTTAACACAATTGATTAACAACGGTTAAATCGTAAGTTACCATTTTTACCTGAAACTTACCAAATCATGGGTTCTGCGGCTACCGTCCACGGCGAGCCGTCCTTCCAATTTCCTCAGACACGTCTCACCTTCCTGATCAGCATCTAATCGACTAGAACCATTCTTAGTGGCCTAAACTAAAAGTCCATTTTTGAATTGCAAGAACAGGGCTCACTGTCCCCACCTCTTTTCGACCATCACCGTGCACGACGACGTTTGGTAGAAGCACCACCACACTCCTCAACATCTGTTCTCCCACTTCCTTTCACCATTCACAAGTAGTCATCACCTCCCTCAATGGAATTGGTTCTTACAATCAGACTCTGTCTCTCTGTTTCTCATGTGCACCATACACCGTTTAACCAATTTTTAACTTTTAAAACATGTGAAGTAAACATAAGACGGTGGGAGAGGCTTCTCTTGCCTTCCAGAGAGGGACAAGTGTCCCAAAACAATTGGGCACACTTCCAAAGCATCCAAGTGTCCCTTGATCACTGGGCACCAATCCCAATGGAGGCCACTTGGCAAAATGCCCATGCCTTCCAAAATTACCATTTTTCCCTTCAGGCCTTTAGACCAAAACTCGAACCAACCGACGTCCGATGATAGTGTGCCACCTGTCATTATACTCAAGGGATTGAGAACTACCTAACGGTCCTCGAAATACGTAACAAATCCAGGTCGTATGAAAAGTCAACAGTTTGCCCATTTTTCACCAAATTACTAAAATACCCTCAAACTTCCGAACGTCATAACTTCCTCTTGGGAGGTCGGAATCGAACGTGCCACCTGTGTATGAACTCGTGACGTCCCGAACTACGTCAAAATCACTGGCTAGAGTCCATTTGACCGCTCTAACTAAAAGTCAATCTTTTTGCCCATTCTAGGGGCAAAACCGTCATTTCGCACCGTCCATCTGAAATCGCCTACCTAATTTCTGATTAACTTCACTAATCCATCATTAACCACTAATATAATCCCGATTCCTGGGATGGGTCGTTACGAACTTCCCTCCTAAAATAATTTTGTCCTCGAAATTCCAACCGACCCAATTCCACAACCAAATTGATGAATCCAATCATGTCCCCAACTTGGGCACTCTCGTGTAAATGTACACGTCCATCACAACCGCCGTGTGCATCAATGCGCACTATCACCGAAGCTTCCAAAGCTCCAACTCAACTCTAGAGAAGCCACACGTCGGCTCGTAAGTCTCCTTCGAGATGCTGACACTCGTCGATTTCACCTGTCACTCACTCTGACAGGTCAGCTAAACTAATCTGACATCCCAGTCGGCTTTTCAGTCTACCACTCTGAAAAGTTCCAACCTATAACCATCAGGCTGAAATACGTATTCCCATTAAAGGCTATCACACCCAAGCTGACATCCTGTTCAGCATCTGATCAGGCGACCATCCGCTAGATCCTGCCGTCACAATGGCACAGATCACATCTCACAGACCATACCCAAACCTATGCCGCAGGTTTAATCGACCTCAATACTCACAACCATCGTGACCAGCTGGTAGTTCCCGACTCCACTGCGCTTTCGTTGCGCTACTCTGATCTCGACACACTCTCGAATCCTCATATCATATCTCGTATCACTCAGTGACCTACGCTCAAATCTTGACTCCTCTCAAGTCGCAACTGTCGCATCACCTACCTCGTTGAAATACATTCGAGATCGTACCCATCCTTGTTGTATCTGAACCCCATCGAATACTTGTCTCAGCAGAGGTAACACGTCTGCACTGTAGGGTTCCCTTAGTCATCTGCGACTTTGAGCCCCCGCTCATCAATCACTGAACCCTACCAACCCACACTGCTCGAGCACATAGTATTCGGCATCCAGTCATCATCTCATCATGTCGGCACATATCCGATCATAATCCTTACTCTTATATCCAACTTCTGTCTTATCTTCTCACTAACTATGCCAAGAGATTCTTCAACTGTCTTACAAAATGATTCTCTTCTGCTCCTAACTTAGCAAAATCAACAAGGTAATTCACCCCATCTCGTGCCACCAAGCACCATATACTAACGAGCAGAAAATGAGAAGTCCCCTTTATCGACTTCAAAATCACGAGAAGTTGCAACCATGTTGGCACCAACTCGGATATGCTTCCAAATCCTCAACTCACTCGGACATCATCCACTTGTCCGTAAATAATCCAACTCGCCTATCCGTTTTCGACCGTTTATGCGCATCCAAAAAGGATGTCAATTCATCCTAATTTGATGTATCGCTGGACTGAAGAGTCACAACAGACTCCTGCTGTGATCTGTAGCCAAATCTCTGCATATCACCACAATTGACCAACTGGTCATTAATCTCTATGACAGTACTCGCGTCATCCATTTATACTGTTTCATCTAAACACCACTTAGGCATTTAAACCTTTAACGTTACCATACTTGGGCACACACTCATGCCTCAAGTCTCGTATCATCAAGGAACTGGTCACCAAACCAAATACTCCCCGTGCCTTGTTCTGAGTCACTCGGGATCCTCTCTGTCCCACTCAGTGCCCACCTAACTCACATGCTCGCCACTCTGGGCACATCTACTATCTCGTCAACATACTAATTCGCACGTCCCAACTCTATGGGATCAACTCTGGCACTCACACTCGTGTGATCCGTCCAAGGGTCTCTAGGGCACCTGTCACTCATCCAAGTATATCCCACTGATCACAATCACCTCCACAGAGGTAGCGTGGCATCCTCACCGACACCCAAAGTCAACGTCTCATTCTGCGATCGCACCTAGTCGTAACCGAGTCGAATCCAAAATCAATGCTCGCACTATGCGTTACTCACGCACCCTCGTATCCTCGTCACGACTGACAAATCTCCATCGTCTCAGTCGTCACGGTAACCTGAGTCTATCCACTTGATAAGACTCGACTATGTCCATCGATAGCAGCGTCTGCCATAACCGCGTGTAGACCAATCCTAGAAACAATCCGTTATCAAGACTCTGTACTCATCACCGGTACTAATCGCCCAACACGTAATCTCCACCAATTGGTCCACCTCGGGAACTGGTCCAAAAGTACCACACTCCTAGTAAAGTTTTCAATCAATATCCAACTAGGGTTATCGCGAACCCGGTTTCTCACTGCAGCACGTCCTTCCTGACCGATCCATCGCTCTCGACTCTGAAAAGTCGTCACACTCCCATACTAGTGTCCTACCGACCAGTAACCACAATCTGAAGACCTCGCCTCTCGTAAATCCACGGCCTCCAGCCACTAGGCCTTCCAGAACCTAGAACCACTCAGTGCCCAACACTCCCCAATCACTATCTGTCACAAACACGGCCTACCATGCCACACAACATCTATACCATAGTAATCTCTATCTGTCGACATCCCTCCGGGATTCGACACACTGGAACATGGCAACACATGCCAAAAATAATCAAACATTCCTATTCCCAACAGTCTCACTCAGGTTGTCCATGACTTCAGCTGCTCTCTGCAGCACACTCTCCAATCCGACATGACACAACCGACCAATGGTCTCGACTTCGGAAGTCGTCATACGGTGTCTACTGGTCCACTAGATCCTATCCACCAGTAACAATATGGCTCTAATCCTTTGTATTCCCATACACATCTATGACAACCTGGAAATTCGAAAAAGGAAAATTGGGAAAAATTAGAAGGAAATGACGATTTTGCCCCTGGTTATAAGGGCTGAAAGTTGACTTTTTGTTTGGGACCTTATTTGGACTTTCCGGAAAGACCGTTGAATAGGTCTCGGGATACTGAATCCGTAGACAGACGGCATGCATCAATCGGAGTCCGAATGGGAAAGTTATGAGTCTCGAACGGTGAGGGGCATTTTGGTAATTTTGAAGGTAAGGGTAAAATGGTAATTTGGTGGGAAAATTGGTTGATTCAGCCATGTATTAAACGGACACCTGTGCCTACTAATTGGATGAGGATTTGTTGCTTAGTGACATCTGTCACTGTAAAGGGACAATTAGTGGCAATTGGTGATTCATATGTTTGAATTAAAAACTAAACTGTTTGTATATGTTTTCTTCAAACCAAAAATAGAGAACAAAAAGTGAGTTTGATTTATCATCCCAGCAACCAATTGAGAAACTTGAGAAAACTGATGAAATTGAGAGTGAAATTGAGAGGAAATAGGGAGGAAAAAGGGAAGGAAAATGTAACGACCCGTCCCGAATTTCAGGATTAGATTAGTAACTAATCATGATTAGTGAGGCTAATCCGTGGTTAGTTGGGCAAATTCGGACGAACGATGCAAAATGATCGTTTTGCCCTGGGCGTGGGTAAAACGTTGACTTTTCGTTCAGGCAGTCAAATGGACTTTGGCCAATGACTGTGACGTAGTTCGGGACGTCACGAGTTCATAGACAGGTGGCATGTTCGATTCTGACATTTGAGGAAAAAGTATGACGTTTGGAAGTTCAGGGGCACTTTGGTAATTTGGTTAAAAGGTGGCAAATAGTTGAATTTTGACCTTGCAGGTCCTATGGCCGAGGGCCGAGGACCGTTACGTAGATCGGGATGATACGAATCCATAGACAGGCGGCACGTCGAAATCGGACTTCGAACTGGGAAGTTATGGGTCACGAAAGTTCGATTTTACTATGCATGTTTTACGAGGCGATGATTAAGTGGCATAATCTGATTGGTCAGATATTTTGGTGGGACCCATGGATGAGTGACAAGTGTAACTCATCCCATTAGTCAATTTCCCTAATTTATGGATCTAATTAATTAAATATTATTATTTTATTATTTTATAATTAAATCTACTTACCTCTCAAATCCTAACCATCCATTTTATCTAAACCCTCAATCATCACCATCCATCTCATCTCTCTCTTTCTGATCAACACCCTCATCATCTAACAATCTCCCTCACTCCTCACGACACCAAAACCATTTCTTCTTCTTCTTTACTTTCAAAACTAAACACACACCCGAAACACACTTATCTCCCACCTCCATCATCCATCTTGTTTGTGTGTGTTACATTGAGTGTGACTGAGGGAGTGTGAGAGGCTGGGAGTGGGAAGGACTGCGAGCCACGACGGCGGTCCACGGTGGAGGAACTCGACCCGTGAGGTAATGGTTTCAAAAATTGGAAAATGAGTTCTAAATGGTTTGGGTGATTTTCATTAATAGGACTTGGTTTCTGGAGGTTGTAGGAACCATTTGGAATCAAAAGTGGAAGCTTGGACGACCTGGAATGGCGGTGGACAGTGGAGGAAGTTACCACCGCCATGGTCGACCTTGGAGGTACGGGTTTTGTGGATTTTCCTATGTTTTTAATAGTTAAAAAGATAGGAAATAAGATTAGTAAGGGATTAGGATCAAAATGGAATGAAATGGGATGAAAATAGATGAGTTTGGGCCCTGAACCGGTCTAGACCGGTTCGGTCGGTTTAAACCAGTCAAACCCGGTTCAGTCGCTGGAGAAGAAGATGAATAGTGTCCTAGCGCGTAGGCTCACGCGCAGGACCTTCTTGGGCCACATGAACAGTAATTTAGGGAAGTGTTCAACATGTGAAACACTATATTCGATGTAACGAACATTTTGGGATTGGTTTCGTGTCGATCGGACTCCGACTCGATAATGTTCAGGGCATCGGAAGGTTTAGGTTCGAGATTTAAAATAGTTAAAAATTTGTGAAAATTACGGGGCTTCAATGAGAGGTTAATAAGGTATTTAGTAACCCTCTAGATTGATTTGGATAGGTTTGGGAGTCCCGGTGACGACGATTTATCCGGTGAGGCTTACGTCACGCAAACCGAGGCTGCAACTTAGGACGGTCTGTGAGTGGACCTTGATTTCTAAACTGTGATGCATGCATAAATGTTTTATATGTTTTATGAATATGATTCTATGATGTTGAATTGGATATTGGTGAATTATATGGTTTCACGCATTACGAGGCGATTTACGTACTTGCACGTAAATCGAGGTTTTCTGGTTTTACACTGATTTTCCGTACTTATGGTTTTGGATATGATTTCACGAAATGGTTTTGGAATTTAAAAGGTAAACTCGGGTTCGAGACCCATCTGTTTTGGAAACCCTCGGACTCGAAGTCCTTTTAGTTACGATCTTAGGCCAGAGGCCCAATTGGTTCTTGAATCGATTTCGGATTTGGAAATATGGCTCGAGCATGAGACCCATTTGATTTACGAACTCTCGGACTTGAGATCCATTCGATTTAACAAAGCATTGGGCCAGAGGCCCAGTTAGTTTACATAGCGGGTCGGAGGCCCAGTTGGTTTACGAATCGGGCTAGAAGCCCAGTTGACTTACGTATCGGGCACGAGGCCCATTTGGTTTACTATATCGGGCACGAGGCCCAGTTGGTTTGTGAATCGGGCTTGAGGTCCAGTTTGTATGCAGATTCGGGCTTAGGCCCAGTTATGTTTTAAGGTTGTGATTTCGGGTCAGGGACCCATAAATGGATTTACGGTTCATGACGGTTTATAGGAACCGGCATGAACCCTTGAAAGGTTTTTATGGTTCATGACGGCTTATGGGGGCCGGGCATGAATCCTTGAAAGGTTTAAAGAATGATTTCAAAAGGTTTTTCGCATGCCATCCTTTATATATGATTGTCTCCTCCGGGGAGGGTCGTTGGCCTGGGTGGACCCTGGAGTAGTCACAGAGTTCTGACTGAGTGGAGTCGCCCCCCAGTTGGGTTCCTTACTCTCAGAAAGGCTATGGTTCGTAACCTCCAGGGAGGGTCATTGATCTACGGACATTGACCTGGGTGGACCCTGGAGAAACTTGGGCTTGAGATCTTGGCTAGCACGCGCTTAGCTCTAGATTACTGTGACAAGTTTGGTGATATGAAATATAATGGATAAACACGATTTCAGTTGGTTTGGGAAATTGTGTTTTATGATGATAAATGGATTTGGGTTGAGACCCCACATATGTTTACTATGTTATGGTTTTCTATAAATGGTTTGGGTAGGAGCCCCTATGATTATGGTTGTTTAAACATATGTGATTGGATAAATGATTTTACTATGCATGCATGCTTTTTAGTGAAGGCTATAAAGGCCTTTTATAAATGTGTTTTATGAAACTTATTACTTTTGTCCACTCACAGTCTTTCTGTTTTCAATACCCTTCAGGTTGGATACGGTGCAGACTGTAGCAGAGACCGAGATATCACATACCTCCTCCAGGTCCTGGCGTACTCTGGAAGCCTTCGGGCTAAAGGTTTTAATTTTCCCTGGTCTGACACTCCGTGTCAGACAGGATCAGGAGCGTTCCTCATTAATCCCGGGGGGATTGAGGACGGGTCCTGACGGAAAATCCGAATCCTACTCGAAAACCTTGAATTGATAACCTAGGATCGAATTTTGAATTGGATGATTAATTGATGGAAACAAAGATGAGGATGAGCTTCTAGAGGTTAAACGAGTTGATTGGAATCGAAATTGAAGAAAATGGTGAAGAGATGAGCCCAGACAACACTTGAGTTCAGTTCTGGAAATTCCAGTTGAATTGGAATTGTTAGAGGGATTGGAGCTTGAAATTGAGATTGGAAACATAGTTGAAGGAACCCTACGAAGCTTCTGAGTGAGTTAATTGGAAGGAATCGTTGAGGATCGACAAGAGCAAACGATGAACACTCTTTGACTTATCACGGTCAGTCAACTACCTTCGAGGTAAGGAATGGTTAAATGGACCTTACGGATCCTTAATTAAGGATTGAACGATGGTGTTAGATAATTGAATTTAAAGAAATGATGCAAGATTGATGGATGTTGAACCAAATTTGATTAAAACAAACGGGTCATGTCGATGAACACTCTTTGACTTATCACGGTCAGTCAACTACCTAAGCCCATAGATCTCATTATTTGATTAAAACAAACGAAATAGAACCAAATTTTATGAAAATCGGACGTAAAACAAGTGATTTCCAGTCGGGTCATGCCGCCGGGTCGCAAAGACCCGAATCGCATACCCGCGGGAGAAAAGGGATGACTGTTAAGAGTGTACGTTTGTATCCTTTATATATATTATACGGTGCTTATAATTTCAATTAAATTTGGTCAGCTGAGTTGGTGTGGGTTTTGCATGAAGGAGGTGAGGTCCTAGGTTCAGCCCACTCGAGTGCAATACAATTGCTGTTTTTTTTTTCGTTTTTTCCAAATTTTCAACTTTTTTTTTCAATTTTAAATATATCAATTCTTTTCAATTTTTGAACAAAGATTGACTCTATTTTTTCATCATTTTTTTTCCAATTTTAAATATATTTACTCATTTTATAATTTTTCTTCCATTGAAATTTTTTTTATACTTATTGTTATATTTTTAATTATATTAACATTCAATTATAGTAATTCACTTCAACTTATGTTTATGTTTAAATTTTATATTATTAGTCATCATCAGAACCTTATTGTATCATATAATTAATCATATAATTATTATATTAAAGTCATTTTATAGTTTTTATTAGTCCTATATAACTATCATTGGGTATTTAAGTTTTTCCCAAAATTCCATTCCAAATTTCCAATTTTTAGACCGAATTTCCGTCATTTTTGTTGATCTTAAACGATATCGATATTTGGGGAAAGATATCCGTAAATTCGGCGAGCGATATATCCGTCTATATCAATATTTTCATCCTTGGGGACAATGAATAGTCCCTGTTACTGTAGCAGGCGCGTGGACTCACGCGCAGCCGCTTGCGGCAACGCGTGGGGGCGCATGAGCGGGATTTTCAAGGTGAGATCAACATGAAACTTGTTCTATGCAATGTAACGAACATTTTAGAATTGGTTTCGAGTCAATCAGACACTGTTTCCATATTGTTTCGAGGGTCCGAAAGTTTATGTTACGTATTTAATTCGTAATTAATTCCCGGAAAATTATTTGGAATTAATATGATGTTAATTAAGTCATTAATGACCCTGAGTAATGATTTTGGACAGGATTCGAGATTCCTGGAAAGCACCGAAAATTACGGAAACCCGTGCAGCTCGGAAAGCAAGCAGTTTGGACGGTGTGTGAGTGGACATTTGTTTTATAAATTGATATGCATGCATAGTTAAATGTTTTACATGATTGATTGAATGATTTTAATTGCAATGATGTCATGGTGAATTGGCATGATTATTTGTGATTTAATGATTATTTTAATCGGTCTTTTGGGCACGTTTTATGAGAAATGTGCGAGTAATATTTTGGGCTAGGCCCGGAGTCAAAATGGTTTTAAAAATGATATTTTGACTTAATTGATGAGTCAAGGATGATTTCTGGATTATTTTACTGTTTCAAATGAGATTTTACGGATTTACGTGTAAATGGTATTTGGGCTTGAGACCCGGTCGGGAATGATTTTGACTTGGTTTGACGTCAGGGATTTGATTAAAATGTTTTGGGATGTAATCCCGGGATGGTTTTCATTATGATTGTGAGTGCCCAGAAGGTCGGAGCTAGGGGATTACCTAGACGACCGGAGCTTGGGGGATATGATTGTGAGTTGTTTCTATGGTAAGCCAGCTTCTCGGGTGCGACTGAGCCTGGATGTACCACTCGGATGTGTCTAAGCCTGGGAATGTGTTTGGCCAGATGTGGCTGAGCCCGAGGGTTGAGCCCAGATGTAACGACCCGTCCCGAATTCCGGGATTAGATTAGTGACTAATCTTGATTAGTGAGGTCGATCGGTGGTTAGTAGGGCGAAATCGGACAAAATGTGCAAAATGACCGTTTTGCCCCTAGTCGTGGGTAAAATGTTGACTTTTTGATCAGACAGTCAAACGGACTTCGACCGATGACCGTGACGTAGTTCGGGACGTCACGAGTTCATAGACAGGTGGCACGTCCAATTCCGACATTCGAGGAGAAAGTTATGATGTTCGGAAGTTGAGGGGCATTTTGGTAATTTGGCATATTAGGGCCAAATATTGACTTTTGACCCGGGAGGTCCGATGGGCAAGGGTCAAGGACCGTTACGTAGGTCTCGTCGATACGAATCCAACGACAGGCGGCATGCCGAAATCGGAGTTCCGACGACGAAGTTATGGTTACGGGAACGAATTAACGAACCGATGCCCCGATTAAAATAATAATAAAATAATGAATAGTAACTGATGACTGTGCACACCTGGATGAGTGACAAGTGTCACCCATCCCCTAATCTAAGCCTTAAAACCTGATCCATGTTTTCCTCTAAACACTATCATTACTACATCATCATTCCTCCTTCATCATTTCCTCTATTTTCCTTTTATTTTCTTTGTTCCCTTTGAACCGTGACTAGCACAAGAACTGAGTTTGAGAGCTGGGAGAATTGGCCTCCTTCCTTGGTCGTTCTTGAGTGAAAATGGAAGGTTAGAAGAGACTAAATTAGCTGGGGAAAACACGGGGACTGAGACTGGGTTGTATGACCGGAATTCGAAATTTTACTTTTGGGAGGGAATTTCGAATTTCAAGCCTTAGGCTCTGAGGGTCCAAATTGAGCTCAATTCGAGCTTCCTGAGATCACTACGATCAGAATCGTCGAAAGAACGAAGGGAATTGGTGCCCTTTTGGCTCTGAACGGGCTTGGTAACAGAGGAAGAAAATCAAGGTTGTGTCGTGATCATTGTGTGATCAAACGACGAAATTGATGTGGGGAAACTGTTTCTCATCGCCCATTGATGCTTCTGGGTTCATCAATTGGAAGAAATCAGTGGCCATTGTGGAAGTTCCATGATTGCACAGTACCCGGGTGTTCTTGGTGTTCATCATCGAATCGTGGGAATTTGGGTAAGTAATCGTGTAATTGAGTTTACAGATCTTAAATTGAACTTAAAACGAAACTAACTGAATGATCAATTGAAGGAATTAAGGCTGAATTGATAATTGGAACAGGGTCGTCTCGCGGGCAAAATGACCCGTTTATCAAACAAACGGGCGAAGAAGACTACTGTGCAGGTTACTGTAGCAGGCGCGTGGGTTTCACGCGCAGCCACTCACGGCGGCGCGTGACGGCGCATGGGCACGAATCTCGAGGTGAGGTCAACATGACTTCTATCCTATTTAATGTAACGAACATTTTGGGATTGGTTTCGTGTCGATCGGACACCGTCTCGATATTGTTCGGGATGTCCGAAGGTTTTAAATCAAGTTTAAAAATAATTAAAAGTTCGGGAAAATTACGGGACTTTGATGGGATGTTAATGAAGAGGTTAGTGACCCTCTAATGTGATTTGGACAGGATTGGGAGTCCCGGTGATAGTGATGTGGCCTGGGAGGGCCGATGACACGCATATCGAGGCATACCATTAAAACGGTCTGTGAGTGGACTTTGGTTTTATAAATCCTATGCATGCTTAAATGTGTTATATGTTTTATATACGTGATTTCTATGATGGTGATTGTGAGTATTGATTTCGGGTATGTTGCACGTATTTCGAGGTATTTTCCATATTTCACGTATATCGAGGTTAACGGTTTTATTGTGGTGTTATGTGCTTGTGGCTTAATGGCTTAATAAATAATGTGATAAAAAGGGTTTTGGAATTGGAAAGATGAACTCGGGCTTGAGACCCAATTATTTTGGAAACCTCGGACTTGGAGTCCTTTTGTGTTAATGAATCGGGTCGGGGCCCAGTTGCTTTATGAAATCGGGCCAGGGGCCCAATTGTTTATGAAAACGGGCTAAGACCCATTCGAGTAATATTATCAGGCCAGGGGCCCAGTTGATTTACGAAATCGGGTCGTGGGCCCAGTGGTTTACAAAATCGGGCATGGGGCCCAGTTGGGTTATAAATGTGAT
Organism: Prinsepia uniflora; assembly: GCA_032719365.1. NCBI lineage: Eukaryota > Viridiplantae > Streptophyta > Magnoliopsida > Rosales > Rosaceae > Prinsepia > Prinsepia uniflora. The sequence goes on along the minus strand of CM064871.1, from coordinate 15,720,302 downwards.
TTCGGGTCTGGGACCCTATGTTTAAGAAATATGATTTCGGGTCAGGGACCCTACATGGAATTGTGGTATTTTATGAAGATTTCGGGCAAGGGCCCATTGTAATCTTGTGAAATGATTTAATAAAACTATTTTCCATATACCATCTGGATACAAGGATATATGATGGTCTCCTCCAGATGTCTGGGACACTGGGGAAGTCACGGTGCATTGCCTGCGAGGGGTCATTGTACGGAGCAGCCGGACCGTATGATGACTCAGGAGCAGGATTGCTACGATTGACGTCAGGGACGTCAGACATCTATGATGTCAGAGATATGGACCCGGAGAGACCCCGGGCAGCACGCGTAGCTTATTATACCGTGAGATATGACGTCAGGGACGTCAAGCGTCTGGGACGCTAAGCATCATGGATGCTGGTGATGGTAATGGTAAATAGGGATTAATGAATCTATAAAATGGCTTCTCGGTTGGATATGTGTTATATGGTAAAAATGAATTATTGGTTATGAAATGGTATGTCGGGTCGGGGACCCTGAATGGTTTTGGATTTATGGATTTATATTTATGGCTTTGGGCGGTGGCCCACATGGTTTTAATATGCCTGGTAGTGGTATTCCACAGTTTTGGGCTGAGTTCCCACACTTGGTTTTAAGTTAACGGTTTTTGGGCTAAGGCCCTAATGGCTTGGTTGGACAAACGTTTTGGTTACTGGTTTTCGTGGCATGCATACGTTTTTATTGGAGGGCATAAATGTCTTATAACTGTGTTTACTAAACTTAATGATTTTCGTCCACTCACAGTTTTTGGTTTTTAATGCCCTTCAGGTTGATTACGGATGCAACTGCAGCAGAGACTGGGACATTGCACGCCTCCTCCATCGATCCTTGCGCACTCTGGATGCCCCGTTTGGGCAGTGGCTTTTGGTTATCCCTTGTCTGACACCCCTTGTTGGACGGGAGCAGGGCACATTCCACGGTAATCCCGGTGGGATTGGGATGGGTCCTGTCACCAGAGGTGTCTGATCCTGAGAATGTGGCTGGATATTGGCCTACGCGTAGTGTGGATGTGACTGTGTGATTGTTTATGCGCTTGTGAGTAGTGCGGATTGATGGATTGATTGATTGATTGTGCACTTGTGAGTAGTGCTGCTTGATGTTGATTGTGATTGCTTACTGGTATTGAGTAGGGGTTTTGGTCTTTGTGTCCATGTTATCATTTTCATATGTTTGGCTTGAGAGCCGGGATTTGATACTGTTCATGTGCTTTGACTGGAAAGCCGATGATTGTTATACATATGTTTTACCCTTTGTATGCATGGTTTGATAAACTGGAGGGTAAATGAGGTATTTTGAAATGCGTTTTAAATGATATTATTTTTGTCCACTCACACCTTTTCTGTTTTATTGACCCTCCAGGTCGTGGCACGATGTTTGGGGCTGATCGAGAGGCGGAGGCATGAGCGGAAATCAGTACAGTTATCCCTTATCTGACAGGTGCTGAAGGGTAGTTTCGAGACTTCAATTGACTTGTCAGACGGGAGCAAGACCGGGCGCGGTTATCAAAGTCCAATTGGGACGGGTCCTGTCACATCGATTCTACTCGGGATCAAACCTCTCAAAAATACGGCATCCCGTGCCAATCGTACCTTAAACTGTTGCACCTCGTGCCAAACATAATCTAACCAGGGTTCGATTCCACTGAATCCTTATACTCTTACCCTAACTTTCAGGTTGATGATGGGATGTTACCACCGCAAAGACATCACATCCTAGACCTGCATGTCACAGTGAGAGCAAAACATGATATGATACCACCTGACAGGACCCGTCCCAAATCCACCAGGAATTAACGCGGGACGTGCCTGCTACCGTCTAACACGAAGTGTCAAAAAAGGGATAATTCCAACCTTAGCCCCCACGGGACTTCCAGAGTGCACCAGGATCGGAAGAGGAGTGTGATCTCTCAGTCTTCGCTACAGCCCGCATCCTCGATTAACTTGAAGGGCATTAAAACCATTGAAAAACTGTGAGTGAATGAAACCAAATAATTTATTAAAAGAAAACATTTCACAAAGAAGGCATTTATGCCCTTCTCTAAAAAGAGCATGCATGCATTCGAAAACCATTTAATCAAACCATATGGGAACTCAGCCCAAAACCAAATTAGTAGGGACTTAGCCCAAATCCTATAGATGTGGGTCTCATCCTAAAAACCAATTAATGTGGGTCTCAGCCCAAAACCAATCCTCGGCATCCCTGATGCCTGACATCCCAGATGTCACAATCAGTACCATTATCACGGTTCCAAGCTACGCGTGCTACCCAGGGTCTCAAATCCCAAGCCTCCCCAGGGTCCACCCAGGTCAATGACCCGTAGATCAATGACCCGTAGATCAATGACCCGTAGATCAATGACCTTCCCTAGGGGGAGGTTTTAACCTCTGGAAATCCTACTCCTTAGTCACTATACAGATCGGTCGCTCCGTACAATGACCCCTCGTAGGCAATGCCCCGTGACTACTCCAGGATACTACGAGACGTCTAGAGGAGACAACCCGCTACTCCAGGATACTACGGGACGTCTGGAGAGCAACCGTTCATGAGGGTAGTATACGGAAAACAAACCATCATAAATACAAATTCAATTGGGATCCTTGACCCGAAATCACATTTATAAACCATAACTGGGCCTCATGCCTGAATCCGTAAACCAGCGGGCCCCTGGCCTGATCATATAAACCAAATAGGCATTTAGCCTGATTTGTCATTAAATCAAATGGACTCCAAGTTCGATGGTTTCCAATCAAATGGGTCTCAAGCCCGATTCCACATTTCCAAATCCAAAACATCCCCATTAAACCATCATAGAAACACTAGCACGTATAAGCACCGTATAAAATCGAAAACCTCAAAATACGTGCAAATATGGAAAATACTAAACGCCACAATCAAATGCACTCAAGGAATTTCAAAAAATGTTCATAAACACATATAAAACAGTTATACATTCATCAATTTAGAAATCAAGTTCCACTCATAGACCGTCCATGCTGCAACTTCGACAGGCGTGTTATACGCCTTTCCGGGATAATCACCATCTATGAGGTTCCCGTACCTGTCCAAATCATATTCTAAGGCCACTAACCACTTCAATATGCTTCCTTTAAATCCCCATAATTTTCCTGAATTTTTAAACATTTTTAAACTTGATCCTAAACCTTCGGACATCCCGAACTATATCGAAACTATGTCCGATCGACTCGAAACTAGTCCCAAAATGTTCATTACATCGAATAGATGATTTCTTATGTTGAACACTTCCCCAAATAGTGCTTCATGTGCCCCCATGTGCCGCCCAAAGGCGTTGCATGTGGAAGCCACACGCCCTGCACAGTACCGTCTTCAACCTCGAGTGACCCGGTCTGAACTGGTTCACTGGTTCACCTAGTCCAACCAAACCGGCATGACCAGTTCAGTCCTATAAATCCCTCATTTTCCATCCTTTTTAATCCATTCCAATTCCTAAAGTTTCCTCTCATCATTTCCTATCCTTCTACGGTTTCAAAATGTACATAAGGGTTCAGAAATTTACCTCCCCGATCGAAGAATACACGACCAAGTTTTGGCCGTCCTTCTAGAGTCGTCCGTCCGTCGAAATCTTTTGCTTCCAATCTCCACAAGCTCGTCCATGGCCCATAAACAAGGCCCAATCATTAAAACTGACCCTCAAACGTCCAAACATGAAATTCGAATTTGAATTCAAAACTATACCTGCGCTGGTTTGCCGTTCCTCCGCTGTCCATGGCGTTGCAGCCTCATCACTCACCGTGTCCTAGCTCCTCAGCCACTATCTGTCTCTTTCTCAAATTGAAACCAGTTGAGGGGAAGGGATTGGGGTGGTGATTTGATGGGGTTTCGGGTTGGCTTGATCAAATGAACAAAGAAGGTGAAGGAATGTGCATGTATCTGTGTTAGGTAAGCAATGGATGAGTGACAATCCATTGGGCATGTTTCAAAATATCTAGGCCCACTGAGGATAGAAGTCCACCCATCTCGTAATTCGTGTAATAGTACCTCAGACCTTCCATGACCCGTATCTTTCCCGTCGAACGTTCGATTTCGACATGTCGCCTGTCTACAGACTCGTATCGACCAGATCTACGTAACAGTCCTTGGTCCTTGTGCATCGGACCTCCCAGGTCAAAAGTCAAAATTTTGCCCTCGTTCAGGGGCAAAATTGTAATTTCGCCTTGAACGTTCGATAATCCTCGACTAATCTCCGATTAGCCTCACTAATCCATAATTAGTCTTAATTAATCCTTAAAATTAGGGACGGGTTGTTACAATTTCTTTCAATGAAATTCTTTGTAATTCTTCACAGCTATAACTGTGTATATTCTCTTTATTCAATTGAATTACTAACATCAAGTGGATAGTGATGATTTGACGTTGAAATCTCACACAATCACCCGACACATTCCTTACAATTACAACAAATTAAGCATGACACTATGATGTCAATTTTTATCCCCATTATAAGCTATCATCTATCTAACTAATTAAAGCAAGGCTTGGCAACCAAGTAAAGCCCCCACACACACACGCGGGCACATACACACACACACACACACACACACACACTTCCTTTTCCGATGAGAATCTATTATTTATCATTCCACCTCAGCACACACTTCACTGCAAAACCGTTTAGGATTGTATGAGCTATCTGATGGTGCTCCAATAAAGTAGTCTACACACTAACATTCCCTTCTAGACTATTTACTGGTTTAACACCAAGCAGTCCTCTTAAGGAGCTTGTTGCAACCTATATAGAGCCTTCTTGAGCCTGTAAATCTTGTCTTCTACATTTCCGACTTCATAGCCTTTTGTTTGATGCACATAGATCTCTTCTTCTAGCACTCTATTTAGTAAAGCTAACTTAACATCAAGCTGGTACATCTTCCTGCTTTTCTGTGCTGCTAGAGCCATCAGAATTACGATTGTGTCAAGTCTTCCCACATCGGCAAAAGTCTCATTGAAATCTAGTTTAGGTATATGTGCATACCCCTTGGCTACCAGTCTTGCTTTATGTTCCTGAATTGAACCATCTAGATTCAGCTTAGTTTTGTATACCCATTTCACTCCAATAACTAGTTTATTGGATAGCCTATCAACCAGATCCCAGGTAAAGGTCTTCTCTATCATTTCCAACTCTGCCTGCATTACTTTCTACTAAGCTTTGTCTTGTGCAGCTTCTTAATATCTTTCTGGTTCAACAATGCACATATTGCATCATGCATAGATCTCATTTTCACTGGAGTAGAACTAGGACTAGAAGAACTTGAAATGTTAGGGCTGGATCCATGATCAGGACTATCACCCTAAATTGTTCCAAGAGATACAACTGCAGGACTTTGATCTTCAGCTGTGTTTGAACTAGGTTAATTTTCAATTAAAATAGAAATCCATTCTACTTTTGCTTCTTCCCAATTCGATAATCCCTTCTCATTGAATACATCACCTCTAGAGAGAATAACCTTCTTTGTTTTAAGATTGGAAACTTTATACCCTTTTTCAAAACTTCCATATCCCATGAACACTTCTTTAACTCCAAGTTCATCCAACTTCTGTATAAGCTAGTTAGGCACATGAATGTAACATAGTGCTCCAAACACTTTTAAGTGTTTCACTCCAGGACCTCTTCCACTATATTGTTCAAATTGAGTCTTTCCTTGAACAACTTTAGTTGGACACCTGTTTAAGAGATAGACGGCTATATTGACAATTTTACCCTAGAACCTGTAGGGTATTCCTCTTTCTTGTAGTATGGATGACACGACTCATCCCAATCCCCCCAGGATTACCGTGGTATGTGTCATGCTCCTGTCTGACACGGAGTGTCAGACAAGGGATAACCTAAAGCCACTGCCCCAACAAGCTTCCAGAGTGCGCAAGGATTGATGGAGGAGGCATGCAATGTCCCAGTCTCTGCTGCAGTCGCATCCGTGATCAACCTGAAGGTCATTAAAAACAACAAAGGTTGTGAGTGGACGAAAATAAATAAGTTCATAAAACAAATTTCATAAAGATATTTATGCCCTTCATTAAAACGTATGCATGCATCGAAAACCAGTAAGTAAACTATTTACTAAAAACAACCATCAGGGCCTCAGCCCAGAAACCGTAAAACCAAATCATGTGGGTCTCTACCCAAAACCATGAATACCGAAAACCAAACATATATTATATAAATCCGACATCCAGAATACCAATTCCAATTCCAAGTAGGTCATTGCCCAAAACCACAACCATAAGTACCATTTCCAGAAAAACATGTTTAAACCATCCTGGGCATCCCATATGCCTAGCGTCCCAGACGCTCGACGTCCCAGACGTCATATCTCACGGTATAAGCAACGCGTGCTACCTGGGGTCTCACCGGGTCAATATCTGACATCCCAGATGTCTGACGTCCCAGACGTCCAATCATAGCAATCCTGCTCCTGAGTCATCATACGGTCAAGTAGCTCCGTATAATGACCCCTCGCAGGCAATGCACCGTAACTTCCCCAGTGTCCCAGACACTTGGAGGAGACCATCACATATCCTCATATCAAGATGGTTTATGGAAAACAGTTTATCAATCATTTCAATCATCTCAAGGGCCCTGCTCGGAATTTCCATGAAACCATCACAAGTCCAAACATCTGATTTTCAAATCCAAAATCATTTATTCAAATCCATTTAGGGTCCCCGACCCTAAATCACATTTATAACCAACTGGGCCTCATGCCCGATTTCTTAAATCAACTGGTCCCCTGGCCCGATTATATAAGTCAAATGGGTCTTAGCCCGATTTCATAAATAACTGGGCCCCTGGCTCGATTTCATAAAGCAATTGGGCACCCGGCCCGATTACGGAACTCAATTGGACTCCAAGTCTGAGGTTTCCAAAACAATTGGGCCTCATGCCCGAGTTTATATTTCCAATTTCAAAACCATTTCATGAAATCATATCCAAAACCATAAGTATGGAAAATCAGTGTAAAACTGGAAACCTCGATTTACGTGCTTGCACGTAACGTAAATCGCCTCGCAATGCGTGAAACCATATAATTCACCAATATCCAAATCAACATCATATAATCACAATCATAATCCATATAAAACAGTTATGCATGCATAAGATTTATAAAACCAAAGTCCACTCATAGACCGCCCTACGATGCGCTTCGATACGCTTGCCATAGGCCTTCCCGCGCCACGTCACTATCACCAGGACTCCCAAACTTGTCCAAATCACATTAGAGGGTCACTAACCTCTTCATTAACCTCCTATTAAAGTCCCATAATTTTCTCAAATTTTTAACTATTTTTAAACTTGATCTGAAACCTTCCGATGCCCCGAACATTATCGAGACGGTGTCCGATCGACACGAAACCAGTCCCAAAATGTTCGTTACATCGACTAGGTTATTTCACATGTTGAAAGTTTCCCCAAAAGACCTTACACGCGCCCCCATGCGCCGGTTAAACCCCCTGCACATGAAACCCACGCACCGAGCACTGTTCATCGTCAACCTCGCGTTGGACCCTGTTCACTGGTTTGAACCGGTTCAGCCGAACCGCTGAACCGACCCGGCCGGTTCTCAGTTAATACTCAACCATTTACTACGGGGTTTCTTCCTACGTGTTCTTCTAGGTCCAATTAAGAGGTTTATGAAATCAAAAAAAAACACGTCTAGATCTTTACCTCTGAACAAAAACCCGAAGCCCAGATTTTTCGATCATCCTTCCTCTCGATCCAGACCTCCTCGAGCCTCGAAATCAGGTTCAATGGGTTCGTCTCTGTCCCTAGGTCTCATTAGAATGCATTAGGAGCTTAAAACTACCACTAAAAGTCGACTTTCAAAACTAGGACATAAGTAGCACTCGGGTTAACTCACCTTGCCGTGAACCACCGTGGTCTCCGCCGTTTCCTTTCCGCCTCCCGTCGTCTCTCACTGTCTCAGTCACTCTCATGGTTGTGCACACACAACAGAGATGGTGAGGTGAGGGATATGTGTGTTTGTATGGGGGAAAGAAAATGGAGTATCGGGTTATGATATAACAGAGATGGTGGAATCTATTCAGATGAGGAGGGATGAGATGGCCGGTGCTGATTGAGAGTTTAAGTCAGATGAAGGGCCAAAATCAAAAGGTGAGTTAAGTGGGAATTAACAATTAATTTAAATCCTAATATTTAAATCCAATCTCACCAATCAAGACATAGGTCCACATTTTCAGGTTATTGGTCCACATATCCCACTTAAAATGTCTAACCCAATCAGAAAAAGCCACGTGTCCTCGCCTCGTAATGCGCGCATAGTGAAATCGAACTTTCGTGACCCATAACTTTCCCGTGCGAAGTTCGATTTCAGCGTGCCACCTTTCTATGGATTCGTATCCTCCTAATCTACGTAACGGTCCTCGTCCCTCCGCCATCGGACCTCCCGGTCAAAAAGTCAACATTTTACCCCTATTAACCAAAATTACCAAAATGCCCCTTAACTTTCGAACGTCATAACTTCCTCCTCGAATGTCGGAATCAAACGTGCCACCTGTCTATGAACTCATGACGTCCCAAACTACGACACGGTCATCGTTCAAAGTCCATTTGATCGCCCGAATTAAAAATCAACGTTTACCCACGACTAGGGGCAAAACGATCATTTTGCATCGTTCGTCCGATTTCGCCCAACTAATCACCGATCAACCCCACTAATCATGATTAGTTACTAATCTAATCCCGGAATTCAGGACGGGCCGTTACAATGGACTTGGCCATTTCCACAATAGTCATGTTCTTCCTCTCAACAACACCATTTTTTTATGAGAGTACGACATTGTTAATTGTCTCTCAATCCCACAGTCTTCACAGTAAACTTGAAACTCACTTGAAGTGTATTCTCCACCCATATCACTCATTAGCTTCTTAACCTTGTAACCAGATTGTAGCTCAACCATTGTCCTGAACTTTCTGAACACATTTAGTACACCAGATTTGTATATAAGGAAGTATAACCAGCACATTCTTGAATGGCCATCAATGAATGAGATGAAATAGTTGTTCCAACTCACAATTTATGTCTGCATTGGTCCATAGATATCTGACTGAATCAACTCTAGTAGTGAAGAGGCCCTTCATGCCTGCTGTGTCAGAAGGCTACACATGCTATTTCCAACAGCACAACCACCATATACATCAAGTTCACTAGATAGGTTAGGAAGTCCTATCACCATTTCCTTATTCTGCAAGTTTTGAGACTTGAAAATTTTAGATGCCCAAACATTTTGTGCCATAACTTTGCAGTTCCTCCAACTATTGTCTTTCTTGCTACAGAAGTTACACAATCAAGTGACAAGGAAAACATATATTCCTTGTCATTTTGGCATTAGCAATCTTATGAGTCATGCCACTGTTGTCATAGATATCCACTGTCCATTCTCTGAATACTAAGGCATTTGACCCACACTTAGGAAGTTTTTTTCAAGTCCTGGTACTAGCAGCACATCTCTGATGTGTTTATTTCCCTTACTAGTATGGAACAAAATAGTTCCCTTCCGAGTAGCTTGTACTAGCTTCTTCAACCTGCTTGGAAACATTCACTGCTGGTTTGATGCCACATGTAACGACCCGTCCCAAATATCGGGATTCAATAATATTTAATTGTGATTTACTAATCTGGGATTAGTTGGGTGATTTCGGACGAATTGTGCAAAATGAACATTTTGTCCCTAGGCGTGGACAAACGTTGACTTTTAATTCAGATGGTCAAATGGAATTTGACCGATGACCGTGACGTAGTTCGGGACGTCACGAGTTCATAGACAGGTGGCACGTTCGATTCCGATGTCCGTGGTGAAAGTTATGATGTACGGAAGTTCAAGGGCATTTTCGTAATTTGGACGAAATAAAGGGAAATGTTGACTTTTTGACCAGGATGTCCGATGGCCGAGGGCCAAGGACCGTTACGTAGGTCTCGTCGATACGAATCCAATGACAGACGGCATGCCGAAATCGGTGATTCGACGACGAAGTTATGGGTCACGGAAGTTTGGTATGAATCGTGAAATCGGGGAAGTTACGTCTCGGTAACTGTGTTGATTATTTTATTCTGAAATTGTTGTTGGAGGACACTTGGATGAGTGACAAGTGTCACTCATCCGACGGCTAGATTGGATCTGGTTCCACTAATCATAATTTATATGCTAAAGTTCCACTATATAATTATTTAGGATTAAATCCGTGCTTTTGATCTGAACCATCCATCTCACTCCCCTGATTGCATCACAACCGTCCATCTCATCTCTCCCTTCTATTTATGATCAGTCCTCACTCCCTCACCTGTGAACAAGCAAACAACTGAGGGATGAGAATTGGTTTCTGGCCATTGTCAATCTCCCTTCCACAATTGATTGCACAAATGGAAATTTAGTGATTTGGGGAAGGTTTTGGCTGAGGGAGAGCACGGGGGACTGAGAGGGGAGGTGTAATTCGGGAATCAAAATTTTGGAAAATTGGAGGGAATTTCGAATTGGAATAATTGGGCCGTGACGATCAAAATGGAGTTTAGTTTGAGTCTTCTGAGATCAAAATGATCATCTTTGCTGCAAGAACGAAGAGAAACCGTGGCGGATTGAGGAAGAACTGAGCTTCCATGGCAGCTCAAAATCGAGCTTGGGTTCAATGGGTTAAAGGTAAGTAATTCTCAAATTGATCTTGTAGAAATGTTCCTCACACTCTCACGATGCTAACTGAATGAATTAATTTGAAAACCAGGGACGAAATCGTGAAACCCGAATTGAAAACCCGTCGAGGATCGATCGTGAGTCGGGGAGATATATACCCTAATTTGTATAATTCGATTTACAAAACTTAAATGGAGATGGATTAGAAGGGATCAGTTTAAAGAACGGATCGATTTGAGTTCGCGGGTTTTTCAACCAGTTTACCAGACAAACGGGCAAAGGGGATGACTGTGCGGGTACTGTAGCTAGCGCGTGGCTTCCACGCGCAGCCGCTTGCGGTGGAGCATGGGGGCGCGTGAGTGCGAATCCCGAGGTACGATCAACATGACTTTTGTCCTATACAATGTAACGAACATTTTGGCGTTGGTTTCGTGTCATTCGGATCCTGTTTCGATATTGTTCGGGATGTCCGAAGGTTTTAAATCCAGTTTAAAAATACTTAAAAATTCGGAAAAATTACGGGACTTGAATAGGATGTTAATGATGAGGTTAGTAATCCTCTAATGTGATTTGAATAGGATTGGGAGTCCCGGTGATAGTGGTGTGGCCCGGGAAGGCCTATGGCACGCGTATCGAGGCGATCGGTTAAACGGTCTGTGAGTGGACATTGGTTTTATAAATTCGATGCATGCATAACTGTTTCATGATTTTTATAATTGTGATTAAATGATTTATTTTGGATATCGGTGAATTTATATGATTTCACGCATTTCGAGGTGATTTACGTGTTTGCACGTAAATCGAAGTTTTCTAGATTTGCACCGATTTCCATAAATGTGGTTGGATATGATTTCATGAAACGGTTACGGACTTGATTAAGTAAAATCGGGCCAGGGGCCCAGTTAACTTGTGAATTCGGGCCGGGGGCCCAGCGGACTTATGAATTCGGGCTAGGGGCCAGTTAACTTATGAAATCGGGCCAGGGGCCCAGTTGATTTATACATGTGATTCGGGTCGGGGACCCTAAAATGGAATCGAATAAATGATTTTGGATTTAAATCAACTATTTGGACTTATAATGGTTTTGATGATATTGAAATTATGGTTATGGCACGTTTCACGGTATTTGGGCTTGAGACCCGTCTGATGAAACTTAAAGATTGGTTTGGATTTTATCTATGTATATATATATATATATGCTTTGCATTTGGATATCAATAAAATGTATTTGGTACTGCACTGTATAGATCATTCCATATTATATTGTCTCCTCCGGATGAGGTACCCCGGAGAGGTCACGGACATCTAGTACGTCCAGCGTCTATGACGCTAAGCATCGGGGATGCTGTACCCGAACGGGGTTCGGGGATTGAACTCGGAAATTGAGACCCGAGTGGCACGCGTAGCCTTGTGATTGTGACCTTATTGACGTCAGGGACGTCAGACATCAGGGATGTCGGATTGGAGTGTATGGTGCAGTGGCTAAAATTATGTTTATGGTTCATATTATATGATATATGATTTTAAATGATGGTGCATGCATATGATTTTACTGAGGGGCATAAATGTCTTATAAATGTTTTAAACAGACTTTTTTATTTTCGTCCACTCACAGCTTTTGTTTTTAATGCCCTTCAGGTTGATTCCGGATGCGACTGCAGCAGAGACTTGAGCATCATACACCTCCTCCATCGATCCTTACGCACTCTGGAAGCCCGGTTGGGCAGTGGCAACAGGTTATCCCTTGTCTGACACCTCTTGTCAGACGGGAGCATGACACCTTCCATGGTAATCCCGGGGGGATTGGGATGGGTCGTGTCAAGTGGTATCAGAGCAGGTTTTGCTCTTTTGTGCGCGAAGGACGAGGGTGTGATGTCTCTTTGGGCTGCAGTTCCGTTGTCAACCCGATAGATAGTTTTGGATTTGAATGGTGGATAGGGTGCGTTTAGCCCGATACGCCGTGCATTGATGCGATTCAACCCAAATGGGTTGTATACGATTAACTGGTAATGTGGGACCGTCGGTTCGGTCAGGTGATGATGGATTGTTGTGCGACTGGGCACAGCTGGGTTCAGGGAACCCCATTTGAACAATGTTATGGAAATGCGAAACTCAGTTGAGTAATGGTCTAAATTGTGGACCCTGGTAGTGTTGGCTAGTGTACGGAGTGTTGGTGCATCGGAGTTAGCCGATGATCCTCGTGGTGGAACCCACGAGGGAATCCACGTTGAGTTGACGATTGGATTGGATTTGACGTCTATGCGATGTCAGGACCGCGGAGTCGGTCAGGTGATGGATTTAACTGCAGAAGGCAGTTGGGTCATTAAGTCACGAACTCTACATATCAGGGCTTTATTCTAACAGAATTAAACTTGAAACAAACCACGAACTCTTTCAATCCCTCCATTAAACTAAGTGCTGCAATGCAAGCAATTAGTTTATATCAGAAATCTCACACACACCCATCAGCTTCCGAAGCTTCAGAAACACATCAAACTTCAAAGGTTTGGTCATTAAGTCTGCCACCTGATCCTCACTTCCACACTGAACTAATTCAATTTCACCATCCCTAGTAAGATCTCTTAAGAAATGATACCTTACATCGATATGCTTGCTGCGACCATGCATAACCGGATTTTTAGACAGCTTGATGGTTGAAGTGTTGTCACAATTTACAGATATACATCCTCCATCAGAATGTCCCAACTCCTTTAAAACCCTCTTCATCCAGATTGCTTGACAAGCACAAACTGTAGCTGCCACAAATTCAGCTTCTGTGGTTGATAAAGTCACTATAGGCTGCTTCTTAGAACACCATGAGACAGCACCTGAACTCATCAAGAACACGTATGCAGATGTACTCTTTCTGTCCTCTATGTCGCCCACATAATCACTATCAGTAAATGCCAACACCTCACCATCTCCTCCACTCTTGTACTGTATTCCATAGTTCACAGTCCCCTTTAAATATCAAAGTGCTCTCTTGGTTGCCTGCAAATGAAACTCTGTTGGTTTTTCCATGTATCTACTTAAGAGACAAGTAACAAACATCATATCAGGTCTTGTGGCTGTGAGATACATTAAGCTTCCCACCAGTTGCTTGTAATATGTCTCATCAACAGTGACTCCATCTTTATCTTTGGTCACTTTGAAACCTGGAACTATTGGACTAGTCACTGAATTGCTCTCCATCATCCCAAATCTCTTCAAAACCTCCAGAGCATATTTTCTTTGACATATAGAAATGCCATCAGAATTCTGTAACACCTCAATGCCAAGAAAAAATCTCATTTTTCCCAAATCAGACATGTCAAATTCCCTCACCATGGAGCTTTTATGACAGGACCCATCCCAATCCCCCCGGGATTAATGCGGGATAACCCTGCTCCTGTCTGACACGAAGTGTCAGACAAGGAATATTTCCGACCTTTGCCCTCCCGGGCTATCAGAGTACGCCAGGATCCGGAGGATGTATGTGATATCTCGGTCTCTACTACAGTCCACATCCGCTGTCAACTTGAAGGGCAGTTAAAACATTAAAAACTGTGAGTGGACAAAACCAAGAGTTTATAAAAACATTTCCATAAGACATTTGTACCCTTCACTAAAAAGCATGCATGCATTCGAAAACCATTTAACCAAATGGAAACCATATGTGGGAACTAAGCCCAAAACCATAATCGAAAGAACCATAAAGATTCAACTATATGGGCCACTGCCCAAAACCATACGGGACTCAGCCCAAAACCTGTGTAACCACACATCACATCTCATATATCATATCATATATACATATAAGTCACACAGCCAATCCTGTCACGGTATCCAAAGCTACGCGCGTGCTACCCGGGTCTCAATCCGAGTCTTCTCAAAGTCAAGGTCAATGTTTGCAGACCACTGATCCTACTCGAGGTTATAGTAACCATAGCCTTCCTAAGAGTAAGGAACCCAATTGGGGGGTGACTCCACTCAGTCGGTGCTCCGGGGCTACTCCGGGGTCCACCCAGGCCAACGACCCTCCCCGAAGGAGATAATAGAAGTAAAGGAAGGTATATGCACATATATATACATAATACAAATATCCATGCCCGGTTCCCCCGAACCATCATGATTCATAATATCCAGTTTATATACATATAGACCATATCCTCCATGTCCGGTTCCAATAAACCGTCATGTACCATAATAACATAACCAGGGTTCATGCTGGTTCCCATAAACCATCATGTACCTAATAACATAACCAGGGTTCATGTACTATAATAACGTAACCAGGGTTCATACTGGTTCCCATAACCCGTCATGAACCACGATACCATAACAAGGGTTCATGCCGGTTCCCATAAACCGTCATGAATCGGGAAATCCATTTAAGGTTCCCTAACCTGAAATCAAAACCGTAAAGTAACCTGGGTCTCGTGCCTGAACATAGGACATCAGCTGGGCACCGTGCCCGATATCTGAGGTCATGCCCGAGACAAAACCAAATGAGTCTCATACTCGAGTTTATCCTTTTAGAAATCCAAAACTATTTCATTTAGACCAATAAAGACATACAGGCCCGTATAGGGCCGAGACCTCGAAATACGTGCCTATAAATAACCACAACCAAATGCACCCATGGCATTACCAAACATGTATAAAAACATATAATAAACATTTATGCATGCACCAATTTAGAAAACCAAGGTCCACTTACAGACCGTCCGAGCTGCCGCCTCGATTTGCGTGCCATACGGCTCTCCCGAGCCAATCGCTATAACCGGGACTCCCGAACTTGTCCAAATCATAATAGAAGGTTTCTAACTACTTAATTAACCTCCCACTAAAGCCCCATAATTTTTTGGTATTTTTAACTATTTTTAAACCGACCCTAAACCTTCTGATGCCCTGAAACATATCGAGACGGTGTCCGATCGACACGAAACCAGTCCCAAAATGTTCTTTACATTGAATAGAAGATTTCACATGTTGAACACTTCCCCAAATTACTGTTCATGTGCCTCTAGAAGGTCCAAAACACTGTTCATCGTCACTAACCTCAGGTGAACCGGTTTACTGTTCACCGACACTGTGTTGAACCGACGTGACTGATTCAGTGCTTTCCTTCCTCTGTTTTGGTCTGATTTCAACCCTACTTAATCCTATAATTCCTATTTCTTCATTCCCTATCATTTCCAATCATCAAAACAACCTAAAAACACCTAAATTCCATGGTTTAATTATGAACCAAACTGTCCATTTTTCCTAAACTGCACCCACGGCTTCACAGCCGTCCCAATCTTCCTAAAATTGTCCTAACACAATCCTAATGACTCATTTAAGTCGTTGGACCATCAAAAACCATCCATAATGCATATAATGAAAAGAAATGGAATTCGGGCCTTACCGAGCACCCTCTCGGGTTTCTCCTCCCTGCCGCCGTCCACGGAGATTCTGGCCGTCTAGGCCGGCCACCTCAGCTCCCTCAGTCTCCCTGGTCCTCCCAGCTGGTCATGGGTTGAAGGTTGAATGGGTTTTGGGTTGCACAGAGATGGAGAGAAATGGTGAGATCGGGTAATGGTTTGTGTTTGAATGAAGAAAATGAAGGTGTTCGATGCATGAAGGAAAAAGGATGGCCTGTGGATGGGTGACACTTGTCACTCATCCATAGGGCAGGAGCTAAATATCTGGGGCCCACTAGAGTCCAAAAGTGAAGTTATTTCGTAATTCGTGCAATAGTGCACTTGAACTTCCGTGAACCATAACTTCGTCGTCGAACGTCCGAATTCGACGTGCCGCTTGTCTATGGATTCGTATCATCCCGATCTACATAACGGTCCGCGGCCCTCGGCCATTGGCCCTCTCGGTCAAAAAGTCAACATTTGACCCCTTTTAATCAAAATTACTAAAATGCCCCTAAACTTCCGAACGTCATAACTTCTACCTCGAATGTCAGAATTGAACGTACCACCTGTCTTTGGACTCGTGACGTCCTAAGCTACGTCACGATCATCAGTCAAAGTCCATTTGATAGCCAGAATGAAAAGTCAACATTTTACCCATGCCTAGGGGCAAAACGGTCATTTTGCATCGTTCGTCCGATTTTGCCCTACTAATCACCGATTAACCTCACTAATCACGATTAGTCACTAATCTAATCTAGGAATTTGGGACAAGTCGTTACATTTTAAATGCAGACATCATGACTTCATCATTTCCAGTAAAAATTAAATCATCAACGTAAACACTTACAATGATAATTTTTCCTTCTTTGTTTCTCTTCGTGAATAAAGTCTGCTCACTTTCACACTTCTGAAATCCTTCACCAATAAAGTGAGCTTCAATCCGACTGAACCAGGCTCGTGGTGCCTATTTTAGTCCATACAAAGCTTTGTGAAGCTTGTAAACCAGATGCTCACTACCTCTTTTTTCATACCCCTTCGGTTGTTCCACATAAACATCCTCATTCAACTCACCATGAAGAAAAGCTGATTTAACATCCAACTGAAAAATCTTCCAGTCCTTCTGTGCTGCAAGAGCAATTATCATCCTCACAGTATCCATCCTTGCCACTGGTGCAAAGACTTTTGTGTAGTCTATGCCATGCTTTTGGGAATGCCATTTAGCAACCAAGCGTGTCTTGTGCTTATCAACCTTCCCAAGCTCATTGTACTTGGTCTTATAAACCCACTTTACTCCAATTTTTTTTTGGCTCCAACAGGCAGCTCAGTGAGTGTCGATGTCTTGTTCTTCTCGATAGACTTAATTTCACAATCCATAGCTATTCTCCAATTCTCACTCTTCACAACCTCTTCATAGCACAAAGGATTATCAATTGACACCACCATAGCCATATTAGCTTCATCTTCTGACAACCCCTCACCACTTACATAATCACGCATCCAACTAGGAGGTTTCCTCACTCTCTCTTCACCCCCACTGATCTCATTGTTAGAAATATGAGAACCACCATCTTCCTCACCTACAGCTCCCTCAACACTAGTCTCTCCTATCTCTACATCATCATTATCCCCATTCCTATTTTCATGTACTCCCTCTTCATTTACTTCCCTGTCTGCAATACCATCACTCCAATCTAAATCTACTAATATTTCCACTTCATAACTAACATCCCAATCCCATTGTTTCTCTTCATCAAAAACTACATCCCTACTCACAACAACCCTTTTAGCCACAGGATCATACAACCTATAACCTTTAGATTCCTCACTAACACCCAATAACACACAAGGAAAGATTTTGTCATCAAGTTTCGTCCTCTTTACCTCCGGAACATGAACATGACCTATACAACCAAAAACACAAAAGTGTTCTACTGAGGGTTTCACTCCGCTCCAAGCCTCCTCTGGAGTAACATCCCCGACAGCCAATGTAGGACACCGGTTTAGAACATAGATACTCCAATTCACTACCTCTGGCCAAAAAGTCTTGGGAATCTCCTGATTTGAGAGCATTGAACGAACCATATTCATCACAGTTCTATTCTTCCTTTCTGCTACACCGTTCTGTTGTGGAGTATAAGTAGTGGTCAACTGCCTCTTGATGCCATTCTGTTTGCAAAACTCATTGAAATCACTTGAGGTGAATTCTCCTCCCCTGTCAGTACCCAAGCACTTCACAAACAACCCTGTTTCTTTCTCTACCATTATTTTAAAGTATTTAACAGAATTTAAAGCCTCTAACTTCTCTACTAAGAAATAAACCCATGACTTTCTACTATAATCATCAATGAAACACAAAGTGTACCTCCTTTTTCTATTGGATATGGGAGTGATCGGGCCACAAATATCGGCATGAATAAGCTCTAACGGCTTTCTAGCTCTCCAAGTACTCCTCTTTGGGAAGGTGTCACGATGTTGCTTCCCAATGATGCAGTGAATGCATGTTACGTTTGAAGCAGGAAACTGAGGGAGACCACGTACCATGTTTTGTACTGCAAAGTTCTCAAACCCTTGTAGCTTAAATGCCCATACCTCTGATGCCAAAGATCAGATATATTTTGAGAGCTTGTGTGGAAACAATCGTCTTGTTGTGCTCGAGGAAGTGCTTGTGACTGAGTAAAAAAATGAACATCCTATTTGCAGTCATGCTAGTTTGAATAATCAAACCTTTGTTAGGATGATAGATCTTGCATAGCCCTCCCTTGATCAGAATAGCCAGGCCTCTTTCTTGTAATTGCCCTATGCTCAAGAGATTATTTTTTAACTCTGGAACGTAGAACACATCAGGAACAACGTGATTAACTCCATTCAGCAACAACTTCACACTTCCCTTTCCTATCACGTTCATCTTTGTGTTGTTCCCCAATTTCACCAAATTCCGAAAACCTTTATCTAACTCACTAAACATAGTTTGATTCCCACACATATGATTGGAGCACCCTGAATCAAGAAACCATGCATCTTCTCGTTTGGCCTCATGCAACTCCACATACAACATCAAGAGCATCTTTTCTTCTTTATCGAGTTCAGCGTAGTTTTCCTCCTTATTCCAAGTTGGACATTCATACTGATAGTGTCCAAGTTTGTGGCATCGATAACATTCAACAGTAGCCTTATCAATGCTTCCTCGACCTCTTCCTCTTCCTCTTCCTCTTCCTCTTCCTCTTCCTCTATAAGTACCACGTCCACGACCTCTGTTTGCTTCATGTGTCACTTGCAAGGCTTGCTTTTCATTAGTGTGTTTACGAAACTTCTGCTCCTGTACTATTAATGAGCTCTGTAGCTCATCAACAGTTAGAGAATCAATGTCGTTTGATTGCTCAATTGAGCAAACAACATAATTGAAATTCTCAGTTAAGGAGCGTACGATCTTCTCCACCACCTTGACATCCTGCATATCTTCACCATAAAGTCGCATCTTGTTTGCTACTGTCATGACTCTAGAGAGGTATTCAGTCACTCCTTCACCAGTCTTCATCTCAATGATTTCAAATTCTCTGCGGAGAACTTGGAGATGAGAGACCTCTTAACCCTTGCATTCCCTTCGAATTTTTTTTTCATGGCATCCCAAATATCTTTAGCAGTGTCTTTCTTGAGGATGGTGTCAAGGATTGTGCGACCAATGGCCTGAAAGAGGTAGTTCTTCACTTTCAGATCATTTAATTTTCGCTCGGCGACTTGCTTACAGTGTTCCTCCGCTTGCTTACGTTGTGTTTTTGTAAGCTGTGGTCTCTCTGCCACTACTGTGGAGAAGGTTCTTGAATCGGATGTCCCTACTGCCTCTTGTGGATTTGCTGGAATCCCAAGTTCGATGATGTC
Source organism: Prinsepia uniflora (assembly GCA_032719365.1). Classification (NCBI taxonomy): domain Eukaryota; kingdom Viridiplantae; phylum Streptophyta; class Magnoliopsida; order Rosales; family Rosaceae; genus Prinsepia; species Prinsepia uniflora. The sequence goes on along the minus strand of CM064871.1, from coordinate 15,700,309 downwards.
CCAAAACTCCTTGGAACGAATAAAGTTCTCCATAAGCATGGCCCAATGGTCATAGTGACCATCGAACCTAGGGATTGCAGCAGGTACCAAGCTTCCTTCCGCTGCCATTCTCTTTCAATCTCTCTTTCTCACAGCGTTTCACTCACTCAAGCACTCTTTCTCTCTTGTTAGGATACTGCGGTTCCTAACCTTTCTTCACAATCAGGCCCCTTTCTGGGGCTCTGATACCAGCTTGTTGGGAACTATGAAGTTAAAAGCAAGAACACAACAGAGCTGGATTGAATGACTTGGTTTTATTAGCAAATAGTTCTGGCTTAAATAGCCATTCAATACAAACAAATTTGACACAAAAACAGCCCACGTTTTGGCGAGAATAAAGCCTAAGTGGTAATAGTACTTGGAACAATTCAAAAACAACTAAACCACCCTACATATCAGGGCTTTATTCTAACAGAATTAAACTTGAAACAAACCACGAACTCTTTCAATATTGTCATTCGCCAACTAGAAAAATCAAATGAAAAAACAAAATTAAAATTAAAAGCTGGGTAAAAACTGGTAATCCAAGCCGAGATTTTGAAGAATATATGATTATACCTAAAGAACAGTGACTCCCAGAATTCAAGAAATTGTTTTCAATTTCCTTGACCGCTTCAAAGTCGGACTCATATCGTTGATGAAAACTAGAATCTTCTTTCTCGTATCGTTGATCAAATTTAGAATCTTGGATCAAGAACTAAAATCACCAATATCAATGATCGAAAGGAGTCATCGATATCGATGGTCAAAAAAAGTCGAGACGACGATCTCAAACAATCTAGTTTGCCCATAAAACGGCATGAAGTCGCTGTGGTCACCGATCTCGAGTTGTCAAGCTTCGCCGTCATTGCTCCTATAAATGTCGAAAACTCAATCGAAAGCATCGAGGCCGTCCCTCGTTTCTCTCCTCGATTCTCGAACCACAGTAGACTTTCATGGATAATTTCCTATTTGAAAAGTCTTTAAGAAGCTAACTTTTTCTTTAGTCCAATCAAATTTTTTTTCCTAAAATTTTGATTTAGAAATAGAATATTTGACCCCAACATTCATAAACTCGATAACCGAATATCTGCGTGCTTCGGTGCTAACTATTCCCCAGATTAAAATCATGATCTAAGTGGGCGAGTATGGCAGTCAGTTAATCTGTTATGCTTCCACCGTTTTATCTAAAACATGTGAGCCGAATTCCAATGTAACCGGCCAAAAAAAAAATGAAGCATAGGCTGATAAAATATGACCTTACAACATAACTACCATACATCACCACAAGTACAAGTACCATTAACAAATGTATGGTATCTATTTACATCCCTCACAATAATCTCCCTCTCCAACACCCTACAAAAATACTTGAATGCCTCATGGCAATCCCTGCAAATCCTCAAGTTCTTCACAATCCTCACCGCCTTACCTGGTAGTGCCGCCCCACTCACCACCGCAAATGCTAATGCCAACTTCTCACTGTGATACCAAAGCCCTTCCTTTTTCTGTTCCCCAACTTCAGGTATCACCTCATCCAAAACCGGCACATATCCTAATTTTTCTATCTCCTCCCTCAACTCTACCAATTTAGCATAAATCTCTTCCATTCTTTCATGAATTTTGTCCCGGGCAAAAAACACATGAACTTTGCCTCGTACCTCAATCCAACTCCTCCCGGCTTCCTTCGTTACCCTTCTATCTTTCATCATCTTCCTCATTTCCGCAACTTCATCCCACCTTCCAGCATTGGATAACACATTTGCAGCAAGTATATAAGCTGAATCATCATATGGGTCAATTTCCAATAACTTTTTAGCCATGGACCTAGCCAAGTCGGGTGCTTTATGATACGCTGAACTTGATAGCAATGATCGCCACACTGCCGCGTCCGGGATGAATGGCATTGTCAGTGCAGCTCTTTCAGCCTCTTCCAATTGACCAGCTCGTCCCAATGCACCAACCAAACACGTATAATGCTCAAGGGCTGGTTCCAACCCATAATCTCTCATCCGGGTTAACCACAAATCAGTCTCGGAAGCAAGACCCGCATTGCAAAATGAGGTTAAAATGGCCAAAAAGGTATATTCATCCGGCACAAGCCCCCGAGGTTCCATTGCATTAAAAATCTCAATTGTTGAGTTTTTATCCCCTTGTTGTGCATACCCTGCCATGATCACATTCCATCCCACAACATCCATGCTCCAGTAGTTGTCATCGAAAATCCGTCTGGCATCAGACACAATACCAGCTTTTCCATAGGCATCAACCAAAGCAGTCGCCACAACCACGTTTCCATCAAGCCCCGTAAGAACAGAATGAGCATGTATGATGGTACATTGCTCCAACACAGCAAGCTCCCCTGCAGCGCGAAGTGCACCCGAAATACTATACATTGTAGACCGCACATCACTACATTTCATGTCAGCAAAAGCGGATAACGCATCAATGGGTCTTGAGTTCTGGGCCAAGCCAACAACCACAGCCCCATAACAAACCTCGTCTTTCTGGGGAATTTCACCGAGCACCTTGCGGGCGTCGACGGGTAAGCGACATTTTGAGTAGAAATTAATGAGGGCGGACCCACAAAAGGGCTGAGTGGACACGCCGAGCTTGAGAGAAAGGGAGTGGAGGGCGATGCCGAATATGAGAGAGGGGAGAGAAGCGCAGGTCTTGAAGAGGGAAGCGAAGGTGCGCTGGTTAGGTAAAGTAGGGTGGCGGAGCATGGAGACGAAGTGTTGGAGGGGGAAGCGGGTGTTAGAGAAGGCCGAGATCACAGCCGTCCATGAAACCACATTGGGAGATGAGATTTGGTGAAAGAGGCGAAGAGAGTAGGAGAGGAGATTGGACTTAGAGTAGAGTGTGATTAGATTGTTGCGTAGAGAACGGCCGGTGTCCCCGGTGGTGACTGCGCGGGCGTGGAGTATGCGAGGGTCGGCGTTGGGTGGCAGTGGAGGCAGAGGCGGTAATGAAACGTGGTTCATATTGGAGACGAGGTTTGAGACACTGATGAACAGAAGCGCTTGACTGCCGTGCCAGAAGGCTTGTATATATTCGAGTTTCTATTGACCATATATTGGTCCTTATAGAATGTGTAGTCTCTCTAAAGAACTTATTTCTCGTACTTCATAATGGCCTAATTGTACAGCGTTGTATGCTTACAATGGACAGTAATAAACACTCTCATCAAGAATTTCCCATTGAATGAGATAGTACCAAGCTGAAGGGCCTAATCCTCCTTTGGACCCCTTTTCTTTCACTCATTATTGAAACTGAAAGTGTCTTCAAATGTAAACATCATTCTTTGCTTGTCTTCTTTTCAGATCTTAGTATCATTCTTTATGTCTTCCCTTACATAGCTTCATTATTTTGTTGCTAATGAATGTGCATCAAGCGTGATTGACAAACCATCAAGGACTGATAGTTACATTTCCATCCAATAAGGAACAAGGGACAGAATTGTGAGGGCTTAGCTCCAATTGCCGGAGCTGGATGACACAACTTATGGCCTGCTTATAGTCCATTCAAGCAGACTTATGATGGGCCCAAGCCTACGAGCATCGTTGAGTTACATCTCAACGGGTTACGCCGGATCAAGAGAGCTCAGCATTTAGACTGGCAGGAGATCCAAGTAAGTCACAAGTTCAGGAAAAATTTTGACTCGTTAGTCTCAGAGTCTTAAACAAATTTTCCTACTTTTTTGTTACAAAGGTATAAATAACGAGTAATATTATTTGGACACATTAAATTGAACACATTTAATAATACTTATTAAAATAACACTATTTATTAATTAATACGTTAAGTGTGTTACTAAATATATACAATTTAAAAGCTAAAAATCTTTTTGTTTGGTACCTAACCCACCCAAAACTGAACCCTTTAAACTCAAATGCTCAATCCTGACCGGTAAACTGAGATCTAAAAATCATTTTTCATAATTAATAAGTAGACGTTCTTAATTACTACGAAATTTCTACTACTAGGTTCTAGGTGCTTTGTGTGCGGTGGAAAGCATTATAAAACAAATATGAAAAAAGATATCACAACAGGCTCAAACAATCTTCTTGTCGGTCATCGTCAGCCGATAAACAAAACACAATAAACCCAGGAAAAAAAATGTATGTGCTCTGTAGTGTGTACTCTGGTGGCTTGCAAGTTGCAACTTTTCTAAAAAGCATAAAAGTTGTGAAGAAATCGGAGAAGCATTGGGTGTGGACAAGTGAGAAAAAAGAGACAAACACCACCACCCCCACATGACTCATTTCATCAGAGACAAACAACCAAAATTAATAAACAAAGAAAGAAGACAAAATCTGGTCATAATCTATGCCCATTTCTCTTCTTTTTCTTTTTTTTTTTTTTACATTTTTTTTCTCATCCATTCAAAATGACAAGCATTCATTTCTGCATTGCATCTTTCAGAAAAATTTCATCAACTTCATGCCCTAATTGCTTCTTTTTTGCCTTTGCCATTGCCATTGCCAATTCTATCGAACCACAAAACCCCATTTTCTCTAGAAGCAGAGACTAAGTAAAAGAGAAAAATAAATAAAATTGTTGCAAGTATCCACCTTTAAAGAAAGCTTGCCTCTTCAGAACCCATGTCCTCTATCAATAATCTGCACAGAATAACAAGTTTCCAACAATCATGGCAAATTAGAATTTGGAATATCAGAAACTTTAAAAGAAAAGATAAGTAAAAGGCAGAAAGAAGATTCTAATACCATCATGCTTCTTCATCAAATTTCTGGCAAACAACAAAAATATGACTAGAAACCCAACTCCAGCAGCTCCTCCCAAAATTATAGCCACTGTCTTCCCTGTATTTCCTGACCCTATTTCAATCAAAAATCAGATAAATTATTAATTTACATTCAAAACCCTAATCTAAGGTACCCCAACTCGACAAAAAGCCCTATTTAGCAACCCTAGCAAGAAATTGGACAAATTGTGAGAGCCCCAATTGCAAAAATCCAAAATTTCAAAACCCAACTTCTGTTTTACCTGATGAAGATGATGAAGATGAGGATGATGATGAAGATGATCTCCTTGGAACCCCATTTGGGTAATAGCTATAGCTAATAAAGCACTTATGGAGATAGATTTGGCCTGAAATGGCATTCCCACATTCAACCTGAGATCTCTGCACAGCACTCTTCATACACCCACCACAATCTGAGTCACCCACATCTCCTTGGCACTGTCCCAAGACATACATTTGCTGATAATTTGTCGTGTAAAATCCATGGCCACTCACAACCCCATTCTCCAAGACTGTGAAGGCAGTGTCCCTTCTCTCTTCAAACCCAGACCCAGCAATATTTGTGCCCCCACAAGTCTTGTACAGCATTTCCATGCCTGAAATTTGGGCAAAGCCTGAGACTTCATAGAGCATGTAGCACCCAATCAGCTGAACCCTAGCAGCAATTGTTTTTCCACAGAGATTGTTAGACATTGGAGGCAATTTGCTCACACAGCTGTAGCAGTCAGAATTACTGAGGTCCCCTCTACATTGGAAGAGGCCTGAGATGGAGGTTTGGCCACTGCCTGTGTTGGTCTTGTAAAATTTGGCCTTGGTGGATTGTTGGACCAGAGACCCAAAGAGGGCTGAGAGGGCTTGTGAGTAAACCCCAGTTGGATCTGAAAAGGTCTGCTTTGCACAGCCCTTGTAGACCAAGTTGGTGATATCAGAAGCAGATTCAGCAACAGGGATGAGCTCAAAATTGAAGAATAAAACCAAATACACCAAGAAATTGGTAAAAACCGGTTTTGAGAGAAAACCCATTTGCTGCTTTCCTTTTTGGATCAAATCATGTCAGTGAATCAGGTCTGTGAGGTTTTAGAGGGGGTTTTGAAAGAAACCAGATGAGAAAAAATGAGTAATTTTGAAAGAAACCAGATGAGAAAAATGAGTAAAGGTTGAAGCTTTGTGGTTGTAACTGTGATTTTTGTGCTGAAAAGTTCGAGTTTTTGCTTTGGTTTCTGGTTATTGTATGGTGCAGTAGAGGTGGCTGAGATTTTCACCTTGCCTTTGGCTTTGGATGGCCTACCTCTCTCTGTACATGGGGCATCTTTTTTTACACAGGGTCCAGAGGAAGTACATTGTATAATTGAAGGTAAAGTAATAAATAAACGATTATTATGGGAAGGATGGATTATTAGCTTTATTTTAGTATTTATAACTGGATAAAAATATTTGAAGGAATGAGAACAAAAATGGTATTATAAAATAATAATCTAGAAAAAAGAATAAATATTCTCTGCTTGAAAGAAGGTTTGGGGTTGGGCACTGGGCAGTACTGCAGTATGAAAGAAAATGATTCTGATTTTGGGGGAAGAAAGCTATGAACTTTGACTGAAGTGCATTATTATTTGAGTAAATTGAAGTTAGGATTATATATTTTATATTTGAATTGAATGTAAAGAGTTAAGGTTTTTTTATACATGGTTAGATCGTGGGGTCCAAGAAATCGGTGGTCCTTATTTTAAGTTTGAAATTTTGAATATAGATACAGCCTGAAATGCGGCCTCATATCCCCAAATGACTTTAGTAACTTTGCAGCTTTGGAAGCAAATCCTCTTTGCAAATTGGTACGCTGTACTAGACTACTAGGGTTAGGACCGCTCATGGCCTCATGGCTGTTTCAAACTTTGCACTTTGTTCATCTATATTGTGATTTATATTATCGATTAATTTTTTTATTCAAGTGATAGTGTCATATCCTTCAAAGACATTCATGTGAATTGCAGACATATATAGCCTAACAATGCTTAAGCATATATATTTTGTTTCAAGTAATATTATTGGTCTAGTTGAAATACTTATTTTATACGTATAATAAGAAGTTTCAAGTTCCACTTTTGTTAAGGAACAAATTTAATATTCAATCTCTTTTATCTCAATATCTATAATCTGACTATTCAATATCTTGGCTGCATATTTCTACCCAATATCTATAATCTGATTCTCCAATACCTCAGCTGCAATAAAAATTTAAGGAAAAAATTAGTAAAGGGGTACAAATTCATAACTGGAATAAAATAGTTTTAAAAAAAAAACTAAACTGTTGAGCATATTTAATTATTTGCACTAAAAAAGTAATTTGATCCTTTTGAACTAGGATAATAAACTAGGTAAATAACTGTAAAAAATATTAATTTTATGCACTTACAAAGTAAATTGATCCTTTTTCATGCTTTCATAAAATGGGAAGTAAGATTCGTGCATTAATAAATATTCCTTGATCTGCCTTTGTGGCGCTGTTGCTGTATACATCATGTGGGTTGTAGCAAAGCTCATGACATTTTAAAATGCATGTAAGGCCGCGTTTGGATGTTCAACTTGGCCTTTTGTAACCGAAAAGAATTTAAGCAAATAAATAAGATTGCTTTTGAATTTTGATGCATATAGTCGCCAAATCAAAAAGAATTAGGCTCTTTTATTTTATTGGGAGTTTTTGGAGTACATGTGGCAAGATGGAGTGAAGATATTGCCTTGCTGTTTTATTTTGGATCCATTCTAACAAGGAAGGCAATTAATTGAAAGCGAAAACACATTGGTTATATAGGATATAAAAGAAATTCAAATCTAACTGTTAAAATTAGAGATGGGCATAAAAATTTTAAAATCGGAAATCGATAGATTCAAGCTGTTATTGGTAATTCAATTTGAATTTTATTAAATAAAAGTTAAATAGTGTAAGAATTCAAACCATTTCGTTAGCAACGGGTTTTCTTTTGAATTTTCATTTTGAAATCATTAAGATTCTTATTTTTTTATATTATTTATTAGCTAATATTTATCATCCTATAATATGTTAGTATAGGTGTTCATTGCATACCCTACCTCACTTAATTTTTACTCATCTTGTGCTACTTTAGAATTTAAATTATATTTAAACTCAACCCTTCATATTTGAATTTTAAAACATTTAAATTTTTAATTTGTTGATGTGTATGAAATAAATCTTCATGTGAGTGAATGAAATTTTGATGTGAATGAATAAATTCTAGATGAAAATAGTTGAATTATGGAAAGAAAGAAAAATATGTCTTGGAGTAGTACTCTTTTTAACCAACAAATTACATAAAAAAAAAATTATACATGAACAGTCCAAACTGATCCAAGCCAATCCGTTAATCACTGTTTAGATTGGAACATTTTCAATTCTATTTTTTGAAAATTTAAACTGTATCGAACATTTCAGATTTCAACAGTTTGAGTTTAAATTTTGGTAATATTCATATCAATTCAAACCATACTCACACCTAGTTAAAACTTAAAAGTGCAATATAGTAATGCATCATGTGTAAAAAAAAAACGTTATTAGAAGAATATTAATGGGCAAATGACATTTTACTATCCGACCTATATTTTACACTAGATAACATATATATTAAAGCGGTTCACTTTATTATCTTAATAAAAACATTAGACCTGGAACTCTTTATCACGTTTTCCATTTTCTCTTCAGTTAAATTCGTTGTTGAATGTTAATTTGGATCCATCAATTAATCATTTTTAATTATGAATTGTTTAATTGTCAATTTACACCAATCTACACCATATTTAACTCAAATGTTTTGCTCAATTCCCCTTCAAGCTTTACACTTTGAGCCTCAAGACTTTATGTTGGCAGTGGCACCCATGAAAAGACTAAGAATTTCATGTACTCCATCACTACAAACTCCTGCCACCGAATTTGACAAAACGCTATCCATCATACTCACTTTCAAGGGTTTTAACCCATTACCCAGTTCATCATCTTCTTCCTTAGTTCAAAAGCATATCATCAACCCTTTTCACCACCCTATCATCCTCTGTTTCAACTGAGCCTACAAACCCGCCTGAACCAGTGCTTGGAGCTTCAAACCAAGAAGAGAAATTCGATTGGTGTGCATGCGCAATGGTACCCATTGATGAAAATTTGTGATCTTGACAAGAGGGTGCCTCATGCATAGAAAGTTTTGGATGGTACCCATTGTCTAAAAGGGGGAATTGATCAGTGGGGAAGGTTGTAGTGTGTTTACCATGGTTGGCATTTTAATGGCTCGGGTGACTGCGCGCAAGTTTATCCCTCAAGCACCTCCTGATGGCAACGTTTGTTTCTTTCCAAATGGAAGAGACTCGCCGACGAGGGACAAAGCCGCAACTTCCAAATATATTGGGTGAGAGATGATGGGTCAATGGGGTAATTTTGTCTTTTAATATAACATGACTTAAAAAATATTATTCAGTGGAATCCAAATACTCCACACCAGCACTTAATTAAAAAAAAAAACAGAAATTGTAACGGAAGGTTCCAGGTGTAATGGTTTTAAAAGGATTGAATAGTAAAATGAAATATTGTAAAGTATAATTATATTATCAAGTGTAAATCATAGGATAATGAAGTATAATTTATCTAGTATATATTAATTCATACCATATATAAATTGAAGTACAATCCTAAGTACATAATTTCTTTAATACATGAAAATGTGAGCTTGAAGTTAATATGCTTGACCTACGTACAATTAAGGTTGAGTAGCCTAGAGGTAAAGTACATTTCTCTTTTAAATAAAATCCTCCAAGGTCAAATTGATACAACTGGGCCATTAGAGAAAAGGAGTTTTGATCACCGGCATCGAATTTTTAAACCCCTTTTGAAACCACAAGCTATTGCCTTCAAATTTTGGGTTAGTGCAAGTTGGAAGTTTTAGTTTCATTAGTCACTTGCTTGATTGATGCTGGTGATTCTCATGTAAAGTTTCATGTTGAAAATGTGGCAAACTTAAAACTAACTTATAAGCAAAGATTCCTCACTGTTAATAGTACTGCCTATAATTAGATTGCAATAATTTCTTTATTGATACTCCAATTTAGATTTAACTGGTTTTTTATTTTATTTTTTTTTTGTTTTGGAAAGCTGTTGGATTCCAAATCGAACCTTCAAATTTTTTATCTATTTATTTATATTATTTAGTAGTTAATTTTTTTTTCATTTGAAAATATGTTAATATTAAGTGTTCATCACTTACCTTATGCCTCAATTAATTCTTACTCATTTTGTGCTATTTTCGGATTTAAATTATATCCCTTTGTTGATGTGCATGGATGAAATCTTCATGTGTATGAATGCAATCGTTACTTGAACGAATGAATTTTCATGTGAATGAATGAAATCTTAATGACCATGCTGAAATTTTGGAAATGATTATGCTTTAGAGGATTCCTTTTAATCAAAAAAATTCAGCCGAAATCGTTTAAACCAAACTGTTAATAATGATTTGAATTGGAACGGTTTAAATTCTATTTTTTTTTTTAAATCAGTACTGCATCAAATAGTTAAAATTTTAACTATTTAAATTCAAATTCAGGTGATATATCGATTCTAATTATGCCCCTAATAGGGAGAACTTATGGATACCACTAGTTGCAGTCCAAAAATATATTTATCTTAAATTTTAACGAGTAGTTTAACATTCATTCACTTTAACGACCAAGGGTGGACTGAAGAAGGGGCAATGTGTAAGACCCGTGTCTTGGAGGGAACGGTGAACGATTTTACATTCTTGCAAGGGGGGAATGATCTAGGAGGGGAATAGTGGTGTGCCTTAAAGGTGTAGACACACACCTATCTAGCACGAGTCCTTTTGGGAGCTCAGTGGCTTTGGGTTTTGGAACTCCAAAGCTAAACGAGTTGAGGCTGGTGCAATTCCATGATGGGTGACTCCCTGGAAAGTTACACCGTGAGTTCCCGAAAACAAAACCGTGAGGGCAAGGGCAAAGAGGCTCAAAGCGGATAATATCGTACTAGATGAGTCGGGTCCTGACCGAGGAGAGTTGAGTCCTGACACAAAGGGGGTTACTTGACCCTCTGATAATTCTCAAACTACGCATTAAATTAAACACGTAATTTGAGTATTATGCAAATTAAACCCTTTTTGTGTAGTCGTAGTATTGGTAAATAGGGATCGTTCTTAACCGGGGAAATTAGAGAACATTAATAATATGTTAGTTAAAAAGAATAATGAATAATTAAAGAATAATGAATTAAATAATTAAATAATTTAATAATAAAGAATTAAAGAATAAATGAATTTAAAAATAAAAGAATAAAAGAATTAATGAATTAATGAAATAAAGAATAAAAGAATAAAGAAATAAATGGGGGATTTGAAAAGATTGTAATCATAAAATAAAGAAAACAAGTAAAAAGAATTAAGAACTTAATTCTACTTCTACTTTAACTTTTGTGCAAGTGAACTTTCTTCAAACACATATTTTTATCAACACTCTAACATCATGCTCATATTGAACCAACCACGAAATCCTACCTTAATCATCTCAAATACATGCATACATTTTTCAATATTATAAATGCACCAAACAACGGTTATAAACACTTATAATACGATTCACCTTATGTTATTGATTTCAATGTGCGGCAAACATTTAAATCTCTTCAACCTTATTCTAAGTGCACTGAACAGCGATCATAAACACTTAGCGTTAAATTGAAGGTTAAGCGCTAGAACATATGAAGTAAATAAAATTCAAAAAGTAAAACACATGTTGATTGTATTCACATTTACAAATGTTAGAAAGAAAATATCAACACATACATTGAATTATAAGTAAACCGAAACATTAACAAGAATTTAAGTAAAGGGAATAATGTAACACCCCGGAAATTCGAGGATTTTAATAGTGTAATTTGATATTTGAATTGACGTTTTTACCCTTGTGAATGGTATGGCCAAATTATTGACTTTTTGATTGGTGGGTCAAATGGACTTTGACCAGTGACCGTGACGAAGTTCGGGACGTCACGAGTCCATAGACAGGTGGCACGTCCAATTCGGACGATCAGGGAAAAAGTTATGACTATCGGAAGTTCAGGGGCATTACCGTAATTTGGACTTCACGGGCGAAAATGTTGACTTTTCGTTTGGCAACTAATTTTCACATGACTCAAGGACCGTTAGGTAGGTCTCGATGTCCTGAGTCCGTAGACAGGCGGCACGCCGAAATCGGACTTCGTATGGCTGAGTTACGGGTCAAGAAAGTAAGGGGCAGTTTGGTAATTATTTGAACCAGGGGCATTTTGGTCATTTTGCCCTGGTCACTGTAGCAACCGCGGGGGAACCGTGGACGGCACCACCATGTGCGATGGTTCTGTGCCCCAATTGATTAATTAGTGTGTGAGTTGGAAAGCTGGGATTTGTTTAAACCCTTTAGACATCAGCACATGGCTGGATACATCCAGCAAAGCCACAATTTTTAATTTCAAGATCGAAGCTTTTCGGGGAACAATTTTCAGTGGACAAATTGGACTTCCACGAGCCTCTGGGACGGCTGAGGTTATTTAAAACTGATTAGAACGTGGGTAAGCATCACTCTGATGCTGAAAGAACTGAGAACAGGTGAAGAAAACCAGAGAAACCATTTCGGGCAAAATTGGAGGGAAAATTGGGTTTTGATTTCTGGTGACTGTTGGACCAAACCAAGGCCTGGTTTAGTCTTCTGGGAGTGTTTGGAACTCAACCACATCGAAAGCTAAGGCCATCAGCCACGGTTGAGCTGGGACGGAGGCTGCCGTCTTCAGAGGAGTTGCAGAGCTTGGGACGACAATCTTCAGGTACTCTCAGACCCAATTGATCATTCATATTAGTTCGTTTTGATCCTATTATACTGCCTGTGAAGTTAATTGAAGTTTGAATTAGAAACCAGGAAGTTCTGGTGATCAACCCGTTTTGTTGATCACGGGTCGATGGGCTAGTTAAAGGACTTGTCGAGGCAAATTAGTGTAACAGAACTTAAATTGGAAGGATAATAAACATGTTAGGATCAAATTGGATTGAAATCGAGTAGGAATTGATGGGTAATCAACCGGGTCAAGCCGCGGGTGGCAGGCCCGTATTACAGACAAACGGGTGAAGGTGGTGACACTGTAGCTACAGTGTCAGGCGCGTGACTTTCACGCGCAGTCACTTTGGGCGGCGCGTGAGGGTGCGTTGGACCTTATCTCCGATCACGATCAACATGACTTTTGTTCCTCTCTTCATTCTGAACATTTTTGGTGAATTAACCATGTTGATCTGAGATAGTTTTGATGGGTCAGTTTAGGGCCGGTTATCTCGGAAAACGGGTTGACGGGTTCCCCGAGCCAGTTTCTATTTCAGACTTTTTGGTTAAACGTTTAAGACTTATAGTGACCCTTACATGTGATTTGGATTGACAGGAATTGTATGATAATCCCGGTACAAGTTCGTACGCGCAGGTTCACCGCGGGATCGTACTGTGAGTGGGCCCGATTTCATTAAACCTGTAACACCTCGGAAATTCGAGGATTTTAATATTGTAATTTAATGTGTGAATTGACGCTTTTACTGATAGGTCCTCAAATAAGCGTTATTTTATATTATTTTTTACCCTTTATACTTGACTTTTAATATTAAAATAATAAATAATTAGACAAATTAATTTATTTTGTGATATTTTTGTAGAAATAAATAAAACTTGGAATTTGGAGCATTTTGGTGAAAGAATCGTCCCGATTGGAATTATAACGAAGAAATTATGGACGAAATATGAGAAACCACTAAAAATCGCAAGGAAATTCGGTGGGAAGCTGCTGAAATCCAGCAGCCCAAGCCAAAAATCCAGCAGCCCCCCAATAGTTCCCAAAATCAGCATATTTGCCCCAAAATCAGCAACTTTTCCCCAAAATCAGCTACTTTTCCTCAAAATCAGCATATTTGCCCCAAAATCAGCAACTTTTCCCCAAAATCAGTCACTTTTCCCCAAAATCAGCATATTTGCCCACCCAATCTCATCATTTCCATCACTCCTTCATGTACTATTTTATTGCTATTTTTATATTTTAATTTTGTACTTTTAATTAAACAATTGTGGCATTCCCTCTATAAATAGGGAGGTCATTTCATGTATTTGGAGAGTCCCCCATTAGTTTCATTCTTCCATTTCTTTCATTTTTCTTAGTTCTTAGTTTAGTTCTTTTGTTTCTCTCTTTTGAGAGACAATTTTGGGGACCATTTTTACTTCTTGTAGATTTTCTTATTAATTAGTTTCCTTTTAATTCTTATTCGTAATTTATGTTATTTTTCTGTTATTTTCATTTCTTCTTTACTATTGTTCTTGGTATTTTCTTTCTAACATTTGTAAGTAAGAATGCAATCTCCATGTGTTTTACTTTTTGAATTTCTTTTACTTCATATGTTTTAGTGCTTAAACTTCAATTTGATGTTAAGTGTTTTATCCGCTGTCGGTGCACTTAGAGTAGAATTGAAGAGATTAAATGTTGATCGCTGTCGGCGCATTTAATTATAAACTTAAGGTAAATCATGTTGTAAATGTTTGAAGCATATTGATGTTTGACGCACATTAATGGTTGATGCATTTATAATATTGAAAGATATATGTAAGTATTTGAGATGATGAAGGTAGGATTTCGTGATTGGTTTATTATGAGCAAAATGTTAGAAAGAAGTCTATTTTTAGGAGTAGTTTAAATAATGTGATTGTTAATTCGAAATTACTTACGTAAAAGTGTGGGTTTTGTCTATGAAACTACTCTATGGTTTGTAAGTTCCAATTAGCATGAGCATTTGCATTTTAATTCTTAATTAGTGTTTTCTTTAATTTAGTTATAAATCTTTTCAAAACCCCCCCTCTTTATTCTTTTATTCTTTCATTCTTTTATTCTTTTAATTCTTTAATTCTTTTATTCCTTTAATTCTTTATTCTTTGATTCTCTTATTTCTTTATTCTCTTATTCATCTATTCTTTAATTTATTAATTCTTTGATTATTTAATTCTTTGATTATTTAATTCTTTAATTCATTATTCTTTTATTCATCTTCCACTAACACATTATTAATGTTCCCTAATTTCCCCGGTTAAGAACGATCCCTATTTACCAATACTACATCTACACAAAAAGGGTTTAAATTGCACAACACTCAAATTACGTGTTTAATTTAATGCGTAGTTTGGGCGCAGTCAATTTTTGGCGCCGTTGCCGGGGAAATTGAAAATCATTTTAATTTGTTAGTGTATGTATATAAATTGTGCATATTATACTTGTTTATAAATTTTAATTTTGTTAATATTATATTTGTTTATAACCTTTACTTACTTGTTTATATTTTATTTATCCATCTTATTTTTGTTCTTATTATTTTATAATGATCATACTTTACTTATTCATAATCTCTAATATATACTTGTTCATAAATGTTCATAATTTTTTTTATATATATTTGTTCATATTCAAATTGTTTATGTAAATTTAAAATTCTATCATACTTGTTCATAATTTAATTTAATTTGTACTTGTCATAAATGCATATTGTACATATTCACTTTTCCTTACTTTTAATTTTTTTTTTCTTTACACTTTCTAACTTTTTCTTTAATCCATTAACTTTAATTTTATTCCATAAACTTTTTCTTTATTCCTTTAACTTTAAATTTATTTCATTAACTTTTTATTCCACTAACTTTTTATTCCATTAACTTTTTATTCCATTAACTTTTATTCCATTAATTTTATTCCATTAACTTTTTATTCCACTAACTTTTTATTCCATTAACTTTTTATTCTATTAACTTTTATTCCATTAATTTTATTCCATTAACTTTTTATTCCACTAACTTTTTATTCCATTAACTTTTTATTCCATTAATTTTTTATTCCATTAACTTTTTATTCCACTAACTTTTTATTCCATTAACTTTATTTCATTAACTTTTTATTCCATTATCTTTTTGAAATTTGAAAAAAAAAAAAATCTTATCTTAGTTTTATGTTAGTGTTAATTCATACTTGTAAATAAATGTTGTATATATGTTACTTGTTACCTTTTATACTTGTTCATAACTTTTATATTTCATAGTATACATGCATACTTGTTCATAATAGATTTTCATTTATATTTGTTTATAATTCTCTTACTTGTTATATTATTCTTGTTCATACTTGTACATAATGTTCATTCTTTTTAATTGTTCATAAATGTTTATGGTAAATATTCACTTTTCCTTATTTTTATTTTTTTTTTGTAATTAAAAAAAACATAAAATTCGTAAAAAAAATTAAAAATTAAAAAATTTCTTTTTCTTCATTTATTTAATTTTTAAATTCAGAAAAAAAATTAATTAATAAAAAATAAAATTTTTCTTTTTCTTCATTTATTCGTAAAAATATTCATTTATCTTCACTTTGTGTTAGTGTAAATCTAAATTGTTAAATAAATCTTATACTTATGTTAGTTTGTTAATGAGAAATTGTTTTGTAAATATCATTACTTGTGAATAAAATCATACTTGTAAATAAATTGTTCATACTTGTATAAATTGTTCATACGTAAATTGTCATGTTATATTTGTAAATTGTGCATAAAAAACATACTTGTAAATAGTTATTGCATTTATGCATTAGTCTCGGCTATATGTAGATCACTTGTGCTTCGAAGTTTAGATTTTGATCTTTTTCGGCGATGACTCTTTTGTTAACTCTCACCCACGGTAATTGTTAACACTTGAGTCATCTTAATTCCTCTGGAGTAAGAAATTTTCGAGGGTGATGTCTAGGACAAGAGACAGTACTCATAACGGATTTTGGGTCTAAGAAAATAGCCCTGCCTCTTATGTGTATTCTTTCTAACCTGGTCACTTTTGAACTTGCCCAAACAGTTGAATTAATCCAAGATATTTACTTGGGCCGCACGGACGTATAAGTCTCCATTTAAACTTTGAAGCTATGTGAACCATATATATCTTTGACTTCCCCCGACATGTAAATATTGTTTATATCTTAATTTACATTATTTGTCATGACAAAGCTAGCTTGCATCTTTCATTCTAACTTGCATTTCATCTTTCATTCTAACTTGCATTACATCTTTCATTTAACTTGCATTTTTAACTTCAGTTGCATATTTAGTTTAACTTGCATTGCACTCTTCCTCTAACTTACATCTTTAACTCAAATTGCATCCTTAACTTCAATTTGCATATCTAACTTGCATTCTTGACTAACGTATATCTCTGACTAACTAACTTGCATCTCTGTCTAGGCTGGATGGACGTTAAACTTCAAGCGCTTGTTGGGAGGCAACTCAATGTGTTCTCGGGATGTGAAGGAGTTATCAATACAGATTTGCTATCCTTTTACCCTTCACTCTCTTTTATTTTGTTTATTTAATGTTTTCCTATTATTTTCGTAAATCATCTTCCTTACATTGATTCTATGTTTAATTACTTCGTATTTTCCTACATTGAGGACAATGTAGAATTTAAGTGTGGGGGAATGGTTTACAATTTTGAATGTTAAAAAAAAAAATTACTATTTTGAATCTTTTTGTTTTAACTTAGTATTTTTATGAGTTTTTTTTTTATTTATGCAATTGAAATTGTTTTATTAAGTATTTCTTACGAAAAAAAACAAAAAAAAAATGAAAAAAAAAGGTGAAAAAAATGAAAAAAAAATTGTTTTCTTGAATCTTTTAACTTAGTGTTTTTATGAGTCTTAAGTTGCCATTTAACTTGTCAATGATATAAATGAACGAAAATGAATATGTTATGGCTATAAAGATGATCACTACAACTTGAATTTGTTTGTTAATATTTTGTGATTAAGTGTTATAACTTGAAGATAATGCATGTAAATTGGCATATAAACAAGCATGATAAGATAAGTATGAATCATATGAACCTTATGTGAGCTTTCGAACTTTATATACATCTTTGATGAGTGATTCATAAGTTCTTTGTTTAAATTGATATACATATACCTCATAACTGCTTGCCATAGTTTTTTATGAACTCTAGAGTACTAGAACTTATTCAATGTGATTTTCAAAGCTTTTAAGTCAATAAACTCTCTGATTTTGGATATGATTAAGGCATTAGGGTTAACACCACAAATTCAAACATCCATGTTCCCTATTTTGTGCGCACAAGTTGCGACCCCCTTAGTTTTAACCCTTTTGAGCCCACATTAAGCCTTTCTTTCATCACCATGATTATCTAAACACTTGAGCTTAGTTTAGACATCCTTTACCCTTGTTCCAAGAACTCGGTTGAAGATATAAAGATTGTGTAAGGAGAAAATGATGATGTTGAAAAGACTTTTATGTGAATTATTTGGATTTACCGACTTAAGTTTTATTGTATTTTTGACACATGTTATTACCTTGATATAAAAAAAATTGAAAAAAAATCAAAAAAAAAAGAGAAAAAAATCAAAAAAAAAAGAGGAAAAAAAAAAGAAAAAGTTGAGTCTCGATCAAGGTAATAAGATTTGGTTATGTAATGTTTGAGTTAAGTCCCTTACAATTGTAAATCCGACACAAAGAATGATTATGAGGCCCAACATGATGGAATTAGGCCTATGTTCGAAGGGATGGATTATTGACATCATTGCACTAAGGTTGGGAAGCTATGATACGTTTTGGGAGTTTATTGAGTCTTGGAACGAATTAAGCACCACTTGTCCTATATTTCCTTACCTCTAATCTTAGCCCCATTACAACCTTCGTAAAGACCTTATGATCCTTAAAATGGTAAATTTTGATTAGTTGAGTTAATCACTTGAGTAAGCTTATGGTTTTGGTTCATTTGCGCAAGTATGTGTTGTTTTTATCTTGAGGTGTTTGTTTGAGATTTTACAAAAGTACTTCAATTCTATTATGTGAGCATTTTTCTCACATATTTTGATTGCAAACACAAACCCTTACAAAATTGAGTGAATTTATGAGTGCATATCCTTGTGAGTTGATTCATACTTGTCTTATTCATGCAAAGATCCATTTCATCATATTTACTCATTATCTTACTTGTTGAAACATTTTGTTACCATGTATTAACTCTCGAATTCCATATGCTTAAATGTTTTAAGTGAAAATCTTTTATGTCATGATTATAATTATGAAATATTGAGACAAATGGTTAAGGGTTACTTGTTTTGAATTCGTAGTTTAATTTTAGTATTTGCTAGGGACTAGCAAAGTTTAAGTGTGGGGGTATTTGATAGGTCCTCAAATAAGCGTTATTTTATATTATTTTTTACCCTTTATACTTGACTTTTAATATTAAAATAATAAATAATTAGACAAATTAATTTATTTTGTGATATTTTTGTAGAAATAAATAAAGCTTGGAATTTGGAGCATTTTGGTGAAAGAATCGTCCCGATTGGAATTATAACGAAGAAATTATGGATAAAATATGAGAAACCACTAAAAATCGCAAGGAAATTCGGTGGGAAGCTGCTGAAATCCAGCAGCCCAAGCCAAAAATCCAGCAGCCCCCCAATAGTTCCCAAAATCAGCATATTTGCCCCAAAATCAGCAACTTTTCCCCAAAATCAGTCACTTTTCCCCAAAATCAGCATATTTGCCCACCCAATCTCATCATTTCCATCACTCCTTCATGTACTATTTTATTGCTATTTTTATATTTTAATTTTGTACTTTTAATTAAACAATTGTGGCATTCCCTCTATAAATAGGGAGGTCATTTCATGTATTTGGAGAGTCCCCCATTAGTTTCATTCTTCCATTTCTTTCATTTTTCTTAGTTCTTAGTTTAGTTCTTTTGTTTCTCTCTTTTGAGAGACAATTTTGGGGACCATTTTTACTTCTTGTAGATTTTCTTATTAATTAGTTTCCTTTTAATTCTTATTCGTAATTTATGTTATTTTTCTGTTATTTTCATTTCTTCTTTACTATTGTTCTTGGTATTTTCTTTCTAACATTTGTAAGTAAGAATGCAATCTCCATGTGTTTTACTTTTTGAATTTCTTTTACTTCATATGTTTTAGTGCTTAAACTTCAATTTGATGTTAAGTGTTTTATCCGCTGTCGGTGCACTTAGAGTAGAATTGAAGAGATTAAATGTTGATCGCTGTCGGCGCATTTAATTATAAACTTAAGGTAAATCATGTTGTAAATGTTTGAAGCATATTGATGTTTGACGCACATTAATGGTTGATGCATTTATAATATTGAAAGATATATGTAAGTATTTGAGATGATGAAGGTAGGATTTCGTGATTGGTTTATTATGAGCAAAATGTTAGAAAGAAGTCTATTTTTAGGAGTAGTTTAAATAATGTGATTGTTAATTCGAAATTACTTACGTAAAAGTGTGGGTTTTGTCTATGAAACTACTCTATGGTTTGTAAGTTCCAATTAGCATGAGCATTTGCATTTTAATTCTTAATTAGTGTTTTCTTTAATTTAGTTATAAATCTTTTCAAAACCCCCCCTCTTTATTCTTTTATTCTTTCATTCTTTTATTCTTTTAATTCTTTAATTCTTTTATTCCTTTAATTCTTTATTCTTTGATTCTCTTATTTCTTTATTCTCTTATTCATCTATTCTTTAATTTATTAATTCTTTGATTATTTAATTCTTTGATTATTTAATTCTTTAATTCATTATTCTTTTATTCATCTCCCACTAACACATTATTAATGTTCCATAATTTCCCCGGTTAAGAACGATCCCTATTTACCAATACTACATCTACACAAAAAGGGTTTAAATTGCATAACACTCGAATTACGTGTTTAATTTAATGCGTAGTTTGGGTGTAGTCATTTACCCTTGTGATTGGTGTGGTGAAAATGTTGACTTTTCGTTTGACAACTAATTTTCACGCGACTCAAGAACCGTTAGGTAGGTCTCGACGTCCTGAGTCCGTAGACAGGCGGCACGCCGAAATTGGACTTCGTACGAGGAAGTTATGGTCAGAAACGTGAAATCGGGAGGTTCGTGTCTCGTTTTTCGTGTCGAATATTTTATTCTGAAATTTCTGATTGGAAGACACCTGGTGAGTGACAACTCACCCATTGGATAGATTGGATCAGATCCACTATGGGTTTAAATACCATTAAAAGCCAACTTTTAATTCCAGCCATTGATCTGAAACCCCCAGATCTGATCTCAGCCTTTGATCTCATCCTTGAGATCAAATCTGGACCATCCGTTCCATTTGATCAGATTCCCTCCATTTCTATATATTTCTCACCCGAACCCACACACTGCCCATTTCATCCATCACA
The DNA here is from genome assembly GCA_032719365.1 of Prinsepia uniflora. Taxonomy (NCBI): domain Eukaryota; kingdom Viridiplantae; phylum Streptophyta; class Magnoliopsida; order Rosales; family Rosaceae; genus Prinsepia; species Prinsepia uniflora. The sequence goes on along the minus strand of CM064871.1, from coordinate 15,679,211 downwards.
CCTGCACTACACCCTGTCTCTGTGTCTGTGTGTTGCTGGACTCACGGGGAAGGACGGAGGCACGGCGGTGGACGGCGGTAGACGGCGGCGAGGTGAGCCGGCTTCAAAACCCGAAACGGTTTCAAAAACTCAGAAATGGAAGCTTGTTGTTCAGCGTTTGTTTACATTTCCTTTTGACTCTATTCACTTCTATGGACTGTTAGGAACCTCTAGAACTCAATTGCGTGACCAGAGGTGACCTGAACGGAGTATAAACGGTGACGGGAACCGGGTCTGTTCATCGAGGTAAGCCTTCGATCCTGTCTGTGTTTGTCGATTTTGATTAGCTAGAACCCTTTCTGGGATTGAGACGAGCATCTAGGAACAAACTAGGACTGAAATGGTTGAGAAATGAAGAAATGGTGACCGGGTCATGATCGAGGGTCTGATCGACCCGAGTTGCAGAGATACGGGTCAACCCGTCTAAGGACAGAGGTGATGACGTGGCACCCTGTCAGACTGTCAGGTGACGTGGACCAACCGTGAGCCGACACGTGTCACATGTCAGTGCACATTCAGCACTGACATGTCAGTGACGTGGCCCAGTCAGGGACTGCCACGTGTCACTGACATGTCAGTGATGTGGACCAGTGCCGTGCTGACACGTGGCACATGTCAGATCTGACACGTGTCCTGACAGATCAGTGAGGTGGACCAATCAGGTGTTGACACGTGGCACCTGTCAGAGTCTGACATGTCAGACCTGACAGCTGTCAGATGACTTCAGCATGACGTCATGCTGACGTCAGCAAGGACTGTTCCTGCGTTGACCGACGCGTTGACTGGCGCGTGTGAACAGTACTTTTGGTGGGACCACCACCATTCTTTAGGTTTCGACGATCCGGATCCAATGGCGGTGGTTTCGGGTCGATCGGAGATCATTAAGTTGGTCAAAATGAGGTTTATTTCCTTGGGAAGCATGTCCGGGCGGCTTTTTCGGACCGGTTTCGGTCTTGGGTTTCATGGTTAAATGTTAGGGGTTTAAATTGACCTTTACGAATACTTTGGACTTGACAGGGATTGTACATTTGTACCAGGACGAGGGTATACGTTCGGTTCCTAGTAGGATTGTACTGTGAGTGGGCCCGATTTCATTAAAACCTTGCATGCTTAAATGTTTTCTGATTTACTTATATGTTCACATGCTGGAATCAATAAATGGTTTTGATGATATTGAAATTTCGGTTATGGCACGTTTCACGGTATTTGGGCATGAGACCCGTTTGATGAAACGTAACGATCGGTTCGGATTCTACCTATGTATACATATATGTTTTGCATGTGGATATCAATAAAATGTATCTGGTACTGCACTGTATATATCCTTCCATATGATACTGTCTCCTCCGGATGAGGTACCCCGGAGAGGTCACGGACGTCTAGAACGTCCAGCGTCTATGACGCTAAGCATCGGGGATGTTGTACCCGAACGGGGTTCGGGGATTGAACTCAGAATTGAGACCCGAGTGGCACGCGTAGCCTTGTGATTGTGACCTTATTGGACGTCAGGGACGTCAGACATCAGGGATGTCGGATTGGAGTGTATAGTGCAGTGGCTAAAATTATACTTATGGTTTTATTACATGCCTTATGATTCATGTTATATGATTTATGGTTTTAAATGATGATGCATGCATGTTTGGAAAATGGAAGGGGTAAATTATATGTTTTACTTATCAAATGATTCTATAAACTTGAGTTTCGGTCCACTCACCCTTAATGTTTTGGTAACCCCTCCAGGTCATGATACTGAGGTAGAGGAGGAACCTGAGGCTGAGGCATAGATCTACTTCTGCGTACCTGAACCCCTGCTGGGTGGTTTACCCGCAGGTTTATGTTAGAGTCTTGCTCGCAACTTGTAATTTCGGATTTCATCCCTTGTCTGACATCTGTTTAATTCGGATTGATGTATGACTTTAATTTGGTTATTTATGCATTTGATGTTTTGAGGTTAAAATTGGTATGAATTATTGGGTGTGAGACGGGAGCAGGGCACGTCCCCTTATGGTCCCTGTGGGATCGGGGCGGGTCTTGTCAAAACCCTTGCATGCTTAAATGTTTTCTGATTTACTTATATGTTCACATGATGGAATCAAGATATGGTTTTGATGATATTGAAATTTCGATTATGGCACGTTTCACGGTATTTGGGCATGAGACCCGTCTGATGAAACGTAACGATCGGTTCGGATTTTACCTATGTATACATAGATGTTTTGCATGTGGATATCAATAAAATGTATTTAATACTGCACTGTATAGATCCATTCTTGTGATACTGTCTCCTCCGGATGAGGTACCCCGGAGTGGTCACGGACGTATAGAACGTCCAGCGTCTACGACGCTAAGCATCGGGGATGCTGTACCCGAACTGACAGGACCCGTCCCAACTGGACGTCAAAAACCGTGCCCGGTCCTGCTCCCGTCTGACAAGTCAACTAAAGGTCCGAAACTCCCCTTCAGGGCTTGCCAGACATGGGATGTTCGCGCGGATTTCTGCTGCTGTCACTGCCTCACGATCTGTCCCGAATGTCGTACCACGGCCTGGAGGGTCACAAAACAGAAAAGGTGTGAGTGGACAAAAATGACCTCTTATAAAAACATTTATCAAAATACAATCTTACCCTCCAGTTTTCACAAACTTGCATGCATATCGTAAAACATGAGTGACCGGTAAAATCAAAACATATTTTCCCATGGTCCATCAAACTCATGTTCACCAAATCAGTTCATGTTATAAAACATCAAATCCCGGCTCTCAGGCCAAAACATGTGAAAACATAATCACTGGCCATAAAGACCAAAAACTCGTACTCCATACCAGTACGTCATCACAAATAAGATCAATCAGCACTAATCACAAGTGCACAATACATATATCAATCCAATCAGTCCGCACTACTCACAAGTGCACAATGTCACAAATCACATCTGCACTACTCACAAGTGCACAATCAATCAAACTGCACTACTCACAAGTGATGCACTACGCGTAGGCCAATATCCAGTCACTCTCGGGAACAGACACCTCTGGGCTCAACCCCCTCGGGCTCAGTCACCTCTGGGCGAACACATCCCCAGGCTCAGACACCTCCGAGTGGTACATCCAGGCTCAGTCTCATCCGAGAAGCTAACTACCATAGGATCAACTCCCGATCCTACAATCACATCCCCCAACCTCCGAGTGGTACATCCAGGCTCAGTCTCATCCGAAAACCATCCCGGGAATTACATCCCAAAACATTTCAATCAAATCTTGACTTCATACCAAGTCAAGATCATTCTCAACTGGGTCTCAAAGCCCAAAATACCATTTACACATAAACCGTTAAAATCACATTTAAATCAATAGAATAATCCGGAAATCATCATTGACTCACCAACCAAGTCAAAATATCATTTTAGAAATCATTTAGACTCCGGGCCTAGCCCAAAACATCATTTGCACGTTCCTCGTAAAACGTGCCCGAAAGACTGATTAAAATAATCATAAAATCCCAATAAATCATTAATTTCACAATTTCACAAGTGACTCCATATCCGAGTCAAAATCACTAATCACTTGGGTTCTCATGCCCAAAATAACATTATCACGCAAATCCATGCGTTGCAACCTCCGTTGCCATTTTCACGTAAATCCACGAAATTGACCATTGACTCATTCCCGAGTCACCACATCATTTTTCAATCCATGACTCAATAATCCGAGTCCAACCATTATTTTCAATCAAATTCAATCCCGGACTCATAAACCAAGTCCAAACATCATTTTTTACCAAATTTCGTAATTTCTCGAAATTCGCCCAAAACTAATAATATAATAATCATAAAACCGAGAAATTATCGGATTGAAACATAAATCATGCCCAAGCATATAAAATCATATAATAAGGCATTTAAATCATATATGCATGCATCACGGTTAGAAAACAAAGTCCACTCACACACACCGTCCAAAACGGTCCGTTTCCGAGCTGCACGTTTTTCCGTAAAATCTGGAAATCACAACTCCTGTCCAAAATCATTATAGAGGGTTACTAACATCTCAAAATACATCATATAATTTTCCCCAATTTTTCCAGGATATAAATACGTATTTTTAACGTAATACAAAACTTCGGATACGCGGAACATTATCGAAACAATATCCGACTTCCCCGAAACCAACGTCAAAATGTTTGTTACACTGAGAGGATCAAAAGTCATGTTGATCTCACCTTGAGACTAGGCCGGACGCGCCCTCACGCGCCGCCGTGAGTGGCTGCGCGTGAAACCCACGCGCCAGCTACAGTGCTGTCGTCTCAACCCGTTTGTCTGGTAAACGGGTCCTTTAACCCGCAATCAGACCCGTTTGGTTTTCTGTCAATTCCACACTGACTTTATCAATTGAACATTCATACAGCTTCGAATTAAGTTCAATTAAAGATCTGTGGACTCAATTTCAAACAACCTTACCTATAACCCCACGATCACAGTTGATCGTTCGAAGGTCCTCCGGCCATAGTTCATCATTCCAAAACCTTCACCGTCACACGATTTCCCCAAATTGATTCAACCAGAAGTATCAAGGGACTCAGGTAAGCATTTTACCCAACTCAATTGAATCAATTCATTGCTCAATCTTCGCGACTCACACTCGAACATCCGTACTCTGTGCAACCATGGAGCTCAGTCAATCTCAATCAGTTTCTTCCAATTGATGGATCCAGAAGCATCGTGGGATCCTCAGGAACATAATCCCCAGCTCAATTTCAACAATCAAAGCCTCCAATTCCTCGACTCCATCTCGAAAATTCTGAAAGTTTCCTTCCTCAGTTCTACCTCAATTCGACCTCAATTCCACTTAGTTCCTTCTACAAAATTGATCGTAGTAATCCCAGAAGACTGAAACTGAACCCAATTTCGATCAACAAGGCTCAATTCATCCAATTTGATTTTTCCTCCCAAAAACCCAATTTTTGAATTCCCAGTTTTCAGCCACTCTCAATCTCCCGTGTTTACCCAGTTGAGTTAGTCTCAACAAGCACTCGATTTTGCCCTCAAAACCAGTTAGAAATGGCAGCTAACACTCTCCAATTCTGCTGCTCAATGCTCACGGGTAAGAAAAACAAAGAAGGAGAAAATTAAGGAGAAAATGGAGGAAATGATGAAGGATAAATGATGATGTTGTAATGATGGTGTTGGGAGGGAAACATGGAGCTGGAATCAAGGGATGGGTGACACTTGTCACTCATCCGGATGTGCACAGTCACCGGGTACTGTTCATAATAAAATATTATTTTATTCCCGGTTCGTTTGGTTAATCGAGCCCGATTCCGTGACCATAACTTCGTCGTCGAATCTCCGATTTCGGCGTGCCGCCTGTCCTTGGATTCGTATCGACGAGACCTACGTAATGGTCCTTGGCCCTCGTCCATCGGACCTCCCGATCAAAAAGTCAACATTTGGCGCCTACTATGCCAAATTACCAAAATACCCCTCAACTTCCGAACATCATAACTTTCTCCTCGAATGTCAGAATCGAACGTGCCACCTGTCTATGAACTCGTGACGTCCCGAACTACGTCACAGTCATCAGTCAAAGTCCGTTTGTCCGCCCGAACTAAAAGTCAACATTTTGCCCACGCTAGGGGCAAAACGGTCATTTTGCACAATTCGTCCGATTTCACTCAACTAATCCCCGATTAGTCATTCTAAACCATAATTAATTAATATTCAATCCCGATATTCGGGACGGGTCATTACACGAACGGGGTTCGGGGATTGAACTCGGAATTGAGACCCGAGTGGCACGCGTAGCCTTGTGATTGTGACCTTATTAGACGTCAGGGACGTCAGACATCGGGGATGTCGGGATTGGAGTGTATAGTGCAGTGGCTAAAATTATGTTTATGGTTTTATTACATGCCTTATGGTTCATATTATATGATTAAGGATTTTAAATAATGCTGCATGCATGTTTGAAAAACGGAGGGGTAAATTATATGTTTTGCTTACTAAACGATTTTATAAACTTGAGTTTCGGCCCACTCACCCTTATTGTTTTGGTAACCCCTCCAGGTCGTGCTAATGAGGTAGAGGAGGAACCTGAGGCTGAGGCATAGATCCACTTCTGCGTACCTGAATCCCTGTTGGGTGGTGTACCCGCAGGTTTATGTTAGAGTCGTGCTCGCAACTTGTAGTTTGGATTTCATCCCTTGTCTGACATCTGTTATTTCAGATTTGATGTACAACTTTAATTTTGGTTTTTATGCATTTAAACGTTTAAGGCTAAAATTGGAACAGTATTTTGGGTGTCAGACTAGAGCAGGGCACGTCCCCATGTGGTCCCAGAGAGGATCGGGGCGGGTCCTGTCAAATAAAGTTACACTTTCGGAATCCAACACATATATTGAATTATAAGTAAACCAACACATATATTTACAAATGATCTAGGAGGGGAATCACAAGCTATTCTTGGATTCCGAAAGTGGATGGAAACAATGGAATGTTATTCATAAGGAACACCGAACAACGGTTGGAACCTTATGAAGATGGAGGATAAAACATAAGAATTCAGACTTAAATTCTAGAATTATTTCGGAATTACTCGGCCTAGGTATTTTTTAAGGAAAGCATAAAAAATGTGTTTAAGAGATCTCAAAGAAAAATCACAAGAACAAAGTAAAGAAGAAATGTAATTAAGAAATAACATAAAAATAAGAATTAAAAGAAAACTAATTAATTAGAAAATCTAAAATAAGTTAAAATGGTCCCCGAAATAAAGAACAAAATAAAAAAAAAGTGAACTAAAAGATGAGAGAAACTAGAGAGAAATATTAGAACCTAAACTAAAAAGAGAAACAAAATGGGAAAAATGGGGACAATTGGGGACTATTGGGGACTACTAAACAAGTGAAATGCACCCCTATTTATAGGGTGAAAAAGCTACCAAAATTAAATAAAAATTAATAAAAAATAAATAAAAATGAAATGATGAACAATGATGACTAATGATGATTTTAGGGATGGTCTAGGGCTGAAAATGACTAAAAATGTGCTGGAATTGCAGGGAAATCTGAAAAAAGGGAGCAGTTGAAGTTGGTGGACTGCTGCTCAGATTTTCGGTGAGGAGCAGCTGACAGAGTGGGTGGAGAGTTGGTGAGCTGCTGCTAACAGGCGCAGGTGAGAGCAGCGCACGCGTGCGGACTAGAGGGGCTTTGTTTGACACACGCGCGCCGATCGTGAGAGGGTGGCTTCGGTAGGCGCCTTTCGACGGACTGAGGGGCTGATTCCTGGACTGGTCATGGATTTGGGCCGAAGTTAGTGGGCCGCGGGCTTGGTTGGGTTGGCTGGAGACTTGGGCCGGTTTTTTTACTGGGCTGAAATAAAGAGTTGGGCTGGGTTTTCTTTATTAATTTAGGCCTGCAGGAATAGAAATAATAATAATTAATATATAATTTCATCTAAACTCATCCATAATTTATTAATTATAATTCCGATTGAAACGATTTTTTCGTTAAAACGCTCCAAATTACAAACTTTATTTATTTAAACAAAAATATCACAAAATAAATTATTTTATCTAATTATTTATTATTTTAATATTAAAAGTCAAGTATAAAGGGTATAAAATAATATAAAATAATGCTTATTTGAGGACCGATCACCTTCCGGCGGTCGGAAATTATTCGTTGATCTAGCAGGTTGACCCCTGTCCTTCTCTAATTTTACTAATAATTGTTTATACAGGACGTTTTCAAAGGCATTTTCCAGGGGCACCTCATCGTATTGGAGTGTGGAAGAAGGCGTGTAAAAGTGACGCCTTCTTTGGTTCTCTCCATTCTCAAGAAAGAAGACGACCTCGCAATTAAAAATATTCTTTTAGGTTTTGTGCACCAAACGACATCGTTTATGGTTAATCCTTTAACCTTACATGTTTCTATTTAATGGTTTCCTTTCATTTTTGTGGAACCCGAAAACACCGGAAAATTGTGAAACTGTCACGTGGCCCATAATTCCTGAAATGACCAAATTACTCTTGGAAATAATACAAATGACTTGTAGACACCCACACATTAAATAATCTATTTACCAGCTAAATACGTTATTTAATCGGATTAAAAATCTCCGCAATATTAAGATTCTCCCCTAGAGTTAATTGTCATTATTCTTAATAACGGACAATTAAATATTGATATTAAATCACAATAATTATCATTATTATCAAAATGAGCTATTATTATAATTAATAAATAATTTATTTTATTATAAATATATTATTTATTAATTACAAATTCAACCGACCAATCAGAACGCTTCGAGGCTCTCAAGTTTTTCCTATAAATAGCGGAGCTCATTTCACTTTCCAGGTAATTCGATTCAACGCTACTTAAGCTCTTGAGATTTCTCTTTCGAAGCTGACTTAAGCATTGGAGCGTTCTTTGTTGAACACCCCCAGGTCTCAATCATTGAACGAACGATAGCTTACTATTTGCTTGTTTGCCGGGATCCTTGAGTCTTTTGAGTTTAAAGGACGAATTCAGCTTCAACAATTGGTGCTTTCATTGAGAGCTTGAAGATATTCAAGAAGAAGCTCTCACGATTGTTCATCGTTCATCCTACTTCGTTCATCGTTCTTAACGTTGATTCGAAGATCTTGAACGTGTTCATCGTTCGACAAATTTCCATTCAAGATTCGCTGATCAAGTATGGCCAGGGTTCGACGATCCGTTCGTTCAGCTGAAAAAGGTGTTTCTGCCTCAACTACCCAGACGAGGGATGAAGCACGCATTGAGACTCCAGAGGAACGCCCAACTCGACCCCGTCGAGTGTCCATAGAAGCTCCCATGGAGACGCAAGGAAGGATGCCGACCTTCAGCTTCAGAGCATTCCTCTCTCCAGCTAACCAGGTGCCCGCGCTAGGGCAAGGAACTTCGACTCTGCAACAAACAGGCGGGCGGTTAATGGAAGGTGCATCACGGCAAGATCAGCCTACATCAAACATGGATCTAAGGGACTTTCTGGATGGGCGTCATGACATCTCAAGCAGAAGTCACCACCAAGATCCTCAGGACAACTTGGCATAACAAGTTGAAAGGTTGAGCAGCCAAGTTCAACTTCAGACAGGACTCTTGTAGCGACTCTTGATAGAAAGAACAGTCCAAGAGGCAAACAGACGTTCCACGTCACGTGGAGGATAAGAGAATGCTCCAAGGTGACCTGGGAAAGAACCGATCCGCTGCCGAACAATGTCACGAGACACTTCGCTAAGCGACTCTAGTGAAGAAAGTCATACTCGCCGAGCAAAGGGCCCACAACGCCCAAGGCCATCAGTACATGAGCGGCTCGGAAGTAGGATTGGGGCAACTTCACGGGTGGAGCACTCACAACGCTCACATGGAAATCGGGGGCAACCTCAGACTCTACACAAAGACCCAAGACGATCTACCCATGTCAATGAGAGGGAAGATGAATCCTACTCCCCTATGCGATCTCAGAGGTCAAAGGGAGAAGCTCACGGAGGTTCTCGACGATTAGCACGAAATGACTCACCGCCTTAGCAAGGTGCGTTGCGGGCTAATGATGTTCAAAGAATGTTGGACAAGCACCTTCGTGTTCAACGAGATGGCGATCTAGAGGACGATCTACGTCGCCAGATACAATTATCCACGCCTTTTGTAAGGGATATTGAGGAAGATCCATTCCCTCAAAGGTTTGCAATGCCAAACTTCACTCCATTCAAAGGAGCCTCCGACCCGGTGAAGCACATAGATTATTACCGGGGAGTCATGGTCCCCCAAAGACATAACGATGCACTCATGTGCAAAGTTTTTCAAGCTTCTCTTCAAGGCCAAGCCATGACTTGGTTCAATCATCTCCCCCGGAGGTCGATTGCGTCCTTTGAAGAGTTGGCTCTGGGGTTTGTAAAGGAGTACGCACAACTTCAGACAATCGAGGTGAAGGATGACCATATTTTCTCTATCTGAAAGAGAGAAAAATAGACTCTGCGACAATACATATGAAGATTTTATGAGGAGAAGTCTCGAATTGTCGGCTATAACGACCTTGTTGCGGCAATGACATTTAAGCAAGGACTCCTTCGGGACAACCAGCTTTACGGAGACATCGTCATGAGCAATGTGCGAAGTCTCACCAAGATGCTCTCGCTAGCGGAGCGACATGCAAGCTGGGAGGACGAGAAGAATGCTACCCATACTTAAGACCATGTTAGGGCTGGTGAGAAGACATCCATTAAGGATGAAACCCAGGGAAAGTTTGCAACCGGAAAGTCTAACAAGCGTAGAGTGGGTCAACCCTCCCAAGCGCCAACTATAGGGAAGCCTAACTTGCAATTATCATTGCCAGTCCATCAGATAAGGACAAACCATGGTTCAAGAAGCTGGAGCCAGTCAAAGGTGATCAAGAGAAGGCCGAGAAAATGAAGTGGTGTGCCTACCATGAGTGCTATGGGCATAACATCGGAAAATGCATATCTTTCGAGAGATATCTCCGGAATCTCATCAAAGAAGGACATTGTACTGAGTACGTCAAAGGGAAGGTTGTGGATCGACCCACTGACAAAGGACCGAAGGAACCTGCAGCAAAGATGATTCACATCAACACCATCATAGCAAAATAGGAGTTTCTAGGAACCACCTCTAAGCAGGATAAAAGAAAGATTCGACATGCACTGGCCGTCTCTCAGGTCTCCCATGTTTCCACCCCCGGGGTGGCCATCGACCTTGACATTGGTTTCTTTTTGAAGGACAAGGTAGGGCTTGATTGGCCGCATGATGATGCTTTAGTCGTGTCAATCCAGATCGCACATGCTCAAGTTGATCGGATTCACGTTGATGAAGGAAGCTCAGCAAATATCCTCAGCCTAGATGCAGTGCGCAAGATGGGGTTAGAAAGCCTCACAACAAAAAGGGTCGTTCCGCTCCGAGGTTTCAATGGGTCAACCAGCATGACCGTAGGCACTCTCCAGCTGGATGTATATTCGGAATCCATTGTTATATCCCAGACTTTTTACATCATGGACGAGTACTCTCCATACAATGGAATTTTGGGAAGGCCATGGCTTCACAAAATCCTCGCAACCGCGTCAAGCCTTTACCAAAAGATTCGATTCCCTATCCCCGGAGGTGGGGTCGGGGAAGTCAAAGGCGACCAGGCGATGGCTCGGCGGTGCCTCATAGAAGGGCAAAATGAGGTCAAAGAGACTAAGTTTGTTCCCCAGGCAGGATCATCTACTAGGGGCAAGCTTTCTTCTTCGTCTCCCAAATAGCAACTAATCACGGGTCAAGATCCTGACGTTCATAAGGAACCACCAACTCCGGAAGGATGGCAACCGGAGGATGACGTCACCCTCATTCAACTTGACCCTCAATTTCCTAAGCGACAAGCCTGCATTGGCGCTCGGTTGAGTGACACGGAAAAAAAAAAAACTCATAGCTTTCCTATGTGAGGAGAAAGAAGTTTTTGCTTGGTCTCCATCTGACATGCCGGGGATTGATCCTGCCATCGCTTGCCACAAGCTACACGTCAATCCTAACCACAAGCCGGTCAAGCAAAAAAGATGCAATTTTTCCCCCGAGAAAATTGCTATCATCCAAGAGGAGATTGACAAGTTACTCGTTGATGGATCCATTGAAGAAGTTCCGCACTCTGAATGGCTAACAAACGTCATACTTGTCAAGAAGAAGGAAGCTGAACGATGGAGAGTTTGTGTTGATTACACCGATCTCAATCTTGCGTGCCCAAAGGATAACTATCCTCTGCCTAGAATCGATCTCTTAGTGGACTCAACTGCAGAAAATGAGCTCCTAAGCTTCCTGGATGCATACTCGGGCTATAATAAGATTTTCATGCATGAAAAAGATAAGGACAAAACTGCCTTCGTTTTCGATCGAGGTGTGTACTACTACAAGGTCATGCTGTTTGGCCTCAAGAATGTGGGTGCGACGTACCAGAGACTCGTCAATCGGATATTCAAATATCTCATCGGCAAAACCATAGAGGTCTATATGGATGACATCATGGTCAAAGGAGAAAAACGAGGGGATCATATCACCAACCTACGAGAGACCTTCAACTTTCTGAAGAAGTACAAAATGAAGCTCAACCCTCTGAAATGTACTTTCGGGGTATCAGGAGGGAAGTTCTTGGGTTACCTTGTGACTCAGCGTGGGATTGAAGCAAATCAAGGCAATTCTCGAGATGAAGCCCCCATCAAGTCTGAAAGAGATTCAAAGTCTCACTAGACGAGCTGCAGCATTGAACAGGTTCCTGTCCAAGTCAACTGACCGGTGCCGACCTTTCTTCCAAGTGGTAAAGAAGGCATCCAGAGATAAGTGGGATGAAGGTTGTGTGAAAGCATTTCAAGATCTCAAGGCCTACTTGACGTCTCCACCACTACTATCAAAACCCAAAGATAACGAGGACCTGTTTCTATATCTGGGGGTCGCTGATGTTGTTGTAAGCTCTGCACTTATCTGGGAAGAGAATGAGATTCAACTGTCTGTATTCTGCACATCCAAAGCTCTCCTTGATGCTGAGACACGATATCCAAAGTTTGAAAAGTTGATTCTGGCATTATTGGTTACCACAAAAAAGTTGAAGCCTTATTTTCAAGCTCATCGGGTAATCATCATGACAGAATATCCACTGTGTTTGTTACTTCATGCACCCAATGCATCGACACGAGTAATGAAATGGGCCATAGAGTTGAGTCAGCATGATTTGCTCTATCATCCACGAACAGCTGTCAAAGGCCAAGCCTTAGCGAATTTTGTTGTGGAGTTCACACCAGCATCAATGGAAGGAAGCAATGGCAAAGAACTTGGCAAAACCCCCAGGGCTGCTGGTACTTCCATACCGCAAGATCAAGACGGCAATTCCTCTTCTCTGCAACCCTCAACTGCCAATCTCCTATGGAAGCTCTTTGTTGATGGTTCCTCGAATCAGAGGGGGGCAGGATCGGGGATTGTCCTCATCACTCCTGATGGCTCAAGACTGGAGCAAGCAGTACAGTTTGGATTCAAGGCCTCAAATAATGAAGCGGAGTATGAAGCTTTGATTTGTGGGCTCGCACTTGGCAAGGAGTTGGGCGTCAAAAAAACTCGTTATTCATTCGGATTCACAGCTGATCACTAATCAATCGATCAGTGAATATGCTGCGCATGATGCAAGGATGCTTAGATATAACAACAAGGTCCAGGAAAAGCTTTCTTTTTTTCTCATTTTTCACTTTTCATCAACTTCCACGAGCCGAAAGTGCACAAGCAGATGCGTTGGTAAATCTAGCATCATCACTTGACTACCGATTCAAGCGCTCAATCTCGATTGAGTATCTCGAGCAGCGTAGCATTGATGTTAAGGAGATTGAAGTAAGACAACTTGATTCATCTCCGAGTTGGCAGGACCCTTTTATCAACTACTTAGAGCATGGTACATTGCCTGATAAACGATTAGAAGCCCGCAAAGTCCAGATGAAGGCTGCAGGATACTATGTTAACAAAGATCGACTCTCTTGAAAGAGCTTCACAAGGCCAAACTTGTTATGCTTGAAGCATCCTGAAACATTGAAAGTCTTGGCTGAGATTCGTGAAGGACATTGTGGGAATCATTCTGGTGGAAGATCGCTTACTCAAAAGACGTTTAGTGTAGGATTTTACAGGCCTACTTTACGCCAAGAAGCTCTGCAGTATGCCCAGAAATGCGACAAATGTCAAAGGTTCAAGCCTAACCAATTGGCCCCACCAGAAAAGCTGCATGCACAGACGAGCCCTTAGCCATTCATGCAATGGGGAATTGACATCGTTGGACCGCTCCCAAGCACTCCAGTTCCAAGCAAGAAGTATTTGATTGTTGCCACTAATTACTTCACCAAATGGGTGGAGGCAAAGGCCTTGGCCACCATAACTCAGGCTGATGTTTAAAAATTCATTTGGAGCCAGATCATCTGCCGATTTGGACTTCCCAAAGTCATTCTAACAGACAATGGAACTCAGTTCACTGGCGCCATAATCAACGAGTTCATTGAGTCTTGGAAGATCAAGCATTTCACTTCAACTGCATATTAGCCCCAGGGTAATGGCAGGCAGAAGCTTAAAACAAGACGATCCTTAACTGTATCAAGAAGCGACTTAATGATAAGAAAGGCTTGTGGGAGGAAGATTTGGATGGCACGCTCTGGGCCTACTGCACCACTCCGCGTCGTGCAACAGGAGAGTCTCCATTCACCCTTGCATACGGCACTGATGCAGTCATTCCTCCGCATGTTGTTGTTCCAGCGCTCTTTATCGAGCTCGATGATCCAGTAGTCAACTCCATTGCTCTAAGAATTTTACTTGATCTCAGCAAGGAGTTAAGAGAGCAAGTGGTGAAGCGCATCTCCAGTTAACAGAAGTAAGTGAGAAGTTCCTACAATAAGAAGGCTCGACTCCGACACTTTCTCCCAGGTGACCTTGTTCTCAAGAAAAAGTTTGCAACACCCAATCGTCCAGGGTCTCAAAAACTCAAGTCCCTATGGGAAGGACCCTACCAAATCTATCAAGTAGGCGGAAATGGAAGCTACACCTTAGAAACAATGGACGGAAAGTTAGTGAGTGGTTCCATGAACGCTCATCACCTCCAAAAATATTATGTATAATGCAAACTAGAGCTCAAAGCTAAGCTAGTCTTTGTTTTGTGCCAAATATAGACTTTATTTTCAAGAATGACGTATTTAGACTTATCAATAAAGCTATCAAGTCATCCCTAGCTCACCTATGTGTTATTGTACTTTCGGCAAGGTTCTCAATGCCTTCTTCCGAGAAGCACTCAAGCCTTCCTCCGGGAAGCATCCAAAGCCCTCCACCAGGAAGCGCCCAAAGCCTTCCACCAGGAAGCACACAAAGCCTTCCACCAGGAAACACTTGAAGCCTTCCACTAGGAAGCATCCGAAGCCTTCCTTCAGGAAGCACACCAAGCTTTCCTTTTGGAAGCACCCTAAGCCTTCCTCTTGGAAGCACCCCAAGTCTTCCTCATGGAAGCACTTCAAGCCTTCTCTTAAGAAGCATAAGCCCTTCCTTGAAGGCAACACCAATGCAAATACTAACAAATTTAGTTAAACCCCAACGTTGGACGCCCATGGCTACAACAAGGGGCATTTGATGAACAAATAAGTTTGGGATACATCAAATAGTTGGAAGAATTTGACAAAAAGTCGGGAGAACAAAATTCTTCATAAATATTATTTTCATTTATTTATTTGAAGAATGGTTGGCTAATCACATCTCGATTTCTCAAACCAGTTATTCAATACAAATATGAAAATGCAATAGTCAACATACACATGTAAAGAAACTATGGATGCAAGCCTTCAAAGTCCATGGTTCTTCGAAACTCTGCCCACTCTTCTGGGAAAGTAGGGAAATGTCGTCAAAAAGTGACTCGTCGGTTTCAGGAACATCTACTTTCTTAGCCTCATCCTCATGCTCAGGTTCAGCCTCGGGCTCCACTTATAGTTCAAGCTCTTGCTCTTTGGTAGTGATCCCGCTCCGGCTTTCCGTACCCAACTTTTGCACTTCACTTTACTTGAAGTACAAAGTTGTGGGGGCATGTGGTGGTAACGAGCAATCAGATTTCAGAATTTCTATTTCAGCTTCCAGGAGTTTGACTTTCTCTTCCGACTCATGCAAACGCCCACTCAGCAAAAAAGACTCGTTTAGGACAGTGTCGCGTTCACTCTCTACCAACAAATTTTCTGCATGGCTTGTCTCTAGCTCGAGCATTTTGTTCTCTAATGAACGAATTTTTCCCATCAAGGCATTGTTGTTTCTTCTGGAATGGTCGCGACCCTCTCGAAGGCGGATGCACTCTGATTTCATTAGTTTATTCTCCTCTTCCAGCCCCGCTTGTCCATGAAGTATTTCAACCAGCTTGTGGGCCCCCGCCTTTGCGATCTTAAGGTCTCTAGCAACTTTATCATACGCAGCATGTGGCACAACCTTCACCATTTCTGCAATCTCAGGGGCAACCTCTGTATCCACAGCCCTAGAAGTTGGTTGTGCTATTTCCACTAGACGTTCGGAACCATCATCCCGAAGAGCTTCAATCATTTCAGGGGAAGTAGAGATAACCTTCAGCTTTTTGGAAGGATCCGCCGCTTGCTCTAAAGGACCACCTGAGGCTCTACGTTTACTGGATGATCCTGCTGGACTAGCTTGGCAGGGTGTGGAGTCCAGGACATCTTGTGAATGCATTTTAGGACCTGATTTCCTTTTTGGGGGTGCATCAAGTCCTTCTCTATGGTTCTTCTTCTGGATGACAGCCTTCTTCAGACGTAGCGGAGCACTTAACCACTCCTTGACTATGCTAGCAGGAGGTCTTCCGTCATCAGCATCTCTGGATGGGCAAAACAGCTAGCTCATCTCGCGAAACTAATTAACAACCAATTAACAACCTCCACTCCAAGTCCTTCTTTATAGATAAATTATATGTTTTACGGATATTATTAGAGTATTTTGTTAACCTTGATAAATAGCCAACCAATTAACAACCTCCATATCCTTTCTTATTATTAACTTTTCAAATTTCATTTTAAAATCTTTTAACTATACCATTTTCTTTATGTATTCCAATATTATGCTTATATTGTTTTTTCCCACTTTTAAATTATTTTACATGAAACTAAACCTTGATTAGAAAAAGTAAGTATTCAAAGTTCTGGGATTGATGAGAAATACTCTGTGTATAATCTTATAGTAATTAACTAAATCTTGGTCAGAAGAATTAAGTATTTTTGTTTTTAGGATTGATGTGTTATACTATTTTTCTGTGAAATTTCTCTCAAAGTTTTAATCTGACCAAACCACATTTGGTGTACTCTATCCTCAACATATAATTTAAATTTTTGATGATTATTACTCTATGGAAAAAGGTGGGTATTGATATAGCAATGCTTCGCTAAACTTTGGCTAATAAAATTATTTGTAGCAAGGTAGATTGATTTTTTTTGGGTAATTACCAAGTTAGATTTTAATTTTACATTATCAATAAAAAAATTATATTCGGAAAAAAAATCTTATGCTTTAACATAAGTTCAAAATTCTGTACATTTTCATTATCTAACTAGCTAACATTTTGTTTATTATAACTTGTTTTGATTATATATATATATATATATATTATATAAGGAAATCTTTACTTATTATTGACCCCTATTAAAAAAAAATTGGGTTCGCCACTGTTAAGGACAATAACATAAATATATAAAGTTTGATGTCGAATAATTAAATTATTGCGTGACTTTATATGAAGCCTTTATTGGATCAATTTGATTGCAATAAACAAAACATTGACTTAGCAATTGAGCGAGTTGAAGGTAGGTCATGTTTCTATTTATTTCTATTTGCTGGTCAATTTGATGATCACGAGTTGATAATAAAGACTCACGAGCTCCTTGCATTCAAGTCTGCGAAATGATGGGTCTACACCTCCAAGGAGCGACCCCTAGCTTAGCTTAGCTAGCCTGCAGTTGCAGAGTTGCAGCCCTCTTCTATTTACTCATCGTATTGATGTTTGATAGAGACCACAATTTCTGGTGATAAAATACATAGAATACGAGTCTATCGATGTAATCTGCGGTTTGTCTGGTTCTTTTCTTTCTATGAATTTTTTCACTTCTTGATAGAAAAAAAAAAAAGTCAATTTTTGCACATTTACTCATTCAGTGGTCATAGGTTATTGTTTTTATCTTTTACCTTAATAATATACAAGAAATTATCATGTTAGGGAAAGATATAAAAATAAAATATTAGTTTTATATATATAAAAACTAATGTTCTAAACCCGGTTAGGTGGTAGTAGGGCGGCCGGATAAAGTCTAGCGCTTAGAGGCCTAGGCGTTTTCTTTTTACTTAAAGAGCACTAAAAATAAATAATTTAATGAGTAATTTCAAATAATTTTAGAATAATTAGTATTTTTAAAGACAATCCAATTGTTTTGGAAAACATAAATTAGCAAAATGGAAGTTTTAGAAATATAAAAATAAACATACCAGATGGAAAATGGAAAAATGGGATGAAGATGACAAGAGTTTGATTGAAATTTAGACCTAAAAATTTTAACTTTTTCCCAAAAATAAAAATTGAAAATATTAATACAATTAAATAAAATATTTACCACCTAAGCATCCGCCCTTTCTAGCCTATATTCGGCCCCTTAGGTGGTGCAAGAAACACTTAAGCAGATTTCTTAAATCGGGGCAGTAAGGGGAGTCTAGCGCTTAGACGGAGCTTAGGCGACCTTAAGTGGGGACTTTTGGAACATTAAAAATACGAAAAATAATCCGGAGTCCCTCCATAAAGTTGAAATTTTGAACACGACATTATAGCATATCTCAAGGCTCAAAACATGCAATAAGCTCAAGAGGTCTAAGCCCACACCAACAAACAAACCCTAGCAAGGGACTGTTCATCAGTTGAGACGTGGACGAATCCTCTCAATCCATCAAGAGGCTACGTGTCAGTCACACAACAGATGTACATTCTTCCACATCGAAATAAGTCACTATTCATCTCTCACACACCTATATAAAAGGGGCCCGTTTCTCAATAAAGATAACTAAGTTTTACTATTCACATATACTCGCAAATTACTATTCACCACTTACTCCTTATACACACCGACTTACAGTAACTTAGGAGTCGGAGTACGCTTAGTCCGGCACCACATCGGTGCTTACTTTTAACCAATGATGAAAATATCGATAATATCGCCAATATATCGGTCGATATGTCGGAAATTTTGGCCAGCGGCAGGTAAGAGAGAGGGAAAGAAATTGAGCGAAATATCGGCATTTTTCCTTATTTTAAGCCCATCGATCTCTTTATTTCATTAAAACGATCGAGATAGGAGCAAATTTCATGAAAATCGGACGTAAAACAATAGAGTTACAGTCGGGTCATGCCGCGCGAGTCAAAAAACCCGAATTGCAGACCCGCGCGAGGAGAAAGAATACTGTTTTTAAGCCCGTACGTATGCTTTATATATTAGTTGTTTTCTTAAATTTGCAACTTGGCCTCTTAGTTGAGTTGGTGTGGCTGCTTTTCATTAAAAGCAATCTTGCAGCCTCCTCCAGGGTTCGATCCCCCTTGTGTGCTTTTGTTTGTTTTTTATTTTTATTTTTTTCATTTATTCTTTATTAATTTGAACTATATTTTCCATTTATTTATTATTTTGAACTATATTTATCATTTTTTCCTTATTTTGAACTATATTTATTATTTTTTCCAATTTTAAATATATCAATCCTTTCCAATTTTAAATATATCAATCCTTTCCAATTTAAAATCATTTATTCTTTATTAATTTGAACTATATTTTTTATTTATGCCTTATTTTGAACTATATTTTTCATTTATTTCTTATTTTGAATTATATTTATCATTTTTTCCTTATTTTGAACTATATTTATCTTTTTTTTCCAATTTTAAATATATCAATCCTTTCCAATTTTAAATATATCAATCATTTTCAATTTTTGAACAAAGATTGACTCTATTTTTTTTATCCTTTTTACAATTTTAAATATATTTACTAATTTTATAATTGTTCTCCCATTCAAATTTTTTTATGCTTATTGTTATGTTTTTAATTATATTAACGTTCAATTATAATAATTCACTTCAATTTATGTTTATGTTTATATTTTTATATTACTAGTCATCGGCAGAACTCTATTGTATCATATTATTCATCATATATTTATTATATCAAAGTCATTTTATAGTTTTTATTAGTCTTATATAACCATCATTGGGTACTTAAGTTTTTTCCAAAGTTTCATTCAAAATTTCCAACTTTTAGATCGAATTTCCGTCATTTATGTTGACCGTAAACGATATCGATATCGATATTTAGGGCGAGATATTCGTAAATTTAATTAGCGATATATCCGTCGATATCGATATTTCAATCCTTGCTTCTAACCGACGACTAGTTACCTTTTTTGGGTAGGTCAATCCAAGAACATGTACGTGGCTGAGCAAAATTCCACATCTAAGTTGACATATTTTGTGCATCAACATTAATTGAGTTACGTTCAATCGTGTTGATGTCAACAGTATTGGAACATATCTCAAATGCGTTAGTCAGTGGCATATAAATAGGCATTCACTAATTAATGGTTTAAACCCACTTTATAAAGTGATATCACAAGCTTATGTTTGGTAAGTTTTGTCCAAAATTCATCCTTACGAACTCTCATCTAAATTGGTATTTAATTGGCTTTCCAACACTATGGTAGCAAACACATAAAGATTGATGAACACAATACTCCAGATCACACAATGAAAACTCATATTAACAATAATCAAATGGTTAAAAAAATTCAAATTTGGATGAATTTTAAGAAGAGTGATTTCTAAATAAGACCTTCCAAAATAAATATTTAGATTATTGTATGGTTATTTGGGGGGTGAATTTTGCATTAACTATTTAATACTTAAGTAAAACGTGTAAAATCTTTATTTTATCATTCGAGTAAAATTTTAAAAATGGTTTAACTTTTCAAACTTAATTGTGTGTTAACATGACCTTGTACATAAAATGTGCTCGTATTACAAAACTCACATTTTGGATTAAAGAAAACTGATCATTTATATTAGTGAAAAGCACCTGGTAAATCACGATAATCCTTCTATTATTAATGAGTGTAGTATCTGCTAACCCATTCTTGAACTAGATTGAAGGAAGGACAGTTGCATTGAATTTTTATTCTACGGTTTCGAATTATTATTTATATGTTGAACTTGTAGTATACTCGGTACTTTACAGATGAAATGAATTCAAAATCACCCGCTTTTTCCAGATGCAAACGACATGCCGTTTAACAACATGAAGCAATCGGCCGTTGACAATTTCGCTTGGCAAAAGTCACGATCTAGCAAAAGGCCTAGTCAACTTGGACTGCCACAAAGCTTAAAACGCACTCAGCAGTCACCAATACTAATCAGTCGTAAAGCTTTCCTCTTTGACCTCACGACAATTCCTTGCACGTTTTTATTTTCAACTGCAAATTACAGACGTGACAATCAGAGAAACAGATAGGGAGAACCAACAAAGCAACTTGACCCCAACTTTTGAATAATCCCAAAATTCAGAGTCGTTCATATTAAAGGTGCAGAACCCCCCCCCACTTGGGAACTTTGGACCCGAGGAAACTCTCAAGAGAGAAAAAAGAAGAGGAAAAAAAGAAATGGGTTTGTGATCAATCTTCATTCTTTCTTTTTAGCTTTGTGTATTTTGTTTTGGGTTCTGTTTTTGGATTCTGTTATTCGACCTTAGAAAGAAAATTATGGGTTTATACTGAAATGGAGTTTCTTGTTTCTTTTTGGATTGTTGAAGAGTACCCGAAGGTGAAGGTCAGGCAACAAGAAGAGAAAGATGATCATGATGCCCTTGTTGACTTTTGTTCTCCGGGTTATTATTTATCCTGTGTTTCCTAGTTTTTACGACGATTTAAATTTCACATTTTGCTTTCTGGGTTTATTGTGTTAGTTTCTAACTCATGGATTATTGAGTTATAGGACTTATTAAAGCTATCTGCTTTGCTAATGGGCACATACTGGAAAATTTGGTGTTTTCTTATGTATTTGATAATTGACTGTTTGAGTGGTTTGGGACTATTTTGTTGCTTTGTGTTTTGATGACTTGTTCTACTCTTTGTTTTTTTTTTCGACAAAAACTGTTGTTCTAAGCATGGGATTTTCCATTACTATCACAGAATGGAGCCATCAAAGTTTGCTTCCTCAATCCCATTTGTATCTTTGATTTCATTTGTAATATCGTTTAGTGTTGTTTAGTGTTTGTTAAGTTGCAGTTGTCAAGTTGAAGAACTCTTAAAGAAACTATCCTCTTTTTTTTTTTTCTCAATTTTATTCCTTTTTGTAATGTTGATCATGAAAATGTTACACACAAAAAAATGACAGAGACAATGGATGAATGGAAATTTTCGATCTCTATTAGATATCAAGACTCTCTCGAAATGAATTCAAAGGGTATACTCTTTATTACTGTGAGTCAACGTAAATGGTAGGATCACAAAAAGCAGGTCAATGTTCATGCCATACTCGGCGCGTTTGGGACGCGGAAGAATGTATTTCATTATCATCATACTTCAGTTTTCTTTTGGTTTGGTAACCGGTTGATCAGTTTATGTTTGTTATATTTATCAGTTCCAATTGACATCAGATGGTAGATTGCATCCCTATATTCAATCCCTAGGCCAACATATAGTACTTCTAATGATTAGGTTTCCAGCCTCTCTCTCTCTCTCTCTCTCTCTCTCTCTCTCTCTCTCTCTCTCTCTCTCTCTCTCTGTGGCTTGACCATTGTAGAAGAAGCTCAGGTCATTGGTTGTGTTTGTTTGTTGCAGATTGAGTTGGCATTATCCATCATGTGGCTCCAACAATCCTTTCATTCCAATCAGTGTGATCTCATGATATAATTTGCAATGAACTTTTTACTAATATGTTTTGTCTCAGACAAATGAAGCCTCAGTTTAATTGTCTGATTCAGTTATCTTGTAGTTTACTCCTATAACAAATCCCTACCCCAAAAACCCAATGATATCGTTCTTTTACTTACTACCCCACTGTAGAAGCATTCTTCATTTCCTCTCTCTCTTTACCTTTTGTAATGTGATGATAAAGTGTTTATTCATATCAGTATCATTTCTGAAGATTTATTGGACATTGGTTGATTTGAAAATTGTATTTATGTACAGAGAAGGATTACCAAGAGGTTTCTCCACCCACTGTTACAAGAATTCCAGAATCTTATGTCCCTAGTGTAGTGATGCCACCAGTAGTATCTGTCGCCGAAGGTTTAGTTACGAAATCATATGCTTTGCGACAATGCAAAAGTCATTTATGTCTAGCATGCTTATATCTTCCAGTTTAGACATTTAAATCTCTCATCCTGACAGCAGGAAAAAAGGACACTGAAATTGAAGAAATGCCTAAACAAAATATTAAGGCCGGCTCAATTCCTAGGCCGCGCGCTGTGTTATCAAGTCCTGGTAATTTCTCTTCCTTCTTTATCTATGTCAAGGCACTTCTTGCATCCAGGGTTCATGTTTACACTCATCTAGTGACTGATGTCGTGAAACGGACTCTTAAGAATATGACATGGACCCTTCTAGGAATAATTGCTTATAATGAGCAGATACCCCACTTTTTCTTTCTGGTTTACAGCTTGTTGGTTAATTTGGTAATTGCCTCATCTCCACTGAGCACAATATAGTGATGGAGATGTAATTGTAACTCGGCTAATCCCGACCTAATTAAGATGTTTCT
Source organism: Prinsepia uniflora (assembly GCA_032719365.1). Classification (NCBI taxonomy): domain Eukaryota; kingdom Viridiplantae; phylum Streptophyta; class Magnoliopsida; order Rosales; family Rosaceae; genus Prinsepia; species Prinsepia uniflora. The sequence continues at coordinate 15,655,844 of CM064871.1, read as the reverse complement.
TTTTGATAGATTGAAGAAATTACTTGAACTAGAAGCATGTTTTCCTAGATTGTATGAATGTTTCTGGAGCATTGCTAAATCTGCTGAACTTTTGCGTTTGTTTATTTTGTTTTCAGACAATGACATGGTAATTGGAAATAAAAACAGGACCAAAGCGACACGATCACCATCAGCTCTGAAGAATCATAGCTTGGTTAAGAACAGAGACACACAATCTTTTCCATGCCATATTACTGTTAATTCAATGAAAACAAAAAATTCAAAGGCGAATCCAGATGAGAACTCTATGAAGGCAAGGAAAGGATCAGAGATGACACTTCCAAGTTAGAGACGAGCCCCTAGAACGGTAAAACCAAGCTCTGTCGGAAATCGAGTGTCGTAAATCAGAATAGTTGGCATTAGATTGGTATTCTTAATGTCATACTTGAGTGAAATACACACTGATATTGAATATTGCTTCTTGTTTCTGTGAATTAGATGAGTGCTCATAAGTGAGGGAGCCATAATGTACTTCTGACGTAATTTCCTCACATAACAGAATCCATATCATATGTTTGTCCTTTTTAAGGCGTACAAATGTGATCTCGGGACCTTCAACAATATTAAAAGAAAATAGTATCAAATATGATAATCTTCAGAACAAAAAAGAAAATTAGCCAACTTCCCTCTTACAATTTTTTTTTCTGATGCAACAGAACAATTATGTGCTTTCTTTGTAAATTGGAATTAATTCTCACCTAATGAAGATATTTTTGGCATAATTCATATGCTTGTTTCAGCTTCCTGTTGAAATTAAGACATTAACCATGGTAACCACCATATGTATTGATAAAATTTTGAGAAAATTGAATTTATTGAACCACAAAGTAGCTACAAAGAATGCTTGTCAAATATAACATACTGGCTGAAAAAACAGCCAAAAAAACTGGCAAGCTCATTACAAAACCAATCTGAGCTACCACCTTTATCTCAATCTATATCCACGAGGCCTGAATCCTCTCCTTTCCCCTCACCAGATGCTCATTGTTGTCACTTACTGTGGTTTCTCTGCCGTTGACTTCCACCCCCCGACCTGGCTACTTCTGACTCTGATTGTCTTTGGGAAGCTGTGGTTATGGGTCATCCCATTTTCCGAATGGTTGCACCCGCATTATTTTCGATGGTGGTGGATTTTGTAGTGTTGCACTGGCTGTGGTGGCTGTTAGAGATGTGGATGTTCTCTAATTTTCAGATCTAGGGTTTCCATTAGGTTTTAAATTTTTTATTATTTTGGGTTTATGGTTTGTTTATAGGCATTTTTGGTTTTATCATTTGCATTTCATTCGTCTAAACAATTTCTGTAATTGGGTCTTCTGTATTATGTCTTTGCTTATTCAATTTAATGGATATTCCTAACTGTCTGATTAAAAAAAAAAACCGAAACAAAGGAACCAGAACAAGTGCAGGAGAGCTCATGAAATTATTTGCCTACGAAGTTTGGGAGGTGGATGCAATGTGTTGGCTATGTTGCAATGTTGATGATCCAACGTAGATATATGGGATATGAGATATCTTGTTCCAGTCCTCACCATTTTCCCTATGGCAACGCTACTCAAGATCAGGCGAGTCTCTGATAGAGAGGTGTTGGAGTACAGTATGACATCGCAAACCTTGTGGCAACAATTTCATATTTGGACAATTTGAGATTTCCAAGGATCGAAGTGAAACAAGATGCTCCACCCACTGAGGCAGTTAAGTGATTTTGAAGCAGCTTCGGAGTTCTAGGATTTGTAATTTCTTGATGTGTTGCAATCCTTCTTGGAGAGATGGGAGCTCTGGACAGCTTAAGATGGTCATGCTTCTAAGTATGAGCCAGATTTTAACAATACATAATTGTGAGGTTCTCAAGAGTTGCGAAATGTTTCATCCTCACCAGCAAAGAAGTGAAGCAAGGACAAGTCTCAATCGAGAATGATCTCAGTGAGAACAAGCCTTCCATTCCTTTTCCTTGCAAACACATTAAACTATGACACTCTATGATGTTCAAGTTCTCCAGTGAAGTGATCTTTTCAAATCCATGTGACCAAGTATCTGGCTCCTCACACCAGCCAATCTTCAGTGATCTCAATGCAGTGAGATTCACCAGGTTCATAGGAAGTAACTGAAGCTTGGGGCAAGATGTAACTGTCAATGACATCAAACATAAATTATTTTGCAGTAATTTGTTTGGTAGAAACCTCAAATCTTCAAAGCGGTCAATAACAATAGTGGAGAGCGAGGTTAGCTCTGACACTGATTGACCTACTAACAATTGATTGCACTTCTGCAGCTCCAAGTACTGAAGAATTGGAAACCATAGCATGGTGGTTAACAAGGGACAACTCGTGATGATTAGTCTTTCCAGGCAAGTAAATGCTTCTTTAAAACCCATGCCACTCGAGCTCCAAGAACATAGTTTAGGAAGATCTTTGAGGGTTAGTTCCTTTAGAGATGGGAATGGTTTATCACATGCACCTGCAAACTCAACACCAATATCCACAACAGAATCGATTGCTTCTGTAAGACCCGGTCTTGGAAGCAAGAACGGTGAGCAAGACCCGTGAGCTTAACAAGCAAGAACGGTGAGCAAGACCCATGAGCTTGGAAAGGCAAGATCGGTGAACAATCCCACATCGCTCGGGGAGGGAAAGGTGAAGTACCTTATATGTGTGGACACGTATCTATCTAACACAAGACCTTTTGAGAGCTCACTAACTTTGGATTCCTTGGGAACTCCAAAGTTAAGCGAGTTGAGGCTAGTGCAATCCTAGGATGGGTGACCTACTGGGAAGTTGCACGTGAGCTCCCGGAAACAAAACAGTGAGGGATGAGCTCAAAGCGAACAATATTGTGTTAGATGGGTCGAGTTGTGACAGAATGGTATCAGAGCCGGACCCCGACCGTAAGTGTACCAGCGAGGACGCTGGGCCCCAAAGGGGGTGGATTGTAAGACCCGGTCTTTGAAACAAGAACGGTGAGCAAGATTCATGAGCTTGACAAGCAAGAACGGTGAGCAAGATTCGTGAGTTTGGAAATGCAAGATCGGTGAACAATCCCACATCGCTCGGGGAGGGAAAGGTGAAGTTCCTTATATGTGTGGGCATATATCTATCTAACACAAGGCCTTTTTCGAGCTCACTGGCTTTGGATTCTTTGGGAACTCCAAAGTTAAGCGACTTGAGGCTAGTGTAATCTCAGGATGGGTGACCTACAGGGAAGTTGCACTTGTAAGGACCCGTCCTGGAAATTAGGGTTGAGACAGTGATTAAGATGGGATTAGTGAGCTTAATCGGTGGTGAGTTGGTTACGATAGGTCTGTTAGCGTCGAATGACGATTTTGCCCCTAGGTTGGGAAAATAGTTGACTTTTAGTTCGGGCGGTCAATTAGGTATTGATTGGTGACCGTGACGTAGTTCGAGACGTCACGAATCCGTAGACAGGTGGCACGCCCGATTCTGACATCCGAGGAGGAAGTTATGATGTTCGGAAGGTTGAGGGCATTACCGTAATTTGGCTAAATAAGGGGGCAAAGTAGACTTTTCGTACGATCGGGTTTTGACTCGTTGACCTAGGACCGTTAGGTAGATCTCGTCGTCCTGAATTCAACGATAGGCGGCACGTGTTCATCGGACCTAGGGTGAGTAAGATACGGGTCTAAAACGGTAAGGGCATAATTGTAATTTTGACTAAAAAGAGGGGCATTTTGGTCTTTTGCACATTGGGATTTGTGCAACCGGATTGGGACAAGTGTACAGGAGCGATTGGGATATTTTTGAGAGGGCTGAGGGGATTGTGACATGTGGCAAGTGTGTAGTGGTTTCTAGGGTGCACGGTGTGCGTGTTCAAATCGTGCAGGTGTGTGTGTGTGTGCAACCGTGTTCGAACAAGAGAGAAACAAAGGGTGAGATTGAGAAGAATTGAGTGTGGGTTATGTGTGTTGGTGTATCCTAGTGACTGAGGAAGTAAATAGAGATAGAGAGAGAGAGACAGTGAGTGAGTTTTGAGGATAACTCGTGTGAGGAAACCTTGCGAGTGTGAAGGGTTGAGTTTCAGGAAAACAGAGAGGGTGTTGGGTGGTGGTACTGCCGTGTTCGACCAATCGAGGCTGGTGGTGGTGTCCAAAGGGTGGAGGTGGACTGGAGGAGTCGTGTACTCACGGCTGAGCTCACGGCGGCGGCCTGAGCACAAGTAATTTCTCGTTCCCTTTCAATTGCTCTGTTTTGCCGTTTAGGTTCATACCAATAGTCGTGGGTTTTGAGTACGAGTCGATGTTTTTGGTGAGTTGTGTGAGACTCAGTGAGGTCCTAGGAGTTGTTTAGTGTAGCCACCGTGACGGGGGAGGACTTGGGTGGCCGGATTGTGAAACAGGGATATGAACGAGTTACGATTTCGAGTTAGGGACGATGGGTTAGAAGCTGTGTCGAAGTGTTTGGAGTAGGGGAATAGGTTGCTTAGGACTGGACGAAGAGACTGGTGAAGAGAGGAGTCGAAACGGTGAAGGATTGGTGGAGAACCGCTCTCGCCGGTTCAGACCGGTCGAGCTGAGGAAGACGATGAACAGTGTACTGGTGTGCAGGCGCGTGAGGCCCACGCGCAGCCACTTTGGGCGGCTCGTGGGGGCGCGTGAGGCGGATTTTGGGGAAACTTCCAACTAGGTTTTTGGTCTAGATGTTGTAACGAGTCTATTGGAATAAGTTTCGGGTTAATCAGATGTCGAGTCGAGTTAGTTCGGCAAGGTAGAAGGTTTAGGGTTCCGGTTTGTTACGTTTAGGACTCAGGGATTTTTGGGGAAAATTAGGAGAGTCTTGGTAGACGTGTTAGTGACGTTCTTTGGTGACTGTTGACAGGATCGGGACTTCCTGAGGAAGCTGAGGAACGTACGGGACGTACGGGATGCGAGTGACGTGCCCGGTATCTGTGAGTGGACCCCTTCTCTAAACTCAAGCATGCATAACTGTTTTTCTATAATTATTTTATGGTTTTACATGTGATTTCATGATTGTTGAATATGTGATGATGGTTTTACATAATTGCACGTTTTTCGAGAAAGTACGTATTTGACACGTTTTACGAGGAAAGGTTGAATTTCTGATTTCGATGCCATGATTTGGGGTTTTCAAATGATAAGTGATTTTCAATGATTATAAAGGAATTTTGGAACGTGTTTGCAATGATCAGGGTTTTCGATTTTAGAATTGGATTTCGGAAAACGGAATTTGGTTTTAAAGTTGAAAAGTGGATTTTCGGATTTGGGTTCGGAATGACGGTTCTGGACGCCGGAAGGGCTTCAGACCGGTGATTTCGGATTCGGGTTTGGATGTGGATTTAGAAATGGTTTTCAAATGGTTTTGGATTGGATTTTCTGGATCTGGTTATTGGGTTTAAAGACCCGGATATTATGTTTGACGGGGGACGGGCCCGGATTGGGTTTAAAGACCTGGATTGAGTTTAAAGACTCGGGAGTTTAAAGACTCGGATATACTGATATTTCCCCCGTAGGCCTGTTGAGTTTAAAGACTCGAGAGTTTAAAGACTCGGATATTATTGAGGCCTGGATTGAGTTTAAAAGACTCGGGAGTTTAAAGACTCGGATAGGTCCAGCAGGTTTGATCGGATAATGATTTGCTTGGTATTTATGATGGTTTTATGATGTTTATGACGTGATTTCTGTAACTGCTTTCAATTCTATTTTTATGACGATCTTTATGTGTTTTATAACTGGTTTTAGTAAATGGGTTATGCATGTATGATTTCAAAACGGAGGGCCAAATCCCTGGTTTTCTTATAAAATGGTTTCGGAAACTCTTCTTTTATTTATGGTCCACTCACACCTTCTGTTTTTAAATTACCCTCCAGGTCGTGGAGCTAGCGCGGGGTTTCGACGTCGAGGCAGTGTCGGAGGCATAGAGTACCCGAGAATTTTCCCGGAGTGGTTTAATTTTCCGTTGTGCGTATACCTTCTGTATCGGTTTTCTTTTCCTTTGTTTGGTACTATGCTCTGTAAAACTTTGACTTCGGAATGTTCAAAAATTTCTCCTGCGTCTAGCATGTAATTTGGTGGTTTATCGTGAGGTTACTTTGGTCTTTGTGTCGGGGTGTCAGACGGGAGCAGGATTTACCTCGGATTTCTGGGTGGAACCGAGGTGGGTCCTGACAGCACTTGAGCTCCCGAAAACAAAACCGTGATGGCTGGGCCCAAAGAGGACAATATTGTGTTAGATGAGCCGGGTCGTGACAGCTTCAATGTTGAGGACCTAGAGGAATGGAAGTGCACCAAGTGTAGGCATCTTTTTCACATCCTATACAACTTATCAGGTTTAACTGAGTCAGATTTTCAAGCCTAGGAAAACTCATCCAACTTGGGAATTCAAGCCCTGAATAACCAATTATACGATAGCATTCTTAAAAAGGGACTTGGTTCAAAAGACATTAGACAACTCTCAGTATCTTCACGACTCGATATGGCAGCTCTTTGAGATGTGTAAGTAATCGACATACCCTCATTATCATTTCCCCATACCAGGTCCAATGAGTAGTACTTCTTCGATGACGACCAGTGATGAATGTGGTCCCCAGGATATCTTTGATAATTGTCCAAGCTTTTCATCTTTAGCTTCCCATGGAGACAGTTCAGTTGCAAAGGCTGATTAAGACCATTTTCAATTTGGGACCAACAAGAAATATGGGCAGTGTTTGAAGGTGTTCCAGATTACCAATGAATGGGGGGAAATGAGTCAATCTTGTACAACCTATATATAAATGTCTCAAATTAGCTTTCTCACCTCATCTGGCAAATCCACCTGCTCAGTGCAAATTGAAAGATTTCGCGTCTGCAAATTGACAAGATCACATATTGTGGCTGGAAAGGTCTCAACGAGATAATTTGAGAGATCAATGTATCTCAAATATATTAACCCACCAATCGACTTATGCAGCCTCTTAAGGCCACATCCACTCATATTTAGCACCTTGAGGTTTTCAAAAGTGGTAACTATGGCTGGAAGAACTAACAAACAATCATCTCTTGGTGACAAAAAATTTAGGGTTTGCAGTCTCTTTGCTTTATATAGGGCTTCTGGGATCAAGAAAGAACTAGAACTGCAAAAAAATCGATGCATGCTGTGTCTTTAACAAAACTTGCTCATCGTAATCAGAAATGAGTGGTGCGCCTGTGGGATCACGAAGATCATTATCCTACTCCCCTAGAGTAAAAAATTCTTGTTCAGCAATAGATTTTGCAAGATTAAGAAAAAGCTCATGCATTAGAAACTCAGTCACACCTCTGTCATCAGATGTTCGTACGCCTTGAAAGAAAGACATGGCCATTAAATCATCAAAATACTGATTTCCTAGGGCCTCCATTGTAAGCAAAGAAGTTGGTTCTTCTTCAGGATGAATTAAGTCATGTGCAATCCATTGATGGATCAATTTTTCCTTATTAATCTCATAATTTTTAGAAAACATTGAGCAGTATGCATAGCAAGGTTTAGACGTGATGGCAAGTGATCATAACTCAGCCTTAAGATGCGTAAAATATTATTCTCACCTCCTCCATTAATCCTCCATAGCTAACTCATTTGCACATGCAACCACTCACTTTCTTTTCTTCTACAACGCAGTAGGCTTCCGAGTAATTTAGCCACCAAAGGGACACCTCTACATTTGTAAACTATCAGTTCCCCAATACGCACTAGATTATAAAATGAGTCTCATTGTCCTCTGCAAAGGCTCGTTTCTTGAACAAGTTGAAGCAATATTGTTTGCTTATCGGTTGCAAAAAATGAGGAAACACAGTAGTTATAACTGATGCTGTCGTGACTGCCACAATCCTTGGGGTGATTATAACTTTGCTTCCAGGTGCTGAACTCTCGGATGTATTTATCAGTTTATCCCATCCATCTTGATCATCATTCCACACATCATCTAGCACAACAAGTACCTTTTTCCTTATAATGATTTTTTCAATTCAGATTGCAAAAAACCAATCGACAAGGAAAAATCACGATTATCCTTTGAGATATAAACTAACATTTCATTAAGGATCCTTCTTGGGTTGAAATCATCATTGACTATCCGGTGCTCAAAATGGCTTATAACTTTATCATCTTTATAGATCAAAAGAGTAACAGTTGTCTTTCCAATCCCTCCAATTCCAACAATCAGAATTATTGGAATCACTCATTCAGCTGGACAATTACTGGATGAAACTGACACCAGCATCTCAACAATCTTCTCCAAATCTTCTTGTCTTCCATAAACCTTGGATTCATCAACATAGGGTCCAGTTTCACGTTTCTCTATTGTATATGAGCGGTTGTATGCCATATCAGCCTTTTTGGACTGAAAACTAGACATCTGCTTGGCTACACCATCCAATCTTCCTAGAATCTCCTTAAGCTTATGTGACATTTTATAGCAAGTTGAAATTAATTCAAGAGTTAAGCTTGTCTTGTGTACCTTATATTTTGTCATGTCCCAAATCTTTTTGAGTTTCAAATGAATCCTATCCTTAAGTTTCATTGGGTAGGATCTAGCGGTATGTCCGGAGATATCCATGAATTTGTTTTTGATGAACAAGGGGGAAAACTTGTTAAGCAGTTTGTGAGCATCATTAGCCAAGTATTCACCTTTTTATCCTTCATCTGCTGCTCCTCTGCATCTTCCATCACTGCTTGAATCACCAGTAATGTCTGTTGTAGCTTCTCTATCTCGTGCTTGAAATCTCGACCACCTTGTATGTCACCAACAACAGAGGAAGTCTGCCTTCACAAGAACAACTCCAAAAGCGGCGTTACAGCCACAAATTTCAATACTCAACAATTGACCAGTCACAGTTCAACCAATTGATGATATCCTCCACAAAAAATCCTTAAAGATTCTCTCTAATTAGTAGCTGCAGAATGCACGCAAGTTGAGATGGCTTTCAACTTTTCAAGTCAAATACGGATGGCGAATAATTCTTTAGTTTATATTTTTATCATGAATCATGAAGAAGTTTGGAACGATTATTTTAAGGTAAGGTTAAAATTTAAATTTAGATATGAGTTCTTGATTATATAGATATATACTACGTTTCTAAATAATATTAATTTTGATTCTTTTATAGGCTCACCCAAAGAAATTGAAGATTACGAGGATTTGAAAATTTTAGTTCGAGGTGGAACTGTTGTGGGGAGAAACGCACTAGGATTAGGTGATGACACTGACGCAGGAACTTATGGGACCAAAGATACAAATGTTGGAATTGAGAGCCTTATGTACGATGATGTCAATGATATCTTTGTACTAAATCAAAATGAAGAAGCACACAAACATTTTTCCCTTGGACATTCTTCTTCGCGCTTACACTTTGAGGCCACTAGTTCTGAAGTTCCCTTAGAAAGCAACAACCGGAAGAAACAAACCAGGGGTGATAATGTAAGGAATGTTAGCTCATTTGATACCACCAGTCAAGTTGGCCTTGTAGAAAAAGTTTCTTATGGTATTGAATCAATCACCACCAACTTTGAGGGAGCATATAACCTATTGTAGAAAAGGGAAAAAGATAGAGAGAAAAAGGAATTAGAGAAAATTGAAAAAGAAAGGAAATGTTGCATATGGAGTGCTATCAAAGAGACCCCAAATGTGACTGAATGTTCTCGTTACAAAGCACTTGCATTGTTGAATTCCAAAACAAAAAAGGATGCATTTTTGAAAATTTCACCTGAAAAGCGCTCAAATTCGATAACTTTCAATTTGGATTGAGTGACTATTGGGTCATGAAACATCAAGCATTATTGGGAATCTGTTTTTTTGTTTTTTGAACATTTTTTTAATTTTAATTAACTAATATAAGACATTTTTGGTTCTTTTGGTGTTGGTATTGTTGAACTTATAATTGACTCTTGGTTTGTTAATTGGTATTATTGGATAATTTTCTTCTTTACCTATTACAGAGTGAATAATTTTCTTCTTTGACTCTTAGCTTGTTAATTGGTATTATTTTGGTTACACTATTACTTATTGCTTTTCTTGTCCTCTTCTTTTCTCCTATCAAATTATTTATGTGGAATGAATAAGTTGTTCTTGTCTTCTTCTTTTCTCCTATCAACTTCTCTACATTATTCAAGTACGGATTTGTAATACAGACTACTGCCTATTTTTTATTATTACAAATTACTGCTCAATCATTATGAGCACGTTTGCATGATTGTAGGTATGTTTCAGTCAAGCGTTGATGAATCTACTAATATTGAGGGAGAGGAAATGGTGGAAGATGAAATTGAGGGAGAGGAAATGGTGGACGATGAAATTTATTGAGAAGAAATGGAGGACGCTGAAATTGAGGGAGAAGAAATGGTGGACAAAGAAGAAGAAGAAGAAGAAGAAGAACTTTATGAAATTGTTAAGTGTTTGTTGATGGAAATTCAGTCAATTGTTCATCTCCAAATGAGATTATGATTATGATGCATGGAAAACAGATTCAACATCCACTAACTCGTAGATCAATTACTTTGAGATGATACAGTTATATACATCAAGCATTGGATTAGGATGATCTTGAGCATTTCCGCCAAAGGTATAGAATGTATCCTGATTGGTTTCAAAAGTTATGTATTATTATTAAAGAAAAAACATTTTTACAAGATACAAGATTCATTTGTGTAGGGGAAATGTGACAGGACCCGTCCCAACTAGACGTTGATAACCGTGATCGGTCATGCTCCCGTCTGACAAGTCAACTGAAGTCTCGAAATTACCCTTCAGCACCTGTCAGACCAGGGATAACTGCACTAATTTCCGCTCATGCCTCCACCTCTCGATCAGACCCGAACGTCGTGCTACGGCCTGGAGGGTCATCAAAACAGAAAGGTGTGAGTGGACAAAAATAATATCGTTTAAAACACATTTCAAAATACATCATTTACCCTCCAATTTATCAAACCATGCATGCATAGGGTAAAACATACGAATCAAAATCACCGGCTTTTCAGCCAAATCACATAACAAATATCAAATCCCGGCTCTCAAGCCAAATATATGAAAGCATAATCACCTGGCCACACAGACCAAAAACCCGTACTCAATACCAGTACGTAATCACAATCAACATCAAACAGCACTATTCACAAGTTCACAAACAGTCACACTGTCACATCCGCATCGCGTAGGCCAACCTCGGGAACTACACTCAAGCACCATCCGAGTCATATCAGTCATGTCTGGGAACTTCACACGCACCATCTAGACGTACCACATACTCGGGAACTGCACTCACGCAACATCCGAGTCATGTCTAGGAACTGCACTCGTACCATCCAGAACATGATCCAGTATCCAGTATCCACAATCACAAACACAATCCACACCACAACACATATCAATTATATCCATGACCTTAAACCAAGTCATAAGCATTCCCGAAAGGGTCTCAAGCCCAAATTCCAATTATACGTAAACCCGTAAAATCACATTGAAAACATTAAAATAATCCAGAAATCATCATTGACTCACCAATTAAGTCAAAATATCCTTTTAGAAACCTTTTTGACTCCGGGCCTAGCCCAAAATATCATTTGCACATTTTCTCGAAAAACGTGCCCGAAAGACCGATTAAAATAATCATTAAATCACAAATAATCATGCCACATCATCAGGACATCATTGCAATTCAAATCATGCAATCAATCATGTAAAACATTTAACTATGCATGCATAATGGTTTATAAAACAAACGTCCACTCACACACCGTCCAAGCTGCACGTGTTTCTGTAATTTTCGACATTTTCCAGGAATCCCGAATCCTGTCCAAAATCATTACTCATGGTCACTATGGGCTTAATTAACATCATACTAATTCCCCATAATTTTCCTGGAATTAAATATTAATTAAACACGTAACATAAACCTCCGGACCCTCGAAACAATATCGAAACGGTGTCCGATCGACTTGAAACCAAAGCCAAATGTTCGTTACATTGCATAGAACAAAAGACATGTTGAACTCACCTCGAGAATCGGGCCCATGCGCCCTCATGCGCTGCCGTGGGTGGCTGCGCGTGAAAGCCACGAGCCTTGCTACAGTGCATCGTCCCTACCCGTTTACCTGGTAAACGGATCCTGCGACCGCGAGGTGACCCGGCTCATTATCCATCAATTCAACATCGTTTTAAACAATTCAAACGTCCATTAGCATCGAAATATGTTTAATTAAGGATCTGTAAACTCAATTACATAAAATCTTACCTTAATCCCGTCGAATCAAACTCGACCTTCAAAGAACATCGAATCACTGTTCATCATCCAATCTCCACAATTTCCCCTTGTTTTCCTTCAATTGATGCATCAGGAAGCATCGTGGAATCCTATTGAACATATTTCCACGATCAATTTCATGGTTCCATGTCCCCAATTCCACGACTCAAGCTCGAAAATTCAAAGACCTTCTCCTCTCTGTTCTAAGGCCAAACGACCCCAATTTCCTTCGTTCTTAATCTGGTTTGACTCGTCTCACTCCCAGGGAGCTAAATTCAAGCTCAATTTCACTCAAAACTGTCCAAAAATTCAAATTCGATCCTAAGGTCCATTTAAGGTTTTCGGGTTTTCTAAGTTTAGGTTCAACAGGTTCAAGGTTCAGAACTTGCCAATTAATTCTCTTTGTTTTCCTCTCAATCCTCAGTTCTCAATTGGGTTGTGGTCACTGGTAAGATCGATCAAGACAAATCCCACTCTCTGTTTTGGTTTTCTTCACAGTACATACATATATATTGATCATTTTCTCAGACAACACACAAACACGATTGTGTTGTTGTTATCCCTTTAAATATTTAAACAACCGTTTGCCACTAATTAACTTAAGCAAGTGACAGATGTCACATAATGAATAATCCTCATCCAAATAGGCTGAATCAGCCACTTAATTATCCAATTCGCTATGCCGTGGCATTTTTTCCATTTTGCCCTTCTATACACAAATGACCAAAATGCCCCTATCATTCCTCAATCCATAACTTTTTCATCCGGACTCCGATTGACGCATGCCACCTATCTACGGATTCAGCATCCCGAGACCTATCCAACGGTACTTCCGAAAAGTCCAAACAAGGTTCCGATCAAAAAGTCAACTTTCGGCCCTTATAACCAGGGGCAATATCGTCATTTTCTTCAAATTTTCCAAATTTTCCTTTTTCGAATTTTCGGGTCGTTACAAAATGCTTACAATAGCTTTATTGGTCGTTGGCCAAAATAATAGATATTGTCTGCTACGTGATGATACATTTGGCCAATCACACTTCATTGCTAGCAAAAGTTTTAACAATATTTTGGAGGCCTTGAATATATTAGCACCACAAAAATGCTGGTTATACCTAGATCCACAATGGCCTCTAGAATAAGGGAAAGTACAAGATTTTATCCTTACTTTAAGGTATGTAACGGTGTTGAGCATTTTGCCATGCTAAATTTTTTTTGTTCTCTCCATCTTATCTATGCTTAATTTTTTTTTTGTTCTCTCCATGTCAGGATCCACCCCGGTTTCACCCCGAAAACCGGGGTTAATCCTACTTCTGTCTGACACCCCGACACAACACCAAAGTAACCACTAAACTACACCGTCAGACGCAGGAGAAAAATAATTACAACACCCCGAAGTCAAGTTTACAGAGCATAGTACTGAATACAACAGAAAGAAAACTGGTAACTAGATACACGCACACGGAAAACTTTACAACACTCCGGGATCGCTCTCCCGACTTCTATGCCTCAAACGCTGCCTCGACGCCGAAACCCCGTGCTAGCTCCACGACCTGGAGAGCAATTTAAAACAGAAGGTGTGAGTGGACCAGAATAAAAGAAAAGTTTCCAAAACCATTTTATAAGAAAACCAGGTTTAGCCCTCCATTTTGAAACCACATGCATAACCTAGTTTTTAGAACAATTATAAATCACATAAACCTCATCATAAAAACAGAAACACTATAAAATAGTTATAGAAATCATATCATCAGCGTCATAGTACCAGAAAACATAAATACCAAGCCATAACCAACCGATCAAACCTGCTGGATCTATTCGAGTCTTTAAACTCCCGAGTCTTTAAACTCAATCCAGGCCTCAATAATATCCGAGTCTTTAAACTCCCGAGTCTTTAAACTCAACAGGCCTACGGGGGAAATATCAATATATCCGAGTCTTTAAACTCCCGAGTCTTTAAACTCAATATGGGCCCGTCCCCCGTCAATCAATATCCGGGTCTTTAAACCCAATAACCAGATCTAGCAAATCCAATCAAAACCATTTGAAAACCATTTCGGAATCCATATCCAAACCTGAATCCGAAATCACCGGTTCGATGCCCTTCCGGCATCCAGAACCGTCATTCCGAACCCAAATCCGGAATTCCACTTTTCAATTTCAAAACCAAATTCCGCTTTCCGAAATCCGATTCTAAAACCGAAAACCTTGATCATTGCAATCACGTTCCAAAATCCCTTTATAAGCATTCAAAACCAGTTCTCATTTGAAAACCCCAAAACCATGGCCTTATACTCAGAAATCGACATATCCTCGTAAAACGTGCCAATTACGTTATGTATCGAAAACCATGCAATTATGTAAAACCAACATAGCATATTCCACAATCATGAAATCATATATAAAACCATAAAACAATTAGAGAAAAATAGTTATGCATGCTCGAGTTTAGAGAAGGGGTCCACTCACAGTACCGAGCCCTCAATCGCGTCCCGAACGTCCCGTACATTCCTCCCGATCCTGTTAACAACCATCAAAGTACGTTACTAACACGTCTACGAAGGTCCACCTAATTTTCCCCAAAAATCCCCGAGTCCTAAACGTAACGAACCGGAACCCTTAACCTTCACCCTCGCGGAACTAACCTCAAACGAGGTCCGAACAACCCGAAACCAATTCCATTAGACTTGTCACAACACCCAGACTAAAAACCATGTTGACCACTTTCCCAACCGCCGCCGCACGCACCCCCATGCGCCGCCCAAAGTGGCTGCGCGTGGCCCTCACGCGCTAGCTACAGTGTCACCAGCAACCTCTGGTCGACCCGGTTCGAAATAGTCCCTGCAATTTGAACCGGCGAGGACGGTTCTCCGCCGTCCGTCCACCATTTCAAATCCTAACTTCACCATCTGCTTCGTCCCGTCCTAAGGAACTCATCCCCCTCACTCTAACACCTCGACTCATCCTACACCTCGTCGACTCAAGCTCGAACAAAACTCGAACCAGTCCCCTGTTTCAAGATCCCGCCAACCCGGTCACCCCCCGTCACGGTGACTGTCTTAAACTCTTCCTAGTACCTCATTGAGTCTTACCCAACTCACCAAAACCGTCGACTCACGTCTAAAAGCCACGACTCCACGTTTGAAGCAAAAAGGAAAAAACAGGGCACACCGGTACTCTCCGTCGTTCCAGCCTCTGCCGTGCACTCCTCCGTCACGGCTGCACACCCAGCAGCTACCTAGGACCCTACTGAGTCCCCCAGACCTCACTAGACTCCTCGATTCAACCCCAAAAGCTACAACTAGACGTCTGAACCTAAACGGTAAAACAGAGCACAGAGAGGAAAACAACGAAATTACCTGTGTCCTGTTCTCCACCGTGAGCTCCGCTGGGTTCCTAAGGCTCCACTCTTGTCTCTGAACACCACCAGCAGCTTCGATTGATCGAACACGGCAGCACCACCACCCAAAACTCCTCACCTCTTCTCTGTTTCCTCTGATTTTCCCGTGAGCTCACACTCACACACACACCACCACCGCACCTCCTAACCTTCTCCCTAACTCTCCCACAGTCTCTGGTCACTCTCACACCCTCACAAAACTCACACTCTCACCGTGCTTGATCGATTCCTCCCCAATTCCCAGTCTCTGTTTCTCTCTGGGTCAAAGAACAAACACGAACATAGCCCAAATAATTGGGACCGTGTTCCCTAGAACCAACCAGAACCCCTACACGTGTCACCATCCTCCCTTTTCCTCTCACAAGTGGCTCAATCTCAGCCCTCCATTGTCCCTCTCTGTTGCACAAATCCCAAGTGCAAAAGACCAAAATGCCTCTTCTTGAGAACTAATGCATGGAGAGTGAATATAGCTTTGAATACATGGAGGGATTTTGAAGACAATGAAAATAATGAGAACTAATGATAATGAATTTAGCATTGTGTGTGTTTGGGTAGTTTTTTTTTAATAGTCTAGGGTTTCAACAAGGAACATGTTTTCGGGTGTTCGTCAGTTGAAACATGTTTGAATGACCAAAGTAAACTTTTTGGAAGTGTTGGAATAGTTATAGCATGTTTAAAACTCATTTTGTGTCTTTAGGTCCCAATTTTGGTTTTTTTTTTAATTTGACCCATCTACAAATTTGATGTTTTCATGTTAATCCGAAGTCATCCACCGTGTTTAAAATATCATTTATTATGTTTGGGGGATAGCTTTGGGGGTGAGAACGACCTAGAGAAGATTTTGGGGTGCCTAGAAATTCAAAAAAGGGCCAAAAAGTATTTATTTTAATGCAAAATTCTTTGCATAATGTTGCAAAAAATTTCCTGAAACAATCACTTTTGCTGCTTTTGTCGTGGTGTTCTTCAGGTTTTTCGTCACAAAAAATGTTATTTAGCTTTTGGTGACAAAAATTCATAATAATCTTAAATTTTCCAGAAAATCAAGAAAATTTCAGAAAAAAATCCCATAAAATTCTAGAACCACCTTGGACCGATTCCAAGCCTCCACTGCATTCAAAAGCATCCAATATATCAATTCCAAGTGTGATTAATTCCAACAGAAAAAATATGTAATAATGTGAGTGTGAAATCTTTTTGTGATTTTGCTCAAATAGAAACATGAAGGATGTTGGAGATGGGGGTTGATTTGGTGAAGATGTTTGATTTGATTTTTGAAGTGGCGTTGAAGGTGATGTAAGTTCATGCACTTGCTCTGAAAATGAAAATTGTGTTTCACAAAGGCAAGAAATTTGTAATCCATGTTGTTCACCTTTGTTAATATATGTCTACAATTTTTTTTAATATATGCCCACCAAAATTATCCAAATAAAGAGAAAGTTTAGAATCGGATTATAGATTTTTTTTTAGATAATATCCAAATATCTGTTTCAATTTTATTGGATTTTTAAGAAATCCTTAATATTTGTCATTAAAAAATGTCCTTGACAATCCTCTATAGTTCTAATTGAATACACCCTTGTTTGTATTATTGTATTATCTTCTTCCTAACTACTGTTATGCAAAAAAATTAAAGTCTAACCGTTAAAATTTGATATGGGCACTGGTCCAAAAGCAACCCAAGAAAATGTTAAAACTAGAATGTAATGGCAGACTAGATTGGAGATATGTAACACCTTATCCCCCAATATATATCTCTTGTATTCTCTCTGGACACAATCTGGCCACATCAGCTGAAGACTACTCACAGCATGACACGTGCCCATACCCTTCCCCATCTAGGACATGGTGGATCGATCACCTGTAAAACCAGCACCTCTACCCTCTCCCACAAAAATTCACAATCATCTCTCCTCCGCCATGTCTGCCACTGTAGCAGCCGCCATGAGCTCTTCCTTCTCTCCCTCCATCTACACCGTCAAATGCCTTCGCTCATCCAATAATCTATCCCCTGGTCATCATTTTCATCGTCTTAACCTCAAAATGTCACTAAACCGCATCTTCTTATCATCATCAGCATCATCAAACTCTTATGGAACAGAGCCACTTGTTTCAATCAATGCCGGCTCGAACAAATTCCGGTGGCTGAGGATAAGCACGGCTTGTGTAGCTCAAGAGCAGGTGGCAGTGACCGATGAGGTTGAAGAGGTGGGTGTGGCTGAGGAGGTGGAGCAGCAGGTGGCGGAGCCGAAAGCAGAGGAAGTAGTGTCTGCAGTTGAAGAATCGGTGGAGGCGGCGGCTGAAGTTTCAGGGGAAGGAGGTGAGGGTGAGGGTGTTGCTTTGAACACTAAGCTTTACTTTGGGAACCTTCCATACAGCGTTGACAGTGCACAACTTGCTGGGATCATTCAGGACTACGGAAGTCCAGAGCTTATTGAGGTCAGTATTCATTTTTTGTCTGAATCCCCTGTTAATTAGATTAATTTTTTGTACATCGATATTCAGAACACTGCGTATCAAACTCGCTCTTCGTACTTGTTTTGTTAGGTGAGTAGTTCTTCAATTTCACAATTGGGAAATTTGACAATATAAACATTATCCTTGGTACATAATAGTTCTGATCTGTGCTGAGTTTTTCAGCTTTGTTGGAATGAACATCTTTGATCAAAAAAACAAAAAAGTGTGTGCATTTGTCTTGAGTTTTTTTTAAATTTTTTTTTATAATATTTGTGGGTCTCGTTTGTCTTGAGTGTAAGGAGGCTGGTTTCGGTGCTTTGCATTGCAATGTGGTCACAACCATTTAATTCGCTCCGATGAGTTGGTACAATTCAGTATTTTCATTACCTTTTTGGTGCTAACATGTCTCTCAAACCTATCAACATCCTTCAATCCCGGCCCATTACTTCTATGAGGATACCAGCCTCAAGTCTGGAATCTAGTTTTTGTATCAAGCCTTGAATTTTGTATCAAAACTGTTGCTTTGGTTTGATTATGGTTTTGTGTTTTTGTTTCCGGGTTATGAGATAGAAAGAAAATATATAAGTAGGAGAAATGAGAGACATAGAAAGGTAGATGAAGATGAAGTTGGTAAGAGAGACTGCAAAAAATATACAAGAATGGTGCGCAAAATGAAAAAGGTCGTTATATGTTCTATTGCATTTCTTTCTTCTTTCTTTCATGGTCTTATATCTAGCTCGCTTATTTTCTCTGTATACTTTCCTACATTTTTAGCATAGAAATAAAAAAAAAAATGATTATATGAAAACGAGAACAAAACTAATTGAAGAGGAGAAGACATGGTTGTGAGAATATGTACTAAGTTGGTTTCTGATATTCGTTACTGCTGCCTTTCATACTTTGGTTGTACAAGTTTTACCATTTCCTCAAAAGTTACTGATGATCGGAGTAGTTGATATAATCATGATAGGTTCTGTACCACAAGGACACTGGAAGAAGCAGAGGGTTTGCATTTGTGACAATGAGCACTGTTGAGGATTGCAATGTTGTGATCGAAAATCTTGACGGACGTGTAAGACTCTCTTTCTGTAATTTCACTTGAATATACACTTTCTCTAAGCAAACGAAAGTGATCGGTCTCATTACTCATTATAGGGATATAAATTATTTATATCACATTTCAGGAATTCATGGGACGAACGTTGAGAGTGAATTTTTCAGACAAGCCGAGGGAGAAAGTACCTTTATACCCTGAAACTGAGTACAAGCTCTTTGTTGGGAACTTGTCATGGACAGTTACATCTGAAAGTTTGACAAAAGCTTTTCAAGAATATGGGAATGTGGTCGGAGCTAGGGTTCTATTTGATGGCGAGACCGGAAGGTCCCGGGGCTACGGATTCGTATGCTACTCAACGAAATCAGAGATGGACACGGCCTTGAAATCTCTCGATGGAGCGGTACGTACTATAGATCTCTCTCATTCTTCTCCTCGCAATCTGACAAATAAGATGTCTCTCGACAAATTACAATTTGGCGCATGCATGACATGTAACACCACGTCGTGTTATCTTTGTTTAATTTCTGTCTTCTTTCAGGAACTCGAAGGACGAGCGCTGCGTGTGAGCTTGGCAGAAGGCAAACGTTCATAAATACTTCATAATTTCATGTCCTTTTTCTTCATTCCACAACATTTTCACAGCAGATATACCCTTGTGGATGTGTCGCTATTTTTGGCCGTCGTGGTGGCGTCGTCTTGCTCTCCTATCGATCTGTACGTCTTTGTAGTCTTGAAGCCAATGTCATATTGCTCATGTTGCTACTAGCTAGTAGCATATTTTTGAACCATGCATTACAGAGACTATTAAATTTGAACATTTATAAGAGTTATGGCAATTGTGCATTTCATCTCATTTGAAGATTTGTTAGAGAATACCTCGATATATATATATATATATATATATATATATATTGGATTAACAACTAATGTGCTTGATTATATAACATTTAGTAGCATAGTTACCACATGTCTGCTAATATGAAATCCACATATTAGTGTTGATAGCCTATCAATGAAATGTGCCAAGGCACGTCTAACAACAAAATATATTTGTATCCAATCATGCCCAAGTGTATGACAATAGAATGTATGTATCCGATATATTAAAAGAACTTTATATACATGATAATTTCATATAACAATAACGAAGTTTTTTTTCTTTTGAAGTACATAATTCATTGATAGAGAGGATACCATATAGAGGATAGGGTGTCTTTGTGACCGTGTTAAAACCTTGATGTGGTTTTCAATCCACATCTAACAAAAAAAAGTGCCACACATTGTCAAAGAGACCAAATAGAAAAATAATTACAATTCCTATAATTACTCTAATTCCTATACTTACAAGGTATGGCTCACAGCACACTCCCCCTCAAGGTGGAGTATGAACATCAAACATGCATAACTTGACAAGTGAGTCACTGAAAGCCTGTTTGGACGCGATCTTGGTAAGAATATCATCCAGATGTTCTGAATATATATCATCACTAGTAACAATCATATCGTTAACATAAATGATAAGGATGTTTATTTTACCATTTTGTTTCTTTAGGAACAACGTATGGTCTGTATTGCTCTGCACGTAGCCGTACTTCTTCATGGCTAGCCAAAATCTTCGAAACCATGCTCTTGGTGATTGTTGCAAACCATACAATGATAGGACCAAACCCGATAACTCCTAAACCCATGTGCCCAGTCCCGCTCCCGTATGAGAAAATAACCAAAATACCCTTACATACGTATCTGACTAGGGATAAACTCTCGAATCCCACAAAAGGAAAAGTGCAACCAACAGTCAACTAACAACTAGTGGTCAATCAGAACAACTAAACTAACGATAAAACAAGGGTACAACCCTAACCTGTAATCACTAACAAGCGTACAGTTGCAAGTAGTGCCTCCGCCTCAAAAGTAGCCCCTGACACCAAACAACAACCTAGAGGGATTTCCAAAAAAAACCGACAAAACTATGAGTGGACAACAATAAACATTCAAAACCCATTTTCAAATGAAAATGACATCACCCTCTAATTAAAACAACATGCATGCATATAAAGAAATATTTAGGTTCAAGCTGTGAAAACATGGGGATTTCAAATATAAAATTCAAGTTATATACCGTGGGCCCACAAAATGTAAAAAATAAAGATAACATGCATAAATACATGTAGCCCACATTTCCCCAAAATTCCTGTTTATAAAACCGTCTGGAACATCCTGGACACAAATGACAGGACCTGCTCTTAAACACTTTGATAATCGCACATGGTCCTGTTCTCGTCTGACAAACAGTCCTGAAATATCGAAACTACCCTCAGCACGTGTCAGACAATGGATATTTGTACTGCCTTTTTACTCATGTCTTCGCCTCTCGATCAGTCCCGATCTTTGTGCAACGACCTGTAAGGTCAATAAAATCATTATAGGTGTGAGTGGATAAAAATACATATTTAAAAACATTTTTATCGAGAAAAACAACATCTACTCTCCAATTTTTAAAACATGAATGCATAAAATAAAAACGTAAACCAACGACATTAAAATCAATCAATCACATCAAGTCAACCAATTTAATATCAATAAGTCAAACTGGTCAATCAATACTCCTAAATCAGACCATCCAATCCAATACCAATCAACCAACTAATCCTCAGTAAATCAACCGACCAACTAATTCTCGATGCCTGAATACCAGTCTCAATAAGCAATAAGCAACTGCATTACGCAACCTCGGGAACTGCACTAAGCACCGTCCGAGTCACTCATAGGAACTTGTCATAACATCAATAAACATAATCTATAGATTAAGTCACATAGGCCTTATAACTAGGAACAACCAATTCTCAACTCAAGTACTAGTCACAATGAACAACAACACTACCGGTAAGCTAACTCGGGAATTGTACGAAACGCTATCCGAGTCAAGTCCGAGAATTGCACTAACGCACCATCCAAACACGTGTGGGAACTGTACGTAGCACCATCCATACAGTAATAGTATCCCTAGGGAATTACACGTAGCACCATCCGAGTCATGTTTGAGGATTGCACTCACGCATCATGGAGACTGTCATAGTATCCCCCGTGAACTGCACGTAACACCATCTGTGTCATGTCTGAGTGCTGACCATATCCGTGGATGGTTGACCATGGAAAAGCAGTTCACAAGGGACCCGTATGCGGTGGTAATTTGGACATAAGTGTATTTTGGTAATTTTACATGAAGGACTAGAGTTTTCTAGAATTGTCTTCATTTTTCTCTCCCATTCTTCCCACCGACTTACCCTTACTATATATATATGGGGGTGTTTATAGGGGATCGGTGGGTGGTGGCCAAAAAAAGGAAAAACATGAAGGAAACCACCCGTCAGAGAAGGAGAAAACGGAGAAAGAAGGTGTTCATACCATATCGGCCCAGACCGAGCTTGAAGCCCATACTGACTACAGGCCCAGCCCATTGCCAAAACAGTACCAATTCGGACCAAACTTGGAGGCCCAGCCCTCAGCCCGGCTCGGCATGTTGGCCTAGACCGACCTAGAGGCCCACCCCTCTTCTGACACCATGCCATTGGCCAACTATGGAGCCCCAGCCCCTGTCAGTTGGTAAGTTGGCCCAGACCGACCGATTGGCCCAATACTGCCGCCTAGCACAAGCCCAAGGGATCCAGGCCCACCCATGCAAACAAACCCTAGTCGGGTCTGGATGGCACCTCCTCGTGTCAGTCCCACAACAATTGACATTTGTCCCACATCGGGAAAATACAAATATTATATTCACCACACTCGTACAAAGGGGGTCCATTTTTCGTACAAAGGTAACTAAGCAATTACTGTTCACTACTACTTTTACAGTATTCTTTCCACCACTCACTCTACACCTTAGACCGACCACTAACTTGGGCGTCTGAGTACCTTTGGGACGGTACCACACCGGTGCCTATACTCTGACCGACCAACCAGTTTCCCTCATTTTCAGGTCTACACAGGGCACGTGGCAGAGCATCATTCGCTCCTTAAGTTGGCACATTTTGTGCATCAATAGTTTGGTGCCGTCTGTGGGAAACTGACTAAGTTTGCCCTTCACTCTACCGAGCCTAAAACACTGTTACCCTCCCCATCTTCCAGCATGCAGGTCAACGTCAATGGCGAAGTCACACCCGCACCCTGCCGAGGGCTAAGGGACACCTCCCCCGAGGTGCTCCGGGCGTTGGAAAAACTGCAACGCGACATGACCGAGATCAGGGCCAATGGCTCTCAGGCCGAGGCGCGCTATACTGAGCTCCGCAGGCAGTACACCGAGATCGTGGCCCAGCTACAGGCAGCTCAGGTTGAGCTAAACGCCTACCGCACTCAGGATGAAATCCGTCAGGCCGACCTCGTGGTGGCCGAATGAGTAGAACGCACTGAGAGGATCCGACGGGCTACAGACAAGAGCAAGGTTGCAACCACGGCCGCACCGACCAAGAAGGGCTAGAAACTCTCAGTCATTCCTGGAAAAGGCACACAAGGCACCAGGATCTACCGCGATACTCGTGAAGCCTTGAGTGGCACCTCCCGGCTGGAGCGCAGGCAACTCAGCTCGATCTGCCTCGAGTTCCCTGCGGACAAAGACCTATGGGCAACGGAACAAACCGGTTGGATGAGACCCGAGGCGGGTCTGCACCAACATTCCCGTGGCGGGAACCCCCCATCTCGGTGAACGAGGAAGCGGATTCTTCCTAGGAAATCCTTAGTGCCTTGAGGTCCGAGCGCCCCCCGCGCAGCACAAGGTCCCGGCGAGACCGAGGAAACTCGTCACTGTGAAACATGCCATTGCCTCAGCAGGGGACCAACTACCCATGCCCGTGCAAGTCTCCCAGTGCTGACCCAATGGTCAAATAGCTCCTCGATCGCTTACAGTGCCTCGAGGCCGAGAAAGGGACACCCCAGACACACACTTGGGGCGGACCTAGCTTAGGGCCGTTCACGGATCGGATCAATTTCTTCCAGCATGGCAACACAATCAAGCCACTGAAGATTCCCCTCTATACCGGTCAGACCGACCCAATCAACCACTTCAACAACTTCCGGTCGGCCGTCTCCTTTTCGAGTCTAACCGACGAGGCCCGCTGTTTAGTTTTCAGCTCTACCCTCACCGATGCTGCGACCAACTGGTTCTACCGCCTGGAGCCCGACTCTGTCGACTCCTTTGCACAGCTCACCAAGGTTTTTCTGAATCAGTTCATGATCCAGACTAACAGGCTCTTCTCCGCCAAGGATCTCTTCCTACTGAAGCAAGGAGAAACAAAGACGCTACGTGTGTACCCTGCTCAATTCAGTCCGGAGTACTCCCGGTGCACAGAGTCCGACGACAGGACGGCTTTCACGGCATTCAAGGGCGGCCTGCACGAGTCCCAATACTCAAGGTTGGACTACTTACAATGAGTTAATGAAACAGGCAACCATTCACGCCAAGGCCGAGCTGTTGCCCAGCAAAGGCGGTACAACAATCGTCAGCACATACCGACCCAGTACCGGGAACTCGGTCGACACATACATACCGAGTCACACCCCATAGTAGCCAGCCCCCTAGCAGACCGCGTCAGGTCAGGCCCAGCACCACAACTAGCCGAGTGGAAAGAGGAAAGACTACACTCCCTTCTACAGCTTGGGAAAGAAGGGCAGAAACCAAAACCACCAGGGCCCCCGCCAGGGACAGGGTCAGCAGGAGAACCGACCCAACGAACAACGCACCGAGCGCCCTCCTCCTTGGTCCAATTACGAAACCTACAGGATCCTGAACACGTCGTATGAAAACGTGCGGATGAATGTGGAAGGTATGATCCCCAAGCCGACCTGGACTCCCGGCGCAGGCCGACTGGCCAAGAACACTGGCGTTTACTGCCAATACCACAAGTATAACGGCCACAACATTGATCAGTGTGTGGCCTTCCGAGACCTGGTCGAAGCCTTGGTCCGAGACGACAAGATCAATCAGTTCTTGCAAAACGCTCCGCAGCAGCCCCAGCACCCCCAGATCAACACCATAACCGGAGGCACCTCCATCTCTTCATCTCTGGCATCTAACCGAGCCAGGAAAGACTTCCTCCGCACCATGAAGCACAACCAACATGTCTTCCAGGTGGCGGATGGCAGAGTGCGGAAGGTGGCGCGAACCAGTTGGGAAGCCATCTCTTTCTCGGAGGATGAGGAGCAAGGGGTGATCTACCCGCATGACGACCCACTTGTCATCCGCGCCATTATCAGCAACTTCGATGTTGTTCGGATCATGGTTGACACTAGCAGCTCGGTCAATGTCATCTTTATGGAGGCCTACAAACAGCTTCAACTCAAGGAGGCCGAGCTGTAGGAGGGAGTGTAGTGGAGGCCTTCCCCACTGTTCAGTTTTATCGGGGACTTCATGTCAGGACCCACCCCGGTTTCACCCCGAAAACCGAGGTAAACCCTGCTCCCGTCTGACACCCTGACACAACAACTAAGTAAACTCATGAAAACCACCAAAATACACAGTCAGACGCAGGAGAAACTGTACACATCCCGAAGTCAAAGTTTACAGAGCATAGTACTAACAACAAAAGAAAGAAAACCGAGAACCAGTACACGCACACGGAAACTTAAAACACTCCGGGGTCGCTCTCAAGCATTCTATGCCTCCGATGCTGCCTCGACGCCAAAACCCCGCGCTAGCTCCACGACCTGGAGGGCAATTAAAAACAGAAGGTGTGAGTGGACCATAACTAAGAAAAGAATTTCCGAAAACCATTTCATAATAAAACCAGGGTTTTAGCCCTCCGTTTTGAAAACACACATGCATAACCCAGTTACTAAAAACAATTATAAATGTAACGCCCCGGAAATTTTAAAAATGTAATATTGTAAAATATTGAATAAAATGACGTTGTTACCCCTATGATTAGTTTGGTCAATTTGTTGAATTTTTGATTGAAGGGTCGAACGAACATTGACCGATGACCGTGACATAGTTCGGGACGTCACGAGTTCATAGACAGGTGGCACGTCCAATTCGGACAAACAGGGTGAAAGTTATGACGTTCGAAAGTTCAGGGGCATTATCGTAATTTGGACGTTATGGGGGAAAAAGTTGACTTTTTGTTTGACATTTGGTTTTCACATGACTCGAAGACCGTTAGGTTCGTCTCGATGCCCCGAGTACAACGACAGGCGGCACGCATAAAACGGACATCGGATGACCAAGTTACAGGTCACGGAAGTTGGAGGGCATTTTAGTAATTATTGCACTGAGGGGTATTTTGGTCTTTTTTGCACGGCGGTTACCGTAGCACCACCGTGAAAAACAGAGTACACGGCCATGCCGTGGTGTTTTGTGCGTGCAATTGTTTATGGCTTTAGTGGACTGGTGAGTGGGTTTTGTTTAAGCCATTTGAGGCAGTGGGAGACATGTTTGAACGGACTGAAGCCACACAGAGCACGGGAAAGCTTAAAAATTCAAATTGGCGTCTGTTTGCGGGAAAAAAATCTCCCAGCGGAATCAGAATGATTCCCACGAGTTGTCGTCGCATTTCGATAAATTAACCGTGTTAGGGGAGTGGGGAGAGTTCATTTGGAGTCACTTGAGAGTTGAGAGCTAGAGAGAAACCAGAGAGCTGAGTTCTGGAAAAATGGAGGGAAATTTGAAGGTCGAGTTTTGAGGTGAGTCGAGCCAAACCGTGACTTGGATTAGCCTTCTGAGATCATTTCTAACACCACCGTGCAAAAATCGAAGGAGGAGGAGGACTGGTTGGCCGGGAACCTGAGTTCCAGTTTCAGAGAAAACCAGCGTTGTGGACGAATACTTCCAGGCAACGGCGGGTTCAATTAATTGGCTGGTTTGGTTCGTCTAGGTCCCCTTAAGCTACTGGTGAAGTTAATTTGGGAACGGAACCGTGTAGGGTGAGTTCCAGAAGTCGACCAGTTCGACTGTTCGAGTCTGGGTTGGATCGATTTAATGCTAGTCGAGGTTAATCGTTAATACATACCTAAAATTAATGGATTAGAGAAGGTGATAGGATTGAAAACGGGAGGAATTGATTGAGGATTGAGGGCTAACTGATCGGGTTGAGCCGCGGGTATCAGACCCGTTTAACAGGCTATTCGGGTGAGGAAGACAGCATTGTAGCTGGACGCGTGGCCTTCACGCGGAGCCACTTTGGGCGGCGCGTGACAGCGCGTGTAGGGTCATCTCCGGTCACGGTCAACATGAAATTTATTCCTTTCAGTCTAAACGCGTGTAGGGTCAACGCGTGACGGCGCGCGTGATGTCCTAAACTACATTACAGGCATCGGTCAAAGTCCATTTGACCATCCAAACCCAAAGTCAACATTTTGCCGGAACTAGGGGCAAAATCGTCATTCTACCTTAACGACCCTATCGTCACCAACTAACCACCGCTTAAGCTCACTAATCCTTCACTAACACCATCGTAACCCTAATTCCCGGGACGGGTCGTTACACTTCATCGTCCCGATCGACACTGTCAACCTGCCGATCACGGTCGGCGAAAACCCAAAGCGCGCAACCGTTCTGGCGCCTTTTCTTGTTATTGATTTCCCAAATACGTACAACGTCATCCTGGGCCGTGGACTTATCAACTAGCTCTGATCCGTTGTCTCCACCCATCTCCTCCTTATGAAGTTCCTAACCCCCATGGGCATCGGACAAGTTCGTGGAGACCAAATGGCAGCTCGGACCTGCAACTCCACCACTCTCGCTGGAAAGGCTATCACCCAGCCCGCAAAAACTTTAGCTGTTACCGAGTCCGCCTTCGAGGCCGACCCAATTGATCCCCAAGTTGCCCAGCATCTACGCAACGGGCCGATCGAGGACCCTCGTGACCACTCTACCACGCCGCACCCTCAGCTAATCGAGGAGGTAGAGGAGGTCATCCTCTCGCTCGACTTCTCCGACAGGAAGGTCAAAATTGGCACTACACTGAGCCCAGCTCTGCGCGCCGACCTAATTAAGTTCCTACTCGATAGCGCAGAGGTCTTCGCATGGTCTTACCCAGACATGCCCGGCATCTCGACTTACGTCATCTGCCACCGACTGAGCATCGACCCAAAATTCAAATTGATGGAGCAAAAGCGCCGCATATATGACGCCGAGCAGAACGAGGCCATGAAGGCCGAAATTGTGAAGCTCAGCACTATCCATTTTGTCCACAAGGCCATATATGCCATCTGGGTGGCTAACGTAGTCCTGGTCAAGAAACCCTCAGGGGCGTGGCGCATGTGTATCAACTTCACCGGCCTAAACAAGGCATGCCCCAAGGACAGCTTCCCGGTTCCTAAAATCGATTAGCTGGTCGACTCCACTGCCGGGCACTAACTCCTCAGCTTCATGGATGCTTACTCGGGTTACAACTAGATATTCATGCACCCTACAGACCAGATCCACACCACTTTTCGCACCGACCAGGGCTTGTATTGCTACAACGTGATGCCCTTCGGCCTAAAAAATGCTGGGGCTACCTACCAGCGATTGGTCAACTACATGTTCGCCGACCAAATCGGCAAAACCATGGAGGTCTACGTGGACGATATGCTGATCAAGAGCAAGACAGCCGACCAACACATCACCAATCTCACTCGCATATTCTTTGTTCTCAAAAAATTCCGGATGCGCCTCAATCCAGCGAAGTGTGTTTTTGGGGTCGGTTCAAGAAAATTCCTCAGCTTCATGATCAACCAGCGCGGCATCGAAGCCAATCCCGAGAAGATACAGGCACTCCTAAACATGAAGGCCCCTCAGACCCAGAAGGAGATCCAGAGCCTGACCGGCCAAGTCTCCGCGCTGACCCGATTCATTTCGAAGGCAACCGACCGGTGCGTCCCCTTCTTCAAGGCCCTCAAGGCTCGGTCCAAACACATTACCTGGACCGAGCAGTGCGACAAAGCTTTCACCGAACTAAAAGCATACATGAGTCGAGCACCCTTACTCTCCCGACCAGAGACTGGAGAAACCCTCATCATGTATCTGTCGGTCTCCAACTCCGCTGTCAGCTCTGTCCTCATCAGACGGTCCAAGGGCGCCGAACACCCTGTCTACTATGTCAGACGAGCCCTACAGGACGCAAAAACCAGGTACACTGACCTTGAAAAGCTTTTTTTTTGCTCTGATCACTTCTACTAGGAAGCTCCGGCCATACTTCCAGGCCCACGCGATCATCATCCTGACCAATCGCCCACTCCGCCAAGTGTTGCAAAAACCGGATACTTCCTGGTGGCTCCACAAATGGTCCATCGAGCTGAGCGAGTTTGACATCACCTTCACACCTCGACCGGCAGAAAAAGGGCAGGCCATCGCCAATTTTATCGCCGAGTTCACCTATCAATCGGTTGAGCCAGAACTCCATGCCGACATAGAATATTCTTCAACGTCCCGACCAGCCGTGGATGTGCACCAACCTACCTAGCTTCTCCATGTTGATGGGTCGGCATGCCATAGTGGCTCTGGTGCTGGGCTTGTCATGACTACCCCTGAAAAACATCGACTGGAGTATGCACTTCACTTCATGTTCAAGGCTTCCAACAAAGAGGCTGAGTATGATTCATTGCTCGCTGGCCTCTGCCTGGCAAAACACTTGCGGGCCGATCAAATACATGTCTATAGAGACTCACAGCTCATCCTCAATCAGGTTAACAACGAGTACGAGGCCAAAGATGCCTCCATGGCGCAGTACCGAACGTTGGCTTAGTCACTCCTCGACAGTTTTCATGCCCATACCATCACGCGGATCCCCCGATTCGAAAACAGCCATGCCGATTCTCTAGCCCGACTTGCCTCATCTCTGGACGAACAGATCGGTGACGTATTTCATCACAGGAGGTCAAATAGACTTTAACCGATGACTGTGACGTAGTTCGGGACATCACGAGTTCATAGATAGGTGGCACGTCTGATTCCGACATCCGAGGAAAAAGTTATGACGTTCGGAAGTTCGAGGGTACTTTGGTAATTTGGTTCAAAAGGGGCAAAAGGTTGACTTTTAAGACGACATGAAATTATCATGCAATTCAAGGACCGTTAGGGAGGTCTCGATGTCCTGAGTATAATGACAGGCGGCACGCCGTCATCGGACATCAGACGATTTAGTTACGGGTCTAGATAAGTGAAGGGCAAAACAGTAATTTGTCCCTTATGGGCATTTTGGTAAATTTTGTGCTTAGGGATCTGTGCCCACTGAGAAGTGGACACTTGGCTGTCATTGGAAGTGGTGCCATAGAGATGATGACGAGTGGTTGGGTCTGGATGGTGGTGGAAACTACGTACAATCTCTCAAATGTGCCTCAAACAGTTTAAATCTCAGATGCAAGGTTTGGGGGTTCGGGGGAAAAACAGAGATACACAGATGGTGAGGAATTCAAACCCCCAACTACCCCCAATTGACGGTGCTAGGTGAACATAAACGAAGGGATAATTGACGTGGAATAAGGTGGTGAAGTCGTGGATGCCTGTTGTGCACGGCGGTGGTTGGAGGAGGACCAAACTCGTGAGCTCCTTTGTTGAGGTTCAAACAGGCTCGTGATGATTTCTTGGTTACTGATTGAATTCAAAGGCGGCTAAAGGTTACTGGAGGACTGGGGAAATCCCCTAAGTTGTTTTCGAGGTCTAGGAAGGGTGGTAAGTGTTACTGGCAGTGAAAGTTGCTTTTCCAGTTAGAAATGGTGAAGTTCAATTTACAAGCTGATAATCGTATTGCTGCTTTAGGTGAGGTTCTGATGATGATCTGGAATCGATCACGATTGGAAAGAAGGCTTGAGACAATTTAGGGAGGCTAGAATTAAGATTGGAATATGGCCGGTTCGACAAGTTGCCGTGGGGAGGTAATCTTTAGTCCCATTTTTATGATTTAAATTTATGGATTGATTGGAAATGGAAGGACAAAAGTATTGGATTAATTAGGAATAAAAACGGCTGAAAAAGGAACTGGAAATTGGACAAAACCGTTCACGCCGGTTCACTTGAACCAGTTGAACCAATGAACCGGTCGGATCGGGTTTGCCCAAGGAAGACGACGACACTGTGCTGGGCGCGTGGCTCCCATGCGTAGCCCCTTTGGGCGATGCGTGTGGGCACGTGGCACAGATTTCGAGGATGGTTCCAACATGACTTTTAAAGTATTCGATGTAACGAACATTTTGGCACTGGTTTTGAGTCGATCGGACATCGTCTTGATAGCTTTCGAAATGTCCGAAGGTTTTAGGCCTCAGTTAAAAATAGTTAAAAATACGGGAAAATTATGGGGCTTTATTATGACCATTATGAAGTAGTTAGTGACCTTTGTATGAGATTTGGACAGGTTCGGGAAATCTGAGGATAGCGGAATGGCCAGGAACGGTGTAAGTGCGCGCTTATCGAGGCGACGACGCTATGGTCTGTGAGTGGACTTTGCTTTCAAACTTATGATGCATGCATATATGTTTTATATGTTTTCTATATGTGATTCTATGATTTGATTTATGATCTTGATGATTTACGGTTTTTGCATGGTTTTCGAGATATTTACGAAATTGCGCGTTTTACGGGATTTCGATCGTTGTTGTGATTTGACTATGGTTTTAATGATTTGATTTTGGGATTTGAAACATGAATTGATTTCAAGGATTTGAAATGGATTTTGGATAAGTGATTTCGGGCTTGGAGCCCTGTTCATGGGATTTCGATATATGAGCTTTCGGTTTTGAAACTGGATTTCGGAAACGAGATTTCGGATTTGGTTTTTGAGACTTGGAAAGGAAATCTGGATTTGGATTCGGGATGATGGTTCTGGATGCTAACTTACGGAATCATTGTTACGAATTCGGATAAGGATTTTCTATGGTTTTCATTGTTGATTGAAAAATGGTTTTGGGTTTAAAGACCCGGAAAAAGAAAAAGAAAAACCGATGGATCTGGTTTTGAGTTTAAAGACTCGAATTGATTGATGGGGGGAGGGCCCTGGATTGATATGTTTTGAGTTTAAAGACTCGGTTATGATACCCCCCGAGGCCTGTGATTGTGTTTTGATTTTAAAGACTCGTTGATATCCCGGGAAGGCCTGGTTATTGCGCATGGTTTTGAGTTTAAAGACTCGGGCACACTTGAGATCCAATAAACTTGTATGATTGATGTTTTCACTGGGTTTTCACTGGTTTTCGGATGTTTTGGGCAATGGCCCGGATGATTTGGTTTTGATGAGTTTAGGGACTGAGTTCCCGTACTTTGAGATGGTTTGTGGTTTTGGGCAGAGGCCCTGGATTTGAATAATGGCTTTGATTCGGGTTTCCCTAGTGGTTTAAATTAATGGTTTTGAATATGAGATGGTTTCATAACAAGAATTGATATGCATGCATTGGTTTTTACATGGAGGGTAAAAACTGTAATTTCTTTTGAACAGTTTTCTAAATTATTGTTTATTTTTGTCCACTCACAGTCTTTTGTGTTTTCGATACCCTTCAGGTTGAGGCGATGCGGGATGTTGGTCGAGAGAGGCGGAGACATCACCCACGAGATCCACAGTAGATTTTCGTGCACTCTGGGAAGGCCAGAGGCTTTTAGAAGATCGGACCGCGTTTCCCTTATCCGATTTACGTGTCACATGGAGGTTGGACGTCAGTTTAGCCTTTGTGTCATACGTAAGTTAGACGGGAGCATGACTTAGCCCTTAATCCTGGGGGATTGAGGGTCGAGGGACACACCGAGTTCCAGCGCTCAAGAGGTCTGTGCAAGTCCTCAATCGAGGCAGATGCCTACGCATGGAAACCCATTTCCTACGACTAAAGCTCAAACATACCGAGCTGAAAATTCTTTTCAGACAGGCGAACGCCGACCTAACACACACTCGGTCTGTCTACAAAGAGGTACAACACACAGACCACGCATCAATCGGTTAGTCCCGTTATACATCTACCTAAATGCTTGGACAAAACGGTTATTCATTATATGCGTCAATACACTCAGCACTTGACGGTTTCCAAACCTTTGAAGCATGGTTCGTGTATCCAGGCCGATCTGGCTTTAGCGCTTACCCTACACTACTCCGACACGCAGGTTAGACAAAAAAAAAGCAAACTAAATCTGTTGGCGGGTTTGTCGGGGGCCAATTGGCAGTCGGAGGTTGGTCGGCGTTCGGCAGCTTGTCAGTAGGCACCTCCTTTTCTCCTTCCTCTTCACTCTCCTCGACTTGCTCGGCCTCATTTATATGCTCTCAAGTCACCTAGAAGTCGAGCCAGGGGATCGTGTCGAAGTCGAAGTCGGGATAGGAATTGAATATGTTCTTGTAAATCTCCCGCTCGGTCACCTCCGCATACTCATCCTGCCGATCGTGGAAATCCTGAGAGCCGAGGAAATCCGAGACAGCGTCCGATCGAGCGGAGGTAAGTCGGTCTTCTAGCATGTACTTGTTCATGTCTCAGATCACCACCTCTGCCTCGAGGAGCTCGGCCGCCTTCTTGCACTGCTCCGTCCGAGCCGATTGACACTCGGTCTACGCCCATTGCCTAACCAATTGCACGTGGGACTGGCCGACCTCAGCTGTCCTATGCTCTGCCTCCTGCTTGAAGCGGTCCTTCTCCTCGCTGACCCGCTCGAGCTCAGACCTGAGTCGGTCCGCCTCCTCCGCCGCCTCCTCCGCAGCCTGCTGCTCGGCACTAACCTCCTCAGCATACATGCCGAGCCGAGCCTCTAGCTCTGTCACTGCATCCCGAGCTGACTCAGCCTCTGCCTTCAGCATCTGCTCGGTCTCCAATGACTCCCTAGTAGCATTAGCAGCTTGCTTCTTCATCTGCTTCTTTTCTTCCTCCGCGGAAGTCGCTCGGTCAAGAGCGTCGGAGTAGCTGACGAACAGCCGACCGAGGGACTGCACCAACACACACGAGTTAGTAAAAAATACCAAAAAATAAAACACAAGTTAAGATACACCGAGTCACTTATGTGGGAGGCAGCAGCCAGAGACCTGAACAGTCGCTCGGGGACCGTTTGCCCGGAACAAGTACCCAGACCGCGCAACTCCTTGGAAGCATCCGTCGCCATGTTGTCTACGACAGGACACATCCGCTCGTGCACCGAGGCAGGAGTATCCTCCCACCGATCTCCTCCGACAAGCGGGCCACCCCGACTTGAGTAGTGCTGCGCCGACTGCTTAGCAAGGAGAGCAACCTCAGAAAGGCGTGATAGGACCGACCGCGAGGGCTCGAACTTCCTTGGACACACATCCTGCTCAGAAGTGCCCCTTGTGGCTGGGGACCAGTCGGTGGCGTCTGCGTCGGCAGTGATACTCCCCGAAAGGTAAATGGCGGCTCCGGGAAGGTCATCTCGATCAGATCAGGAATGGCGACCCGGGTTCTCACCTCCTCCGCGGTCTTGGCGAGGGAGTTCCAGATCCGCCTCTCCCGCTCGGCCTCATTCTCCATGACAGTGATGCTGACCGGGGCGTCAGACAGGGCCACTGGCTCGGGATACTCCCGGCCTTCCTCCAGATCGATCACTGGAGTCACAACCGCTAGCTCGGTGCACTTGGGTTTTGGGGTCGATGCAACAGGGATGGCCACCGACTTGGACATCGGATTCTTCAGCTGGCTCTTCCTTTCTTTCTTCCCCCCGTCCACATCGAACAGTCAGCCAAGCCTTTTGGCCGCCCTTGGGTTGAAATCAGGCGACTTCTGAGGTCTCGAGCTGGCGTCCGGGGCCTGCTTCCTCTTATGGGCAGAACTGGCCGACCCAACTACCTTCCTCTGCTCTTCCGACCCATACATCTTCTGCTATGCTCTTGCCTCCTCAGCCGCTCGGTCAATCCGCTTTTTGACGTCTTTGGGGATAACTTGCACCAAACACCAAGTGTTAGCGCAAAAAAAAATGCAAAAGTGTAACGATAGGGCCACTTACCAAGATTGGGGATCAGACCAACCTCGTGCAACAGTCAGGGTACCCGAAGCACGTCTCGGTGACGCCACGGGGCGGTACACGCCTTCCTGACCGGCTCACAGCCCTTCCTTTCCTCGACGGTGGGGATCGCCTCGGGAAGAGTACCTACACAATATACACGTCGGTCAGCCACTTCAACACTAACCTACCAAATTAGCATGTAATTAGACAAAGTGAAGAGCGACCTTTAGCACCCAGATCCTGAAATGACGACGGTATGCCCCGTCCTCCCCAGTTCCCCCCGACGTAAATAAACTTGTTCTTGTACGTTTTCTGGGAGGACGGTATGCCATAGATGAAATCCCCCCGCATCATCTTATCCTTGCACCGAGCATGCACCCAACCCGTACTCTGCTGCCGCTGCGTAAACTCGTACAAGTGGACGACAGGGTGTAGGTCGATGGTTTCTCCCCAAATCTGGAGAAGGCAGCGTACAGGGTGACATTCGGGTTCAACTGACCGAGGGCCACGCCCAACCCTCGGGTCATCCTCCTCAGCCACGGGTGCAGGGGCAGCCAGACGCCGTGACTATACAGCTCGGTGTAGAAAAAAACTCATCCCTCTGGCGCCTCGCTGGGCAGTTCGGTGGGACCGACTACCCGTAGCTCCACCAGCTGGAACTTCTTCACTGACACTTCCGTCTCTCGGCTCTCGTATGCGTCAATCGACCACACCACCGTGTCGGCCTCCTCGGTCAGAACCTCAGCAGCCCGAATAGACGCCGACACTCCGGTCTGGTCACTTCTGGTGATGTTCTGGGCCCCTCGACTCGTCGATGTACCCTCTACCGAAGTGCCCTCGTCTACTGAAGAGCTTTGTTGCTCCCCCTCGTCGTAGTCCCGTACTTCGTTGGAATGACTATCTCTCTCAGACATTGCACCACTGCGAGCAGGGAATAAAGATAAAAGCAAAAACCTCTTGAACACCGACCCGTATTTTACCAGGATTGACCTGTGTCTGAACCCCGATTCATCCACAGTTCATTCACCAGAAACAAACAAGGAAAATTTCACAAAAACAAGTCAACAAAAGAGAAGATCGAACGTCTTACCTGATGATTCACAGGCAAACTGTCCTCGCCGGAGCTTGTACCACCGTGAATGCTATCGGAATTGCTCGCCGAAAATCGCCTCAACATAGACAAACACCACACCAACAGGTTGCAAGAAAGTGAAAGGGGTAAAAAATGCTTTCTCACCCGGTATTTATAGGCCCAGGTTGGTAATCGAAGCGTCGCCTTATTTCGCGTGACATTTATTACCGCTGCCAGCTATCCCCCACGGGGCATGCGTGCCCATAAATACCCGCTGACAACCAACGGTCAGGAATTCCAACCGTCCATCGACTGACACGGGACGTAGCCGGCTCCTCGATTCCTTCAACTATCATATCCACTGACCCATGGTGTAGGTGGCTCTTTGACTGCCACACCTACTAGCGTCGACTTCTCCCGCCTACACCAACCGAATCATATCGTCTTGGTCTACCACCCACCTTTCATCACCGACTCATCCTCTCGGTTCAATCCCTCGCCTGGGGGACTTGGGGGACTGAAGGCATGTACATCCGGTCTGGGGCATTCTTTTTACAAGTCCCCAACCAAGAAATTCCACCTCGGTCACGAACTTGGGGGACTTCTATTCATACCATATCGGCTCAGATCGAGCTTGAAGCCCATACTAACTACAGGCCCAGCCCATTGCCAAAACAGTACCAATTCGGACCAAACTTGGAGGCCCAGCCTTCTATTCGGCTTGGCATGTCGGCCCAGACTAACCTAGAGGCCCAGCCCTCTTCTGACACCATGCCACTGGCTAACTCTGGAGCCCCAGCCCCTGTCGGTCGGTGAGTCAGCCCAGAACGACCGATTGGCCCAATACAGCCGCCTAGCACAAGCCCAAGGGATCCAGGCCCACTCATGCGAACAAACCCTAGTAGGGTCTGGATGGCACCTCCACGTGTTAGTCCCACATCAATTGACATTTGTCCCTCCCACATCAATTGACATTTGTCCCACATCGGGAAAATACAAATATTATATTGACCACACCCGTACAAAGGGGGTCTATTTGTCGTACAAAGGTAAGTAAGCAATTACTGTTCACTACTACTTTTACAGTATACTTTCCACCACCCACTCTACACCTTAGACGTACCACTAACTTGGGGGTCGGAGTACCTTTAGGCCGGTACCACACAGGTGCCTATACTCTGACCGACCGACCAGTTTCCCTCCTTTTCAGGTCTACACAGGGCACGTGGCAGAGCATCATTCGCTCCTTAAGTTGGCACATTTTGTGCATCAACAGAAGGGAAGAGAAGAAAAGGGAGTAAGGAAGGAAGAGATGGAGAAATGGAAGATAATATGATCAAAATCAGTGAAGAAAGAGAAAAAAGATGGTAAGGAAACCCAAGGAACCCGTGTGTTCCTAATTCGAGTTTTCTAGTTTTGGGCCAAGAACTTGGAAACACGTATTATAATGTTTTATTGGAGGTCTTACAGTAGTTCTGAGACAGGAAAACAAGGGTTTGAACGTGAGGAAGCTGCAAGGAGAGTCTTTGAACCATGGCTGAAACATTGGAAGGTAGACCAGTTAGTTCAGGTAAGTTTTCTTCCTTTAAACACCATTGATCTTCTTCTGGGTCCAAATAGATGCATATAGGTGTTTGGGTCATCGAAAATGGTTGAGAGATGGTCGAGTTACAAACGAGTCCTGATTGCAGGTTGGGCGACCCAAAACAGGATCTGTTTGGAGGTTGAAGACAACCTCTGTGCAGGCGCTTGAGACCCATGCGTAGAGATTGTCACCGGCGCGTGGCAAGGCGTGCAGTAGTCTTTGGCCGTGCGATCAACACAAAAATTCTTTGTTTTTAATTTCTGAACTTAATGGTACAAATTTAAAAGTAATTGGTTATGGTTTGGGTATGGTTCCAGGTATCCGACATAATATGTTTATGTTTTAAATCCAAAATTAAATTGGAAGAATTCAAGGGTTTGATTTTAATCATATTTGAATAATTGATGATAATTATGACAAGTAGTAAATTTATGAATGTGGTAAAAAAAAATGAAGGATTTTATGACACTTACAAAGAGAACATTGATAATGCTCAAATTATGCATTAAATTAAACACGTAATTCGAGTATTATGCAATTTAAACCCTTTTTGTGTAGATGTAGTATTGGTAAATATGAATCGTTCTTAACCGGGGAAATTAGGGAACATTAATAATGTGTTAGTGAGAAAGAATAATGAATTAATGAATTAATGAATTAATGAATTAAAGAATAAAGAATTAAAAAAATAAAAGAATTAATGAATTAATAAATTAATAAATTGAATAATGAAAGAATAATGAATAAAGAATAAAGAATTAAAGAATTAAAGAATAAAATAATGAAATGGGGGGAGGGTGGGGGGTGGTGTTTAGGAATATTGTAATATAAACTGCATTTTTAACCAAACTAAGAATTAAAATACAAATGTTCATGCTAAATAGAAATTACAAACCATAGAGTAGTTTCATAGGAAAAATCGACATTTTTACGTAAGTAATTTCAAATTAACAATCATACTATTTAAACTACTCCTAAAAATAGACTTCCTTCAAATACAAATTTTACCAACACTCTAACATTTTGTTCATAATAAACCAATCACGAAATCCTACATGCATCATCTCAAATACTTGCATATATCTTTCAATATTATAAATGCATCAACCATTAATGTGCGTCAAACAGCAATATACTTCAAACAGTTACAACATGATTCACCTTAAGTTTATAATTAAATGCGTCGATAGCGATCAACATTTAATCTCTTCAATTCTAGTCTAAATGCACCGAACAACGGACAAAACATATAGCATCAAATTGAAATTTAAGCACTAAGATATATGAAGTAAAAGAAATTCAAAAAGTAAAACACATGAAAATTGCAGTCATACTTACAAAAGTTTAGAAAGAAAATACCATCACATGTATTGAATTATAAGTAAACCGAAACAATAACTAGAATTTAAGTAAAGAGAATAAAGTTACACTTTCGGAACCCAAGAACAGCTTGTGATTCCGAAAGTGGATGAAAACAATGAAATGTTATTCATAAAATTCTCTGAACAGCAGAAGGAACCTTATGCAGAAAATTTTATGAAGATGGAGGATAAAACATAAAAATTCAGATTTAAATTCTAGAATTACTTCGGAAATACTCAGCCTAGTATTTTCTTAAGAAAAACATAAATTCAAATTTAAAAAAGAAGTCAAAGAAGTTAAAAAGAAAAGTTTACAAAGAAAATCTAAGAACTAAAATTAAAAGGAAATGAAACTAAGAACAAAATAAAGAAAAATGAAACTAAAATAACTAATTAAAAGAAATTACAAAATGGTCCCAAAATAAAGAATAAAATAGAAAGAAGATGAACTGAAAGAAGAAAGAA
Organism: Prinsepia uniflora; assembly: GCA_032719365.1. Classification (NCBI taxonomy): domain Eukaryota; kingdom Viridiplantae; phylum Streptophyta; class Magnoliopsida; order Rosales; family Rosaceae; genus Prinsepia; species Prinsepia uniflora. Next base: position 15,616,317 of record CM064871.1, on the reverse strand, counting down.
AAGCTAGACAAAACTAAAAAAGGAACAAAATTAGGACAATTGGGGACTAAAAATGGGGACCTCTTTAAAAATGAAACGGTCTCCCTATTTATAAAGGGAGTGCCAAAATTCAAAAAATAAAATATAAAAAATAAAATGATGAATAATGATGATAATAGGGATGGTTTGTGGCTGATTTTGTGTTGGAAATATGCCAAAACTGAAGCAAAAGGGAGCAGGTGGAAGTAGGGAGTGGTTCGGCTGAGAGCAGTTGAAAAGAAGGTACAAAATTTTGTAGGTGAGTGCTGATAGTGGGCAGGTAGGCCAGCGTGTTAGGCGCTGACAGGAAGAAGAGGAATTCGGCACATGCGCACCGAACTGGCGAAGGCGACATAGACAGGCGAGCACCAAACTGTTCTGAGGCTGGAAGCCAGAAGGATCGGGGGCCTGGGCTGTGGCTTCACGCATAGGCTGGAATTTCGGGCCGACTTTCTGGGCTGATCAAATGGATTGGGCTGCTGGGCTTCTGCAATATTTAATTATACCGAATTTCGTCTATAATTTCTTCTTTATAATTTCGATCGGGACGATTCTTTCGCCAAAACGCTCTAAATTCCAATTTTTATTTATTTATACAAAAATATCACAAAATATATTATTTTTCCTAATTGTTTATTATTTATTAAAGTCAAGTATAAAGGGTATAAAATAATGCTTATTTAGGACCTATCAAACATATGACTAGAAATTTGGTTATTTATATACATATACCTATGGTGTGAACTAATGGATTTTCTTATTCATGAAATACTATGTATATTTGTATCACTCTATTACAAGAATTAAAATATGAGATGAATATTAATATTAGTGTATTTCAACGGTGAATTACGACGAATGGTAATATTTACAAAATTACAAGTACAACCAATAAATTATCATGATATGATTATGTTGATAAGAATGATGGGATAATGTATGATGAAGAATACATGATGCTCATATGAGATGATGATGATTGTGTAAATGATGACATAATGATGATAATATGAGGATGACATATAGATGATGACATGAGGTTATATATATGATGGTATATGTGATGATGATGCTATGCCATGATGATGATGTGATGTTATGACAGTATTGATAGAAAACATGTGAGAAGAATTTAGATAACATATTTCTTTCCTTGATGGGGGTTAGCAGGTTGGATGTGGGCGGTAACCCCGCAAGGATGAGTTTAATTTGGTTAATTTAATAAGAAAGAAACAAGGATAAATCTAGTAATATTACTTGTCTAACAAAAGTTGTCAGACGGGAACAGAACTGACCTAATTTCCAAGAAATTTTAGGGATGGGTCCTGTTAGGGGATGATGATGAGATACCATATTCCTTCATTCTAGGTCTAAATTTAAAGATCCAATTTGAGGTGGGTATGTTTGTGTTTTTCGGGTGTTTTGAAGAAAAAAGAAGAAGATGAATAAAGATGATGAAGTTATGTTTCACTATGGCTATGTAAACCACTAATCAAGACAGGATGGTCATACTTGTCACCATCAAGACAGGATGACTCATCAAAAGCCTACAAATGGACCCATAATTAAAATCTCATACACTCGAATGTATCCTAGAAAATCCTTTTAGACTCGTAACTCGACTGTACGATCTCTGATTTTCATGTGTCGCTTGTCTACGAACTTAAGAAATCTGAGACCTACGTAATGGTCCTAGGTCAACATATAAAAATTTCTCCGATCAAAATTTGACTTTCAAACTTTAATGATAGACAAAAATAAAATCGTCAATTTATAGTTATAATTTTTGAAATTACATTTATCGAATTTCGGTGTCATTGTACGAAAGCCAACCTATTTTGCAGACACTTTGGCCAGTATCCCATATGCCCAATTTGCGATGAACACCTTGAATCAATTAAGCATGTACTTCTACTTTGCCATGATGCACATAGAGTATGATTAGGGTACTCTAAACTAGCATGTCAATATGCAATCCATTACTTACTTACTTGAGTGGCTAGCATAGTTGATGGCATCTGAATTATTAAAGGATAAGGACTAGCTCCTCTCGGTTATTGCCTCAACCTGTTGGGCAATCTATAAGGAATGTTGTTGTGTGGTTTTTTATGGCAAGTTGTTCAACCCCATAAGAGCAATTAAGGGTTCACAAATCCTAGTTCGTGACTTCTAGGAATGGTGTGACTCTCAGAATCAGCCTTGGTGTCCACCTCTGGTTGGGTTTATCAAGATTAACGCATATACTTCGTGTTCTGTTCAATTGATAAAAGTTGAAATTAGGGTGATCATCAGGAGCGATAAGGGAGCTTTTGTGGTTAGCTATTGCAAATTCAAGAAGGCTAATTCAATGGTTAAAGCTGAAATGTGGGATGTGATGGAAGAATGCAACCTTGCAATGAGATGTGCTCACCTCTATGCCCATGTGGAATCCAACAAGGAGTAATACAATGTACCAAAGGAAATATCAAATGTGGAAGATGAGAACTCTTCCCTATCCTATCAAGACTCAAAGCGCTTTGCAATAAGTACCGTGGGATCCAGTTCAATCGAATCCCACTATTATCGAATGCGGCAACTGATGCCTAACCTTCCCATGCTCATGTGCGGAGAAATTTGGATTGATCAATCCCCTTCTTCCCTAGTGCGTATTTTATATAACGATAGCATACAAAATCTATAGAAAATAAGAACTAGAATGATTTGAAAGCTTAATATTTCATTGATCAGTGAACACTGTTATATACAAGTGTGAGAGATATTTAGTTACAATCATGGATAAAAATATCAACTGAAACCACCGATATATTGATAATTCCAACCGGCAACATCTAAAGAGGGGTGAAATAAATTTGCTGAAATATCGAAATATTTTCTTGTTTGGAGCCCACATATCCCTTTCTTAGATAAAAAAAAATATGAAGATTGACTATTAATTCGTTAAAATTGGATGTAAAACGAAGGAGATTTAGTCGGGTCATGCCGTCGGGTCAAAAAACCCGAGTTGCAGACCCGGCTGGAGGTAAGAGATGACTGTTAGTTTTTATAGTTATATAGTAGATGTTACTTAAACTTACAATAAGGCTGGCTAGCAGAGTTGACTTTGTGTATTATTTCCTTACTGGGCGTCCTATGTTTGACCAACCCCCTTGGTTGACAAATGTTGATTAGTTTCTTTTTTTTATCCATTTTTCCAATTTTTCAACAAAGTATGGACTTTTTTTTTCTATTTTAAATATATCCATTCCTTCTAATTTTTTAACAAAGTTTGGCCCTAATTTTTCATTTTTTTCCAATTTCAAATATATTTAAACTTATTTTATTATTTTTCTTCCATTGAGATTTTTTATGCTTATTATTATGTTTTTAACTATATTAACATTCAATTATAATAATTCACTTCAATTTATGTTTATATTTAAAATTTTATATTATTAGTCATTGTCAGAATCATATTGCATCATATTATTCATCATATATTTATTATATTAAAGTCATTTTATAATTTTATTAGTCATATATAATCATTATTGGGTACTTAAGTTTTTCTCAAAGTTTCATTAAATTTTTCAACTTTAGACTAAATTTTCATCATTTTTGTTGACCGTAAACGATATCGATATCAATATTTAGAGTGAGATATCCATGAATTTGGCTAGCGATATATCCGTCGATATCAATATTTCAATCCTTGGTTACAACCATAATTCAAATTCAAACTAGGGTGAGATGTGATCACAAACAGTAATAGACGCATCGTGTCTTGCGACTGCAGTAATAGAATCCAAGTCTAAATCAGAGTCCTTAGATATTCCAACAATGTCTCTCATGCATGTTGTAATGACCCGTCCCAAATTTTTGGGATTAATTAAGAATTAATTATGGATTAACATGACTAATCCTTAATTAGTCGAGAATTATCGAACATTCAGGGCGAAATTATGATTTTACCCCTGAATGAGGGCGAAAAGTTGACTTTTAACCCAGTAGATCCGATGCACGAGGGTCGAGAATCGTTACGTAGACCGGGTCGATACGAGTGAATAGACAGGCGACACGTTGAAATTGGACGTTTGACGAAAAAGTTACGGTTCACGGAAGTTCCGAGGAACTATTACACGTTTTACGAGATGGATGACATTTATCCTCAAGTGGGCCCCAGATATTTTCCCCAGGCCCAATGGATGAGTGACAAGTGTCACTCATCCATTACCTATCACCCCACATTCATGCACCCTTCATCCTCATCTGTTCCATTCCCACCAAACCCGAAACCCCATCAAACCACAACCCCAATTCCTTCCCATCACCTGGTTCAATCTGAGAGAGAAACAGAGAGTGGTTGAGGAGCTAGGACACGGTGAGAGATGGGGCCGTGACGCCATGGACGGCAGAGGAGTTGTGGGAAATAGGTAAACCTGAAACCCGTAGCCTTCGAAATTTTGATTTTGTGTTTGGATGTTTGAGGGTTAGTTTTAACGTTTGGGTCTTATTTCTGGGACATGGATGAGCTTGTGGGGATTGGAAGCAAGGAATTTCGATGGTTGGACGGCTTTGGAAGGAGGGCCAAAACTTGGCCTTGTGCTCTTCGATCGGGGAGGTAATTTCCAGGCTCCTTTTTTGTAACGACCCGGAACTTCAAAAAGGGTAAAAATGTAAATTTGGAAAAGATTTGTATAAAATGACGATTTTACCCTTGTGAATAGTATGGTCAATGTTGACTTTTTGATTGGCAGCTCGAACAAACGTTGGCCAATGACTGTGACTTAGTTTGGGACGTCACGAGTCCGTAAACAGGTGGCACGTCTGATTTCGACGACCGAGGAAGAAGTTATGATGTTCGGAAGGTCGAGGGCATTTTCGTAAATTGGTTTAAAAAGGGGAATTTGTTGACTTTTTCCACGACAAGTATTCTTCACGCAAACCGAGGACCATTAGATAGGTCTCGATGTCCTGAGTACAACTACAGGCGGCACGCCGTCATCGGATGTCAGACGGTTAAGTTATGGGTCTAGATATGTGAGGGGTAAAATGGTAATTTGGACTTTCAGGTGCAGTTTGGTCTTTTAACACCTAGGGATTTGTGACCAACTGGATAAGGACATCTGGGACAATGTAATTGGATATTTTTGAGCTGAACCACAGGTGAGAGGACACCTGGCTATCTCCTAGAGGTTTCTGGCCACATCCTACACGGTTACATGTTTTTAAAATTGGGGCTTAATCGATCAAATGGAAAAAAACAGAGACTAAGACAATGAGCTTAATCGATCAGTTTTCAGTGTGTGAGTCGTGTGAGTGCTTTGGGCTTGAGTGAGTGATCAAAGTCGTTCTAGTGATTTGTTTGATCGTGATTAAGAGAGGTTGGAGGGTTGAGTGAGTGGGATTAGTGAGGAAACCAGAAAACAAAATAGAGAGGCAACCGTGCACGACCGTGAACCTCAATCGATCAAACCCATCGAAGTTGGGCTTGTGGTGGTGTTTAGTGAGATGAGGAGTGACTTTTGGACATCAAGAACCACGGTGGAGGCCACGATGGAGGTCAGAGAGCAGGTGTCAGGACCCACCCCGATTATCACCCCGATAACCGAGATGAACCCTACTCCCGTCTGACAACCCAACCCAAAAGACCGAAACAACCTCACGACTACCACAAATTACATTGTGAGACGAAGGAGAATTTAAAACATACAAGAGTCAACCGTTATATAGAGCATAGTACAAAACAAAATAAACAGTACTACACGCACAACGGAAAACGTAACGGAAAACACTCCGAGGATAACTCTATGCCTCCGAAACTGCCTCAATGTCAACCCCCGCGCTAGCTCCACGACCTGGAGGGCAATTAAAAACCAGAAGGTGTGAGTGGACCGAAAAGAATAGAAGTTTCAAAAACCATTTCATAAACAAACCAGGGTTTGGCCCTCCGTTTTGGAAAACATGCATGCATAACCCAATATCTGAAAACATTTCTAAAACATATCATTTTCATCTTGGAAACCGCAGCAACATAAACACAGTATTATAAAACATTAGCAGTAAAACATAAAATACCAATATAATCATCCGATCAAACCTGCTGGATCTTTCCGAGTCTTTAAAATCAATCTAGGCTTCAATATAATCCGAGTCTTTAAACTCATAAGTCTTTAAACTCAACAGGCCTACGGGGGAAATATCAATATATCCGAGTTTTTAAACTCCCGAGTCTTTAAACTCAATCCGGGTCTTTAAACCCAATCTGGGCCCGTCCCCCGTCATAACATAATCCGGGTCTTTAAACCCAATAACCAGATCCAGCAAATCCAATTCAAAAACCATTTGAAAACCATTTCGAAATCCATATCCAAACCCGAATCCGAAACCACTGGTCCGAAGCCATTCCGGCATCCAGAATCGTCATTCCGAACCCAAATCCGGAAAAACCAATTTTCAACTTTAAAACCAAATTCCACTTTCCGAAATCCGATTCTAACACCGAAAACCCTTGATCATCAAATCATGTCTCAAAATTCATTATAATCATTGAAAACCATTTATCATTTGAAATCCCAAATCATGGCATCATAATTAGAAATCAAGCCTTTCTTGTAAAACGTACCAAATACGTTATTTCTCGAAAAACGTGCAATTATGTAAAATAGTTATAGCATATTCAATAATCATGAAATCACATATAAAACCATAAATCAAGTAATTAAAAGCAGTTATGCATGCTCAGTTATAAGGAAGAAGTCCACTCACAGTTCCCGGACATGTTACTCGCGTCCCGTACGTCCCGTACGTTCCTCGTCCGCCTCGGGGATTCCTGATCCTGTCACAAGTCACCAAACTCATCACTAACACGTCAACGAAGGTTCTCCTATTTTTCCCCCAAATTTTCCCGAACGTTAAACGTAATTACTCGGAAGCCTAAACCTTCGATTCAGTAGAACAAACCCGAGACGACGTCCGATTGTCCCAAAACTTGTCCCAACAACTTCGTTACAACGATTAGACCAAAAACCTAGTTGGAAGGTTCCCCAGAACAGCCCCCACGCACCGCCCAAAGTGGCCGCGCGTGGGCCTCACGCGCCTGCACAGGTTACTGTTCATCGTCTTCCTCGAGACCGTGCACTGTGTTGGACCGGCGTGGCCGGTTCTCCGCCGTCCGTCAGCCATTTTCGTTCCTTATTCCACCAACCTCTTCGTCCTCATCCTAGCAACTAATTCCAATCCTAAAACCTGGACATTACTGCCTCAAACCTCACCTCCCAAGCTCGAACCCGTAACCAACAAAACCCCTGTTTCTACTTCCGACCATCCGTGCACTCCCCCGTCACGGCTTCGACTTCTACAGGTTCCTGGGGACCTACTGAACTCACTAGAACCTACAGAACACTTCGACTCAGCCCTAAACTTCACGACTTCCAATTTGAACCTAAATGGAAAAACAGAGTACACAGAGAAAAGTCGAGGAATTACCTGCGTCCTGCTCTCCACCGTGAGCTCCGCCGTGTCCACTGGGTTCCTAAGGCTCCACTACGGTCACTGAACACCACCAGCAGCCATGAGTAATCAAAGCACGGCAGCACCACCACCAAACTCCCTCGACACCTCTCTGTTTTCCTGAAAACTCACCCCGCCCACACATAAGTTTTCCTCACACAATCTTCCTCATAACTCACTCACTAACTCTCACTTAGTCTCTACTCACTCACTCGATCACCAGAACACACAAACACACACTACAATCGATCAATTTCCTCTCAAGCCCAGTCTCTGTTTTCCCCTCTCAAGCACGACCCAAAACACAAACAACCATTTAATTGAACCGTGCAAAACACCTAGAACCCACTAGACCACCCCCACGTGTCCAACTCCTGTGGTCCCAATTCCAGAAATATCCAATACACACTGCACACTTGTCCTCATCAGATTGTACAATTCCCAAGGCACCAAAAAGACCAAAATACCCCTTGTGAGTCAAAATTACCATTTTGCCCTTCGCCGTTCTAGACCCGTATCTCGCTCATCCGACTTCCGATGAAAGCATGTCGCCTGTCATTGTACTCAGGATGACGAGATCTACCTAACGGTCCTCGTCTACGTGTAAAAACCCTGTCGTGCAAAAAGTCAACTTTTCCCTCTTCGTTTAACCAATTTACGGTAATGCCCTCAACCTTTCGAACATCATAACTTCCTCCTCGGATGTCAGAATCGAGCGTGCCACCTGTCTACAGACTCGTGATGTCCCAAACTACGTCACGGTCATCGGCCAATGCCCAATTGACCGCCCAAACTAAAAGTCAACAATTTGCCCAAACTAGGGGCAAAATCGTCATTCTACGTCCAAAGTCCAAAAGTAGCCAACTAACCACCGATTAACTCAGCTAATCCGTCACTAATCACTTCACTAATCCCAACTTCCGAGACGGGTCTTTACAGCAGGTGAGTTCTTCGGTTTCCTCTGTTTTTCCAGAAAACGTTTAAAGAGGAACTATTGGTTTTGGTGACTTGTAGATTGATTTGGATGATTCTGTCAGTTGTAGGAAGTTCCTGTTAGACTTAAGGACATGGAACCTTGACTGGAAAGCATCGAGGTGGCCGGGAACATAAACTGGAATTTTCTGGGTTTTGGTTCGAACTTGGGAGGCAAAGTTTAAGGTCTCATTTCATGATTTTGTTAAGTAAATCAATTTTAAATTCTAGGACGAAACTAATGGTGAACAAAGGATTGAAAATGGCTGGAAAATTGGTCTCGCCGGCTCGGTTGGACCGAACCGGTCTAAACCGAGTTGGCTGGAGGTTGACGATGACACTATAGCAGGCGCGTGGGTCCCACGCGCAGCCCCTTTAGGTTACGTGTGAGGGCGCGTGGGGCATGTTTTGGGGAAGTGTTCAACACGGTTTTCACTCTAATCGATGTAATGAATATTTTGGGACAAGTTTCGAGTCGATCGGACACCGACTCAGGTGAGTTTTGAGTGTCCGAAGGTTTAGGGGTGAATTTAATTACGTTTAAAAATCCCAAAAAATTGGGGAAATTAGTGTGAACTTAAATGAAGTGTTTGTGACCCGGAATTGTGGTATTTGATAGGTCGGGATATTCCTGAGGTAGTCGAGGAGCGTACGGAGCGCGATTGATGCCTTCGGACCTAGTGAGTGGACTTTTATTTTCTAACCGATCATGCATAACTGTTTTTATCTACTTGTTCCATGTTTTTAAATATGATTTTATGTTATTGATTATTCTATATCTGTTTTACATAATTGCACGATTTTTGAGATGTTTCTTAGATTTATTCGTATTTCGGCACATTTTACGAGATACGATTTGATTATGATTTCGACGCTATTGTATTGGGATTTAAATACGTGACTTGTTTTCAATGATTACAAATGATTTTTGAAACAATGATTTCGACAATCAAGATTTTCGGTTTTAGAATCGGATTTCGGAAATCGAGATTTGGTTTTAAAGCTTGAAAAAAGGGATTTCCAGATTTGGATTCGGAATGATGGTTCTGAACGCCGGCATGACTTCGGAATAGTGATTTCGAATTCGGGTTTGGATATGGATTTAGAAATGATTTAAAAATGGTTTGGATTGGATTTACTGGATTTGGTTATTGGGTTTAAAGACCCAGATATGATTATGACGGGGGCGGGCTCAGATTGGGTTTAAAGACCCGGATTGAGTTTAAAGACTCCGGAGTTTAAAGACTCAGATATTATGATTTTCTCCCGTAGGCCTGTTGAGTTTAAAGACTCGGTAGTTTAAAGACTCGGATTATATTGAGGCTTGGATTGAGTTTAAAGACTGGGGACTTTAAAGACTCGGATGGATCCAGCAGGTTCGATTGGTAAATGATAGATTTTGCATTTCATGTTTTTATGATGATGTTTCCATAATGATTGCTAAATGGTTTTTTACGGTTGTTTCCAGATACTTAGTTATGCATGCATGTTTTTAAAACGGAGGGTTAAATCCTGGTTTGTTTATAAAAACTGTTTTTGAAACTCTTATTTATTTTTAGTCCACTCACACTTTTATGGTTTTAATTACCCTCCAGGTCGTGGTGCAACCGTCGGGGCTAACGTTGAGGCAGAGGCATAGAGTTTTCCCGTTGCGCGTTTAGTCAGCTCACAGTAGGACTTTTGTTCTTATCTTGTACTGTTCCTATGCTCTGTACTACTGTTGGCTAGTTGTATTATAACTTCTCCCTTGTCTGACAATGTATGCTTTGTGGTTGTTGAGGTTATTTTGGTCTTTTGAGTGTGATTTTCAGACGGGAGCATGGTTCGTCCCGGTTATCGAGGTGATAATCGGGGTGGGTCCTGTCAATTGGTATCAGAGCATAGGTTGACAGTTTGTGTCTAGCACGTGGTTGTGTCTAGGTCGTTATACTGACTTTATGCCTCTTTCAGAGTACGATCGACCATGCCTCCGAGACGTGATCCCCCTCCACGCCCTGCAGAAGATGTTACGAGAGATGCGGAGAGTGCTACAATTGAGCGAGCCCAGCATCTTGAGGCTACGATGTTTAGCGGTGGGGCAGACCCTGAGGAAGCCCACAGGTGGATTACTCGAATTGAGCGGATTTTCGAGGTAATGCGATGGCCCCCGGAGGATCGAGTGTTGTTAGCCACTTTCTTGTTGGACGGTGCCACGTATGAGTGGTGGTACACCCTTGAGCTGTCAGGATGGGATGCCCACATCGTGACTTGGGAGACCTTTCGGGAGCGGTTCCTTGATCGGTACTATCCCCGTTCGTTTCGCGATGTCAAGGAGGCAGAGTTTCTACAGCTTAAACAGGGGAGCATGACAGTAGCCGAGTATGAGCAGAGGTTCCAGATGTTATCCCGTTTTGCTCCTGCTTTTGTGGCTACGGAAGCTGAGAAGTACCGCAGGTTTGAGTTGGGCCTGCGAGGAGATATTCGAGCCATTGTGATGGCTGGATCATTTGCTACCCTCAGAGAGTTATCAGATGTTGCGGTGAGGGTGAAGGTTAGTTTGCCGGCACGACCACAGTTCTTGAGTGGTGTGCGACGCCGAGAGAGTTCTTTTTCTGGAGCATCGAGTCAGAGGACCCCGAAGCGGGGCAGTTACAGTGGTACTTCATCGGCGGGTGGTGCTCGTTTTGGTAGACCAGGCAGTTTCCAGGATTCCGGTTTCTGAGGAGCTAGAGCACAACTGACTCCGCAGGCGAGTGCGACATCTGTTGCTTCTACTGGGAGGCAGAGTGGAGGACCTAGTCGAGATGTTTGCTATTACTGTGGAGATTGAGGTCACTTCCGCCGAGAGTGTCCGTCGTTACCCCATGAGGGTGGCGTAGGCCGAGGTATGGCAGAGTCGGGACAGAGTACGGCTTCAATTTCAGGGGCAGCAGGCACTAGAGGTGGTGGTGGTGCTACTAGTGGTTCGAGGGGACGCAGCCGATCTTCAGGACCCTAGGCCCGAGTTTTTACGATGACGCAGCAGGAGGCTCGATCAGAACCCGTAGTGGTGACAGGTACGCTTACCATACTTGGCCATGATGTACATGCTTTGATTGATCCCGGGGCTACCCATTCTTTTATATCACGGAGTTGTGGGTTGGTTGCGGAGAGAGAGGTGTCCGCACTGGATTGTGATTTGGGGGTGAGTACGCCTACTGGTGAGGTGTATGTGGTGAATCAGATCCCGAGAGAGTGTCTGGTGTTGGTAGGCGATGTTGAGTTAGTGGCGGATTTGATACTATTGGATTTACAGGATTTTGATGTTATTCTGGGGATGGACTGGTTAACCATGCATCATGCTTCTATCGAGTGTTTCGATAGAAGGGTGACCTTTTGGAGTCCAAGGTTATCGGAGACCACGTTACAGGGTGATCAGCGTGCACTACCTACTAGTGTTATTTCAGCTCTGGAAGCGAGCAAGTTTTTAAGGAAGGGATGCCAGGGCTACTTGGCTCACGTGGTGGACACACGTGCTATGCCATTGAGGGCAGAGGACATTCCGGTAGTGCGGGAGTTTCCAGACGTCTTTCCGGAGGATTTTCCAGGATTGCCACCTTACCGAGACATCGGGTTTACCATCGACCTTCTTCCAGGTACGCAACCTATTTCTCAGACTCCTTATCGTATGGCACCAGCTGAGTTGAGGGAATTAAAGGCGCAGTTACAAGAGTTGGTCGATACAAGATTTATTCAACCGAGTGTATCTCCTTGGGGAGCTCCAGTTTTGTTTGTCAAGAAGAAGGACGGAAGCTTGAGACTGTGTATTGACTATAGGCAACTGAACAGGGTAACCATCAGGAACAAATACCCCCTACCTCGGATTGATGACTTGTTTGATCAGTTGAAGGGAGCACGGTACTTTTCGAAGATTGATCTTCGCTCCGAATATCACCAGCTACGGGTCAGAGATGAGGACATACCCAAGATAGCTTTTCAGACCAGGTATGGCCATTATGAGTTTGTGGTGATGCCATTTGGATTAACTAACGCTCCAACGGTGTTTATGGACCTAATGAACCGAGTGTTTCAGTCATACCTAGATCGTTTCGTTATTGTGTTCATTGATGATATTTTGGTGTATTCGAAAAGTGCGAAGGCGCACGTGAAGCAATTGAGGATAGTGCTTAACACCTTGAGGAAGAACCAACTGTATGCGAAGTTGAGCAAATGTCAGTTCTGGTTGAATAGTGTTGGTTTTCTGGGTCATGTGATTTCAACCGAGGGTATTAGCGTGGATCCTCAGAAGGTTGAGGCAGTAGCAAACTAGGAGCAGCCCAAGACAGTGACCGAGGTCAGAAGATTCTTGGGGTTAGCTGGTTATTACCGGCGTTTCTTAGAGGGATTTTCCATTCTTGCTGCTCCGTTGACACGGCTGACTAGGAAGGGAGTCCGATTTGTCTCGGATGAGAGTTATGAACAGAGTTTCCAAGAGCTGAAAAGGCGGTTAACATCTGTTCCTATGTTGGCCCTTCCGGATGATAGTGGGGAGTTTGAGGTATACAGTGATGCCTCTTTGCAGGGTTTGGGATGTGTGTTGATGCAGCATGGGAAGGTGATTTCTTATGCTTCCCGACAGTTGAAACCTCATGAGATGAATTACCCCCCTCATTATTTGGAGCTTGCAGCGGTGGTTCATGCGTTGAAAATTTGGCGACATTACTTGTATGGCGAGAAGTGCAGAATCTTCACGGACCACCAGAGTTTGAAGTATCTCTTTACCCCAGAATGAGCTGAATTTAAGACAACGCTGATGGTTAAAGTTGATTAAGGATTATGATTGAACAATCGAGTATCACTCGAGGAAGGCAAATGTGGTAACCGATGCCCTGAGTAGGAAGTCAGCTAGCTCCTTGTCACATTTGAGGATGGTTCGGTTGGCCTTGTTGGTTGAACTCCGTAGAACTGGAGTGGATTTGACTGTTGATAGTCAGGAAGCGCTACTAGCGAGTTTCCATGTACAGCCTGTCTTGGTCGATCAGATTATTGATGCTCAGTTTCAGGACCCCGTTTTGGGCATCATTCGGCTTGAGGTTGAAGCTCGGGAGAGACGGGATTTTGGAATTCGTGAGGATGGAGCCTTGGTGAAAGAAGGACGGTTGTGTGTACCGGAGGACGAAGCACTGAAGAAGATGATCCTTGATGAGGCTCACAGTTCAGCCTATGTGATGCATCCTGGAGGGACCAAGATGTATCGTACGCTTCAGGAACATTACTGGTGGTCAGGTATGAAGCGTGAAATTGCTGAGTACATTAGTAGATGTTTGATTTGTCAACAGATGAAAGCCGAACGACAGAGACCCTATGGAGCAATGCAACCCCTACCGATCCCAGAGTGGAAATGGGATCATCTGACGATGGACTTCGTGTTTAAGCTTCCCAGGACGCCTAAGTGTCATGATGGCATATGGGTGATTGTGGATAGGCTCATGATGTAACACCTCGGAAATTCGAGGTTTCCCATATTGTAACTTAATGTGTGATTTGACGATTTTACCCTTGTGAATGGTATGGTCAATTGATGACTTTTTGATTGGTGAACTAAATGAACTTTGACCTATGACCGTGACGTAGTTTGAGACGTCACGAGTTCATAGACAGGTGGCACGTCCAATTCGGACGATCAGGGTAAAAGTTATGACTATCGGAAGTTCAGGGGCATTACCATAATTTGGACTCTCGGGGGAAAATGTTGACTTTTCTTTGGACAACTAATTTTCAGTTGACTCAAGGACCGTTGGGTAGGCCTCGACGTCCTGAGTCCGTAGACAGGCGGCACGCCGAAATCGGACCTCGTACGAGGAAGTTATGGTCAGAAACGTGAATTCGGGAAGTTCGTGTCTCGGTTTTCGTGTCGAATATTAAATTCAGGAAATCTGATTGGAGGACACCTGGTGAGTGACAAGTGTCACTCACCCATTGGCTAGATTGGATCAGATCCACTATTGGATTAATAAACATTTGAATCAGCTTTAAATTTCAGCCCTTGGATTAAAAACCCCTGATCTAATCTGAGCCCTTGATCTAATCTGGAGATCGAATCTGGGCCGTCCGTTTCTTTCCCTCCATTTCTTTATATTTCATACCCGCAGAGCACATTCTGCCCATTTCAATCAAACATCCCAGCAAACCATCCACTCTCTGTGTCTGCGTATTGGGGACTCACCGGCGAGGCTGAGCGACGGCAGTGACCACGGCGGAGGACGGCGGCGAGGAAGAAATCAGGGAACCCGTGGCGGTTTTCAAACCCAGATTTTTGGTAAATCCATTTCCCACGTTTAGTTTTGTTTTTGATGGATCCTAATCGACTCTAGGGACTGCCAGGAACCTTCTGCGATTGAACTCGTGGCCGGAGGAGCTCAGGGCGGTGACTAAACGGCGACGGAAACCGGTTCTGTTCTTCGAGGTAGGCCCTCGATCCTATCGGTTTTTCTCCATTCTATTTACACTGAACCAATCTAGAGACTCAGACGAGTAGTTAGGAATTGGAAGGAACGAAAATGATCCAGAAATGAAGTTATGGCAACCGGGTCAGGATCGCGGGTCTGATCGACCCGAGTTGCAGGTATTCGGGTCAACCCGTCTGAGGACAGCGGTGATGACGTGGCACCCTGTCAGCCTGTCAGATGACGTGGACCAACCGTGAGCCGACACGTGTCACATGTCAGTGCACAGTCAGCACTGACATGTCAGTGACGTGGACCAGTCAGGGACTGCCACGTGTCACTGACATGTCAGTGACGTGGACCAGTGCCGTGCTGACACGTGGCACATGTCAGATCTGACACGTGGTCTGACAGATCAGTGAGGTGGACCAATTGGATGTTGACACGTGGCACCTGTCAGAGTCTGACACGTCAGGCCTGACAGCTGTCAGATGACGTCAGCATGACGTCATGCTGACGTCAGCAGTGTAGAACCCCGTTGTGTTGGACCGAGCTGGGTGAAATGACAGGACCCATCCCAATCCCTCCGGGATTAACGTGGGATGACCCTGCTCCCGTCTGACACGAAGTGTCAGACAAGGGATATTTCCAACCTTTGCCCTCCCGGGCTATCAGAGTACGCCAGGATCCAGAGGAGGCATGTGATATCTCGATCTCTGCTACAGTCCACATCCGCTGTCAACCTGAAGGGTATTAAAAACAGAAAGGTTGTGAGTGGACAAAAATAAAGAATTTATAAAAACATTTCCATAAGAAGACCTTTATACCCTCCACTAAAAAGCATGCATGTATAGTAAAACCATTTATCCAATTATATATGTTAAAACATCCATAAATAGGGTCTCAGCCCCAAATTCTGTAAATACAAGTCACACGGGCTCCTGCCCAAAACCATTTTACAGAAACCAGAACATAGTAAACATATGTGGGATCTCAGCCCAAATCCATTTATCATCATAAAACACAGTTTTCCCAAACCAGTTGAAACCATGTTTATCCAATATATTCATATCCAGAACCTGTCACGGTAAAATAAAGCTACACGTGTGCCAACCGGGGTCTCAAACCCAAGTCTCTCCAGGGTCCACCCAGGTCAATGTCCGTAGATCAAATGACCCTCCCTGGAGGTAACGAACCATGCCCATCCTGAGAGTAAGGAACCCAACTGGGGGGCGACTCCACTCAGTCAGTGCTCCGTGACTACTCCGGGGTCCACCCAGGCCAACGACCCTCCCCGGAGGAGACAATCATATATAAAGGATGGAATATGAAAAACCTTTTGAAATCATTCTTGAAACCTTTCAAGGATTCATGCCCGGCCCCTATAAGCCGTCATGAACCATAAAATCCTTTCATGGGTTCATGCCGGTTCCCATAAACCGTCATGACCCGTAAATCCATTTTAGGGGTTCATGCTGGTTCCCATAAACCGTCATGACCCGTAAAAACCATTTGTAACACATAGCTGGGCACTAGGCCCGAATTCACACAGAAACTGGACCCCCGGTCCGAATCGTACACCAATTGGGCCTCTGGCCCGATTCCGTAAATCAAATGGACCTCAAGTCCGAGAATTACCTTTTCAAATCCAAAATCATTTCATGAAATCATATCCAAAACCATAAGTACGGAAAATCAGTATAAAATCGGAAAACCTCGATTTACGTGCAAGCACGTAAATCGCCTCGAAATATGTGAAACCATATAAAAAACAAGCATCCATATCAACATCATAAAATCATATTCATAAGCCATTTAGAAATCCAAAATCATTTCATTTAGACCGATAAAGAAATACCGACCCGTATAGGCACCGTATAGGGCCGAAACCTCGAAATACGTGTCTATACGTAACCACACATCCAAATGCACTCATGGCATCACAAACAAGTATTTAAAACATATAATAAACATTTATGCATGCACCAATTTAGAAAACAAGGTCCACTCACAGACCGTCCGAAGCCGCGTCTCGATACGCGTGCCATACGGCTCCCCGAGCCGATCACCATCACCGGGACTTCCAAACCTGTCCAAATTAATTTAGAGGGTTACTAACTACTTATATAACCCCTCACTGAAGCCCCGTAATTTTCCCGTATTTTTAACTATTTTTAATCCCGAACCTAAACCTTCCGATGCCCCGAAACATATCGAGACGGTGTCCGATCGACTCGAAACCAGTCCCAAAATGTTCGTTACATTGAATAGATGATTTCGTATGTTGAACACATCCCCAGAAACCCTAGCACGCGCTGCCACGCGCCGCCCAAAGGCCCCTGCGCGTGGGCTCACGCGCCGCTACAGTGCCCGTCGTCCTCCTTCGATTGAACCGGTCCGACCGGGCCGGTCCGGTTTTCTCTGCAATTCCGGTCCGCCTGGACCGGCGTGACCGGTCCAAGGCCCTACACTCTTCGTTTTTCGTCCGTTTTCTTCCATTTCAATTCCTAAATTCCTATTTCTTCATTTACTATCTAACCCAATCCCTAAATCTAAGAAAAACCCACCCGAAACCCCTCGTTCGAAATGGACCTCACAGTTCTGTTTTTCCATTTTCCCTTCCATGGCTTCCCAGCCGTCCTACACCATACAAACCCTCTTAAAACGCCCTAAGCAACCTATTTAAATCAACCAAACCATCTAAATCGTTCCATAATCATTAAATCGAATTTAAATGGGTTTTGGGCCTAACCGGGTAATCTTCTCGGGTTCAAGGCCGCCGTCCACGGCGGCGTGGCTTCCAGCCGGCCACCATCGTCCAGTCTTCATCCTCTGCTCGCTCCTGACCTCTCAGTCATGATCAGTGGGGTTCAGTTTTGGATTGGGGAGGGAGAATGGATCGGTTTGGTGTTTGGGTGGAAGGAAGATAAATGATCGATGAAGGGATGGTATGCATGTATGGGTGAGATTGGCCAGTGGATGGGTGACAAGTGTCACTCATCCATTGGTTGCTGAAAAGTAACTGGACCCACTAAAGACAAACTGCACTTTTTGTCTCGTAAAACGTGCCATCATGAATAGTAACCGGGAACTTCCGTGAACCGTAACTTCGCCGTCGAACGTCCGAATTCGACGTGCCGCCTGTCTACGGATTCGTATCGTCCTTATCTACGTAACGGTCTTCGGCCCTCGGCCATCGGACCTCCCGATCAAAAAGTCAATTTTTGACCTCCTATTCACCCAAATTACCAAAATGCCCTTGGGCTTCCGAACGTCATAACTTCTTCTACGAACGTCGGAATTGAACGTGCCACCTGTCTATGAACTCGTGACGTCACGAACTACGTCACGGTCATCGGTCAAAGTCCATTTGACTGCCCGATTAAAAAGTCAACGTTTTGCCACCATCAGGGGCAAAACGGTCATTTCGCACCGTTCGTCCGATTTCGCTCTACTAATCACGGATTAGCCTCACTAATCGTGATTAGTCACTAATCGTGATTAGTCACTAATCTAATCATGGAATTTGGGACGGGTCGTTATAACCTTCCCTCCTTAATTAATTTCGTCCTCGAAATTCCAACCGACCTAAACCCAACCGTTCTTCCCTCCTTAATTTAGTTCCGTTCTCGAAACTCCAACTATCCTGATTCCACAACCTCCACCTCGTGGAAATAATTCGATCTCACGACACGTGTACACCCGTACACCCACTAAACAGAATAATCCTTACTCGTCTACAGCCCGACGTGCCACTAACGCTCTCGTCGTATCGACTACACTCGACCACGTCGAAGAACAGTAGCCACACGGTCCGAATTGACACTACCTGTCAAATCCACCAAGTCACTGACACAAACACTCGAAGGTTCCTTCCTCAATCATCCAACAATCCTGATGTCTACTCCCACCGGAAGTCATCAGACCTCATTGATCGACTCACGCTGACACCTTCGACAAACTGTCACCACTTGACAGTCGTCAGTCGCAAACCGATATGACACACACTCGTGGTTACACTAACCACAAGCATTTCACTCGACCTGTGTGTAACTAGACCCATCAGAAATACCATGACCCAATGCACAGTATCCAATGCCTAGGTCACGACCTTGACTAATCTAGTGGTATCGGATCCAATCCGACTACCAACACGCTCACCAACGTACTACCGGTATAACCTATATACCGTCACTAGGCACCACAAGTATGCCCAGTATTGTACCTCGAACAACATACAAGGTACGTACAACTACCCATCAATCCGCCTACAACCACCTAGGTTGTAGCCAATCACGTTTCTACTATGGAGTCCGTTTGTCCAATCCAGTATTAGACAAATCGAAACTCCGACCCAACATCTATTTCCAATTCCAAATCTGAATCCGCAATTTCGTAAGAAATCTCGAATCCAAACCCAGAAATCATATCCATATCATGTCCAAATTCGAATCCGAAATCATCATTCCGTAAACCGACATTTGGAATAACCATTTCGAACCCAAATCCATAAAAAGAAAATCCACAGTCAGGCTCTAGAATCAAATCCTGAATCGTCACCCAGAATCCGATTCCAAAACCCAAATACAGAAATCCTCTTTCAAGTTCCAAAATCAAATCCTGAATCGTCATCCAGAAATCTGATTCCAAAACCTGAAATCTCGTTCTCGTCTACCGAGACGCACCATATCCGAACCTATCGGATACCTGCTCCATCGATTACCACAATACCATCGATTGACTTCATAGGGAAGCCAATCCCAACATCAACACAACACTAGGTCTGACAATATCCGACCACGTCAGAAAACTACTCATCAGACAACTACTCAGATGAGTAATAAGTCTTATGGGATTTACCTCGAAAAGAAGTTCAGTCCCATCATGCTCCACTCAACATCCAAGTAAGAGTGATAAACTCTCCATCTATCTGGATCATCCAAATCACGATCCAGATCCATAACGATACCCAAAGTCCTAAACCAATTCCCACATCTGAACAGATTAGTCAACGACGAGACACGCCGAGACTGTGGGTTCTCACTGAGTACCTCGTATCGATCCTTGGCATTCCACCGTGGAAAACCAAGAATGATCGAATAAGCCATCCTACGTGAATGCAAACAACACTCGCTGCACTCACCACGTCCTGTAACCTAACATCGTCTGCCACCAAGTAGAAAATGAGAAATCTCAGTCACCTAACTTGATATACTCATCTCCTCCTGATGGTCCAGAACAAATCCCGGGTCCACCAACCAATACACAATCAGTGTACTAGAGGCAACCAACAACATCTATATCATCAACGTCATCTACCATCATCAATCATGGTAGAATCCGAGAAGTCACCCAAACGACTTCGACATACCCAATACCAATGCAGAAAACCCGCATTCCTCTCGTCACCTCAATCGCAACCTCTCGCGATTTCGAAGTTCCAACAAAATTGGAAACAACATACCCGGACATCAACCACGTGTCCCCGTTAGACTGGTTATGGACACATGCCAATTTACGACCGTATATGTACATCCAAAAGGATGTCAATTCATCCTAATCTGATGTACCACTCTACTGAAAAGTCACAACAGACCCCTGCTGTGATCTGCAGCCAAATCTCTGCATACCGCCGTATCTGACCAATCCTGACCAATTCTGACCAACTGGTCGCTAAACCCCGCGACAGAACGAGTCTGACCAACCGGTCACTAATCCGTCAGGATATTACTCGATCCTCACTCCTCAACTACCGCTGGATCCTCTCCAGTCCGTCACTATCCGTGATTCACTCCCGAACCACAGATACCAATCATAAGCCCATCACGTCGGAGTCACATCCCGACTCGTAACTCACCGTCATCACAATCACCGGCACCAGCACCAGCACTAGTACCAGTACACCACCTGTCAGCATCAGCACAAAGTGTGCCAATCAGACAACTCTGGATCTCCGCTCATACCGAACGATGATCCCGTACCTTTGCTCAAATAGGAGAAATTCTGCCTCCTTCGTACCCAACACCTCTGGGTATAGTTACCCTGACAACTCATACGAGAAGAGGAAACGTCCCCCGTACGTCCCCGTCTCATTCTGCGATCGCACTCAACCGTAACCAAGTCGAATCCAGAATCACTACCCACACATATGCGTTATTCACGCACCTCGTACCATCGTCACGACTGACAATCCCATCGTCACAATCGTCACGACAACCTGAGTCTACTCAACCAGATAAAATTCGACTACGTCTATCGATAGTAGCGTCTGCCACAACCTCGTGCAGACCTAACGACTAGACATCCAGACTCCGCATCCAACGGAATCAACTGCCTGTACCAACTACTCTGTATCCCACTCAGGGATTCCATCGACAAGTACCAACCCTGGTAACTTGTCCAAACCATCTCTAACTAGTCGTAATTTGACTAAACCAATGTCGTCTACCAGGTCACCCACGACCTTAGTTGCACCAACCCACAACTGAAGTAGCACGACAACCAACTCGGTCTAACCGATACGTACAACCCTGACTGCGAAGTGCAGTCCCAATACAAGCTAACACGACTAGACCGACTAACGAATCCAAATCCGGATAGTCATCCAAGTCAAACCACTCGTCAACTCCCGTTTCCGAGCCATACACATACGGTAGGGTTCCACGATCACACCTAGAGTTCCTCTGAACCCACCTGCGAAAAGCAGTAAAATCCATGATCTGACCGACCCCGCGGTCTGGACATCATAAAGACGTCAATCCAATCCTACCGTAAGTCCAATCAGGATCCTCGAATCCGGTTGCTAATTGCCGACTGCAGTAAATCCATTTAACTCAACATAATCCGACCATTTAATGGTCACAACATCGAATCAGTCGTCGGAACCGATCCTACGACATCGTGAAGACGATCCCAACTAACCGTCTCACGATCACACTCCAGAATACGAACACGTTAATCCCTCCGTAGGGTCCCACACGGTCAACCTTGACAGAACTATGGCAACCCCGGCATCGAGTGCCGAACCAAGGCTTGCCAATCCTACTAACTATCGTACCGGCACCCCAACAATCAGGTTGACCACGAACTGCAGCCCCTTGAGATATCACATCCTCGACTTGCGTACATACTCCAAAAGCTGCACGGTTGCTCGAATAGAGACAACCCCGCTCTGATACCACGTTGACAGGACCCATCCCAATCCCTCCGGGATTAACGTGGGATGACCCTGCTCCCGTCTGACACGAAGTGTCAGACAAGGGATATTTCCAACCTTTGCCCTCCCGGGCTATCAGAGTACGCCAGGATCCAGAGGAGGCATGTGATATCTCGATCTCTGCTACAGTCCACATCCGCTGTCAACCTGAAGGGTATTAAAAACAGAAAGGTTGTGAGTGGACAAAAATAAAGAATTTATAAAAACATTTCCATAAGAAGACCTTTATACCCTCCACTAAAAAGCATGCATGTATAGTAAAACCATTTATCCAATTATATATGTTAAAACATCCATAAATAGGGTCTCAGCCCCAAATTCTGTAAATACAAGTCACACGGGCTCCTGCCCAAAACCATTTTACAGAAACCAGAACATAGTAAACATATGTGGGATCTCAGCCCAAATCCATTTATCATCATAAAACACAGTTTTCCCAAACCAGTTGAAACCATGTTTATCCAATATATTCATATCCAGAACCTGTCACGGTAAAATAAAGCTACACGTGTGCCAACCGGGGTCTCAAACCCAAGTCTCTCCAGGGTCCACCCAGGTCAATGTCCGTAGATCAAATGACCCTCCCTGGAGGTAACGAACCATGCCCATCCTGAGAGTAAGGAACCCAACTGGGGGGCGACTCCACTCAGTCAGTGCTCCGTGACTACTCCGGGGTCCACCCAGGCCAACGACCCTCCCCGGAGGAGACAATCATATATAAAGGATGGAATATGAAAAACCTTTTGAAATCATTCTTGAAACCTTTCAAGGATTCATGCCCGGCCCCTATAAGCCGTCATGAACCATAAAATCCTTTCATGGGTTCATGCCGGTTCCCATAAACCGTCATGACCCGTAAATCCATTTTAGGGGTTCATGCTGGTTCCCATAAACCGTCATGACCCGTAAAAACCGTTTGTAACACATAGCTGGGCACTAGGCCCGAATTCACACAGAAACTGGACCCCCGGTCCGAATCGTACACCAATTGGGCCTCTGGGCCGATTCCGTAAATCAAATGGACCTCAAGTCCAAGAATTACCTTTTCAAATCCAAAATCATTTCATGAAATCATATCCAAAACCATAAGTACGGAAAATCAGTATAAAATCGGAAAACCTCGATTTACGTGCAAGCACGTAAATCGCCTCGAAATATGTGAAACCATATAAATAACAAGCATCCATATCAACTTCATAAAATCATATTCATAAGCCATTTAGAAATCCAAAATCATTTCATTTAGACCGATAAAGAAATACCGACCCGTATAGGCACCGTATAGGGCCGAAACCTCGAAATACGTGCCTATACGTAACCACACATCCAAATGCACTCATGGCATCACAAACAAGTATTTAAAACATATAATAAACATTTATGCATGCACCAATTTAGAAAACAAGGTCCACTCACAGACCGTCCGAAGCCGCGTCTCGATACGCGTGCCATACGGCTCCCCGAGCCGATCACCATCACCGGGACTTCCAAACCTGTCCAAATTAATTTAGAGGGTTACTAACTACTTATATAACCCCTCACTGAAGCCCCGTAATTTTCCCGTATTTTTAACTATTTTTAATCCCGAACCTAAACCTTCCGATGCCCCGAAACATATCGAGACGGTGTCCGATCGACTCGAAACCAGTCCCAAAATGTTCGTTACATTGAATAGATGATTTCGTATGTTGAACACATCCCCAGAAACCCTAGCACGCGCTGCCACGCGCCGCCCAAAGGCCCCTGCGCGTGGGCTCACGCGCCGCTACAGTGCCCGTCGTCCTCCTTCGATTGAACCGGTCCGACCGGGCCGGTCCGGTTTTCTCTGCAATTCCGGTCCGCCTGGACCGGCGTGACCGGTCCAAGGCCCTACACTCTTCGTTTTTCGTCCGTTTTCTTCCATTTCAATTCCTAAATTCCTATTTCTTCATTTACTATCTAACCCAATCCCTAAATCTAAGAAAAACCCACCCGAAACCCCTCGTTCGAAATGGACCTCACGGTTCTGTTTTTCCATTTTCCCTTCCATGGCTTCCCAGCCGTCCTACACCATACAAACCCTCTTAAAACGCCCTAAGCAACCTATTTAAATCAACCAAACCATCTAAATCGTTCCATAATCATTAAATCGAATTTAAATGGGTTTTGGGCCTAACCGGGTAATATACCACGTTGACAGGACCCATCCCAATCCCTCCGGGATTAACGTGGGATGACCCTGCTCCCGTCTGACACGAAGTGTCAGACAAGGGATATTTCCAACCTTTGCCCTCCCGGGCTATCAGAGTACGCCAGGATCCAGAGGAGGCATGTGATATCTCGATCTCTGCTACAGTCCACATCCGCTGTCAACCTGAAGGGTATTAAAAACAGAAAGGTTGTGAGTGGACAAAAATAAAGAATTTATAAAAACATTTCCATAAGAAGACCTTTATACCCTCCACTAAAAAGCATGCATGTATAGTAAAACCATTTATCCAATTATATATGTTAAAACATCCATAAATAGGGTCTCAGCCCCAAATTCTGTAAATACAAGTCACACGGGCTCCTGCCCAAAACCATTTTACAGAAACCAGAACATAGTAAACATATGTGGGATCTCAGCCCAAATCCATTTATCATCATAAAACACAGTTTTCCCAAACCAGTTGAAACCATGTTTATCCAATATATTCATATCCAGAACCTGTCACGGTAAAATAAAGCTACACGTGTGCCAACCGGGGTCTCAAACCCAAGTCTCTCCAGGGTCCACCCAGGTCAATGTCCGTAGATCAAATGACCCTCCCTGGAGGTAACGAACCATGCCCATCCTGAGAGTAAGGAACCCAACTGGGGGGCGACTCCACTCAGTCAGTGCTCCGTGACTACTCCGGGGTCCACCCAGGCCAACGACCCTCCCCGGAGGAGACAATCATATATAAAGGATGGAATATGAAAAACCTTTTGAAATCATTCTTGAAACCTTTCAAGGATTCATGCCCGGCCCCTATAAGCCGTCATGAACCATAAAATCCTTTCATGGGTTCATGCCGGTTCCCATAAACCGTCATGACCCGTAAATCCATTTTAGGGGTTCATGCTGGTTCCCATAAACCGTCATGACCCGTAAAAACCGTTTGTAACACATAGCTGGGCACTAGGCCCGAATTCACACAGAAACTGGACCCCCGGTCCGAATCGTACACCAATTGGGCCTCTGGCCCGATTCCGTAAATCAAATGGACCTCAAGTCCGAGAATTACCTTTTCAAATCCAAAATCATTTCATGAAATCATATCCAAAACCATAAGTACGGAAAATCAGTATAAAATCGGAAAACCTCGATTTACGTGCAAGCACGTAAATCGCCTCGAAATATGTGAAACCATATAAATAACAAGCATCCATATCAACATCATAAAATCATATTCATAAGCCATTTAGAAATCCAAAATCATTTCATTTAGACCGATAAAGAAATACCGACCCGTATAGGCACCGTATAGGGCCGAAACCTCGAAATACGTGCCTATACGTAACCACACATCCAAATGCACTCATGGCATCACAAACAAGTATTTAAAACATATAATAAACATTTATGCATGCACCAATTTAGAAAACAAGGTCCACTCACAGACCGTCCGAAGCCGCGTCTCGATACGCATGCCATACGGCTCCCCGAGCCGATCACCATCACCGGGACTTCCAAACCTGTCCAAATTAATTTAGAGGGTTACTAACTACTTATATAACCCCTCACTGAAGCCCCGTAATTTTCCCGTATTTTTAACTATTTTTAATCCCGAACCTAAACCTTCCGATGCCCCGAAACATATCGAGACGGTGTCCGATCGACTCGAAACCAGTCCCAAAATGTTCGTTACATTGAATAGATGATTTCGTATGTTGAACACATCCCCAGAAACCCTAGCACGCGCTGCCACGCGCCGCCCAAAGGCCCCTGCGCGTGGGCTCACGCGCCGCTACAGTGCCCGTCGTCCTCCTTCGATTGAACCGGTCCGACCGGGCCGGTCCGGTTTTCTCTGCAATTCCGGTCCGCCTGGACCGGCGTGACCGGTCCAAGGCCCTACACTCTTCGTTTTTCGTCCGTTTTCTTCCATTTCAATTCCTAAATTCCTATTTCTTCATTTACTATCTAACCCAATCCCTAAATCTAAGAAAAACCCACCCGAAACCCCTCGTTCGAAATGGACCTCACGGTTCTGTTTTTCCATTTTCCCTTCCATGGCTTCCCAGCCGTCCTACACCATACAAACCCTCTTAAAACGCCCTAAGCAACCTATTTAAATCAACCAAACCATCTAAATCGTTCCATAATCATTAAATCGAATTTAAATGGGTTTTGGGCCTAACCGGGTAATCTTCTCGGGTTCAAGGCCGCCGTCCACGGCGGCGTGGCTTCCAGCCGGCCACCATCGTCCAGTCTTCATCCTCTGCTCGCTCCTGACCTCTCAGTCATGATCAGTGGGGTTCAGTTTTGGATTGGGGAGGGAGAATGGATCGGTTTGGTGTTTGGGTGGAAGGAAGATAAATGATCGATGAAGGGATGGTATGCATGTATGGGTGAGATTGGCCAGTGGATGGGTGACAAGTGTCACTCATCCATTGGTTGCTGAAAAGTAACTGGACCCACTAAAGACAAACTGCACTTTTTGTCTCGTAAAACGTGCCATCATGAATAGTAACCGGGAACTTCCGTGAACCGTAACTTCGCCGTCGAACGTCCGAATTCGACGTGCCGCCTGTCTACGGATTCGTATCGTCCTTATCTACGTAACTGTCTTCGGCCCTCGGCCATCGGACCTCCCAATCAAAAAGTCAATTTTTGACCTCCTATTCACCCAAATTACCAAAATGCCCTTGGGCTTCCGAACGTCATAACTTCTTCTACGAACGTCGGAATTGAACGTGCCACCTGTCTATGAACTCGTGACGTCACGAACTACGTCACGGTCATCGGTCAAAGTCCATTTGACTGCCCGATTAAAAAGTCAACGTTTTGCCACCATCAGGGGCAAAACGGTCATTTCGCACCGTTCGTCCGATTTCGCTCTACTAATCACGGATTAGCCTCACTAATCGTGATTAGTCACTAATCGTGATTAGTCACTAATCTAATCATGGAATTTGGGACGGGTCGTTATATGAAAGGAGATTGACGACTTCAGAGTTGGTAGACCTTACCCAGGAAAAGGTTGCACTTATCAGAGATAGACTCAAAGCAGCTCAGGACCGACAGAAGAGCTATGCCGATCGTAGGATTAGAGATCTGGAGTTTGAGGTAGGAGATTGGGTCTTCTTGAAGCTATCTCCTTGGAAGGGTATTGTACGATTTGGCAGACGAGGGAAGTTAAGTCCCCGCTACATTGGACCCTACGAGATTATGGAAAGGATTGGTCTTGTTGCTTATCGGTTGCCATTACCATCAGACCTGGCTAAGGTACATAAAATTTTTCATGTGTATATGCTTCGGAAGTACATTCAGGATGATTCTCACATTTTGGAAGCACAACCTGTCGAACTTAGAGATGATTTGAGTTTTGAGGAATCATAAGGTAGAAGAAGCAACTTGGGAACCCGAGGCCAATTCGTGAACAGTACCCCTATTTATTCCATTAAATTTCGAGGACAAAATTCTTTTAAGAGGGGTAGATTGTAACGACCCAGAACTTCAAAAAGGGCAAAAATGTAAATTTAGAAAAGATTTGTATAAAATGACGATTTTACCCTTGTGAATAGTATGGTCAATGTTGACTTTTTGATTGGCAAGTCGAACGAACATTGGCCGATGACTGTGACATAGTTCGGGACGTCATGAGTCCGTAGACAGGTGGCACGTCCGATCCCGACGACCGAGGAAGAAGTTATGATGTTCAGAAGGTCGAGGGCATTTTCGTAAATTGGTTTAAAAGGGGGAATTTGTTGAATTTTTCCACGAAAAGTATTCTTCACGCAAATCGAGGACCGTTAGATAGGTCTCGATGTCCTGAGTACAACGACAGGCAGCACGCCGTCATCGGATGTCGGACGGTTAAGTTATGGGTCTAGATATGTGAGGGGTAAAATGGCAATTTGGACTTTTAGGGGCAGTTTGGTCTTTTAACAGCTAGGGATTTGTGACCAACCGGATAAGGACATCTGGGAAAATGTAATTGGATATTTTTGACGATGACACTGTAGTAGGAGCGTGGTTCTCATGCGCAGCCCTTTTGGGCTGCGCATGAGGGCGTGCAGGGCATGTTTTGGGGAAGTGTTCAACACGGTTTTCACTCTAATCGATTTAACGAACATTTTGGGACAAGTTTTGAGTCGATCGGACACCGTCGGGTTAGTTTTGAGTGTCCAAATGTTTAGGGGTCAATTTAATTACGTTTAAAAATCCCGAAAAATTGGGGAAATTAATGTGAACTTAAATGAAGTGTTTGTGACCCGGAATTGTGGTATTTGACAGGTCGGGATATTCCTGAGGTAGTCGAGGAGCGTACGGGGCGCGATTGATGCCTTCGGACCTAGTGAGTGGACTTTTATTTTCTAACCGAGCATGCATAACTGTTTTTATCTACTTGTTCCATGTTTTTAAATATGATTTTATGTTATTGATTATTCTATAACTGTTTTACATAATTGCACGATTTTTGAGATGTTTCTTAGATTTATTTGTATTTCGGCACATTTTACGAGATACGATTTGATTATGATACCGACGCTATGGTTTTGGGATTTAAATACGTGACTTGTTTTCAATGATTACAAATGAGTTTTGAAACAATGATTTCGATAATTAAGATTTTCGGTTTTAGAATCGGATTTCGGAAATCGAGATTTGGTTTTAAAGCTTGACAGGACCCACCCCTAATCCCCCAAGATTAAGGGCTAAGTCCTGCTCCCGTTTAACTTACGCATGACACGAAGGCTAAACCTACTTCCTACCTCCATGTGACGCGTAAGTCGAACAAGGGATTCTCGAACCAACCGCCTAAAAAGCTTTCGGACTTTCCAGAGCGTGTAGAATCTACTATGGATCGCGTGGGCGATGTCTCCGTTTCTCTCGATCAACAGCCCGCACCGCTACAACCTGGAGGGTATCGAAAATATGAAAAGACTGTGAGTGGATAAAAATAAAGAATAAGTTCAAAAACAGTTATCAGAAAAACATAATTACATTTTTACCCTCCACGCAAAAACCAATGCATGCATATCAAGTCATGTCATGAAACCATTTCGTATTAAAAACCATCAACGAAAACCATTATCGAAAACCCGAATCAATTTCGCCATTCAAATCTAGGGCCTCAGCCCAAAATCTCAAATCAATCTCAAAGTACGGAAACTCGGTCCCAAAACTCATCAAAACCAAATCATCCGGCCACTGCCCAAAACATCAGAAAACTAGTGAAAAATATCGATCATGCGAGTTTGCTGGATCTCAAGTGCATCTGAGTCTTTAAACTCAAAACCATGCGCAATAATCAGGCCTTCCAAGGATATCAACGAGTCTTTAAACTCAAAACATATCAATCCAGGGCCCTCCCCCCGTCAATCAACTGAGTCTTTAAACTCAAAACCAGATCCAGTGGTTTTTCTTCTTTTTTTTTCGGGTCTTTAAACCCAAAACCATTTTTCAATCAACAGTGAAAACCATAGAAAATCTATCTCCGAATTTGCAACAATGATTCCGTAAGCTAGCATCCGGAACCCAAATCCAGATTTTCCTTTCCAAACCTCAAAACCAAATCCGAAATCTCATTTCCGAAATCCAGTTTCAAAACCGAAAGCTCGTTTATCGAAATCTCAGAAACAGGGCTCCAAGTCCGAAATCACTTTTTCAAAATCCATTTCAAATCCTTGAAATCAAATCATATTTCAAATCCCGAATCGAATCATTAAAACCATGATCCAATCACAAGATCATTCGAAATCTCGTAAAATGTGCGATTACATTATAATCTCGAAATCTGTACAAAACTGTAAACCATCAAGATCATAAATCAAATCATAGAATCATGTATAGAAAACATATAAAAACATATATGCATGCATCATAAGTTAGAAAGCAAAGTCCACTCACAGACCATTCCGCCGTTGCCTCAATACGTGTACACCTACGCCATTTCCAGCCAATCCACTATCACCGGCTTTCCCGAACCTGTGCAAATCCCATAATGAGGTCACTAACTACTTCATAAAGCTTATAATAAAGCACCATATTTTCCCATATTTTTAACTATTTTTAATCGAGCCCTAAAACCTTCAGACATTTCGAAACATATCGAGACGATGTCCGATCGACTCAAAACCAGTGCCAAAATATTTGTTACATCGAATACTTTAAAAGTCGTGTTGGAACCATCCTTAAAAGACATGCCACGCACCCACATGCGCCGCCCAAAGGGGCTGCGCGTGGGCCTCACGCGCTATACACTGTTCATCTTCAACCTCTGTTAAGCCCGGTTCAAACCGGTTCGAGCCGGCCCGGTTCGACCGAACCGGCGCAGGCGGTTCTTGTCCATTTTTCCATCTTTTTAACTCGTTTTAATCCCAAAAGCTTCGTCCTACATTCTACAAGTGATCTACCTATGAAAATTTGAGAATGAAGTACAAAACCTTACCTTCCAATCAAGTTGCTAAACTCGAACTTGCCCCTCTTTGTGTTTCCACGATTCCGGCCATCCAAATCCATTTTTCCAAGTCCATTCATTCCTTTTCAACCTCCAAAACAATATTCGATCAATGATATCGGTTCATAGACACCAAAAACCAATTTACCATTTATGAATTTCAAACTTACCGTATCGAATTCTCCGGTCACCGTCCACGGCGGGTCACCGTTCCAAGCTTCCTCCACTCCTGGAAACTCCAGAATCACTATCCTGCTGACCAATTCGTGTGTTAACCCTTCTAACTAAACTTCACCACTTTTAAACGCAAATAGGGGACTGAACAGATTTTCGGGTTTTTTTTTCCAACATCTTTCGCCGTCGTGGACGGCCATACCACCGTCGTTAGCTGCACCTCATCTTTCTCAATCTTTCTCATTCACCTTTCTATAGCACTTGATGAAGATCAAAGGGAGTGGCAGGGTAGGTTCCTCACGGCTTACTCTGTTTTGTCCCAAAATCGTGCACACGACATAAACCCGTTTAAACAAACGTTGAGGCGGTTTGTACAAGCTTCTACCACAGTCCAGACCCAGCCAGGTGTCCAAAACCTGGTGGTCATCCCTTTCAAATGCAGTCAAGTGTCCCACTCTCACTGGGCACAAATCCCTAGGCCAGCAAATGACCAAAATGCCCTTGTTAGGTAAAATTACCAAACTGCCCCTAGCATAACTTGACCGAACCCCGAGTGTCACAACCCGGCCCATCTAACACAATATTGTCCGCTTTGGGCCCAGCCCTCACGGTTTTGTTTTCGAGAGCTCACGTGCAACTTCCAGTAGGTCACCCATCATGGGATTGCACCAGCCTCAACTCGCTTAACTTTGGGGTTCCAATCCCCCCCAAAGCCACTGAGCTCCCAAAAGGCCTTGTGTTAGATAGATATGCCCACACATATAAGGTACTTTACCTTTCCCTCCCCGAGCGATGTGGGATCGTTCACCGATCTTACCTTTCCAAGCTCACGGGTCTTGCTCATCGTTCTTGTTTATGAAACTGTTTTTGAAACTATTATTTATTTTTAGTCCACTCACACTTTTCTGGTTTTTAACTGCCCTCCAGGTCATGGTGATAGCGCTGGGGTTGACGTTGAGGCAGAGTCAGAGGCATAGAGTTATCCCGGGGTGTTTCCAGAGTTTTTCCGTTGTGCGTGTAGTTCACTTTTAGTTGGATTTCTGTTTACCTTTTTTTGTATTATGCTCTGTATGGCTATTGACTTGTTGGATTTTGAATTCTCCCTGGTCTGGCAATGTAATTTGCGGGTTTTCGTGAGGTCGTTTCGGTCTTTTGTGTTGGGTTGTCAGACAGGAGCAAGGTTCACCTCGGTTATCGGGGTGATAATCGGGGTGGGTCCTGTCACCGAGCCATCCGAACTCCGATGTCAGTGTGCCACTTGTTGTTGTACTCAGGACATCGAGACCTTCCTAACGGTCCTCAAAGTTTATGAAAATGTCATGTCATTCGTCAAGTCAACAAAATGCCCCTTGTTAACCAAAATTACCAAATTACCCTCGACTTTCCGAACGTCATAACTTCCTCCTCGGATGTCGGAATCAGACGTGCCACCTGTTTCTAGACTCGTGACGTCCCGAACTACGTCACGGTCATCGGTCAAAGTCCATTTGATCGTCCGAACGAAAAGTCAACTGTTTACCCAATTCCAAGGGCAAAATCGTCATTATGCACCGTCCGTCCGAAATTATCCAACTAATCACCGATTATCTTCATTAATCTGTCATTAACCACTAATCTAATCCCGGTTTACGTGACGGCTCGTTACAATGGAGGCCCATTTGGTTTATATGATCGGGCCAGGGGCCCGTTGGTTTACGAAATCGGGCATGAGGCCCAGATGTGGTTTATAAATGTGATTTCGGATCGGGGACCCATATATTGGATTTATGGATTTACGATGCTTTTATGGAAAGCCCGTGCATATCTCTTTGAACGGTTTTGAGATGAATTGTAAAATGGTTTTCCGTATACCATCCTCACGAACGGTTGCCCTCTAGACGTCCTGTAGTATCCTGGAGTGGCAGATTGTCTCCTCCAAATGTCTCGTAGTATCATGGAGTAGTCATGGGGCATTGCTCAGGAGCAGGATTGTTAGAGGTTAAAACCTCTTCCCAATGAGGGTCATTGACCTGGGTGGACCTTGGGGAGACTTGGGATTTGAGACCCCTAGTAGCAGGCGTAGTTTACAACCGTGACGGTGTGGATTGTGACATATGGGATGTCAGGCATCAGGGATGCCGATGATTGGTTTTGGGCTGAGACCCACGTGTATTGGATTTGGGTTGAGACCCACTTGTATTGGATTTGGGCTGAGTCCCTACATATTTGATTTGAGCTGAGTTCCCACTTAATTGGTTTTGGGCTGAGTTCTCATATGGTTTGATTTACTATTTTGGACTAAGGCCCTAATGGTCTAATTTTTTACAAATGGTTTGATAACTGGTTTTTGAATGCATGCATACTTTTTAGTGAAGGGCATAAATGTCTTTTTGATAAATGAATTTTATAAATTATTTGTTTTGTCCACTCACAACTTTCAATATTTTTAATGTCCCTCAGGTTGATCGTGGATGCGAGCTGTAATAGGGACCTAGACATCACACTCCTCCTCCAATCTTAGCGCACTCTAGATGTCCCGAACGGGCTAAGGTTGGAATTATCCCTTGTCTGACACTTCGTGTCAGACTGGAGCAGGCACGTCCCGTGTTAATCCCGGGGATTTGGTACTGGTCCTGTCACATGTGAGGTTGCTAAGGGTTGTGCAAGGAGACGCTCATTCATGGGATGTCGATACCACTGCGTTATCTACCCATCTCTATTTTTTTTTTTACTGCTTTATTGGGTTCCTTGTATTTTTTATTCCCTTAGGCCTTGTTTGGTACTTCGTACTATAATGACTATTTCAGTCGGATAGACTAATCTATCAACCAAATAGGCTAACTATTTAGTCAAGCGTTTGATACTCTACCGGATTAAAACGTCGATTATATTATACTTGGAGGATTATATTATAATAGATGATATGCAACATTTATATTATAAATATTAATTATGTATATTATTAGTAATTATGATTTATTTTAATTAATTATTGATATATTATTATTACTATTTATTAAATTATAATTTATTATTATTATTATTACACTCTTCAAGATTAATAGTCATCCGACTATTTAATACGGACAATTTCGAGTGTATTGCTTTAGCGTGTCTGGACAGTATAAAAATACTTAACCTTATTAACTTATATGGCCGCTAATTAATACGATTGGTACAAAATACTAATTTTGTACTATATTATCATATCAAATCTTTTATATTACATACTAAACGTAACCTTATTTTGTTCTTCCTTGTTTTTTTTTTTTTGCCTTTGGCTCAATAATGAAGTTATTCAGATAATAAATAAATAAAAATCAATGCATTTAGACATGATTCACCTAAAGAATGGTTATATTTGCTAAGTGTTACCATAACATGCTGAATTGTTAAGTTGTGTTGCTAGATTAGTGATTAGGGATTTAGGGCTAACACTTTTATGTCTAAAAATCCCACCCTTTTTGGCATGATCCTGCTAATTATGTTGGTTCCTATCTCCACCATACTTTTAAAAAATCATGAGTCACCTAAAACCAGACACCATTGTCTTCTGAAATTGAAAAGAAAAAAGCTAAAATGCAAGAAAATCAAACCTTCTGTTTCTGCAGCACCTTTTTATAGAGTTTTTTTTCAAAAAAGGAAAAAAATGTGTCCTAAAGAAAAAAATGAAAATGAAAAAAGAGAGGGGCAAGCAAAAGCAATGTCACAAGCGCAAGTCAGCAGGGGCCAGGGAGGCAGGGAGTAGTGAAGGGATGCAATTTCCATATTAAAGTGCGCCGCGTGGAGCGAGTGTCACCAATTTCTGTGGTGACGGCTCCCAACAAAAGCCGCAAGCAGCAAAAACCCAAAACCAGTGAGTGAAGAAGATCAATCCTCTCCCTCAAATCTATCTCAAGGTCTTCCTCCCTGTCTCTCTCTCTCGCTATACACTCGCTCTCTAGAGACTGAAAAAGCCTCCACCTTTTTTTTTCAGATCCCTCTATCACTCTATTTGTATGTGCCATTTGTGTAAAATCTTATCTCTTGGGGTTTGTTGGAGATTTGAGGGGGCGTCTGCAGATCTAGGGTTTTTGATTTTGCTGTTTTAGGGTTTTAGAGGTTTCAAAAATGGCCACGCCCTTTGCCATTCCCGTCACTGCGGCTCAGGTTTTCTATCTCTTTCGCTCTTTCTCTTTCTCTTTCTCTGCGCGTTTTTCTCTCTTTCACTCTACTGTGACTGAAATCATGGCTACGTTTGTGTGGATTAGGTGGGAACGTACTTTGTGGGGCAGTACTACCAAGTGCTTCAGCAACAGCCGGAATTCGTTCACCAGTTTTACTCCGACGCCAGCACTATGCTTCGTATCGACGGCAATACCAGAGAGACGGCCACTGCAATGCTGGTATTCGCTGTTATTTTTTTGTTCGTTAGTTTTATTTTTAAGTGACTCCCAAAGTTCCCAACTTTTTTTAAAATAAAATAGAATATCTAATTCGTATGTCTTTTCGAGTTGGTGTGGGTGAATAAAGTTGTATGTTTGTGTATTTCAAGTAACCAGTTAGATGGGTTTTTACTTATTTGTTTATTTAGGTTCTTAAACATCCTGGGTCGTTATATTAGTTTCTTTAGTTTCCTGCTTTTGTACAATCCAGTGCATATTAGATGATTCATTTGTTGCAGACAGTTACCTTTGTATATACAGCTACATTCCTGGAATCTTCACCTCTTTGGATTAGGTGAACACATTTTCTCTTTTATTTTTAACTGATATTGGGCCTCTTTTTGTGTAGCCAAGTGAAAAGAGTTGCAATTTTTTCAATCGGATCAGCTAATTTGGAAAACAAAGTATGCTTAATTGGATAAAGATATTGGCTTTCAAAATGTACAAGGTCAGGCATGTTAGTATGTACAGTTTGACTGATTTAAACCACAATCCGGACGAATTAGGTTAGGTATTTGGGTACCTTCTTGCCTCTCGGCCACATACATGCCATATTCTTCTTTAGATCCCTGTTTTATTTAAAGGCATTAATCCGAAAAATTCACTCTTCTCTAACTGATTCATGTACCACTTTTGCATATGATAATCAAGGTAAGTGGTCCTGTATTTTCATTAGATGTTATCCGTGAGGAGAAAAACCATAAAATTCTAGTTTTGGACAAGGAATCATTTAATGGTATTGGATGATTGGAATCATTTGCATTTCTAACAATGTGTCCAAGAATATTAGTAATTGGTTATTTTCAATCATATCATAGCATCTTTATGATTTTGTTTCTTGTTCAGGAATCCTATCTAGTACCATAAATATTTATGTATGCTATTAGGAAAAAAAAAGATACCAGGCTATCCTCTTGTGCCTCTTGTCCCTGGTGATCATATTAAAAAATAGGGCAATGGAATGCTTGGATAAACCTTTGGTTTTTGCTTTTTCTAGTGCATGCCCGTCGTATAATTATGGGAATTACTGTATACGATGGGCATTACTGCTAGCAACAGGCATTCATAAGAATTTACTTTATGCCATACAAAACATGAATCTCATATATTATAGTTATTAATCACATCCAGCCTGGCCCAATCTGGTGACCAGTAACTGGTAGCTCCAACCAAAATTTCCCTGGATTCATTCAAAGGACTTAATCAGAAACGAATCCATCATCTGTGGTTAGAATGCAGCCAATACCGTTCTTCTCCCTTAATTATTAGTCGTCTTTTTTCCCCCCATTTTCTTACAGCATGAAAAGTTGTAAGAAATTAATTGGTTCCATTCGGTAGCATAGTTATATAGCTTGTTGTATCCCATTCTTTCTGTAGTAGGTGTGGCCCATTCAGTACCTATCTGTTTGATACTCAAGCTTATCCTTTCTTTTTGTGCATGCAACAGCAAATCCATGCGCTTGTTATGTCACTCAATTGTACTGGATATGAACTCAACACGGCACATTCCTTGGAATCTTGGAATGGAGGTGTTCTTGTGATGGTTTCAGGCTCTGTGCAAACAAAAAATTTCACTGGGAGGAGGAAATTTGTACAAAATTTCTTCCTTGCACCTCAGGAGAAAGGTTATTTTTTACTTAATGATATATTTCACTTCATCGATGACGAACAAATGCATCGCCATCCAGCAGTCCTACTACCCCAGAGCAATCTTGACCAAAAGTTAGGTGTTCTGTCTACAATCCCTGAGCCAGGTATTTGTATATCATGATTCTAATTTATTTGAAGATATCCATTGTCCAGAGGCATTTTAAAGTCTTACATTGTAGTCAGGGTGGAGAAATGATATATTTTTGCATTTATGTACAAGAATTTATTCTTCATTAAGAACTTTTATTTATGAAAAGAAAATCATTATATAGTTAGAAATACGTCTTCTGTTTATTTGTTCTACTTTGTGTGCAGTGGTTGAATAGTGATTTTGATTTATTTTTATGAATGATTGCTGTTTTTAAGATTAACCCTTCAGTGTATTTCATTAAATTAATTTTGAATTTTTGGGGTTGACAAAAAAAAAGTTTTTACTAGTTTTAATTTGGTATTTAGATGAGTTGCATTTCAATGTATAAAAACATTAGTGTTTTTCTTTAGTATAATTGAGAAAACTGGTGATTTTGCAGTGGCCAATTATTTGCTGGGTGGAGAAATTCAGACAAGAGACTCCGTGGCTCCTGCTGTCAAAGAAAATAGTCCAGTTGAAAGTTATGGTTTTGCAGAGCAACGGTTGCAGCAAGTTGTTGAAACTGAGAATTTGTTGGATGTTAGTGCTGTAGAACATTCAAATGGTTCGCTTCCAAGTACAGTGAATAATATACAAGATCACCTGCCTGTATCTGTTGAGGAACCTATTGGAGAGCCGCAAAAGCAGACCTATGCTTCTATAGTATGCACTGAACCTGCATCTATTTATGTTCACAGAAACACTTGCATATGGATACCTAAAATTTTATGCTCCTTATATTTGACCAATTTCATACCTTTTGGAAGCTACGTGTTGCTAAAGGACAACCTGCACCTTCTGTAGCTCCCCAGCATTCAACCAACAACAGTGCACTCCTGGCTTCAGAGTGGAATAACTATCCTCAGTCTTCTCCTCAGCAGCCCATCTCATCAGCAAATACGTTTGAAAGGCCTGTAGCCGAGGCAGCAGATGAGACTGCTGCCCCAGAAGATGAAGGTGAATGTTTGGATTTCATTTGTTGCCGCACATTTTAATGACTTTTTGGAGAATAATGCTTTATAATTTTCAATTGTATTACATTTTCTCATACATTTTATTTTTTCCTAAGTTTTTTCTTATTGAAATTTTGCTTCATTTGTTTCCCTTTTTGTGAATACTTTTAGGTGAAATAAAGTCTGTTTATGTAAGAAACTTGCCGACTACTGTGTCTCCATCTGAAGTTGAGGAGCAATTTGTGAATTTTGGAAAACTCAAGCAGCCTGAAGGAGTGGTCATTAGGAGTCGCAAGGTTCATGTTCTAAGCTTTTCTTTTTCTTGTAATCCTTCCTGAAATTAGTAAGCTAAAATGTTTCAGTGTTGTGCAGGATGTTGGTGTTTGCTATGCGTTTGTTGAATTTGAAGATATTACTGGTGTTCATAATGCTGTCAAGGTCCACCCTCAAAAACTTCAATGCAATAATTGCTATTTTCGAAATTTAAAATTTGATTATTTCCTTTACAGTACCAGTGGAATTTCAATTATTTTTTGTTGGAGATGGAAGCAAAATTCGTATTTGTTTTGCCCCCTACAAGTCTGCTTACTGAATCTTTTGTTGATTCTTTCTATTTGCTATAGGCTGGTAGTGTTGAGATTGCTGGACGACAAGTATACATTGAAGAGCGGAGACCAAACAGCAACATCCCATCACGAGTGGGAAGTATGTTTCTTTTATTAGTATTCTGTCACCTTATTAGGATATAGTCAAGTGTCATCAATTCTATCTAACCATCTGGCCAAGTTCATTGAAATAATTGCGACAATAATCACTGCCTGGCTAAATGTACATAGTGGTAACCATGGTGGCCTCCCCAATGTGCTCACTGTGAATCTGCTATTGATTGGAAGATCAATCTGCCCATTAGCTAAGCATGATGATTGTTTAATCTTCTTTTCTGATGTCCCTGGCATTCAATGGTGGAAGCTTTATAATTACTTTCTAACATTCATAGTTTCATCAACTTTTTTGTGTTAGATATCCAGTAAAAGAAACTCTGATGATTTTTGGTCAAACCCTTGTCAATATGACTGCTTAGTGCTATAAATCGTAACTGGAATTGGCTTGTTTTGCCATGCCTTTGCATAAAGATGTGCTTGTAATTTTACTGTGATTGAATTGTTGCGAACAGGGGGAAGAGGTAGAGGGAGGGGCAACTACCATGCAGAGGCACCGAGGGGTCGTTTTGACTCTCGGGGTTTTGGGAGGGCAGGTGGCTATGATGGAGGTGAACAGGACTACGGCCGACCAAGGGGAAATGGCTACCATCGGCCAGGTCCCCGACAAGACACAGCAAACCCTGGTTATCAATCATCGAGAAAAGGACAAGATTCATCGGAGTTCACTAGTTAGGGTTTTTACAATGAGGAAAGTATAGTTTTGAATCAGCAGATGACTTTTTATTGATTGGAAAAACGTACTGGGTATTTCCTGGAGTTGGTTTTAGCTTAGTGATAAGTTGGGCATATGAATCATATTTTTCCAAGGGGTTGCTTCATACTGGAATTCTCGATTTAATAGGTGATGGTTTTGCAATTTTGACCTCATTTGTTTCCAAATTCACTTACATTTACGAGTAAAGTTAGTTAAAATGATTTCATTTTTTATTTCATTCCTGTCTATCCATTTGATTTTTTCACTCCCATCATTTCCCAATTGAGTTTATTTAACTGTTAGAGATTTATATGATGAACCGTCCATCAGTAAATTGATTGTACTACAGTCTGGGGCAAAAAATATATATTACAAGTTTATATATATATATATATATATATATATATATATATATAGAACAGAAACCTGGTGACATGTATAAAATATTAGAACAATTCGCTGGAAAATTCACTTAAAACTTGTAGCACAGTTGTGCATGAGCTTCTGAACCTACAATGCATCAGAACCCGGTTTTGGTAGTTCTGCAATCTGTGTTAGGAGCTAGCCGTTCGCCGCACTCACAGCTCCCCCTTGAACTACAGGCCTCCCTTGCGGCACTGTATCGTCCTCATCTTCTCCAGATTCCCAGAGGAAATAAGCATATGTCGCGAGCAC
The DNA here is from genome assembly GCA_032719365.1 of Prinsepia uniflora. NCBI lineage: Eukaryota > Viridiplantae > Streptophyta > Magnoliopsida > Rosales > Rosaceae > Prinsepia > Prinsepia uniflora. The sequence goes on along the minus strand of CM064871.1, from coordinate 15,576,191 downwards.
TGAGCTAAACACGGTGAAACAAATGAGATCATTCTTGACCATCGACAAGTTTTACTTGAAATCCTGAGATTATGTAAAAATATGTACCTATCTGTAGGATTAGCTTGAACTGCTCGTTCAAAGTACGGCAATGCCTTCTTACTGTCATGATGAAGTTCCCAAACCAGTTTACCATATTGCGCCATAATATCACCATCTGCGGGATCAGCTTGTAAGGCCCGCAAATAATACTCCTCTGCTCCTCGAAGGTCTCCCTTGGACTGCAGGCAATCACAATCATGAATGATACAGAGCGAGTGTGACTAGCATTCCAACTCAACTCAAAGAAGAACGTGTTGAATTAATCAAATGCACAACCCTAAAAACTAACTCCGAATACTAGAGATGTGAAATATGGTTTGCTCTTCCTTTATGTAGATGTTCGATTAAAAAAGCCAGATATGAATATCTCACCTGACACAAGAACTGAGCATAATTTCTTAAAAACAAAGCATTGTTGGGATTTTCTTCAATCAACATCTTGCAATTCTCCTCAGGGTCATCACTCCTGGATACAGGAACTGTATCAGGTATACTATCTCTATTGCCAACCTGCATTTATTCTCGAAGGCATTAGATAATATATAGTAGAGTAAACATTCTAAAATATCATCTTATGTTTCAGAAAGAAAAAGAAATGGAACAAAATAGTACCTGAATCTGGTGTTGACGTGCTTCTTGTTCTTCCTGGTCATCCTCTATTTCCCATAGAAAACTAGCATATGCTCCGAGAACAGAGCTGCAATCAAGATGATCAATTTTTAACTATCAACCTTGGTCACATCCCAACCCGGAACTCCATCCAACTCAATAAATATGATAATCCAGATTTTCTGGCATGAATTAGATTTTTAATTTCTTTGGATATAGATTAAAACAAGAAAATCATAACCTGTCTTGCGGATTAGCTTGAGCTGCACGCTCAAAGAAACTCAAGGCTCTATCTTGGTCATGATGGAGCTGCCAAACCAGCTTAGCATATTCCACCAAAGCCTCACCGTCTACAGGATTCGCTAGTGTAGTTCGAAGATAGTAATCTTCGGCTCCGTTCAAATCCCCCTTGGACTGCAGTGAATTGATTGAAGTACATTGCACAATAATTAGACACCAGTATAAATTGAACTTCTATCCAAGTGCATGAGGCATATATAACTAATGTTAACAGGCAACATTTTTGAGCTCCCTCATAGATAGGATAAGGCTTGTTCATCAAAAATTACCTTTATCTGATAGCTAAGCAAGAAAAAAGCCAGCACTAGAAGCAAAAGCCAAAAGGGGATACAAATTTTAACACACAAGTTTACTTATCGTTATCGAACAACAAAAATCCAGCATAAAAATTATTTGAGATTGCCTAACAGTGGTTAAAAAACATTACAGCCCAGATTCAATCGATTATTAGGAAAATAATAACAGAAGAAAACACAATCAATTTTAACTCAAAAAATCTTACCTGTAAAGCTTGAGCATAGTTCTTAAGGAAAAAAGGGTGGCAGGGATATTCATCAACCATTTCCTTGTAATACTCTTCAGTATTGCCGCTCTCATCGACATTTGCCATACATAAATCATCCTCCCAAGCATGAGAACCAAAACCAGAATCACCAACCCCAAGCCCGGCTGCAAGATACATGGGAGGACTTGGAGGTTGTACATTCGCATCGAAATCTTCTTCCTTCTCTTCAACCTTCTCCACAATCAATCCCATACCCTTCTCCTCATAACTGAAGCCTCCACCTCTGAATCCTTCTGTGTTCTCTCCAATTGTAATAGTCCTCTCCAATGGCTCTTGATTTGAATCTTGCCTTCGAATCAACTCATCACGAAACTCACTAGCTGAGTTAAATATCGAAAAAGAGGGAGCTGTTTCCAGCATTGCATCATTATGCTGAAATGAGGACCTGTCTTGTGTAACCGAATTTCGAAACTCTTCCATTTCACAAGAACTATGCACTAGTCCTTCTAAGTTTCCATCAGACTGAGGTCTCTGAAAAGATGCCAAATTGAGATTGGGGTTGGGGGCATTCTGGTCATTAAAAATTGTTGAGCGTTTGTTGTTGTTAAGAGACTCAAATTCTGCAATGGGGCTTTCTGAGGAAGATGAGAGGATTGTTCCAATGACCGGGTCTGATGACGTTCTGGTGAGCATTTTCATAAAATGCTTTATAAACTAGCAATCTTTTGCTTGATTGAGATCCACAATCTCTAGGTCTCTGACCTGTAAATTAACCCAAGATTGTATTTTTTAAATCAAATTGAATCAGAACCATCATTTAGGCACCAGATAATGTTCAAGCTGTGAAATTTAGGTAAAAAAAACTCATCAATGCACATGGATTTCGGAGGTTGATTTGGAATCTTAATTTTCATTTTTAATTCATCCAAAAAAAGAAAGAACACGTGAGATGAGGTATATAAAAAGCAATATAACACATTAGTCAGATTGCAATATCAGAAACCCAAGTAGCAAGATGCACATGAAGATTAGGTAAGACATGAAATCACAAGAAATATGGGGAAGCTTAGATGGTGACAAAACTAATCTACTTTTTATCTTTTGTGGATAATAATTTGTGGGTTATGAAGCTTGTGATCTACTTACTCGAAATGTATAAGCCTGATTCAAAATTCCTTCTAATATTACTGCTTTAACGAATTGACCGAACTCGTAGTTGTACGTAGATGCTTTAGGTGAGTGTTAGAAAGCCATACCCCCTTCACTTCACTTTGTTCTGGGGATTCCAGGAAATGAGAGCGAGAGAGAGAGAGAGAGAGGGAATAGTTGGAAACTGAATTGGGGGTTTAAGCATCTTTTGTTTGCAAGTTGAATTTGTCAGTGAATGATCCTAGTGACATGAGAGATGTAAGCTTGCCATGGAGTTTGACTGTTTGTTTGTTTATTGGTCGGTTGATGCCTGAAGAGACACCAAGCTGTGACACGTGTACTCTTTCACCCCAAAGGTTCGTGTAGAATTTTGATCTTTTGGGATTCATAGGTGAATTCAAGAAGGGTGGCCATGGCAATAGGTGACACCAACTTATGGGCCTGTAAATATGTTCATTAAGTGGAACCTTTTGGATTGATGGGCTACTTCTGTAATTTGTGAGAAGCTCCGAAGAGCAAAAGATCTTATACTTGATTCAATTTTTTTTTGCCAACTATACTTGATTCAATTGGGTCCACTAATTATCGAAATCTAGTAGGAAAATTACAGAATTTCCCATTATATCACATGACCAACTGGGTTAAATAGTAGAGAGAGGCTTAATTATAATCTTATATGGCTTAAAATTGGCTTATTTAATCTATTAAATTTACATAATTTATTTTGTCATTATTAGTTTTATATACAATAATGCCATTAAGAGAGAGGATTATAATATATATATATATATATATTTGATATCAACATCATTTTTTAATGAAGTTGATTCTAAGACTTTCTATGCCAATTGAGATCCGATGTTTCCTCCTTGGTTAGCACCATTGTTAGTTAGAGATAATGATGACTAATTGGTTTTCATCTTGTTTTTATGTTTGGAGGTCGGATTTATCCTGAAGTAATTGAGTTTTATAATGAGAGTTTTAACGAGAGCCCTTATACCACATGTGGTGCACTCATTCGGTATATCCTTCTTTACTCCTTTCATTAATAAAGAATTTCCTTTAAATAAAAAAATAGCATATTAAATTACATAAAAATTGTAAAAGCCAATTTAAAATAATAACTTAGGCCCACTTGTACCATAATATCGATCTTCAACGTAAGCAACGTTTAATGGTACGTAGCTACCCTTAATACATAAAGCTAAAGATCCTTGTGATTAAATTTTCACAAACCCCTAAAAAACACTAAATCCCTGAAACAAAGAGAAAAAAGAAAAAGAAATATGCGACAACTGCTTTTGTTTGGAAAATAGTCACAAACCAGATATTTGATTTTTCGTATTTCCTTTTTTTATTACAGATTTATTTATGACGTTAGTTTTTGAAACCTGATCGAATTGACTGTTGTTCCATAAGGTTTGTTATGTATCTCATTGGGGTGAAAAATTAGTATGATAGCAATGTGTGCTAAACCTTTAACTCGGCAAAAGAAAATTTTATTTCATTTTAAATAAACAAATATGTAAATTGATAATTTAACGATTTTTACTCTTTTTTATTTATTTTTTCATTTGTGGAAAAACCTGTCATGCTTGTACGTGTGGGTCGATAGGCCAGTGTTAAAATGTTCAAAAATATTTTAGACTAAGTTGTGAAATTCATTAATGTTCTTACTACTTACGATTATTAGGAACCTGGCCGGTGAATAAGAATTGAAGACTATATAGCCATACGCACAATTGGTGTGAGAAAGACAAGTGGTGTGATTGAAAGTTATTTGCTCCTCCTTTATTGTTGATTAACAAATTTTTTTGATATATATAGTACATATTACAATTAGAGTTATATTCTAAAGTATCATATAAAGATCATTTATTTTTATTTTTTATAAAAAAAATTAAATATCGTTTGGTCATCCTTACGAAACAATCGCGGATTTTATTTTTTTTGTTAATGAAGGACCCCCTCCAAATTAGAGTTATATTGACCCTAGTAGGTATAAAAACTCAATAAGATCAGGGCAACATCTCACAGTTACGAACTTGCCCTCGTCACTAAATTACGTACTCAAATGTAGGTGACAGTCAAGTATTTAATTTAATAACAGGTAGTAATTTTTGGTAAGGAAAAATTTTAAAAACAGATAATATTCTAATGGAAAATTGCGAGTTTGATCGTAAATATATATACAGAAACGATTATAATTATAATATAAAGATGGCGCACACATCCATGAAACAGTAAATACAAGCATTATATTTGTGATTTTGCAACCGAAAATATATTGTTTTAATAAACATGATCATGGGGGTTAATGATTACATGTGTATATATTAACATTAAACCCTAAATATAGTCATTAGTTAAGACCATAATTAAGCAGGTGATGTAGAGAATTGACCAAATAATTAACAATAAAATTAGCAACCTCGTGTTTCCAAAAATAACGAAAACCGCAGGGTCAAACTCCCTCAAACCCTTCGTCAATCGATTGTGTTTCTCAAATAACTAACGTCCTCCTATTCTGCTACGCTGTTTACTCACAATTCCACCTTGTTAACTGCTCTCCTTCTCTCTCCTCCCCTCCCCTTTTCAACCATATCCCCCTTTCTGTTGATGCCTGCCCTCGCCTCTCTCTCGTCGTCCGCCTCTTTACGGACGACGAGCAGAGCCATCTCCATCTTCACCACCTTTTTCATCTTCTTATTAACCTCTTCCTCCCTCCTCTTTAGCTAGCTTGTGCGTGTGTTAATATCCATCATCATCTACCAATATATCATCACCTACCAAAACAATCTACAAAACAAAAACAAAATATCCTAATTAATTAGGAGGCTTTAGGCGCGATTAGAATTCATTCATTCAATCGCGACAATGTCTCAAACAATCTTAGCTCCCTTCCAACTCTTGGAACTCAACGTGATATCGGCGCAGGACCTTGCACCCATATCACGCTCTATGCGTACTTACGCCATCGCATGGGTGCATCCTGATCGAAAGCTTTCCACCAGGGTGGACACTCACGGCCACAACAACCCTACATGGAACGACAAGTTTGTGTTCCGAGTTGACGAGGATTTCTTGCATGAGGACACCTCCGCCGTGATGATCGAGATTTATGCTCTTCATTGGTTCAAGGACGTCCACGTGGGCACCATCCGTGTCTTGGTTGGTAACCTTGTCCCAACCCCGACACGGCCCCACCAACACCACCCTCAGCTCGGCATGCGGTTTGTGGCGCTTCAGGTGCGCCGCCCTTCGGGACGGCCGCAGGGGATTCTAAACATCGGCGTGGCGCTGCTTCATAGCTCCATGAGGAGCATGCCTTTGTATTCCCAGCTCAGCACCTCAGCCGTTGGATATAAAACTTTGATGGGGGAGGATGACCCACCCCGTAGTCAAAAACATCATGCTGGGAGCCAAACGACGACGTATTCAAAGCCCGAGCTGCGGCGCAGCAAGAGCGACACCAGCTCCATGTTCGGCTCGGAGGTGAGAGCCAAAGAATTCAAAAACAAGGGCAAAACGGGAAAAGCAAGCTCGCTCGTTAATGGGACAGAAGTCAGCGGGAAAAGCCTCAAGAACAGTCGTAGTTCCAGTTCCAAGGCCATGTCATTGATTAGTGGCTCAGACATAATAAATAAAAAGAGTAAGGACAAAAAGGTAAAACCTAGTTCTGTACTCAGCACGTCAGATTGGAGCGTCAAGAAAGGGAAGGCGAGCTCAATCCTCAGCGCGTCAGACGCAATCAGCTCTGTGGCCCCACCAAAGAGTTGGAAAGACAAAAAAGGAAAGCCAGTCTCCATACTCAGCGCCTCCGAAGTTAGCGTGCGGGACCCATCGAAAAAGAGTAGCACTATCTACCCAAAACCCGCGGGTTCCACACTCAGCAGCTCCGAAGAAGACCCGCCCAAGAAAATATCCACCAGTCACAAACCCTCTCCAAAAGTCAATCTAGTGGACAGTTACGCATCTACCCCTGGGCGGAGGTCGGCGCTGCGAACTCCCAAATCGCCGTTCATAAAGACGCAATCGCCCTACGATCCGTATGTGACGCCGCGGAAATCGAACCTAATGCCGGTTCCGTTCATAACGGAGTCTGAACTAGGGCCGTCGCCCTCAGAAGTGGCGGCGGCGATCGCGAAGGAGCGCGTCGACCAGGATAACGAAAGCTCGGTGGTGATCGGCGCATGGAACGAGGACGACAGCGTGGAGGGGTTGCAGTCGAAGCTCGAGCGGTGGCGGACCGAGCTACCACCAGTGTACGACCGCGGCGAGTTTTCCAGCTTTAAGTCCAGCGAACCGCGCCACGAGCGGCGGCATAGTGAGGGGTCGAATGGACTTTTCTCGTGCTTTAGTAATATTTGTGGCATTGAATGCTCCATTGTTTGTGGGTCGGGCGATCAGGAGAAAGCCCAGAAGAAGAATGGTACTAAGAATGATCGGGTCCCACGAAGTCCCTCAGCAGAAAATCTAAGCTATATGTGAACGACCCGGATGGAGTATATAAACGGGTCGGGTTACACTTTGTTTTTCCATGTTTTGGCGGCGGGCAACGGTCGTGAAGATGGGGATGGAATGAATGAATGAACAAGATGAAAAAAGAGTAATCGCTTTGCGTGTGCTAATATGCGCCACGGGTGTAAACAATGACATGTCTGGGCGCAGGATACGGAAGTGCACACCAAGGGATGAGGTTAGTGAGTTGATCTCGGTTAGGGCAATTTCCCTCACTTTTTAGTATTTTTTTTTCCTCAAATTTCTTCTGTCCATTTTTATTCTTTCCCAAACAAGAAATTTAACAAAAATAAAATAAAATAAAATAAAATAAAATACAAGAACAAGAGAGGGACAGGCTAAAATTAAAGTTACTATTTTTTATATTATTGTTGATGTAAAGTAGATTATTAAATCTCATATGAACACTCCATTTATCATAATCAATAATGTCGTATGTGTTATTTGGATTTCTATTACCCTAATTTTCTTTTCATGGGTTTGTGACATAGTTTGTATCATACAATTCCGGCCGGTTTTATACGCATGAACGCAAACAAAAGAGTTTGAAAGGATCATATTGTCTTAGTTCTTATTTATTCGATTTAAATTATTGAAATTTGATATTCGTAATTATTATATTCTTACTGCTTAGGCTTAAGCCATTCTCAATCGGGTTTGGTTAAAATTAGACTTGGTTAAAATTAGGCTTAAGCCAGGGAAAAAATGGCCATGCTTTGGGCACAAACCAACATAAGGCCCAACAAATATATCATGTTATATATTGTAAAGATAGAAAATTAAAAAAATAAAAACCTAAAGCAGCAGTATTTAGCGTATAAGTTGACGGAGAAACCAAAGAGGACAGGAGGCTTTCATTGAAAAAAAGAAAAAAAGAAAAGATAGAAAAGTAAGGCTGAGTTCAACTAACAATCAGAATTCCCTCAAAATCTAAGTGAAAACACAAAAATAGCACAATAGAGATTGAAGATGAATCCTTCGCTCTAATTAATTAAAAACTGTTTGGATGATTTGGATGGATTTTAAAACAAAAATTCAAAATCGAACTATTATAGATGGATGATTTGGATTCTCAAATCATTTGATTTTCACCTGATCAAAACAAAATCGTTGTTCAATAACGATATGGATCAAATCGTTAGTGATTTAACGAATTTATACAAACCGTTTACATATAATTTCATTTAAAAAATACATGAAAACGAAACAAAATTATTAAATGGGATATACTTACGTATTAAGATATGACAATATGGTTAATATTCTCCATTTAAAATTTATATTGGTAGATGTACTCATACTATAACATATAAATTAAATGATAGTATAATAATCTCATTAAAAAATTATAAATTAGAAGAGTAAAGAAACATCTACTATGATGTAGCTAGAAGTGGGTACTGTGCGGTTCGATATGAATATTGATAATATTCAAATTCAAACTGTTAATATTATAACAGTTCGATACAATTTGGATTTTGTAAAATTATAAATGAAACTGTTTCAAAATAATATGTTACTAATGATTTGATTTGAATTGATATAGACGGTGTTGATGCAGAAATCAGCCGGACTTGTAGAATTCCTTCTTAATTCCCTACACACAATAACAAGAAATAATTCAGGTTAAGGTTGAAGGGGGGTGGTGGTGGTTTAACCAAAAACACTCTGATTCCAAAGTTAGTTTAATCGAGAGAAATAAACCGGTAGAGTTTCGGTATGATTTTTGAATTACCTTTAGAGGTGAATGAGGCTTTGTATTTATAGTGAAACCTTGAGGGTCACCGGAGCGTCTGATTGGTTGAAAGAGATAGTGTTTAATAGGTAATTCTACCGAGAGAAATCTCTATTTTTAACTATACAAATAATAATAAATAACTCGTTGAGAGATTATTTATTATTGACATTGATCTGATTAATTAATATATTTAATCGATAAACATATTAAATTAATGCGGAGATCATGTGATGCTGTTATCGTCTATACCAAGGACATTATCGACATTATGAGAGTTATGGGCCACGTGGCAGTCTCATGATTTTCTGGTGATTTATGGTTCCACAAATGCCCCCACATCGTTGAATTCGGGGAATCCTAAGAGATGTAATTTTTATTGTGGTCCCAGTAGACCTATTTTTTTTACGGGAGTAGGACTCCACTTTGCTTCGAGCGATGAAAATTCTGATTGACCTCGACCTTGTCCCAATAAGAAATTGTTGGACCTGCAGACTTACTTTGAGTTGACCCTCTGAGCCCAGTTCGTATTTAGGATTTGTTTAATTTTCTTTATTTAAATGAACTAATGTGGCTCTTCTTTTTAGTAAAGAAAACCAAACCCTAGTCTGCTTTACTGCTGAGGAAGGCTGTCGGTCTAACATCATCAACTGTCGGTTGCCGCCTATATCAACCAAAGTCGTTTAGCTTTTGTCTATATAAATTAGTATATATATATATATATATATTATTTTAATATATATTTTATATATTATTTTCTTTTGTTCAGCTTTGATCTTTTGCAGATTCTGAGGGCTGTGAATGTCTGATTGCAACGATTCAAGTGGTGGTGCGCTCTACTATCTGAGACAATCATTTCAAGATGCATGAAGGCATATTTCTGCTGTAGTCTTGAAGAACTCACTTTGTGAAGTAATCATCGTAGGACCATCTGCTGGCATGTCCGTGACTTGTTGGAGCTTTTGACTTCAAGAGACGACGGACTTGACATCAAGACACTCATCAAATTAACACGCTTGTGGTGCTTTGTAGATAGAAGAGCTTCGCGCGTTGTTGGACTTGTCATCTTCATGTGCGAGCGGAGCCAACGCCAAGGCCTTCAACGGGGAGGTGCAGCAAAATACAAGGTGAAGTGCAGCAGAGTGCAAGGCGAGGTGCAGTAGAGTGCAAGGTGAGGTGCAGTAGAGTGCAAGGCAAGGTGTAGAAGAGTGAAAGGAGAGGTGCAGCAGAGCGCAAGGCGAGGTGCATCAGAGTGCAAGACGAGGTGTAGCAAAGTGCAGGGCAAAGTGCAAGGCAAGGTGTAACAGAGTGCAAGGCGAGGTGCAGCAGAGTGTAAGGTGAGGAGTCCCATCGCTTGGAGTACGACGTGTCACAACCCAGCATGAGGTTTTTTCCATCTGCAAAACAATATGTGTTGCAACTACAAGGCGAGATGTGCTTCATCTTTGCATGTGGTGCCATGAAGTAATTGAAGCCTTCCAAGGAGTTGATTTGGATGACAGATGACCTTCTAGAGACTTGATCTTTAAGGCCTTGTTGAGCTCAAAATGGGGTGGTAACAAGGTGGAGCATGGAGGATCGATCATGCCCCCAGCAAAGCTCGAGACGTTGTACATCATCACCTAATTGAAGGAAGAGAGCTTAGAGATGCCATCATCTAGACGCCAAAGCCAAGTGGCGTGAAGACACATGGCACCAAACCATCGTTTCATCTTAGAGTTGAAAGTCAAGCTGCTTTGTAGCCATCGCAGAGTCAAGCAGTGGTGAAGTTGTTTTTGTGAAGCCAACTATGTCAAGTAAGTGATGCTGAGGAGGTTGCCCCCATTGCTTGAAGGCCACAGATGATGTGTCACTGGAAGTTCCTGATGAGATGATCGAAGGTCTCCAAGGCTTGCTCACAGGTTTACGGAGAGACTCTGAGGTCGTGTTGGTCCCGATGATGAGCTTTGTGGTTCTTCTTGGCTCGTATCTTGATCTTAGAGTTGAATATATGTTTGAGCATTCAACTTGTGAATTTCCAACTTCTTTTATTTTCATCAATAGAAGCCTTCCATTTTTTGAGTGTGTGATTTTCCGTAGATTCCTTTTGTAGTAATTTTGGTCTTTTGACTTCGTTTTAGCTTTGAATTGAGTGTCGTTGGTGGGGTTGGAAATTTGAGTTCCATACCTTTCCACTGACATTAAGCTTGTTCCAATACGATCCGAATTGAGCTTTATAGGATAGGTCGAATCTTGTGCTCGTGCGCTGGTACGTGCCATTGACCTTCGTGTACAAAAACGTTCGTTGGGAACTCGTCACAACTCGGAATCAAGTGAGATCAACGGTGTTGGAAAGCTGACTTCAGTTCCTTTTTAGGTCCATCAAGCACATGTCAAGGTGATCAAAATTGAGCGAGCTACGACCAAATGAATGTCGACCCCGTTCACTGAAATGCAGAATTGGACTTCGCATGTTAAAACATTTGCCCAATGTTTGTCATGGCCTGGTGGTTGCCCCCTCTTGGTGGGGTTGGAAGCGTTTTTTAGTAGCTTTCTGTCTCCAACAAGTCAAGTTCTTGGATGGTTTCATGTGCCTCACTGGGACGAGCCTTGAGCACTTCGCGTGGCGAAGACTTGGTGTGCTTTACGTGGTGAAGACTTTGAGTGCTTCGTGTGTTGAAGGCTTAGAGTGCTTCGCATGGCGAAGGCTTGGAGTGCCTTGTATGGTGAATACTCGAGTGCTTTGCGTGGAAAAGGCTTAAAGTGCTTCACATTGCGAAGACTTAGAGTGCTTCGCGTGGGGAAGACTCGGAGTGCTTCGCGTGGCGAAGACTCGAGTGCTTTGCATGGCAAAGGCTTAGTATGCTTCGCATGGAGAAAGTTTGGAGTGCTTCGCGTGGTGAAAGCTTAGAGTACTTCGCATGACGAAGGCTTAGAGTGCTTCGCGTGGTGAAGGCTCGGAGTGCTTCGCGTGGCAAGGCTCTGAGTGCTTCGCTTGGAAAAGGCTCGGAGTACTTCACGTAGTAAAGGCTCGGAGTGCTTCGTGTGATGACCCATCCCTGATTTTAAGGATTAATTAAGACTAATTACAGATTAGTTAGGCTAATCGGGGATTAGCCAAGGATTAACGGACGTTCAGGGTGAAATTACGATTTTGCCCCTAAACGAGGGCAAAAAACTTACTTTTGACTCGGGAGGTCCGATGACGGAGGGCCGAGGACCGTTACATAGATCGAGTTGATACGTGTCCGTAGACAGGCGTCACGTCGAAATCGGACTTTCGACGGAAAAGTTACGGTTCACAGAAGATTTTGGGAACTATTCGAAATAGCACGCTTTACGAGGCAGTTGACTTATGTTTTGTCTTATGTGGGCCAGATCTTTCCCAGGCCCAAAGGATGAGTGACACTTGTCACTCATCCATTCCCTCTTTTCCCACATTCATGCATATCATCTTCTCTATTCCATTTCCACCCAAACCCGAAAACCTTGAACCCAAATCCATATCCATTTCCCCATTCGATTGTGCGTGAGGACAGAATAAGAGAGGGACTGAGTGTTGGTGGTTGGGTGATGACAGGGCAGCCGTGGACAGCGGCGATAGCCCAAGGAAACAGGTAACCCGATAGCCTCCCTTTCCATTTTGAATTTCGATTTCATGTTTTGGACGTGTGGGGCTGTGTCTAGTGATTGGATAGTGTTTAATAGGTTGTTAGGAAGGTCTAGTGTTTGGGAGTCCCAGAGACGGTGATTGGCCCGGGAAAGGCATATGGCACACGTATCAATGACAGGCTTCAAACGGTCTGTGAGTGGACCTTTCTTTCTAAATTGATGCATGCATAAATGTTTTATAAGTGTTTTAGAACATGTTTTGTGATGCCATGAGTGCATTGGTTTGTGGTAGCTTAGTATGTACGTATTTGCACGCTTTTCGAGATTTTTGGCTTTATGTTGTGCCTTTGCGTGTTTGTTTTTCAATGAGGGTTTAATGAATGAGTTTTGGATTTGGAAATATGGAATCGGGCATGAGACCCATTTGGTTGGAAACTATCGGACTTGGTGTCCATTTGAATTAATGAGAAATGGACCTAGAGGCCCATTTGAGTTATACGATCGGGCCGGGGCCCCATTGGTTTACGAATTCGGGCTTGAGACCCAGTTGGTTATGATATCGGGCATGAGGCCCGGTTATGGTTTATAAACATGATTTCGGGTCAGGGACCCATATTTGGATTTACGATGGTTTATGAAAAACCCGGGCGTGGCCCTTTGAATGATTTGGAAATGAAATATGAAAATGGTTTTCCGTATACCATCCTAGTGAACGGATGCCCTCTAGACGTCTCGTAGTATCCTGGAGTGGCGGGTTGTCTCCTCCAGACGTCTCGTAGTATCCTGGAGTAGTCACGGGGCAATTTCCCGCGAGAGGTCATTGCACAAAGCGACCGGTCCGTATAGTGACTCAGGAGCAGGGATTGCTAGAGGTTAAAACCTCCCCCCCAAGGAGGGTCATTGACGTGTGAGTCATTGACCTGGGTGGACCCTAGGGAGACTTGGGATTTGAGACCCCGGGTAGCACGCGTAGCTTGGAAAGGTGACAGTGGAATGTGATTGTGACAACTCGGATGTCAGGCATCAGGGATGTCGAGGATTGGTGTTTTGGGGTGAGACCCACATGTATTAGTTTTGGGCTGAGTCCCTCGTGATTGGTTTTGGGCTGAGTCCCACCGGTAATGGTTTTGGGCTGAGTTCCCATATGGATTGATTTACGGTTTTGGGCCGAGCCCCTAATGGTTTCATTTTGATAAATGGTTTTCAAATGCATGCATGCTTTTTAGTGAAAGGCATAAATGACTTTTTGTAAAATGTTTTTATAAATTATTGGTTTTGTCCACTCACACTTTTCGTGGTTTTAATGCCCTTCAGGTTGATCGCGGATGCGGGCTATAGCGGAGACCGAGACATCACATTCCTCCTCCAGATCCTGGCATACTCTGGAAGCCCGGTGGGGCTAAAGTCAGAATTTTCCCTTGTTTGACACTTCGTGTCAGACGGGATCAGGCACGTCCCACATTAATCCTAACGGGATTTGGGAGGGGTCCTGACACTTTACATGATGAAGGCTCGGAGTGCTTCACATGAGGAAGGCTCTTAGAGTGCTTCGTGTGGTGAAAGCTTGGAGTGCTTCGCGTGGCGAAGACTTAGAGTGCTTCGCGTGGTGAAGGCTTGGAGTGCTTCGTGTGGTGAAGGCTTGGAGTGCTTCGTACGACAAAGGCTTGACGTGCTTTGCATGGCGAAGGCTTAGAGTGCTTCGCACGGTGAAGGCTTGGAGTGCTTCGCATGTCGAAGGCATGAAGTGCTTCACACGACGAAGGCTTAGAGTGCTTCGCGTGGCGAATGCTTGGAGTGCTCCACATGGCAAAGACTCGAGTTCTTTGCATGACAAAAGCTTAGAGTGCTTCGCATAGGGAAGACTTAGCGTGCTTTGCGTGGCAAAGGCTTAGTATGATTTACACAGCGAAGGTTTGGAGTGCTTCGCGTGGCGAAGGCTTGATGTGCTTCGTGTGGCGAAGGCTCGGAGTTCTTCGTGTGGCGAAGACTCGAGTGTTTTGAGTGGCAAAGGCTTAGTATGCTTCGTATGGCGAAAGCTTGTAGTGCTTAACATGTCGAAGCCTTAGTATGCTTAGTGTGTCAAAGACTTTGAGTGTTTCGCACGGCGAAGGCTTCGAGTGCTTCGCACGGTGAAGGCTTCGAGTACTTCGCACGGCGAAGGCTTCGAGTGCTTCCTGTGGCGAAGGCTTCGTGTACTTCGCACGGCGAAGGCTTCGTGTACTTCGCACGGCGAAGGCTTCGAGTGCTTCGCGTGGTAAAGGCTTAAAGTACTTCGCACGACAAAGGCTTCGATTGCTTCACACGTCGAAGGCTTCGAGTGACACGACTCATCCTAATCTCCACGGGATTAATGCGGGATGTGCCATGCTCCCGTCTAACCCACGTGCCACATAAGGTAACACGACGGCTAGACAAGGGATAACCTGAAACCCTGAGCCCAATTGGCTCCCGGAGTGCGCCAGGATCAGTCGAGGAATGTGAGGTCACGGTCTCTGCTACAGGCCGCATCTGTTATCAACCCGAAGGGCATTAAAAACCATAAAAGCTGTGAGTGGACAAAAATAAATAATTTAATAAAAACTCATTTCATAAAAAGACATTTATGCCCTTCACGTAAAAATTATGCATGCATACAAAAATCCGTTAATTCAAATATAATAAAACCGTTTAGAAAACCAAAGTAATTTCCTTTTCTCAAATCATTAGGGTCTTGACCCAAAATCATAAAATCCAATCATAAAATCCAAGCATATGTGGGAACTCAGCCCAAAACCGTAAAACTTCGAAATCTGTAAATCCAAATACATAAACACAGAAATACAATTTCACAAATCCAATAATTTGTAATCCAAATACCTATCATTGGCATCCCAGATGCTCATATATCACGGCTACTCGAGGTCTCTCTGGGTCCATATCTCTGACATCCTAGATGTCTGACATCCCAAACGTCTAATCATAGCAATCCTGCTCCTGAGTCACTGTATAGTCCGGTCGCTCCGTGCAATGGCCCCTCGCAGGCAATGCTTCGTGTCTACCCCAATGTCCCAAACATGGAGTGAGACCTATCCACATATCCTCATCTCAGGATGGTATATGGAAAACATCTGTTTAAAACCATTTCCAAAACAATCTCAAAGGGGCCATGCCGGGCATTTCCATGAAATCATCATAAATCCATTTATTCAAATCCATAAATCCATATATGGGCCCCCGACCTGAAATCACATTTATAAACCACAACTGGGCCTCATGCCCGATTTCGTAAACCAATTGGGCCCCCGGCCCGATCATATAACTCAAATGGGTCTCAGACCGATTTCTCATTAAATCAAATGGACCTCATACCTGATAGTTTCCAAATCAAATGGGTCTCATGCCCAAGTGCATCTTTTCAAATCTAAAACCATTTCATCAAATCATCACCGAAACCACAAACACGTATACATACAATATAAAATCATAAACCTCGATATACATACAAATACGTAAAACCAAACATCATATTCATATCATCACAAAGCACATATAAAAGCATATAAAATAGTTATGCATGCATCATATTTATAAAACGAAAATCCACTCACATACCGTCCTAGTTGCCGCCTCGATATGCAAGCCATAAGCCTTCCTAAGGCTAATCACCATCACCAGAACCTCAGGACCTGTCCAAGCCATACCTGAAGATCACTAACCACTTCAATTAACCTCTCATTAAATCCCCCTAATTTTCCAGAATTTTTAAACGTATTTAAAATAAATCCCAAACCTTTGGACATCCAAAACTACCCCGAAACGGTGTCCAATCGACTCGAAACCTATCCCAAAATGTTCGATACATCGAAAGGATAAAATTACATGTTGATCGTGCCTTGAAATACGGGCCCACACGCCCTCACGCACCGCCCAAAGCCACTGCGTGTGAAACCCACGGGCCGGAACAGTGTCGTCCCTGACCTCTAGTCGAACCCTGTTCTAACCAGTTCTCTGGTTTCCGGTTCGACCAAACCGGCGAGATCGGTTCTCAGCCAATCCTACCCCGTTTTCAATCCCATTAATTCCTATAGCCTCGTCTCATCATTTCCTACCGATCTATGTGATCAAATTCGTGAAACAAGATCAAGATCATACATGCTCAAACGTTGAACAGTGGCCCCATTTTCGAACTCCGACTCCGGCTAACTCCGGTAACCTCCAACCTTGGTTCCAATCCCAATATGCTCATACGATCTCCAGAAACCATTTCCAATCATTTGAATCGATCAACTCATACTAAAATCTAATATTCTAATTTTAAACCAAAGCTTACCGTCTCGGTTTTCCCCGACCACCGTCCACGACGGTCCTCCCCGATAGCCTCATCATCATCGACTCAATCATCTCTCTCACTCCCATTCACACACTAAGCACAGAAGATGAGGATTGAAGGGGTTAGTATAAGGTTGGGGTTCATGGTTCCAGAGGTTTCACGGTTTCTGGGGAAAAATGGAGAGGATGATCGATCGAAGGGGATAAGGGCCCATTTAATTGGGGTCTGGGCCTATCAGATCGGTGACACTTGTCACTCATTTGGTGGGTCCTTTCAGAACTTTCCACCAATCAAAACCTGCCACATGTCTGTTTTCCTCGGTTTTCGTGCAATAGTACCATTCTCGGTTTTAGACCTGTAACTTTTCCGTCGAACGTCCAATTTCGACGTGCCATCTGTCTACGGACTCGTAACATTCTGATCTACGTCACAATCACCAGTTAAAGTCTGTTTGACCACTCGATTTAAAAGTCAAATTTTCGCTCATTCCCAAAGGAAAAATCGTCATTTCACACCATCTGTCCGCAATTTTTCGACTGATCCTTCATTAGTCCCGCTAATCCACGATTAATTACTAATCTAACTCTGAAATTTGGGTCGGGTCGTTACATCAAGTGCTTCGCATGGCGAAGGCTTCGAGTGTTTCACACGATGAAGGCTTCGAGTGCTTCTCGGGGCGAAGGCTTTGAGTGCTTCGCATGATTAAGGCTTCGTGTCTAAGCTGCACCTGTACTCCAGGTGTACAACTTTCTTTTTCGGAGTCACTTGGAGGTGTGTCATGAGACATGGTCCAAAAATTGAAATTAATGATGCATGGTTGAATCTGGTGACGAAGGCCGTCTCCTAGACCATCTTCGCATTGGATTCCTTGGAGGCGTTGATCTAGAATCTTTTTGATATCTCCAACATGTAGTATGCCTCGATGGGGGAGGGGGGAGAGTAGCGTCGAATCAGGTAGTGCTGACTTCCCGGGATCTCTATTGTTGAAGTGTGTACGCATGCCAGTATGTCCTATCCCCCTCTCAGTGGTGGCCAGAATGTCTTGAACCTTCATTGACTTGTCCACTCGAGTAGGCGTTTGCAATCTGGGAGGTCACGTCATGTCTCTGACTTCATACTCGATGGGTGTGTCTTTCTTCTCCAAAATCGCTTAGTGACGCATCTTGTGACATTATCCAGAGATTGACATGCTCCTTGCTAGTGTGCTTTAGGAGGTTCCTTTGCCCTTCCCAAGGTGTGCTGCGTCTCTTAGCAATTTCAGAAATTCTGAGGCCTCGTTGAAGTCATTGTAGGAGCTCTGATTGGACTTGGTATTGGTCTTGGATGTTTATCTATTTGACTTGCTGTAATGAGTCGTGTTGTGGGCGCAAATGTTGTAGCACATGCACATGTCATGTAAGGTGTCGGGACTTATGACTTGAGCTCTGGTGGTCAGCTGTCATGTCTCGGTCTACGTGGGCTCAGGTGCATCCTCGTGCATGATGTGTATAACGTTAGGACTCACGTCTTGAGCTCTGGTGACAAGGTGTCACACCTTCTATTTCATGGTTTTGAGCGCATCCTCGTGCATGGCGTACGAAGCATTGAGTGTTTTGTCCTCGAGCTCTAGAGGTAGTGTCACGTCGCGTTCCTCATGGTCCGAGTACGTTCGATTGCAATGCATGTTCTGCGGAGCATTGAGACTTATGTCTCGAGCTTTAATGGCAAGGTGTCACGTCGTGTCCTTCATGGTCTTTAGTGTGTCCTCATGCTTGATGTAGGTTGTTCATAAGCCTCCGAAGTTCAGCCGTCAGTGTGAAGCCAACTTGGGGCTTGTTGTGACGCCTTTCCAGCTAGTTGTCTATCCACATGTGGGAAGGTTGCCATCGCGCTTAATGCGGGAAGTGGATTGATGTCGGGAGTACGCCAATACCGAGTGGCTTTGAGATTGTATGTACATCGCAACCGCGGCCGGAGCCTTTCTTGCACCATAGAAAATTCTGGTTGCAAAACAGGTGATAGTTCCCATTCAATGTGTTGCAGTTGAACCTCTGGAATCATGTTGAACATGCTGCTCTTATCGTGAGTCATCGTGATGAAAGTGTTGAGCCTGTCAGATCGTTTTGTCCTTCATGTTCTTGCCATGGATGAAGAACGATGAACGATAATGAAGTTTTTTTAGAAAACTGGAGAGCATGCATTGAGTATTTCTTAATTCGGCTATCAATGAAAGCACCGGTTTTTTATGCATAAATCATTCGGACTTGTAGAATTCCTTCTTGATCCCTACACACAATAACAGGAAATAATCGAGATTAAGGTTGAAGACCCGCCGGGGGGGGGTCAACCAAGAACACTCTGATGTCAAAGTCAGTTTAATTGAGAGAAATAAACCGGCAGAGTTTTGAATTACCTTTAGAGATGAATGAGGCTTTGTATTTATAGTGAAACCTTGAGGGTCACCGGAGCGTCTGATTGGTTGAAAAAAATAGTATTTAATAGGTGATTCTACCGAGAGAAATCACTATTATTAACTACACAAATAATAATAAATAACTCGTTGAAAGATTATTTATTATTGGCATTGATATAATTAATTAATATATTTAATCGATAAACATATTAAATTAATGTGGAGATCGTGTGATGTCGTTGTCATCTATACCAAGGGTAATATCGATATTATGAGAGTTATGGGTCACGTGACAACCATATGATTTTTTGGTGATTTATGGTTTCACAGACGATTTAGGCATAAAAAATATGTAATGTATAGATGATATGGACTCAAATTATCACATTCCCAATCAAAACATCTTAAGATTCCTTTATCCATACCTTCACAATTTGTATTGATGTACATCATACTTTCAAATAAGTTTCCTTTATTTAAACATTCACAATCTTAAAATTCATTTCCTTTATACATACATTCCAACCAAATTATAAAAAATTAAAGTATTAAAAGATCTAGCACATCTAATATAAGGGTATATGGTAGATTTAAAAATTAATAAAATATTTCTTAATAGTTTATTTTGGATTTAACGGATTTTTAAAATAAAAAATCTAAAACCAAACCATTATTAACGAAGTAATTTGTTTGATTTTTATCCAATTAAATCAAACCGTTGAATAAAGAATAATTTAAAAGGAATCGATTAATAATTTTAACAAATTTATAATAATGTTATGAATATCACTTTAAAAAATAAAAATATACCCTAAACTCTAAACCACATTCGTAAAAATATAAAAATATAAATAAAAAGTGGAACACCAACTGGTGGCAGAAGAAAAAATTGTTTAAACGTAAATTAAAAAGAGTGGGGGGTGTTATTGTGTGGCAGTCCCCACAAGTCCTCTGCTCAGCCGCGCACAGTGTCGGCTTACGTGGCGATGAGGCAAATGCCGCAGAGCAGGAGAGACCACGTGACTTTGCTCCCACATTATTGAACCTTTCACCTTTAGATAATCCGACCTTTTTTATTTGGGCACTTACTAATGTGATATAGTGGTATTTCTCTTCGTACGTTATGTAGGAAGTCTCAAATTCGATTTTCGTGGACAAGATCGATTTCTAGTGTACATATACCATATCCCTTTTTTCCAATATAATAATATAAAAAACTTGAATTTCATAAAATTTTCAATTCAATTTAATTTTATCCACCAACAAACCCTAATATGTTGAGAGAAGTAGATCCATTAGTGAAAGCGTACAATTACTTATAGGTAAATAAACCGAATCAAGCAAAGCAAAATTGAGATTTTAAATGGGATTTCTTATTTTTCCTCAGTATCGAAATTGGTAGACGAAATTTCTAAAAGAAAAAAACCCTACTTGTGTAGTATTAAATTAGAGGTGAAATAATCCATATTTAACATGGCTTCGAAACCAAATAGACGGCTTTAAATTAGGAAAAATCCACTCAAAATCAACTTGCGTTTAACTCAAATATTTATCGGGTTGGATTGAGTTTGAAATCCTTTCTCGAATTTTAACAAACCAAAACAACCTTATTTGGGACTAGGATGGTTTTATTTAATTTTTTATACAACGATATTAGGAAAAAATGATTATAACATACAAATTATGTATCAACTTTGGCAGTTACTAGAGTCGAATTCAAGACCTCTTACATAATGTGTGAAAAGGAATATTACGAGATTTTAACATTAAATGACAATAAATTAAACCATATTACTAAACAATCGGATAACTAACAATCTTAAAAAGTAGTAATGGTAGTAATGATAATAATAATAAGTAATAGAAAATAATAATAAATAATAGTAATACAAAATATTAATACAATAATAATTGATACTAATTAGATAAATAATAATAAAAATTATTGATGCAGAAATCGTCCAGACTTGTAAAATTCCTTCTCGATCCCTACACACAATAACAAGAAATAATCGGAGTTAAGATTAAAGCCCCCGGGGGGGGGGGGGGGGGGAGTGGTTCAACCAAGAACACTTCGATACCTAAGTCAGTTTAATCGGGAGAAATAAACCGGCAGAGTTTCGGTATGAGTTTTTGAATTACCCTTTAGAAGTGAGATGATGCCTTCTATTTATAGTGAAGTCCTGAGGGTCACCGGAACATCTGATTGGTTGAAGGAGAAAATATGATTGTACCGAGTGTAATCACTTATTTATTAATAAATAAATAATTCGCTGAGAATTTATTTATTGTCTGCATTGATCTGATCATTTAATATATTTAGCTAGTAAATATATCAAATTAATGCGGAGATCGTGGGATCCCGTCATCTCGTATTTACCAGTGGTAATATCGACATTATGTGAATTACGAGTCACGTGGCAGCTGCATAATTTTTTCGGTGATTTATGGTTCCACAAATGCCCCCACATGACAGGACCGTCCCTGAAGGGACATTGATAACCGTGTCTGGTCCTGCTCTCGTCTGGCAAGTCGACTGAAGTTCCCAAAATTACCCTCAGCACTTGCCAAACCAGGGATAATCATACGCGTGCCCACTCATGCCTCCACCTCTCGAATAGCCTCGATCATCGCGCCACGACCTGTAGGGTCAATAAAGCACAAAAGGTGTGAGTGGACGAAAATAAATCAGTTCTAAAACATGTTACAGAAAAGACATTCTACCCTCCACGTAAAACCAATGCATACATTCGAAAATCATTTCACAATCCATTTCATTTCCAATATAAGAAAACCGTGTATGAAAATCAAAATAATTTTCCTTTTCTTAACCTTCGGGTCTTAGCCCGCAATCATAACACGAGGCCTCAGCCCAAAATAATAAATCAAATTCAAGTACCAGGACATAACCCAAAATCCATCAAGTCGCATAAACCGGGCTATTGCCCAACGCATCCGAAAACATCAGAATTCAACAGTTATTCACAAGTCAATCAATCTGCTGGATCTCAAGTGCGCCCGAGTCTTTAAACTCAAAACCATGCACATAATCAGGCCTTTCCGAGATATCAACGAGTCTTTAAACTCAGAACATAATCAATAGGCCTCAGGGGGTATCACAATAGCCGAGTCTTTAAACTCAATCCGGGTCTTTAAACCCAATCTAGGCCCGCCCCCGTCATCAATTAACCGGGTCTTTAAACCTAAAACATAATCCAGCAATAGTACCGGGTCTTCAAACCCAAAACCGTTTGTAAATCACAACAATCCAAGATCCATCGTGATCCAAGTTCCAAAACCAATCTGAAATCACATTTTGTCATAATAGGACTTATGTCCGAATTTCACATTCAAATCCCCAATAACATCCGTCATCCATTCCCAAATTCGAATTCGTAATGATGATTTCGTAAGCCGGCATCCGGAACCATCATCCTGAACCCAAATCCGAAAGTCCACTTTCAAGTTTCCGAAATCCAGTTCCAAAACTGAAATCATATGAACAGGGCTCCCACCCGAAATCACTTTTCCCAAAATCCGTTTCAAATCTTTGAAATCAAATCGTATTTCCAATACCAAATTCAAATCACCAAAATCACGGTCAAACCACAACATACTCGAAATCTCGTAAAACGTGCTAATTCGTAACACTCGAAATACGTGTCAAAACCGTAAATCATACTTACAATCATAATCAAAACATCATTAAAACATGATACGCATAAATCATATAAAATCATTCATTAAACCATCATGAAAACATAGGAGAAACCATAACCTCGAAATACGTGAAATCGCGTATTGCATATCGAAATACATATAAATATCGAAATCACAATTAACATACGCATATGAATCATAATTATAAAGCATAGAAAACAATTATGCATGCATTGAAATTTGGAAAACAAAGTCCACTCACACACCGTCCATATCGCTCGCTTTCGCGCTGCACGCATTTCTGTAATTTCTGACATTTTCCAGAAATCTTGAATCCTATCCGAAGACATTTTTCAGGGTCACTAAGGTCTCAAATAACATCATACTAATTCCCCAAAAATTTTCGGGAATTAAATATTAATTAAAAATGGAACATAAACCTTTGGACCCTCGAAACAATATCGAAACGGTGTCCGATTAACTCGAAATCAACGCTAAAATGTTCGTTACATCAAATACTTTAAAAGTCGTGTTGGAACTTTCCTCAAAATGTGTGCCACGCGCCCACACGCGCTGCCCAAAGGGGCTGCACGTGGGTCTCACGCGCCAGCGCAGTGTCATCCCCTACCTCTGGTGAACCCGGTTCACCTGGTTCGAACCGGTCCAGTCTAGGCTAAACCGGCGTTCATGGTTTTTCATTCAATTTCATCCGGTTTTTCCTTCTTTTAGTTCCATTTGCTTCGTCCTAACATCTATGATCGATCTTGCTAATTAAAACATAACATTCTGGGTTGTAAGTTACCTTTCCAATCGAAGCTTAAACTCCGAAATTTTCTCCTATATGTCCTCGACATTCCGACCACCGTTGGTCGTTGTTTCACATCCCACGAAATCCCTTGAACTTCCAGATCACCACTAGATTAATCAAATTGATCAACATCCAACAATTACAAAATTTCTATTTTTGAATCACAGGGCCTTACCTCTCAATTTCACGGTCACCGTCCACGGCGAACCACCATTCCACGTTCTTCTGACACTTCTTACCCTCCTGATCACCATCTAGTCGATAAGAGCCATCCTCAGTGGCCTGAACTAGAAGTCCAACTTCGAATTTCAAGAACAGAGACCACGGCTCTTCTCTGTTATTTTCCTCAGTCCTCAACCACCGTCCACGACGGCGCAACGTGTCAGCACCGTCACACTCTGTACAGTCCATGTTCCCTTTCTCATTCACACTCTACCACCATTTGATCAAGTTTGAGAGGATTGGGGGTTTCACGATCCCTCTGTTCCTCTGTTTTTCTCACCAAAGTCACAAACAAGATTCATCACCATTTGATCTCACACGACCCACACACTGAACAGAATTGATGTGCTCTCCCTCTCGCTCTGCCTCTGTTCTTTCACTCAATCCTTCCCAGGAACCGATCAAGCCACTTCAATTAATGAATCAAATGCAACAGTGCTCTGCTCAAAACACTCAGCTGAATAAAACTATTCCCCCCTGTGCTATGTTCTTCACAGACCCAAGCACGCCTGCTTCCCACTCAGTCCTCAAGGCCACTAGTCCAAGCTCTGTTAGTGACAATTGTCACTTGGTTTGTTAAACAATTCCTTCCACTCAATTCACGGTTGTTTCAACCCATTCTCCACTGTTCCAAACCGTGCCCTTTAGAAAAATTACCATTTTGCCCTTACTTTGACCATTTACCAAAATGTCCTTCACACTTCTAGACCCGTAACTTGGTCATCCGAACTCCGATTGACGCGTGCCGCCATCTAGAGACCTACCCAACGGTCCTCAGTTTACGTGCAATTTCCATGTCGTTTGAAAAGTCAACAAATTTCCCCTTTTAACCAAATTACCGAATTACCCTTGATCTTCTGAACATCATAACTTTCTCTTCGAATGTCGGAATCGGACGTGCCACCTGTCTATGAACTCGTGACATCCCGAACTACGTCACAGTCATCTGTCAAAGTTTTTTTGACTGCTCGAGCAAAAACTCAACCGTTCGCCCAATTTCCAAGGGCAAAATCGTCATTTTCTTCAAATTTTCCAAATTTTCCCTTTTTCGAAAGTCCGAGTCGTTACACCACATCGCTTTGGAATTCAGGGAATCCTAAGGGATATAATTTTTATTGTGGTCTCGATAAACCATTTTTTGTAGGAGTAGGACTTCATTATGTCTTGAAGATTTCTTTGTGCAATTAATGTGTTGGATGTAGGATAAGTCACCAGTTGAAGTAAGAGATCATCAACTCTGGGCTTAGATTGATGTTGAAATATGAAATATGAGGGCCAGAATTTAGCTCCATATTGAATTTAGAGCCCCAACTGAAATTAGGGTTTGTTTTTCTATTTAAAATGTAGCATGAGTAGCCTCCATTCTAAAAAAAACCCTAATTTCTTTCTTCTTGCGTGACCGGTTGGGAAGAAGCAAAAATGATGTTTTGTTGTAGCAACAGAAAGTAAAAGGTGACATATAGAAAATTAGTTTTTCAAGTTGAGATGGTGGGCATCAAATGCGAGGGCTGTAGGCGGCAAGGCTGACGTAGGCAATGAGAGTAGTAGGTGTGCAGAAGTTGTCCGTCAGGTGGGCCCGTGCGCAGGAGAGGCAGCTGTCGGCAGTGGGAGCAGTAACAATTGTCTATGGTTGTTCTTCGGCTTGGCAAATGCGGCTTCAATAGTGGGCGGTTTGACTTTGGCTCCTTTTTTTTTCCTGACATTGTCTCTTCAGCTTTTTTTTTATGTACCCCTTTTTTTTGCAGAGCTCCTTTGGCGTCTACCTTTTCCCTCTCAATTTGTAACATAGTTGATGAAACTTTTTTTTTTCCATCTGCAGCAAAGCAGATTTTTCTTTTTCGTTCTGTGCCGCTGAAGCTCCCACAATGTGCTTTTTCTCTTTTGCCGCAACAAAGCACAAGCTTTTGTATGTTTAATATATATATATATATATATATATATATATATTTAATATATATATAAATTTTTTATTTGTTTTTTTCAACTTCAATCTTTTGCAGATTCTGAGAGTTGCGGATGTCCGATTGTAATGATTCAAGCGGGGGTGTGCTCTACTATCCGAGATGATCATTTCAGGATGTATAAAGACATACTTTTGGCGAGGTTTCGAAGAACTCATTTTTATGGAGCAATAGTTGTAAGGCCATCTGGTGGCGTGTCCCAGACTTACTGGAGCTTTCGACTTCAAGAGATGGTGGACTTGACATCAAGACACTCTTCCAATTGACATGCTCATAGTGCTTTGTGGATAGAAGAGCTTAGTGCATTGACATACTTGTCGTCTTTAAGTGCGGGTGGAGCCAACGTCAAGGCCTTCAACGAGGGAGGTGCAGCAGAGTGCAAGGCGAGATGTAACAGAGTGCAAGGTGAGGTGCAGGAAAGTGCCAGGCGAGGTGCATCAGAGTGCAAGGTGGGGCATGGTGCAACTTTGGGGCAAGGTGCATTACACCGCAATGAGGTTCATGCTATAGTGCAAAGTGAGGCGCAGCAAGGCGATGCATGGTTGAAGCGTGAAGTGATGCATCAAATGACGTGGAGCGTTCTTTCAAATGACCATGCAAGTGTCACTTGGTGGATGGAAGAGTTCAACACATAGGGAGTAAGATGTACCATGTCCTGTATATGCATTCATCAGTAAGAGGTGAGGAGTCCCATCACTTAAAGTGAGGCGTGTCTCAACCCGAGGAGGGTACGTTACAACTAGTAAGAGGCGAGGAGTCCCATCACTTAAAGTGAGGCGTGTCTCAACCCGAGGAGGGCACATTACAACTGCGAGGCGAGGCATGGTGCAACTACAAGGTGAGGCATGTTGTCAGTGCGAGGCGCGATATTCTATATCCAAGGCTGGGCATGCCACAACTCAAGAAAATGCAAGGTTAGAGCAGGAGGTGACGTGCTAGATGGCACAAGGCTCTCTTTCCAAAGACTCTGCTCCTAGTGCTTGGTTGGTAGAAGAGCTCAGCGCATGGACAGACTTGTCATCTTCAAGTGCGGGTGGAGCCAACATCGAGATCTTCAACGGGGGAGGTACGAAGTTCCATGACTTGAAGTGATGTGTATCACAAGGCGAGGCGTGCACCATCCTCAAAGCAAGGTTTCCCATGACGCGAGGCGAAGTGCATATGGTGCCATGAAGTAACTGAAGCCTTCCAAGGAGTTTCTTTGGATGACAGATGGACTTCCAGAGACTTGATCTTCTAGGCCTTGTTGAGCTCAAAATGGGGTGGTAACAAGGTGGAGCATGGAGGATCGATCATACCCCCCTGCAAAGCTTGAGACGTTGTAAATAATTGCCTAATTGAAGGAAGAGAGCTTGGAGATGCCATCATCTAGACGTTGAAGCCAAGTAGCATGAAGACACATGGCACCAAACCATCGTTTCGTCTTGAATTTGGAAGTCAAGCTGCTTTGTAGCTGCCACAGAGTTAAGTAGTGGTGAAGTTGCTTCCACGGAGCCAGGCTACATTGATTTTTCTTTCGCGAAGCCAACTGTGCCAAGTAAACGATGTCGTGCCGAGGAGGTTTCCCCCATTGTATGATGAAAGCCACAAACGATGCGTCACAAAGGCCTCCAAGGCTTGCTCACAAGTTGACAGAGAGACTCTGAGGTCGTGCTGGACCTGATGATGAGCGTCATGGTTTTTCTTGGCTCGTAGCTTAATCTTAGCATTGAATATATGTTTGAGCATTCAACTTGTGAATTGCCAACTTCTTTAATTTTCATTAATAGAAGCCTTCCTTTTTTTTGAGCATTTTGTGATTTTTAGCATATTCGATCTTTATGCAGTAATTTTGGTCTTTCGACTTCGCTTTAGCTCCAAATTGAGTGTCCTTGGTGGCGTTGGAAAGATAACTTTCGTACCTTTCAAGCTCTCTTTAAGAAAGTAAAATTTGAGCTTGGTACGTTCGAATGAATCTCGAAGTTGTGTGCTAGAATTTTTAGTCGCGTGCACTAAGAAATTTGCCCAAGATTTGTCATGACATGACTCGGTTATTGCTCCCTTTAGTGGAGCTAGGAAGTAATCTTTAGTAGCTTTTCCAATTCCAGCAAGTCTGATTGTTGGGTATGAGTGATAGATCCTTGGGAACGTGCTTGAGTAGTATGTACCTCATTGTTGGTCAATCCCATTGAACTTAGCCGTCAAGTTGCTTGAGATGGTGAATGAACTTTTTGAGATAAAGGCCGCACTTTTCCCTTTGGAGAGGTGGTTTGAGTCCTTCGTAAGTGAAGTCTTTGTGTGTTCCACTAGTGGAAAGCTTTGGTGCTTTACAAGGCGCAAGTGTTGATAAGATGCGAGCTGAAGGCATTATGGCTTTGACGAACAAGGATGTTGATGGGTCGCAGAGCGATTTCCTTGATGCGGTGCAGGGCAATTTCCTTGATGCATCCTGGGGCGATTGTCTTGATGCTTTGCAAGCGATGCGTTGCTTCGTGTGCGAAGGCTTGGCTACTTCACGAGCGGGTGACATTGATGCTTTATGAGCGAAGAACTCGATGCTTCGTTGGAGGGAGGCATCACTTCTTCGACAAAAGTTGTTGATGATTCGCGGGGTGAATGCGTTGATTCGTCACGGGACGAAGGCTTCGAGTGCTTCGTGTGGAGAAGTCTTCAAGTACTTCACGTGGCAAAGGTTTTGAGTGCTTCGCGTGGCGAAGTCTTAGAGTGATTTTCATGGAAAAGTCTTTGTGTGCTTTGCAGAACAAAGGCTTTGGTGCTTCGCATGACGAAGGCTTCGAGTGCTTCGCGTGGAAAAGGCTTCGAGTGCTTCACATGGCGAAGAGTTCGAGTGCTTCGCGGGGTGAAGGCTTAGGGTGCCACCCATGGCGAAGGTGTAACGACCCGTCCCGAATTTCGGGATTTGATTAGTGATTATCATGATTAGTGGGATTGATCGGTGATTAGTTGGCCGAAATCGGACAAAATGTGCAAAATGACCGTTTTGCCCCTAGTTCGTGGGCAAAACGTTGACTTTTTGATCGGGCGGTCAAACGGACTTTGACCGATGACTGTGACATAGTTCGGGACGTCACGAGTTCATAGGCAGGCGGCACGTTCGATTCCGACATTCGAGGAGAAAGTTATGACTATCGAAAGTTTAGGGGTATTACCGTAATTTGGACATTTGTGGGCAAAAATGTTGACTTTTCGTCTAATAACTAATTTTCAGTTGACTCAAGGACCGTTAGGTAGGTCTCGACGTCCTGAGTCCGTAGACAGGCGGCACGCCAAAATCGGACTTTGTACGAGGAAGTTATGGCCAGAAACGTGAAATCGGGAGGTTTGTGTCTCGGTTTTCGTGTCGAATATTTTATTCTTAAATTTCTGATTGGAGGACACCTAGGGAGTGACAAGTGTCACTCACCCATTGGCTAGATTGGATCAGATCCACTATGGGTTTAAATACCATTAAAACCAACTTTTAATTCCAGCCATTGATCTGAAACCCTCAGATTGCATCTCAGCCCTTGATCTCATTTCTGAGATTCAATCTGGGCCGTCCATAATTTCCCTCCATTTCTATATAATTCTCACCCGACACCCTCACTCACTGCTCAATGATCCAACCCTTGCGCACTACATTTTGTCTCTGCGTCAGTGTGTTGCTGGACCACGGGGAAGGACGGAGGCACGGCAGTGATCACGGCGGAGGACGGCGGCGAGGTAGGAACCAGGGAAACCCGAAACAGTTTTAAAACTCCGATTTTGGTAACTTGGATTCCAACGTTTATCTTCGGTTTCTATTTACCCTAATCGATTCTAGGGACTACCAGGAACCTATTGGGCTTGAGTTCGTGACCGGAGGTGATCAGGACGGTGGCTAAATGGCGACGGGAAACCAGCTCTGTTCATCGAGGTAGGCCTTCGATCCCATCTGTATTTGTCGATTTTGATTCCATAGAACCCTTTCTGGGATTGAGACGATCATGTAGGAACAAACCAGAGTGAAAATGGTTGAGTGTGGAAGAATTGGTGACCGGGTCATGATCGCGGGTCTGATCGACCCGAGTTGCAGAAATACGGGTCAACCCGTCTGAGGACAGAGGTGATGACGTGGCACCCTGTCAGTTTGTCAGGTGACGTGGACCAACCGTGAGCCGACACGTGTCACATGTCAGTGCACAGTCAGCACTGACATGTCAGTGACGTGGACTAGTCAGGGACTGCCACGTGTCACTGACATGTCAGTGACATGGACTAGTGCCGTGCTGACACGTGGCACATGTCAGATCTGACACGTGGCCTGACAGATCAGCGAGGTGGACCAATCGGATGTTGACACGTGGCACCTGTCAGAGTCTGACACGTCAGACCTGACAACTGTCAGATGACGTCATGCTGACGTCAGCAGTGACGTCAGCAGTGACGTCAGCGATGACGTCAGCAGTGACGTCAGCGATGACGTCAGCAGTGACGTCAGCGATGACGTCAGCAGGAACTGTTCCTGCGTTGACCGACGCGTTGACCGGCGCGTGGGGGCGCGTGTGAACAGTAATTTTGGTGGGACCACCACCATTCTTTAGGTTTCGACGATCCGGATCCAATGGCGGTGGTTTCGGGTCGATCGGAGATCATTAAGTTGGTCAAAATGAGGTTTATTACCTTGGGAAGCGCGTTCGGGCGACTTTTCCGGACCAGTTTCGGCCTAGGATTTCATGGTTGAATGTTAGGGGTTGTATTGACCTGTACGTATACTTTGGATATGACAGGGATTGTACAATTGTACCAGAACGAGGGTATACGTTCGGTTTTCAGCAGGATTGTACTGTGAGTGGGCCATTTTCTTAAACCCTTGCGTGCATAAATGTTTTCTGGTTTATTATACTTATTCACATGCTAAAACAATAATGGTTTTGATGATATGGAAAATATGGTTATGGCACGTTTCACGGTATTTGAGCTTGAGATCCGTTTAATGAAACTTAATGATTGGTTCGGATTTTATCTATGTATATATATGCTTCGCATGTGGATATCAATAAAATGTATTTGGTACTGCACTGTATAGATCCTTTCATATTATATTGTCTCCTCCGGCGAGGTACCCCGGAGAGGTCACGAACGTCTAGTACGTCCAGCGTCTATGATGCTAAGCATCAGGTGATGCTGCATCAGGTGATGCTATACCCGAACGGGATTCGGGGATTTAACCCTGAAATTGAGACCCGAGTGGCACGCGTAGCCTTATTACTATTGTGACCTTATTAGGCGTCAAGAACGTCAAACATCAGGTGATGTCAGGATTGGAGTGTATAGTGCAGCAACTAAAATTATACTTATGGTTTTTTTACATGCCTTATGGTTCATATTATATGGTTTATGATTTTAAATAATGATGCATGCATGTTTGGAAAACGGAGGGGTAAATTATATGTTTTACTTATCAAATGATTTTATAAACTTGAGTTTCGGTCCACTCACCCTTATTGATTTTGGTAACCCCTCCAGGTCGTGATACTGAGGTAGAGGAGGAAACTGAGGCTGAGGCATAGATCTACTTCTGCGTACCTGAACCCCTGTTGGGTGGTTTGCCCGCAGGTTTTATTTTAGAGTCGTGCTCGCAACTTGTAATTTTGGATTTCATCCCTTGTCTGACATCTGTTTAATTCGGATTTGATGTATGACTTTGGTTATTTATGCATTTGATGTTTTGAGGTTAAAATTGGTATGAATTATTGGGTGTCAGACGGGAGCAGGGCACGTCCCCTTGTGGTCCCTGTGGGATCGGGGCGGGTCCTGTCAGAAGGCTTAGGGGTGTTTCATATGGCGAAGGCTTAGGGTTCTTCATATGGAGAAGGCTTAGGGGTGTTTCGCATGGCAAAGACTTCGAGTGCTTCGGGTGGCGAAGACTTGGAGTGCTTCGCGGGGTGAAGGCTTCGAGTGCTTCGCATGATGAAGGCTTTGAGCTTCGCGTGGCTAAGACTTGAAGTGCTTGGCGGGGTGAAAGTTTAGAGTGTTTCGCATGGTGAACGCTTAGAGTGCTTCGTGTGGCTACGACTTGGAGTGCTTCGTGTGGCAAAGGCTTTGAGTGCTTCGCGGGACGAAGGCGCCTTGGACTGAATCACGTGGCGAAGACTTGGAGTGCTTCCCGGGGCGAAGGCGGCTTGGAGTGCTTCTTGTGGCGAAGGTTTTGAGTGTTTCGTGGGGCGAAGGCTTCGTGTGCTTCACATGGCGACGAATTAGGGGTGCTTCGAATGGCTAAGGCTTGGGGTGCTTTACGAGGCGAAGGCTTGAAGTGCTTCGCGGGGTGAAGGATTGGAGTGCTTCGCGGGGCGAAGTGTAAGGACCCGTCCCGAAAAATTAGGGTTAAGACGGTGATTAGTGCAGGATTAGTGAGCTTAAGTAGTGCTTAGTTGGGTACTTTTGGACTTTAGCATAGAAGGACGATTTTGCCCCTAGTTGGGCAAAATGTTGACTTTGGGTTCGGGTGGTCGATTGGGTATTGACCGATGACCGTGACGTAGTTCGGGACGTCACGAATCCGTAGACAGGTGGCACGCCCGATTCCGACATCCGAGGAGGAAGTTATGATGTTCGAAAGGTTGAGGGCACTTTCGTAATTTGGTTAAAGTAGGGGGGAAAGTTGACTTTTCTTACGGTCGGGTTTTGATACGTTGACCTAGGACCTTTAGGTAGAGCTCGTCGTCCTGAGTTCAACGACAGGCGGCACGTGTGTATCGAACTTAAGACGGGCAAGTTACGGGTCTAAAACAGTAAGGGCATAATCGTAATTTTGACTTAAAAGAGGGGCATTTTGGCCATTTGCAGATTGGGATTTGTGCAAATGGGATCAGGACAAGTGTATAGCAGGTGTAGGATATTTTGGTTTGGGACCACAAGGATGGTGACACGTGGGCTTTGGCTAGAGGCTTCTAGGGAGTGCACGGTGTGTGTGTGTGTTCAAATTAAACGGGTTGTGCAACCGTGTTCGAACAAGAGAGAAAACAGAGAGCTGAGGCGGTGAGGATTTTGATCGATTCAGTGAGTGTGTGAGGGTTTTGTGGACTAGTGAGAGAGTGACAGAGAAAAGAAGGGAGGGTGGTGATTGGAATTGGGAGTGCAACTGTGCACGAATCACGGTGGTTGTGAGGTTCGATTTTTCAGGGAAACAGAGAGGGTCGTGGACATTGGTGGTGGTTGTGTCGTGTGTTGGTCCAATCCAGGCTGAGAGGGAGCTAGGAGGGCTGAAGGAGACCCAGTGGACACGGAGGTGCACGGCGGTTCGAACGGCGGAGGACGAATCGACGGTAAGCTCAAATCCCCTGTTTTTCCCGATTTACTTAAACTAATAGTCGTGGCTTTTGGGACTGTGTCGAGGAGTTTGGTGAGTGGTGTGAGTCTCAGGAGGTTCCTAGGAGTCGTCTAGGGTGGTTGCCGTGACGGGGGAGTGTCGGGTTAGCCGGAAACAGAAACAGGGGTATTGGGCTGTTTTATTTTGAGGTTGAAGACGACGGGCTGTAGGTTGTGTCGAGGTGTTAGAGTGAGGGGAATAGGTTGCTTAGGACTGGATGATGAGGATGGTGAAGGAAGGGAGGAAAATGGTGAAGGATTGACAGAGAACCGGTCACGCCGGTTTGGTTTGGCTGAACCGGTCTGGACCGCTGAGACCGAGGTTGACGATGACACAGTGACAGGCGCGTGAGGCCCACGCGCATCCAATTTGGACTGCGCGTGGGGGCGCGTGCGGCGGTTTCCGGTGAAGAGTCCAACTGAGTTTTTGTTCTACATTTTATAATGAATCCATTGGAATTGGTTTCGGGTTAAGCGGACGTCGATTCGAAGTAGTTCTACGAGGTTGAAGGTTTAGGGTTCCGGTTTGTTACGTTTAGGACCCAAGGAATTTTGTGGGGAATTAGGAAAGTCTTGGTAGACGTGTTAGTGACGTTCTTTGGTGACTTGTGACAGGATCGGGACATCCCGAGGAAGCTGAGGATCTCACGGGACGCGCACGCACGTTGTGAGTGGACTGTTTGTTTTCTAATCGAGCATGCATAACTGTTTATTTATTTAATTATGTTTCAATTATGTTTTTGTGCTTTCGATATATGTTTTCATGAATTATGTTTTATAACCTGTTTACTTATTCTTTATATAACTGTTCTACTTATCAGATTTGCACGTACTTCGAGAATAATGATTTCTGTGATGCTTTTGCGTATGGGTTCGGATGAATGAATATGTTTTATACCCATTCTGTTAAATTGAGGTTTGTGGAATGATCTGTGATTGGAAGTGAAATTCGGGATGAAGTCCCCTTTTAAGTAAATGTGATTTCGGTTTTTGGAAGTTTTTCGGTTTGGTTTTGATTTCCGGATTTTGATGGTTTTCTTATATATGTGAAAAATGGTTTTGAGTTTAAAGACTCGGCAAAACCTATTGGATCTGGTTTTGAGTTTAAAGACTCGGATTGATTTATAGGATGGTTTTGAGTTTGAAGACTCGGTGATAATGATACTCTCTCCTCCCCCCCCCCCCCCCCGAGGCCTGTGATTGCGTTTTGAGTTTAAAGACTCGTTGATATCCCGGGAAGGCCTGGTTATTGCGCATTGTGTTTTGAGTTTAAATATTCGGGCGCAATTGAGATCCAGTACATGTGCATGATTGATATTTTTCACTGATTTTCTGATGTTTTGGGCGGTGACCCGAATCACTTGGTTTTGATAGATACTTGAATTTTGGCCTGATTTCTGAGGATTTTTATATGTTGTTGTATTTCATACTACTGTTGTTTAAGTTACTTGGTTATGCATGCATGTTTTCAAAATGGAGGGTGTAACCCTGGTTTGTTTTTCGTAAACGGTTTATTAACTCCTTATTTTTGGTCCACTCACATCTTTAATGTTTTTAACACCCTCCAGGTCATGGTGCGAGCGTTGGGGGCTATCGTTGAGGCAGAAGTCGAGGCATAAAGTCATCCGTCATCTGTTGCGCGCTTAGCTTACAGTAGGGCTTGTTTTGTTTTGTACTATGCCCTGTAAAACTTTGATTTCGGGATGTTTAAATTTTTTTTCCTGCGTCTGGCGGTGTACTTTTGTGTTTTCGAGAGTTTACTTTAGTTATGTGTTGGGGTGTCAGACGGGAGCAGGATTTACCTCGGTTTTCGGGGTGAAACTGGGGTGGGTCCTGACACGAAGGCTTGGAGTGCTTCGTGTGGCGAAGGCTTCGAAGGCTTCGAGTGCTTCGCGTTGTGAGGGCTTCGAGGGTTCGCGCGGTGACGGCTTCGAGTGCGAAGGATTCGAGTGCCTCACGACGAATGTCAGGACCCACCCCGAAAACCGAGGTAAATCCTGCTCCCGTCTGACACCCCGACACATAACTAAAGTAAACCACCCAACGAGCACAGTCAGACGTAGGAGAAACTATAAACATCCCGAAGTCAAGTTTTACAGAGCATAGTTCTAGATACAAAAGAAAGAAAACCGATAAACTAATTACACGAACACGGAAAATTTTAAAACACTTCGGGATCCCTTTCGCGACTTCTATGCCTCAGACGCTGCCTCGACGCCGAAACCCCGCTCTAGCTCCACGACCTGGAGGGCAATTTAAAACAGAAGGTGTGAGTGGACCATAAATAAGAAAAGAAATTCCGAAAACGATTTTCTAAGAAAACCGGGTTTAGCCCTCCGTTTTGAAACCACATGCATAACCTTGTTATTAAAACAGTTATAATTCACATAAACCTCATCATAAAAACAGAAACACTATAAAACACAGTTATAGAAATCATAGCATAAGCATCATAAAACCGTATCATAACCCATGAATATCAAGTCATCATTATCCGATCAAACCTGCTGGACCTATCCGAGTCTTTAAACTCCCGAGTCTTTAAACTCAATCCAGGCCTCAATAATATCCGAGTCTTTAAACTCCCGAGTCTTTAAACTCAACAGGCCTACGGGGGAAATATCAATATATCCGAGTCTTTAAACTCCCGAGTCTTTAAACTCAATCTGGGTCTTTAAACCCAATCCGGGCCCATCCCCCGTCAATCATAATCCGGGTCTTTAAACCCAATATCCAGATCCAGCAAATCCAATCAAAACCATTTTAAAACCATTTCTAAATCCACATCCAAACCCGAATCCGAAATCACCGGTCCGAAGCCCTTCCGGCATCTAGAACCGTCATTCCGAACCCAAATCGGGAAATCCACTTTTCGAAATCCGATTCTAAAACCGAAAACCTTGATCATCGAAATCATGTTCCAAAATCCATTTATAATCATTGAAAACCATTTATCATTTGAAATCCCAAAACCATAGCATCATAATCAGAAATCCACTTTTCCTCGTAAAACGTGCCAAATACGGTATTTCTCGAAAACCGTGCAATTATGCAAAACCAACATCACATATTCAACAATCATGAAATCACATGTAAAATCATAAAACAATTATAGAAAAACAGTTATGCATGTTCGAGTTTAAGGAAAGGGTCCACTCACAGTACCGAGCCCTCAATCACGTCCCGTACGTCTCGTACGTTCCTCAGCTTCCTCGGGCAACCCCGATCCTGTCAACAGCCACCAAAGTACGTCACTAACACTTCTACGAAGGTCCACCTAAGTTTCCCCAAAAATCCCCGGATCCTAAACGTAACGAACCTAAACCCTAAACCTTCACCCTCGCGGAACTATATTGAATCGACGTCCGAACAACCCGAAACCAATTCCATTAAACTCGTCACAATACCTAGACCAAAAACCATGTTGACCGTTGTCCCAACCGCCGCAGCAAGTGCCCCCACGCGCCGCCCAAAGTGGCTACGCGTGGTCCTCACGTGCCAGCTACAGTACCATCGTCTTCCTCGAGTCGACCCGGTCGAATCGGCCTCTGCAATTCGAACCGGAGAGGACGGTTCACCGCCGTACCTACACCAAAACACCTCCTCTCTTCACCAACTGCTTCGTCCCGTCCTAAGGAACTCATCCCCCTCACTCTAACACCTCGACTCATCCTACAACTCGTCGACTCAAGCTCGAACAAAACCCGAACACCTCCCCTGTTTCACGATCCAGCCAACCAGATTACCCCCCGTCACGGTGACTACCTTAAACCCTTCCTAGAACCTCCCTGAGTCTCACCCAACTCACCAAAACCATCGACTCAACCCCAGACTTCACGACTTTCGATTTGAAAATCGACGGCAAAACAGAATAACGAAAGGGAAACCAGAAATTACCTGCCCTCCGGTCGCCGTCGTGAGCTCAGCCGTGAGTAAGTGTCTCCTCCGGTCCTCCTCCGTCCTCTGGACACCTCCACTGGCCACACGGCAGCACCACCACCCACAACTCCTCTCTGTTCTCTGTTTTCCCCCTAGTTTCCCGTAGCTCACCTCTTACCCACACCTTCTAACCTTCTCATTGTCTCCCTCTTAATCTCTGGTCACTCCTCACTCGTCAATTCACACAACACACACACAAACACCATCCAATTCTCTCAACTCTCTCCCTCTGTTTTCTGTTCTTCGAACAAAAACACACACACACGGTTACACATTTGAACACACATCGTGCACGGCCTAGAAGCCACTACACACACTGCACGTGTCACCATCCCATGGTCCCTTTGCGAAAATATCCCTATCTCACTGTACACTTGTCCTGATCAGGTTGCACACTGCCCAAACAACCAAAAGACCAAAATACCCCTCTTTGAACCCAAAATTACCATTTTGCCACTATCTTTCGAGATCCGTAACTCACACATCGTAAGTCCGATGAATACGTGCCGCCTGTCATCGAACTCAGGACGACGAGACCTATCTAACGGTCCTAGGTCAACGTGTCAAAACCCGATCGTACAAAAAGTCAACTTTTTCCCCTAGTTTAGCCAAATTACGGTTATGCCCTCAACCTTCCGAACATCATAACTTCCTCCTCGGATCTCGGAATCGGGCGTGCCACCTGTTTAAGGATTCGTGACGTCCTAAAATACGTCCTGGTCATCGGTCAATACCCACTTGACCGCCCGAACGAAAAGTCAACTTTTTGCCCAAATCGAGGGCAAAATCGTCATTCTAGGCTAACGACCTTATCGGGACCAACTAACCCCCGATTAAGCTTACTAATCCCATCTTAATCACTGTCTTAACCTGAATTCCCGGGACGGGTTGTTACAACGAAGGTTTCAAGTGCTTCGCGTGGCGAAAGCTTAGAAAGGTGCCACGGGACATGATCCAACACTTGAAATTGATGATGCATGGTTGAATCTGGTGCTGAAGGTCGCTTTTAGACCGTCATCACATTGGATTCCTTGGAGGCATCGATCCAGTATCTTTTAGACTCTTTTTGTATGGAGTATGCCTTGATGAAAGGGAGAGTAGCATCGAGTCCAGTGGTGTCGACTTCCTGGGGTCACCATTGTTGAAGTGTGTGAGTATGTTGGTGAGTATATCCCGTCATCCTCACTGCAGCAGCAAGGACATCTTGAGCCTTCGTCGACTTGTCCACCTGATTTGAGCATGCATGTGCAAT
Organism: Prinsepia uniflora; assembly: GCA_032719365.1. Lineage (NCBI taxonomy): Eukaryota > Viridiplantae > Streptophyta > Magnoliopsida > Rosales > Rosaceae > Prinsepia > Prinsepia uniflora. The sequence goes on along the minus strand of CM064871.1, from coordinate 15,537,828 downwards.
CTTGGGGGGTTGTGTAACAACCCGTTCCTTCAGGAAGGGTACAAATGTAATTTTGTAAAAGAATTGTATAAAAGGACGATTTTTCCCTTGCGAATAGTGTGTCAAAAGTTGACTTTTTGATTTACAGGTTGGATGAGTGTTGACCATTGACCGTGACGTAGTTTAGGACGTCACGAGTCCGTAGACAGGTGGCAGGTCTGATTTGGACAATCGGAGAAAAAGTTATGACGTTCGGAAGATTGAGGGCGTTATCGTAATTTTGACTAATCGAGGAAAATGTTGACTTTTTAGTGGACTTGTGATTTTCACGTAGACCGAGAACCGTTAGATAGGTCTCGACGTCCTGAGTACAACGACAGGCGGCACGCTGTCATCGGACGTCGGACGGAATAGTTACGGGTCTGGAAAGTTGAAGGGCAAAATGGTAATTTGTACACTTAGGGGCAATTTGGTCTTTTTCCTTTAAGGCCAATCAGATAAACCCAAATGGCTGAGTGGGATTGGATATTTAGGTTTTGGTCCATAGGAATTGGACACGTGGTGGTGCCTAGATGGTTCTAGGATTGTTTAGTGTACACACGGGTATAACTTGTCTCATTTCAAACCGTGCATTTGGGCTTCGACACAGAGAAACAGAGAGTGAAGAATTGAGAGACGGTGATCGATTCAGTGTGAGGGTGAGGGTGTGGTGGGTTGTGAGAGTGACAGAGAGAAGAGAGGGAGTTGGTGACTGAGTCTGGGAGTGGAATCGTGCACGGAGACACGGTGGTCGGAGGTTCGAGCTTTCAAAGAAAACAGAGGAGCCGTGGGACTGTGGTGGTGGTTCTGCCGTGTTTTGGTGCAAACCAAGCCAATAGCAAGCTAAGACGACTGCAGAACAGGGGTCACGGGCAGTGTTTTTCGAGGATGAAGACGAGGAGTTTTAGTCCGTGATTTCTGGATTTTAGGACTGGGTTTGATTGCTAGGAATTGGACGCAGCTCATAGGATTGGAATGGTGGAAAATCATGACGGAATTGCAGAGAACCGGTCACGCCGGTTCAACACAGTTGAACCTGGTGACTCGAGGTTGAAGATGCACTGTAGCTGGTGCGTGAGGCCCAGCGCAGCCACTTTGGACGGCGCGTGGGGGCGCGTGAAGAAGATTCTGAACAAACTTCCAACATGATTTTGGTTCTAAATGTTCTAAGGAATCCATTGGTGTAATTGTCGGGTTAATCAGACGATGTTACGGGATAGTTCGGGAATCCGGACGGTTAAGGGTCTAAGTTTAATTTACGTATAAATTCCCGGAAAATTTGGGTTAGCGTAATTGACGTAATTGTGACCCTATTTGGTGCTTATTGACAGGACGGGAGACGCCTGAGACGGTCGAGGAGCGCACGGAGCGCGATTGATACTTTCGGATTCGTGAGTGGACTCTTTCTTTTCTCATGAGCATGCCTAGCTAGTTTTAATTATGTTTTATGGTTTAAAGTATGTTTTAAATGCTTGTTGATGATGATTATATGTGATTACAATGCTTGCATGTTTTTCGAGACATTTTCGGGTTTTTGCACGTTTTTCGAGAAAAGCGGGATTTCTGATTTTTGATGTTATACTTTGGGCTTTCAAATTATAATTGCTTTCTGATGGATATAAATGGATTATGAAATATGATTTTTGGTAATCACGGCTTTAGGTTTAAAAAGTGGTATTCCGGATTTGGGTTTGGAATGACGGTTCTGAGCGTTGGAAGGGCTTCGAACCGGGGATTTCAAATTCGGGTTTGGATATGAATTTAGAATTGATTTTAAATTGGTTTGGATTGGATTTGCTGGATCTGGATATTGGGTTTAAAGACCCGGATTGAGTTTAAAGACTCGGGAGTTTAAAGACTCGGATATTTACGATATTACCCCCGTAGGCCTATTGAGTTTAAAGACTCGGGAATTTAAAGACTCGGATTACATTTGAGGCCTGGTTGAGTTTAAAGACTCGGATAGACCCAGCAGGTTTGATCGGACTTTGATATTTGCGGATTTGGTTTTATGATATGATCTTGGCATATTTATCATACTATTTTATATCGTGGTTTTCTAATACTGAGTTAGGCATGCATATTTTTAGAACGGAGGGAAAAACCTTATTCTTTTCTGTCAACTGTTTTATTTTTAAATCGTGTTTTAAACCTTTTATTACTTTAGTCCACTCACACCTTTTGGTTTTAATTTACCCTCCAGGTCGTGGTGATAGCGCTGGGGTGAACGTTGAGGCAGGAACCGAGGCATAGAGCTTACAACGTTCTTCCGTTGCGCGATTAGCCTAGTAGGGTTTTGTGCTTGTTTTGTATAAACTATGCTCTGAATTACGGTTGTATTATATTCTCCCTTGTCTGATAATTATGCTTATGGTTGTGTTGAGGTCATTTTGGTACTTTAAGTGTGATTGTCAGACGGGAACAGGGTTCGTCCCGAGTATCGAGGTGATATTTGGGACGGGTCCTGACAGGTTGCATGATGTCGTTGGCTCTTACATGGTACTCAACGTGTGACAATGCTCTGAAGTGCCTCCCGAGTCATTCATGAGTTGATGGCCTTGGGTGGTGATGGCTTCTTATTCCGTGATTGCAACGTTTTCTCCAGAATCGCTTAGTGACGTGCCTTGAGAATTAGTCTGGTGATGGATGTGTTTTTTGCTAGTGCACCTTGGGATGTTCTTATGTCCTTCGTGAGATGTGTTGTGTCTCCTGGTAGCACCAGAGGTTCCAAGGTCTCTCTGGCGTCATCGTAGGAACTCCAATTAACCTCGGTCCTGGTCATTAGCTGTTCGACTTGCTCGTGCTCCGTTGGCAAGGTGTCGCATCACGTTCTTCACGGGCTTGAGTGTGTTCTCTTACTTTCCGGGTGAAGCGTTGGGACTTATGCCATGAGCTCTAGTGGCCCAGTGTCACGTCGCACTCTTCATGGCCTGAGCGCATCCTCGTGCATGTCATGCGGAGCGTTGGTGGTTATGCCTTAAGTTCTAGCGGTCTGCTGTTACGTCGCGGTCTACGTGGGCTTGTCTGCATCCTCGTGCATAGTTTGCAGAGCGTTAAGAGTTATGCCTCGAGCTTTAGCGGCACGGTGTCACGTCACATTCTTCATGGGTTCGAGTGCGTCCTCGTGCAGTGTATGTTATGCGGAGCATTGGGACTTATGTCTCGAGCTTTAGTGACAAGGTGTCACACCTGTCCTTCATGGGCTTGAGTGCGTCCTCATGCATGATGTAGGTTGTTCATAAGCCTCCGAAGTTCCGCGTTAATATGGAGCCAATTTGGGGCTTGTTGTGACGCCTTTCTAGCTAGTCGCCCATCCGCAAGTGGGAAGGTTGTCGTCACGCGGAATGAGGGAAGTGGATTGATATCGGGGAATACGCTAGTACCAAGTGGCTTTGACATGCATGGAAAATTCTGATTGCATAACAGGTTGCAGTTCCCATTAGGGGTGATTCAGTTGAATCTCTGGGATTCCGTTGAACAGGTTTCTCTTATCATATGTCGTTATGAAGAAAGCGGTAAGTTTGTCAGATCGTTTCATTCTTCAATTTCTTGCCATAGACGAAGAACGATGTACGTTGAATAATGAATGATGAACAATAATGAAGTTTTTCTTGAAAAAGCTGGAGAACATGCATTGAGTATTTTTCAATTCGGCTCTCAATGAAAGCACCAGTTGTTGATGTAGAAATTGTCCAGACTTGCAGAATTCCTTCTCGATCCCTACACACAATAACAAGAAATAATCGGGGTTAAGGTTGAAGCCTGGGAGGGGGTGGTTCAATCAAGAACACTCTGATGCCTAAGTCAGTTTAATAGAGAGAAATAAACTGGCAGAGTTTGGTATGAGTTTTTGAATTACCCTTTAGAAGTGAGATGATGCCTTCTATTTATAGTGAAGCCTTGAGGGTCACCGGAACATTTGATTGGTTGAAGAAAAAAGTATTAAATAAGTGATTGTACCGAGTATAATCACTTATTTATTAATAAATAAATAAATCGCTTAGACTTTATTTATTATCTGTATTGATCTGATTATTTAATATATTTAGCTGGTAAATATATCAAATTAATGCGGAAATCATGTAATGCCATCATCGTATTTACCAGGAGTAATATTGGTATTATGTGAATTACGAGCCACGTAGCAGCTACATAATTTTTTTCGATGATTTATGGTTGCACAATAATAATATCTAATTAATTAAAATAAATAATAATAATATTTGTAATAAATAATATTTTTTATTAACTAAAATAATATAATATAATTAATATTTTAATTTAATAAAATACCTAATATCTAATAAAATAGTTAATTTAATTAAAATAATTAGTATAATATGAGGTAGAAAAACATTAAACTGAGCTTCTATTACACATATGGGCAGCAATTGACTGGTTTCTTTGTCTCCATTTCGTTCTTAGACAATCTCAATTGATTAGACTATCTCAACCAACAAATTCTTTGAGAAGTGGCCCTAATTTTTAATGATAAATATTAGATATAATCTACTTCCTACGTAATAAATATGCTCGCCCTTTCTTGTTTATTTTTTAGCTTTACTGGAAGGCCTGGCCCACCATCCACTGTCAGTGCATATCTGTTTAGGTCTCAACTTTCTAAAACAAGGTTTTGTGCCCTTTGTCTTCCCAATAGTAGACAGCACATAAAGGAGAAATAAAAGAGTGCATACATAATTAAGAACAGAATAATGTCTTTGATTGTAAAAAGACTCAAACTTTAGACTTTAACCTAATGCTTTTATACTTTAAGCAAAGCTAAGAGACACCTAATCTCTAATTAATAGTGAGCCTACGCCTTAGTTGGAGTACCATGATTCACATTTAGGGCTAGGATTATGCATAAATTTCATTTCAATCTATTAATCTAATCTGCCCTTTAGCCTTATAGGTGGTATAATATGTTGTATAGTGGTATTGGTATTGGGCGGTATTTGGTAACCACAGATTTGCAAGTCTTTGCCAATTACCTAAACATTGACCATACTTGGGAGAACTAGTGTTTATCATGAGTCGAGGGCTTCAATTTGAATAAATTTTTTTTTTTGTTTTTAAATCTTGAGAGGAAATATCAAAAAAGTATTTCAAGAGAATTTGTGTAAATATGTAGGTTACAAGCCATGTACCTAAAATGATATTTACGCTCCAAAAGTCGTTAAGCATATTTTAGTGAATTCAATGATCCTAAATTCAATATTTAAATAATTTTCTTTTGTTGCTACTACAGATGAAATTATAAAACAAAACTCCTACGACAGCCCCCCATTTAGGATGCCAAAGCGCTATGCCCAAATTGCATAATTTGGGATAGTACGACTCCATTGGTCAGCAGGATTCTAGGAATGACCAAGATTGGAAATAGAATCTACAAAAAAATTGGTTTCTCCATAGACATGTTTGAAAGTAATGGACTTGAACGAGAATATCAAGTTATGAGTGGTCTTAAGAATTGTAGAGATGCGCCATGGACGTCTAGAAGGTTGGTTGTAGCCCTTATCATTGGGCCGGGTCAAGCAAACCCGGCTCAAAGTTTTTGGGCTTAGGCCGGATCGAGCCTATTTCATAATTTAAAAAATACTGGACCGAGTCGGGCGAGATTGATCGTAAATATGAAAACCCATGTCCTTTGTCGGGCCGGGTTTGGGCCTGGCTTTTATCGGGCTTTATGGGTCGGGCATACTAAGCCCACTTGGGCCGGGCCTACTAAACCCACTTCTACCTACCTAATTATAAAAGTGAGTTAAATTTAAATATCATTATTGAATATTAAGATAAGGTAAGGAGAGGACCTATTTGGTTTGGAGAATTGACTTAACCTTTCGACTACAAAGTCGAGACATGGTAAGGTGGTCACTAATCACAAATCTACTTGAATTGTAGTAAGTTATATGAAGAGTTACCCGAAGGGTTAGCTCCCGAGAGATTCTTTGTGGAGTTATGCTACTCCTAACTGTCACTCAGTGTAATAAAGGTATCAGAATCAAAATGGGTCAAAAAGAGTGAAATTTGTGAATTCCTTATATCAAATTGCAATGACCCAAGTAACATTTTCGATAAAGATGGAACAGTGGGATGTGAAGTTGTATATAAAAACATGCATTTTTATAAAAACTAGGTTGGTCTTGGGTTGAAATTTTGGGTTTGGGCTAAAATAGTAGTAATAAGATTTGATTAGGTATTAATTCTTAATTTATAATTATTTTATATATTCGGACTTATGAGTCGGGTTTACATGGGCGGGTCGGGCTGGATTTATCGGGTTTTATCGAGCTCGGGCCTATCGGGTCTATCGGGTTTGAATACCCTAAGCCCAAATCCAATCCGACAACATGCGGGCTGGGTAGGCTCACGACCCATAGAGGATCAGGTTGGGTTTTTTGTCATCGGGCCTATCGGGTACCTACAAGCCCTTGAGTTTCTGGGCCAAATGATGAGGGCTAGTTGGTTGATAACATCAATTAGGGTCTTAGAATCACCCTACACTAATAGATACGAGATGCCCAAATTATGAGTTTGCAAATACCATCGAGGAGGGCAATTCCTTCGGCAGTGAGGACATTTGCAAAGCTAGTATTTCTTATGACCGCATGAATTATCGGGAATTTGACCACATGTAAAAATCACGAAAAAAAAAACTAATTTAAGCAAAGCAAATATGACATCCTAAGAAGTAGCACTACAAAATTTTAGGTGCATAATTTTGGTGCATACACAACCAAAATCCCATATTCCTGATTGTCCAAGTTAACAGTTTCAACAAGTCAAAGTTTAATAATATCATTAACCATCATACCAAGAATTTAAAAATACCATCATACACTTAGCTAAGAATTTGTATCATCTCCAACTCCTTTCATCATACCGCCACACTTATTTTAGTTAATTATCTTCATAATTATATATATTGTTTATCCTTCTAAACCTCATCATGCCACACAAAAGGGCCCTACAAGTAAAATATAATTTTTGGGAAAACCAAGGTATCCCTCACATATTTAACAAAAAAAAGGTATCCCTCACATGAAAATGAAGATTAACTCTCATAAGACCCTGATAGGAGAGAACTTTCCTTAATATTGGTTACTTCATTCACAAGATTCGAATTCAAAACTTTACTTAAAGGAAATAAGGTCATTTCAAGTTGAACCACCAACCATCGATAAAAAAGATAATCTTTGTGATTATAGAAACATAATAACCCAACACCAAAATTTTACATGATGTGATTCTCCACCTCTAACTTTCTTTATTTTTTATATTTTTGGGTCTTTTCTAAATTTGAAAACAGAATTTTTATACTACATTTTCTATTGAATCAACTACCAAAAGGCTCTCCAATCTTACTTAATTTTAAGTGGATCCTAATTTTTTTAAAATATTTTAAGTAAGTACCTAATACTCATCAGGCCACATTTTGTTGGCCATTCAATTTCAACTTGAAAATTGTTGATAACTTAAAATCACTAACAAAATAAATTTATAAATTTTATACTTGTTTTTATTTTATTCTACGGTTGAGAATGAGTGAATTTTGAACAAGTTGGCGAATTATAACTAATTATCTAAAGCATTATAAATATAAATAACTTACTAGTGAGAATTGACACTCAATATATATGTATAATATACTTCATAATATTATTATATAACAATGAATTTTGGTTTGTTATAGGACAACATCAAAGACCCAACAGAGAAACAGATTCCTGAGAGATATGAATGATGTAAAGAAAAAAATGAGGCTGGGTGATGAGAGTGCAAGGCGCACTAGCAGACACATGGGACCCATCATCATCACTCTCTCCACCACTTTCCCAACCTACCCCTCCCCCTCCCCCTCCCCTTCCCCCTCCTCCTTCTCCTTCTCCCTTGTGGTCTAATTCTATTATACACTCAACTCAAAAACAAACAAACAAACAAATTCTCACATCTCTCAAAACCCTCATTTCTTCAGCCCTTTTCTGTCCTCTTTAAAATCTTCAAAACCCTTTCTCTCTCTCTCTCTGCCTCTCTCTCTTGATCAATTCATGGAAGCCACACTTGGGTTACTTGGTGGTGGTGGTGGTGGGTCTTGTGGTGGCTCATCAAATGAGTCAACAATTATGTCAAAGTCAGATGGGGTGGAGCTTGAGGCAACATCATACCCAGCTGAGGCAGAGCTGGAGTTGGGCCTGAGCCTTGGTGGTGGTGGTGGTGGTGGTTCAGGGAAGCAGCCCAAGCCATTTGCATGGGGTGAGCGGGGGAGAATCTTGACGGCCAAAGACTTCCCTTCCATTATGGTCTCTCATGGCTCTTCCTCAGCTGCTTCTAGATTCTCTCACAGACCCAATGCCTCTTCTTCCCCTGCAGCTATTGCTGTTTCTGGGACTAAGAGAGCTGCTGACTCTGTTCCTCAAGATGCTGGGTCTCCCACTGCTGTAAGGTGAGACTATTCATAGAAAGTAACCTCCTTTTTTAAAAAAAAAAGGAAAAAAGAAAAAGAAAATCATATATTTTAACACTGTATTAATCTGTTTGGCTGCTGAGAAAATGAGGGAAAGTGAGAAATTGAATTATTATTTTTATGCATGTTATCGTTGTTTTGTTCAACTCACAAAAGTAGAAAATTTTTACAAAAAACCCAGCTGTGTTAGCTTGGTCTATCTTAATTCCCCCCCCCCCCCCCCCCCCCCCCCCCCCCCCCCCCCCCAAGAAAAATATTTTTTTTGTATTCTAATTTACTCTCTTTTCTTGATTGCTATTAGTCTATCATTATAATCTGGTTGCTTTATGACAATATTTATTTCCTGCATATAAGTTCTGTTTATGAAACTTTGTTGTTTAATTTATTATTTGTCAATGTATGGTAATATATTTAAAAAAAAATTGCGGGAAGAAAGAGAAATTATATTGTTATTGTGACAAATTGACAATTATGGTTATCAAATGCTCTGATTTGAAATTAGCCTATGATTACTGATTGTTGTATGTATTGTGTTATGAAAGCAGTCAGGTTGTGGGATGGCCACCTATAAGTGCTGCAAGGATGAACAGCTTGGTTAACCAAGCAAGGACTGAAAGGGCCGAAGATGACAAGGCAGTCGGCGACAAATCTAAGGACACTTCTAAGAAGAAGATTAATGTCGGAAACAAAACAAATGCTAATAAAGAGAAAGGGAGCCTCGGATTTGTGAAGGTGAACATGGATGGAATTCCAATTGGGAGGAAAGTGGACATGAATGCTCATTCTTGCTATGAGACTTTAGCTCAATCACTTGAGGACATGTTTTTTAGCCCCGCTACAAGTATCGGTTAGTTCTCTTCCTTTGCCTATTTGGCACGAGTGAAAAAGAATTTTGGCCTTGATTGATATGTGATTATAAATTTGTTGATTTTGATGCATACGCTAAGTGTATGATGATGATGATTTTGTGCTCATTTTAGGAGGATGCGAGGAGCCAGCAACAAAGCCCTCTAGACTTCTGGATGGATCCTCTGAATTTGTGCTCACTTATGAAGATAAAGAGGGAGATTGGATGCTTGTAGGAGATGTCCCTTGGGGGTATGCTTATGCGTTACCACTAATTATTCGTTTTGTTCAAAAGACATAAAAATAGATGTTGCTAAGTGCACAGCTCTCCGTATAATACAGATGTCCGGAGATCGGTGTACTTTATTACATATTCAATATTGCCAGATATTTGTTTTTCTTTTTATGCTGACAGTTTATGGTATTTAGGATGTTCCTAAGCTCAGTGAAAAGGCTTCGGATTATGAGGACATCCGAGGCTAATGGACTTTGTACGCAAATTTAAAACCATTGCACTTGCATTTTACTCTCAGATTTTCACTTTTTTTTTCTTGTACTTCAAGATTATGAGGACCTCTATCTAACACTCTAAATCAATCATTCATTTGCAGCTCCAAGATTTCAAGAACAAAGTGAGAGACAAAGAAACAAACCTATCTAGAACGTGTGCTTTCTGTTGTCCCATATATATTATTTTTAAGGGCTGGTAATGAAGGAAACAAAGCCCCACAGTTTGAAAACAGAAGGAAGTAGAAATTCTCCTATACAGAACGCGAAGATTGGCTTCCAGGCTTTGCTTGCTTTTCGTGCGAAACCATTCTCTGGTTCTTGCTGTTTTTTCCTTTTGGGTAGGCCAATATTGTTTCCTTTTTTAGGGTATTACAGCCTCTTACATAGTGCTAGCATACCGGCCTGCAGACTTGGCTACATATGCTGCTTTCTCATACTGTAAATATGGGAGCACTTGATATCTAGAGTGTTGGAGTTTGCTGGACTCGGTTTTTTTGTGCTTAGAAGAAAGAGTTCCCTTATTTGGACACCATCTATTGATCATGTTGCTAGTGTTGACATCCTCTCTAGTACCGGTAAATTCTACTTACCAGAGAGATTGTCAGCAATTTGATCGATATAAGTGTTACAAATAATATTATTTTAGAAGAAAAGCCTGAATGTTTTGTTTGTTTGTTAATTTATTAATTATTTTTTGGTTGTGCTGCTAGCGTTTTGTTTATCTTGACTTCAACTTCAACCTCTGAGCTTAATTTGGAATACTGGTATAAAGTCAATAGTCAAAATGTGCATCAGTAATACCAAATGGTAAAGCTGATTTTGTGGGAGTAACTGGTCTTCAACTGCCGACTGGTGCAACTGACAACAATGGAGGGGACCTCAGTCGTCTGATTGTCATAAAATACTTTCTGTTGTTGTCAAAACTGTCATAAGAAGTGTCCAAAACTCAAAGATTTTGCCACAGTGAATCGACCATGCGGAGATGTAATTCGTGTGAGTATAATTTGTGCGCGCACGTATTAGGGTCGTTATTCGATACGGTGTATGGACTGTTATTTGATACGTATTAGTGTCCAAAATCCTTATATCAAAACCAATTCGTACTATTTGGTTGGTTCGGTATCCCTTTTTTACTACCAAGTTTATTGTAGTAACATCCGTAATCAAATTAACAATTAAAATCCATATCATCTTGCAATTCATTATACATATACTAAAGCGGAGTCAATTTGATATTGTTCATAGAGCAGTGAATTTCCGCTAATGCCCTCAATCCGTGTCCTCAGATTTTTTTCTTCCGATTTCTTCATCTTTGTTCGCGATTCTTCGCTCAGCTCCCTTTTTTCCATTTCTTTCATCTCTTCTCCCTTCAACTGATTGCCTTCACCATCATCACCATCATCACCATCGTCGTCGTCTTCTTCTCTTCTCTTCTTTTTATAATTTTTATTGCCATCAAATGCTTTCTCTTCACAGGATGTCATCGTCGTTTCCATCGAACTCACTGCGTCGCCCTTTGTAACTGAGCCGCTTCACCGCATCACCAGCTAGTAAACTACTAAAATGATGTTGCAATTTATAAACAACTAAAATTTGAAACTTTTACTATTTAAGTTCATGTTCAAGATTCCAAAGAAACCTGAAATGACCAGTTATGAGTGACATGCTCAAAATGACACCGTTTTGTGTTTTATATGGTTCGATTTGATACAGTATTCTTGTTCCCATGATTCAAAACTGAACCAAATCAAAATAGTTCGACACAATTTCGCTTTTTCGATTTCTGTTTTTTATCAGTTCGGGATCTTTTGTATAATTAAGGACAGTCTGACCAGTTTAGTCGGTATTTAGACCTCACGTGTAGATAATGATTTTTCCAAACTAGATATTTATTATTATGTATATATCTCAAGACAAAATAAAAGGTTAATAATGGCATGCAATCATTTTCTTTTTTCTTTACTGTATTTGAGTTACTACCCAACATCCCAATTGATAGATATGCTGATTACTTGACAAGTTGACAGTGGTGGTCCTTCACTCCTTCTCCTACTACCATAATTACCTTGTTTTAATTAACTTTGGAACAACTGTATCTTATTATCACTGTTATCACTGTGGACTGCAGTCCTGCTTGCCAGTTGCTACTCAGTATTCTTCATGATCTGCTTTCTCTTGCTGGTTTCCATTCCATTTCTTCATGAAGAAAACACCTCAAACACTTAGAGGCCACATTTGAGGTAAAAAGCCTATTTACTAAGCAAGCATTGCTGCCTCAATACCAACATTTACAATTGTATTGGAATCCAACAGCTGGAAAGTTTTACTTCTTTACCATTTCCCTTTTATGGGTTCCACTCTAAAAATAATCTGAAGGATTCAAGGAATCCCTTAGGGTGTGTTTGTTTCGCCGTATTACGCTCCGTATAGGCTAAATAATCCGAAACATGTGTTTGGTACCAGTCGTATTAATTAGTCACCGTATAAGTTAATACGGTTGAATATTTTTATACGGTCTAGACACGCTAAAACAATACGCTCGAAATTGTCCGTATTAAATAGTCGGATAACTAGTAATCTTGTAAAATATAATAATAATAATAATAATAATAATAATAAATAGTAATATAATAAAAATAAAATATTAATTTAGTAAATATTAATAATAAAAAGTAATAAAGTAATAAATACTAATAATAATAAATTAATAATTAATAATTAATGATATTTTAATAAATAATAATGATAAAATTAAAAATAAATAATTAATAAAAATGTAATAAATAGTAATAATAATAACTATTAAAATAAATAATAATAAAAATAATGACATACATAATTAATATTTAAGATATAAGTATTTCGTCAATTACTATAATATAATCCGGTCAGTATAATATAATCGACATTCTAATCCGGAAAAGTACCAAACGCCCGACTAAATAATCAGTCTATCCGGTGGACAGATTAGTCTATCCGATTGAAATAGTCAGTACAGTACGACATACTAAACGAGGCCTTAGTGGGTGGAATAAGAAGACACTCACAACTCACAAGTCAATCACCTTTAATCCAAATTTGGTACTTAGGATTCGATTTAGTTAGCTCATTAGATTTAGGGTCTACTTGTTAGGAAATTACGCAGATTTTTCTATAAACCAGAT